>JAKSZU010000001.1:228338843-229538843 GCA_026018925.1 Tupaia tana | reverse complement strand
TGCCAAAGGGTGTGTTCGTTTGGGGTGGGGGTGAGAAAACAAGAGAGCAAGCAGCTCCCGGTGGGGCATGGTTATATTACAATTCCCTTTCCTCCATTTCTCCATCCCAACAGGATTAGGGGCCAGAATTTAACCCCAACCAGCCATTTGTGATCTGGCTCCCTATGCATAGTACCCAACTGCGGCACCGCAGGGCTGACCCCAAGTCTTTTATTTTAAGCACATGTATGCATATTTTTTCCTTACAACAAGTATGTATTGAGTTGTAGTGGAAGGTGAACAGGAAAATAGCATGTGCCTCCAAGAAGCTTAAATCTAATTTTACTTTTTACTTTCTTCTCCCTGCTACCCTTTCCAAGAAGGATTCAGCGCTGTCCTAATAAATTGATAATCAGAAGGGTTAGTTTATGTGTAAGAGGTTATGAAAGTGCTATGAGTTTAAAAAGTGCTAAGGCATAAAATGCTAACCACTTCACAATGCTCTTTGCATATTTTTTAAAAAGAGAATTATTTAATTGTATTCATTGTCATTATTTTATTTTTTAAGTTGACCAGAGAAAGAGAGAAAGGGAAAGTGAAAAAGCAAGCTGCCAGGTCTGGGACGCTAACTGCAGTCAGCCATGTGAGAGTCCAGCTGCCTTAACCACCGTGCGACCTGCCAGCCCCAGCACTTTGCTTATTTTTTTATGGACATAGCATGTTTTCTGTCAGAAAGCAATGGGAAATTAGAGGGGGACAAAGCAGAAAGTCTTGAATGCTGGAGGAGTATAACTTATTACACTGGAAGGAAGCAGGGTGCTGAACAGAGCTGGGGCTTTTTTTTGTTTGCTTGTTTCTCTTTATAGGTTTTTACTATAGGGTGCTCATGCTCTCTGGAGAGAGACAGAGAGAAACAGTAAGAGGAAAAGTGAAAAAGCACCCACTAGGGGGAATGGCTATGCTTCAATCCCTTCTCCATTCTCCTGGATGTCTGAATTTTGGGCATGCATGCACACGTGCCTGGCTTGAATTTCAAGCCACTGGGCCCGGGACCTGAACTGTGGTCTGCCATGTGGGAGTCCAGCACCTTAACCACCACATCACCTGTTGGTCCCCAGAGTCAGGTCCTAAGACTATCAATCCAGATCTCTGTGCATCTGGACATTGAGCTAACTGGAGACAAGGAGCAATATGGAGCCTATTATAGATGCACAGATCAAAAGTAATGAAGGCAGTGAAAGACACAACACCAAAAGAAGGCGTTGCGGAGGAAAATGGCAGTGTGCTTTGGTGATTGACAGTAACTGGATGGAGCCAGCAGGTGGCATTGTGGTTAAGGCACTGGACTCCCCCGTGGCTACCCTTGGTTTGAGTCCTGGACCTGGTGACGTGCTTTCTCACTTTCCCTCTCCCCTGCCCACCACCACTCCCCTGTAAGTGCATCCTATAATAAATTAATAATAAAATTAAATAATTCTTTTTGTAAAAAAAAAAAAAAAAAAAAAACTGGGTGAAGGGAAGAAGACAAAAACAACTGTGATGGGCTTTGTCATTGACACAACAGGAAATAAGGAGTGGTTTTGGGGAAGAAAATGATAAATTACAGCATGGCGATAGATGACCTATTGCTGTGTAACCAATGATTGTAGAATTGAGCAGCTTAAGACAAAATAATCATGTTACCTTGCACAGGTTGAGAGAGTCTGGAAACTAGGAGGGAACAGCTTAGCTGGATGTTCTAGCTTAGGTCCTCTCATGAGGCTGAAGGCAAGATGTCAGCCAGAGCTATAGTCATCTGAAGGCTTCACGGGCTAGAGGACCACTTCTCACACATCTCTCACATAGCTGTTGCCTGGAGACTGTAGTTCCTTGCTGGCTATTGGCAGGATGCTTCATTGGGGTGCTTCAGTGTCCTCTCAGAATGGCAGTGAGCATCTCTCCAGAGTGAGTGATCCAAGAAAGAGAGCCAAGGGACCAAGTGGTGGTGCAGCATGGATGGTGACATGAAGACAGGGGTACCCCCACCCCGGCTCTGTCCCTCTCTTTCATGGAGAAAACAAACAAACATATAAATAAGCGAGCAAACAAGTAAGAGATTCAATGCCTCTTATGACCTAGTCCTGGAAGTCACTCACCATCCCTTTTACCATAATTCATTCATTGGAAGTGAATTATTAAGTCTGGCCTATACTGGGAGGGCAGGGAGGTTAAGCTCTTCCTTTATAAAGGAAAGTATGTTGAAGTATCTGTAGATGTATTTTAAAACTACCATAGGGCTAGCAAGTGGTGTGGTGGTTAAGGCACTGGATTATGACATAGTAGACCATAGTCTGTGTCTTGGACCTGGAAGCTTGAAAATCATGCTGGGCACATATATATGCATGCCCCAAATCCCAGGAGGAGAATGGAGAAGGGATTGCAGTGTGGCTGTCCCCCTGGGGGGGTGATTTCTCACTTCCCCTCTCTGTTTCTCTCTAGTGAGTGCATGTCCTCTATGGCAAAAACTTAAAAAGATCCATCCAACCAAACAAACAAAAATACCATGGACATACTATGCTTTGAAGACAAATAGTGTTTTTGAAATAAATTCAAATAAAAATGTCAGGAAGGAACTGGGAGCTCTAGAGGGCCAAGTTACATACACATGGAAGCAGGTGACAGCTGGAGATTAAAGTGTCTAAGATGGAGAAGATAAGTTTTTTTTAATACTCTCTCGACCAGTCCCATTATCAATGAACACTGTTTTCTTTTCCAGATTATACTATTCCAGTTAATAACCTTTTAAAGATTCTCCATTTATAATCTCTTGTATTGTGTGTGTGTGTGTGTTTCCCCCTCTGAAGCTGCTGCTAATGATAAATTTCAAACACAGAAAAGTTGAAAGATTGGTATAATGAATGTCCATATCCCCACTATTTAGATTTAGTAATTAGCATTTTGACTTATTGGCTTTTTCTTATTTATAACTTTTTTTCTGAACCATTTATTAGGTGGCATTCTTTTGTAAAAGAAGGGTTTCCCCTTGACCTTTGAATAGACGTAGATCTTAAAAAGGCAAGGGTGGGCCAGCCAGTGGCATGGTGGTGAAAGTGGCTGGATTTCACATGGCCAAATGCGTGGTTGGAGTCCATGACCCAGTAGCTTGAAAAACATGGTGGGTGCATGTGCATGCATGCCCAAAATCCCAGAAGGAGATATGAAGGAGAGGGGATTGTGGCATGACCATCGCCCATTGGAGAGGGGCTTTCTCTCTTTTTTTCTCTCTCTCCAGTAAGTGTACATGTTCTCTAGTAAATTTAAAAAACAAAACCAAAACAGGTTTATGGGCTTAATTCTTTCCCCTTAATTATGGATTTTCAGAGTGAAGAATTGATGTAGTGATCACCTGCAATGCTAAGAAATTATTTAATTTTCCTTTTCTCTTTCGGCTTTCAATATCACTAGGAACTCATAGTTCAAAGGCTAGAAACATAAGTAATTTTTCTGTATATTGCCAAATATTCACAGAGGTTGTACCATTTTGCACTCCCTCTGCCTTGTAGGAGGGGGTCCCTGTTTGTTCATAGCCTCGCCAAGAGAGTCTGTTGTCAAACATTCGAATTTTTGCAAAACATAAGTGACAAATGGTATCTTGTTGTAGTTTTAGTTTATATGTCCTTTATGAATGAGGCTGAACCATCTCTTTTGTATTTAAGAGATACCACCTTCCTCTTCCTGTGTTCTACATGTCTGTGTCTTTTGCCTATTTTTCTGACAAAATTTTGGTTCTTATCATTTTCTGAGTTTTCTCTATAAAAAGGGGAGATTAATCACTGATTTATTTTATTATTTTTTTATTTGTGATCAAGCACACTCTAATGTGCCTGCACATTAGAGTGAGAGAGAAAGGAGCATCTCCTACACAGGGTCTGATCACACTGTGATCTTTTTCCTCCAGGCCTCCAGCCCGTCAGACCCTGGGCACTTGTGTTTATGTCCGGTGTGTCTGAGGTCACAGTCACCATGCGGGGTCCCAGTTTTTTTGAGACGTGTGTTACAGTTGCATCACAGAGCTGGCCCTAGTTCTTTGTTTCTTATAGAAGTTGAAACATTTTTTTTCCAATTCATCACTTTTTTTATTTGCCTATGACATTTTTATAATATGTTAAGATTTATTTACTGAATGTACTGGTCTTTTTTTGTTGCTTCTGGATTTCCAACCACAGTTATGAAGGTGTCTCCCACACTTGGGTCCTACAGGGATATATTTACCTGTGTTTACTTCTAGTACTTGTGCAGTCCCTCTCCTCCTCCCTCTTCCTTCTCCTCCCTCCCCCTTTTCCTATCCCTTTTTCTTTTTTTTCTTCCCCTAATTAATCTTTCTCTTAATGTTTTGAACTCTGAACCATTCAGAATGTATTTTGGCATGTGCTGGGAGATACCGACCCACTTCTTTTTCCAGTGACTAGACTGTTGTCTGGTATTTTCCCAGTGATTTGAGATACCATCTATGTACTATATCATGTTTCCAAAAGCTTTTGAATTTGGGGATTTTCTATTATTGGATTTTTCTTTTCTGTCCCTATAGCAGTCTGGGTCCAATCAGGAGATAGAAACCACACAGAAGTTTATTGAGGATTGTTAACTATCATAAGAGATTAAGTATAAGATAATAAGGAAACTGTTTTGTACCCTAGAGCTAAGGGAGAATACCCAAGCAGGACAAACTTGGAAGGGGTTCAGACCTCATTGCAAAAGGCGAAGGTCAGCCACGAACCAGCAGAGATGTTCATCGGTGTAGCCAGGTTGGAGCTGGTCTGGAATTGCTGAGCCTGACCAGGTTCCATCCGAAGGGAAGGAGGCAGCTGACGATCATCATGCAGTGACTTGGGTGTGCAGTGGGGGTCCAGGTGCCCTTTGAGCACAGAAGGTCTTCAAAGCATACAGGGTGACAAGTCTGGTACCATAAGTGACTTCATGGTATGTGACCCCTTGAGCCACAGACAAACAGCTGGCCAAGGCTGCAAGGTTGCAAAGGGACCTTGTTATGGGCCAGTGGCTGAGGCAGGCTTTCCACTTGCTAGTCTGACAGTCATACCACTAGCCTCTCCAGGGGTCAGACATGACAGCAAGCCTTTTCTGCTACATGTCCCTCTAGCACCCTCTACTGAGAAAGCTGAACATTGAGTTTACTTTAAATACTTACAGGAACTCTGGGTAGGGATCCTATTGGAGGAGGTCTTCCAAAAGTGCACAGGGAGTGTGCATAATGAAAAGACTGCATGGGCTTCAAATTTTTTTGCACCAAAATAAACTTGTACTTTAATTCTGGTTTTCCATGAAATTTTGAAGTCTTCTGAATTGAAGGTCTCTTCAAAGACAAGGGGCAAAAGATTAAGTGATATAGTTACACTGGTGAATCTATTCATGTACTTTTTTAAAAAAATTATAGATGATTCATAGTATTCCAATATTTATTAATGCTAGCCCTGCTCATTGATCTTCTCTTTTACGTGGCTATTCTTTTTTTTTCCATAAAAACTTCCAAAGAAATTTATTCCAAAAAAAGAGAAAAATCTTGACATTTTTATTTAACCCTTGTGGATTTTTCATTTAAGTTTTAAAGGATATTTTATAATTATTATGGTAGAAAGGTTCTTGTGGTTACAAATAACAGCAAAAAAAAAAAAAAAAAAAAAAAGAAAGAAAAAACCAAGTGAATGAAATTAAAAAAATGAGTTCCCCCTCACATTCTTCACCCTCTGAGGTTAATATTTTTGTAATATCTTTCAGCATGTATTTGTAATTCCATTTAAACTTATAATTTTTTTAAATTAATTTAATTTTTTTAATTAATTAGGTTTTTGCCATAGGGCATGTGCACTCATCAGAGAGAGAAAGAGGGAAAGTAAGTAATCACCCTCCAGGAGGGATGGCCAAGCCACAGTCCATTCTCTTCCAGTCTCCTCTCAGGATTTTGGGTATGCACACACACCCCCAGGTGATTTACAAGCCTCCAGGCCCAAACCACTGGACTCAAACCATTGTCAGCCATGTGGGAATCTAAGCATCTTAATCAGTATACCACCTGTTGATCCCTACGTGTATATTTTTAAAAAATAAAAATGTTTAAACATGTTTTAATAGTTATGCTTATATTTCTAACTTAATTATTTATCTTTTTTTTTATAGGCATTTTTGTCTGCCCATGGGTCTTTGAGAACATTATAATGTCCCTTTGTGCTTCTTCTCACAAGGAGTTTTCTTGGTTGCTACATATTCAAGAAATGGATATCAAAAACTCACCAACTAGCCTTAACTCTCCTGCCTCCTACAACTGTAGTCAGTCCATCCTGCCCCTGGAACACGGCCCTATATATATACCTTCTTCCTATGTAGAGAGCCGCTGTGAATATTCAGCCATGGCATTCTACAGCCCTGGTATGGTGAATTACAGCCTTCCCAGCAGTGCCAGTAACTCAGAAGGTGGGACCGGTCGGCAGACCACAAGCCCAAATGTGTTATGGCCAACTCCTGGGCACCTCTCTCCGTTAGCAATCCATTGCCAGTCATCACTTCTGTATGCAGAACCTCAAAAGAGTCCTTGGTGCGAAGCACGATCACTGGAACACACCTTACCTGTGAGGTAAATCCTGTCTTCATTCTAAATTGTAGTTCACGGGAATGATTCTAATCATTTTATGATTTAGTGAGAAGAAAGATATGTATTATACAAGATACTTTGATTACATAGAGCATCTAAAACATATGACTCCCTGTTCTATTCTAACATTCTAATCCTCATTTAAAAGTTGTGCTTATTGTGGGGGAATTCATTTTCATGGCTACTGTCTTTATGCAATAAGAATGAACTTAATTGGAGCCGGCAGGTAGCATGGTGGTTAGGGGCACTGGACTCCACATGGCTGACTGTGGTTCAAGTCCTGGACCTGACACCTTGCTTTCTTTTCCTCTCTCTCACTCTGTCCCTTTCTGGTCAAATTAGAATAGATAAATGAATAAATGGAGTTAAATAATTCTTTTTTTTAAAAAAAAAAAGAATGAACTTAATCATTTTTCTCTTGCTGAAGATATTTGGACTTAAAAATAGATGTTTACTTTCAGGTTATTGAAATCACAATTTAGCATTTATGACAAATTGTTTCTAGGGTAAAAGTAACTGGCAGTATAACCACTTAAATGAAATACTGTTAATAGATGGGCAAAGCCTGAAAAAGTAGACAGTTCATATAAGCTTCTTAACAACTAACAAAAATAATTACATTTTATAAAGATTAGTGGGGGGACCAGCAGTTGGCATAATGGCTATGTCGCTGAACTCCCATGTAGTTGATCGATCGCGGTTCGAGTCCTAGACCCAGTGGCTTAAACTCACGTTGGGTGCATACCTGAGATCCCTAGAGGAGAATGGAGGAGAAGGGATTGTGATATGGCCATCTCCCTTGGGGAGTGATTTCTCGCCTTCCGTCTCTGTCTTTCTGGCAAGTGCACACAACCCTATAGCAAAAAACCTCTCTTAAAAAAAAAAAAAAGATTAGTGGGAAACTTATTATTTTAATTTGCTAGAGGGCACATGTGCTCACCAGATACAGACAGAATGAGAGAGAGAGGGAAAGTGAGAAAGGCCCCAAATGGGGGATGGTTATACCATAATCCCTCCTCTTTGATCTTTCCTCTTGGAATTTTGGACATGCATGCATATGTGCCAGGCATGTTTATCAAGCTGTCAGGTCAGGACTCAAGCCACTGTATCTAGGACTTAAACTTCATGCTTGGACATGTAGGATCCAGCCACCTTAACCATAATGTCACTGGCTATCTCCAACTGGAAACTGTTGGGTTATTGGAAGAGTCATGACATATTTTTCTGTTTTTTTTTATGCAAAAATGTCATGACTATTCGGACAACCTAATATTTAAGTGTAGACTTCAGCTGAAATTTTGAGCTAAAAAGTATATTTGTACTTTTGAAATACAGGGTAATAGATTATTTTTGTCTGATTTGTACTATTTTTAATGATAATTATGGTGGTCTGGCTCCATTGCCTGGTGGCTAAGGCAGTTGGATCTCACATGACTGACTGTACAGTGGAGTCTTGGACCCAGTGGCTTGAAAAACATACAGGATATGCACATGTACATGCTCAAAATCTTAAAACAAGGGAGAAATGGAGCAGAAAGGATTGCAGTGTGATTATTCCCCATGGGGTGTGCTTTGTCCTCTCTCTTTCTCTCTGTCTGGAGAGCCATGTACCCTCTAGCAAATTAAAAAAAAAATTATATCTATGGAGAGAAGGCTTGATATAAGGAGAAAAGGGGAAGATAAACTTCTAAAAAACCCAAAGTACTGAGTTAGAGTATGTTGGATACTGACATTCATTACTTTTTTTTTTTTTTTTTTTTTTTTGAGAGGTTTTTGCTATAGGGCGCGTGCGCTCGCCAGACAGACAGAGACAGAGAGACAGAAAGCGAGAAATCACCCCCAGGGGAGATGGCCACGCCACAATCCCTTCTCTTCCATTCTCCTCTCGGGATCTTGGGCACACACGCACACGCACCCGGCGTGTTTTAAGCCACAGGGTCCAGGACGCGAACCGCGGTCAACCACATGGGAGTCCAGCGACATAGCCATTACGCTAACTGCTGTTCCCGACATTCATTACTTTTAAATGATGTCATAAGACTTTAAGAAAGGAATATTACATAGTAGTTTTAGTTTTTCTTTTTAAAATAATTATTTATTGGTAAAATAAGAGAATATAAAAATTGTCAGTAACCTTTTTAGTGTGATTTTTTTTTCTTTTCATTCAGCCTTTAAAGAAAGAAATTTTTTGTCTCTAAGCATAAATTCTAATCAAAGTTCTGCTAATATTTGGCCCCATTTACAAACCAGTAATACTCTACCATTACCCTTTCCAAAAGAAGCAAACTTAGGCTAGCCAAGTGTGGTTTTGGTGCCCCTAGGGCTTTCTCCCCGAGCTCTTCCTCCCGTAGAGACCAGCCTGCCCCTCAGCCTCCACTGAGCCTCTGCTTCCTTCAAAGCCTGCTCAGGACAGGCACTTGCTTTCCCCTCTCTTCTCTTTTCTTTTTCTTTTCTTTTCTTTTCTTTTTTTTTTTTTTTTTTTTTTTTTTTTTTTTTTTTTTTTTTTTTTTGCTCTATCTCATCTCTTTCTCTCTCTCTCTCTTTCTATTTTATTTTCTGAAGGGCATGTGTACTCGCTCAGAAAGAGGGGGGCAGGGAAGGGAGAAAACATCCCTCTCCCCATGGGGCATGGTTATGCTGCCATCCCTTCTCCTCCATCTCCCCATCCTGTTAGGATTTTGGTCAGGCATGCACGCAGTGCTCGATGTGTTTTCAAGCTGCTGGGGCCAGGATTCAAACTACATGGTTGGCCACATAGGATCCAAATTCCTTAACCATTGGGATATGGGGCTAATCCCTCCTTTTATTAACTAGACCATAGAATTCATCTTAATGTAACTTCAAGTTCATTTGTTACTCCTCTTATTTTATTTTCCATCTAGACCTTTCTCTGAAATTGCAACACAGAAGATTTTTGTCTGCCATTTAACTGGGAATCTCAAAGTCTGATGGGCTGCTTAGCAACACTGCTGGAAATGACTGAGGTTTAGAAATGGTTATGTGAATTTAGACCCATGTGTCTAATGCTGATGAACTCCAGTAACTATAGAAAGCCACTATACATCTTGCTTGTGGTCCCCTGTGGGTAAGATTCCACCTGCCCACTTTGTTATACTCAGATGCCCTCCTCCCATGGCTACCACAGACCTTCTGTAGTAACTGGAGCTCCTCCACATGGCATGGATGGGCATGAACTCACTTAACCACTTGTACACATCAGTCATTCCCCAGTGAACCCCTTAATAGATCTGATATAAGTAATAAAGGTTTTTTTCTCTATCCAATTTCCTGGAGGGCAAAGAGATCAAATTAGGTAATGTTCATGTTGTTGTGTTTTTTTCTAGAAAGCTTTTACAATGGACGTTTTCTTTGTTGCCCCCCAGAGAGACACTGAAAAGGAAGATTAGTGGGAGCAGGTGCACCAGCCCTGTCACTAGTCCAAGTTCAAAGAGGGATGCCCACTTCTGTGCCGTCTGCAGTGATTATGCATCAGGATATCACTATGGAGTCTGGTCATGCGAAGGTTGTAAAGCCTTTTTTAAAAGAAGCATTCAAGGTACAAGAGAATTATTAATTGTTTCTTTCTTTTTTTTACTTTTGCTTTCAAATGTTTTTGCTGAGATGACCTGGTAGGAATTTCACCATTGATCTGTTTGGTACACAGAGTTCAGAGGATCATGTGTGTTCTGGAGTGAGTTGGGCACTTTATCTTCAGTTGTGTATTTCCACCTCAGAACCCTGGAGTATACAGCCAAATTAACCCCCACCTTCACCCACAGGGGTTCTGGGGAGAAGACATCTGGTGACAATCTTGTAAAATATTGCGTGGGAAAAATGTGTTGCTCACTAGGAGCTGCAAGGAGTGTTTCTTCCTTTAACTTAGATGAGATATATGGCTTGTTAAACAGGCATGGTGGGCTGGCTCCTGAAGAAGAGAGAATAAATACATTTTACAAAAATGGTCGGAAATAAAAAATCAACTGCAGTAGACTTTGAGAACTGATCTAGAGGCATGTCTTGCCCTGAACTAGTGAAGTTCAGAATTTCCTCATTTTCTGGGTTTAGACTGTTTCCTTAACCTTCTCCAAATTCCTTCTGGGCTAGGTTTTACTTTATTTGGGGGGAGGGAGTCTTAAGAATTTGCCCTTTTTTTTTTTTTTTTTTTTTTAAAGGGCATGTGCCAGAGAGGGACTGAAAGAGAAAGAGAGAAGAAAGCACTTCCCATGAGAATGGTTACATCATAATCCCTTCTCCTCCATCACGTCTTCCTTGGAATTTTGGGCACACATATCCCCAGAATGTTTTTTAAGCTGCTGGGTCTGGTACTGGATAGGCACAGTTAGCCATGTGGGACCTGACTGCCTTAACCATCAGGCATCAGAGCAGGCCTAACTTATTACTATTTTTTTAAATTATAGATTGTCTTTTTATTCTTTTTTTCTTTTTTTTTTTTTTTTTAATTTGTCAGAGGGCATGTGTACTCACCAGTCTGGGAGAGAGAAAGTGAGGAAGCACCCTCTATGGGGGATGGTCACACTGCAATCCCTTCTCCTGCATTTCTTTCTGCTTTTGGGATTTGGGGCCTCAGGCACATGTGCCCAGCATGTTTTTCTAGCCACTGGGCCTGGGACTTGAACCACCTTGTTGGCTATGTGGGATCCAGCTGCTTTAACTGCCTCACCACTGGCTGGCCCTAAATCATCTTTTTAAAAAAATTTTTTTAAAAATTATTATTTAATTTTATTTATTATCACCATTGTTTTAATTTGGTACAGGGCACATGCACTCACAAAGAGAGACAGAGAAAGTGAGAAAGCAAGCTGTCAGGTCCAGGACTTGAACTGTGTCAGCTGTGTGGTGGGAGTTCCAACCACCATACCACCTGCTGGCTCCCAAATCATCATTTTAATCAGCTTTGAGTTGTACACATCTGATTCCAAGTCTAGTTAGCCCATGTCTGGGCTGTGTCTTTGCCATGTTCTTCGTCCCTTGCTAACCCTGATTCTCTGAAGTGACTTTCCTGCTTATTTGAGCTCTCCTCTGTCTCTGCTTCATAACCTTTCCCTCAACAGTCCCTTCCCAGGCCATGTTCCCTCTTCCCTTCTTAGAGCTCTCTTCTATTTTGTAGTAAAGCCTCAGTGCCTTGTTCTTAACCAGTTAAGAAAGCAGTCTTAGCTCAGATGAAGCAGGTGGTGGGACAACACTGCCATGCTGGAGTCCCAAGGAAGACCATAGTTCGGATCCCAGGTCAGCCTGAAACATAGAGTGTGCCCATGATCCTGGTTGGCTGAAAGGCCTGGGGTGGTGATGGCAGTGACAGCAGAGGTAGTGGTGTGTGTGTGTGTTGGGGAGGAACTGCAGCATGATGAGACCCTGTGGAGAGTGCCTGTTTCTCCCTACTCTCCATAAAAGAATTTTTTTTTAAAATAAAAGGAAAGTAATCTTAAGGGAGTTCATAGCTTGCAAAGGGTACATAACAATTTGCTAATTTAATCCACCGATGGATAACTCTAGCAGAGGACGTTTTACCTCTAGCAGAGGAGCACTGCCAGATTTCAGAGGGTGGTGAGGAGTAGACTGTGAGTAAACACTCCCCTTCCTGTGTATCCCTTGCAATTCGCCCTGTGTGGCTGACTACCTAGATTCCTGGATTCTCCGCTCATTAGCTCTATGACTGCATTTCCCAGCCTGTTTTCTCCTCTGAGAATTAGAGATACAGCATTGTTCTAAAGATGGAACGAAGTTGATTTTGAGAGAACACAGAGTTTAAATAATTTTGTTTATGATCATTATAGCAGTAGCTTATAAGGCCAGGTACAGGTCCCTGAAATATGTAATACGAACAGTTCAGATTTTCTGAAATTCAGTATTGAACTATTTTTTTTCCAGTATTTATTTGAAAATTGTTTCTGAAAAGAATTTTATTACTATTTTAAGCTTGCTATAAGGGATGTTGTTCACCAGAGAGAGAGAAAGCAAGCCATCAGGTCTGGAACTTGAACCATGGTCACCATGTGGGAGTCTAGTGTCTTAACCACCACATCATCTGCTGGTTCCCAGTAATGAACTCTTTTTTTTTTTTTTTTAAGAAAGCATTTTTTTAAAGAATTATTTTATTTAACTTTATTTATTTATTTAAATTTGACCAGAGAGGGACAGAGTGAGAGCAAGAGAAAGTGAAAGTGAGAAAGTAAGCCACCAGGTCTGGAACTTGAACTGCTGTTGGCCATGTGGGAGTCCAGTGCCCTTAACCACCACACCACCTGCTGGCCCCAGTACTGAACTCTTGATGTGATAATAATTCTATATGTTATTGAGATTTCAGGACTTTACCCCTGATGGAAATTCTGATCTACTACACTCGCTGTATTTTCTCTTCCCTTCCTTTCCCTTTCTTTCCTTCCTTTTTTTTTTAAAAAAAAATAAAATAAAATAAAAGACCTATCTTTTTTGTTGTTGGAAAAGGACTGCCTAAAATACCTTTGAACTCTGAGACTATGGCTGATAATAGTTGCACGAAAGATTGTTTCCCCTGCTTTCTCAGGTCATTCCTTCCCACTGCATCAGCCGGGAACAGCAAAATCAAAATGCACAAAAGGAAAGAGTGAATTAATGCTCTTCAATCGTTTATGCTTGTATGATCCATTCTTTAGCCCCTTCATAGTTCTTACATGAATGCATTGCCATAACTGAAAATTGCCACTCAATTCTTTAAAATGTAATGATCCATTCTTTAGCCCCTTCATAGTTCTTATATGAATACATTGCAGTAACTGAAAATTGCCACTCAATTCTTGAAAATATGAAACAGTCTCAAACAGGTCAGGATTGTCTGCTATTACTTTGGGAAGTTCACTGCATTTAATGTTCTTTTGTTTTGGTCATTTAAACTTGTCTCACCGACTTGGGTCGCAAGTTACTAGACCACATCTCATATTTTTGTTCCCCTCAATGGAGGATGTGACGCACTTGGCATTCCATTAATACTTACCTTGCTGGCTTCTTCATACAAGTTGCCATCAGAGTGATCAATGCTGCTGTCTCTCTCCCAGGCTATGGAGCCCAGAGGTGGGGGCATGACGAGAGGCCCCTCATCATTTCTTCTGGGCCAGATTAAGATATGGCTTATTTTATAAGCTTGTTTGTCACTTTTTGTTTTTCCTAGTGATATTCATTTAACAGATATTTACTGAGCAATGTACTAGGCTCTATGAATACAGTGGTGAACAAGACAATGGATTATCAATTCCATGAGGGCAAGGATTTCTGTCCATTATGTTTTCTGCTGGCATGTAACAGTTCCTTGAATGATGACTTTTTTAATAAATTGGGCTCATACAATGCATGGAGGTTTTTATTGAACTTTATTTATTTATTTATTTTAATTTTACCAGAGAGGGATGGGGGGGGCAGGTGGAGAGAAAAAGAGAGAGAGAGAGAGAGAGAGAGCCACCAGGTCTGGGACTCCAGCCACAGTCGGCTATGTGAGAGTCCAACGCTCTTAACCACCTCGCCACCTGCTGGCCCCTGTGCATGGAGTTTTGTGTCCTTTTCTACTTAATGTTGTTCGGTAAGCATTTCCCCATGTTAATTTCCAAAAACCTTTCTCACAACTTCGTAATATTCTATTCTCATGATTAGCCCTAGCTTATTTAATCTTTATTGTTGAAGAACTTATTATCAGTTACTTTTAGTTTAAAATAATGTTACGATTAATATGTTTGTTCATAAAGATTTGAAAACAGTTCTAATAGTTTCTCTATTTTTAGAACAAATCTATAAAGTCAAAATGTACTAATGCTTAAAATTCTTGACAGATGTCTTCAGCTGTTTTTCAGAAAAGTTATACAGACTTATTCTTCTACCAGCAGTGTTGGTTTTACCAAACTCTTGGTATCATTGAGCATTACCATAAAAAAGAAAAACATTTCGCTAGGTTGATAGATATCTTTATCTCTTTTTTATTAGCTTCAGTTTATTAGTGAGGTAAATGTTTTCCCATAACTCTATCTGCCATTTGTATTTTTTCTTTCATCTTCCTTATTAAGAACATTTACCCATTTTTCTATTGGGTTCTAGCATATTCTTTATAAGATAATGTGTGCTATATATGTTAGTATATTAAGCTTTCATCATTCTAAAATAGGTTTTTTTTTCTAGTTGAGTCTAATTTTGACATGCAGATATATTTAATCTTTAAGTAGTCAGATATTGCAAACTGTGATAGTTTCTTACAATCTTTTAACCTAAAAAATTGTTTCTCGGAGCTGGCAGGTGGCGTGGTGCTTAAAGACGCTGGATTCCCACGTGGTCAACTGTGGTTCGAGTCCTGGACCTGGTGTCTTGCTTTCCTCACTTTCCCTCCTTCCTTCTCTCCTTCCCTCCCTCCCTCCCCCCCTCTCTCTCTCTCTCTCCTTCTCTTCTTCCCTCCCTCCCTCTCTCTCTCTCTCTCTCTGATCAAAACTGGAAAATAATAATAAATTTAAATAAAATAATTACTTAAAAAATTGTTTCTCCTCTAGGTTATACAAACTTTTGCCTCTATTTTGTTATTTAGTAGTTTTGTTTATACATACTGTTATTTTATTAAAAAGAATTTATTTTGGTGTATTGAATTAAGTAAGAATCAAATTTATCTCTAAATAGTCCATTTCCTCCATGTTATTTTATTTAATCAATCTTCCCATCTTTTAAATTGACTTAAAACATGAGAAGTGACTTTTTAAAGTTGGATTTGAGATATAATTTACATATAATAAAATATATCAGTTTTAATTATATAGGTTTCTGAATTTTGAGAATATATGTTTCCTCCTGTCCATTACAGACTGTCTCCCCTCAGTTTTCCAGTTCCTGGGGACCACTTCTATTTCCTTTCTCTATACACCTTTACCTGTTCTAGAGTATCATTTAGTAGAATCATAAAGTATAACCATTTGTGTTTCTGGCATATTTCTTTTTTTTCTACTTTAACATTTATTTATTTATTTTTACACTTTCCCACATTTATTTTACATCTAAAATTTTTCTGTTCATATTCTACAGTTCTTTTTTTCCTTTTTTTGGAGAGTTGTTTTTTTTTTTTTTTTTTTTTTTTTGCTATAGGGCACGTGTGCTTGCCAGACAGACAGAAAGAGACAGAGATAGAAAGCGAGAAATCATCCCCCAGAGGGGATGGCCATGCTGCAATCCCTTCTCCTCCATTCTCCTCTCGGGATCTTGGGCACGTACACACATGCACCCGGCGTGAGTTTAAGCCACCGGGTCCGGGACTTGAACCGCGGTCGACTATGTGGGAGTCTAGTGACATAGCCATTACGCTAACTGCAGGTCCCCATATTCTATAGTTTTTGACAGTTAATAAACAACTTTCAAAATTTCAAGAAACTGAATTTGAAGATTATCATCAAAATATTTGTTATAATTTTGTTTGTGACTTTATATAACAGAGACAGTATGGTTTCAAATATTTTTGAGAAAATATTTACATGTCAACTACTCAGACTATTGAAAAGCACACAGTTCACCCAGCACACAATTCATACATGAACCTTCTCAGTTCATCCCTGCCTACCAAGTGTTCTGTGATATACCATCTGCTAGCAAAGATCAGTCTCTTTTTCTTCCTTCAGCGTCTTCCTCAAGGTAAACCTGTGGTTGTGGCTGTTCTTTTGCAATCTCTACTTCTTACAATGTAGGACTGGAAAAGTCCAGGTTATTTTATGGTACAATCCTTTCATATAGCTTCTCTCAGCTCTGCCAGGCCGAACTGTTCATGGTGCCAGGCCATCTTTCCGAGAGCTTCCATCGGCTTACTTGAGACCTACCTTAGCTCCATAGTTGTCTGGTTTAATCTTCAGATATGACATTCCAGTCAGAGCCCTGTCCAATAACAAGTATTTCTAATTTCTGATTCAAAGCAACAGGTATTATTGAACTAATGCAAATAACCATTCTGCAACAAAATAAGAATACTCCGAAATATTTTCCAGTTCCAGACATTTCAGGAAGAGAGAAAATTTTGTTTTCATTTAAAGAAATAAACAGAAGAAGAAAAAACATTTTAACAAATTGCTAAACCTATACATAGCTCAAAAGAAAGCAAAATCCTTAAATTGGGAAAACAAAGCACAAGAAAGAAAAAAAACAGTAATGTTTTACTCAAAAGTCATAAATTTCTTTTTAAATTAATTTATTTACATTTAATCACATCTTTACAGTGTATACTTTTTTCCAGCACAAATACTATGCATGTCAGTCAAGCCAAAGATATTACTCTATAACTTATCAGCAAATAGATTCTCATTTTTTGTCAATTAAGCATACTTTTACTTGATTTTTCCTTCTCCTTTCCCCTCTCTCCTTTCCATACTAAACTTTTTTTCAATATTTTATGGATTCACAAAATACCTTAAAATAAAAATGTGGACAAAGCTAGAATCTAATTACAAGTACCCTGTAATTTTCTTTTGAAACATTTTTAAAAATTAATTAATTTACATTCATTCCTTGAGCATCGTCACAGCATACAAAATGTGATTTCCCACCCAGAATACACTGCACAGTGGCTTAATCATACATGTTATCATCAATAATTTTCCATTTCTAGTTTTATATACATGTATATAGGTGTATGTGTGTATGTGTATACATACATACATATATATATATATATATATATATATATGTATGTATGTATACACATAACCCCTCTTTCTCACCCTCTGCCATTTCCCACCATCTTCCCACCTATCTCAGGTGTCTACAGTTGTTTTCCATTCCTTTTTTCCCCACATTTTATTGATTCACAAAATTTCTTAAATAATCTTCTTTCTTTCTTTCTTTCTTTCTTTCTTTCTTTTTTTTTTTTTTCTTTTGGAGAGGTTTTCGCTATAGGGCGCATGCTAACTGCTGGTCCCAGCGCATTTGTTTTTATTAAACCTCAAACTTCTGGAAGATGTGCATATATACTATATATTCAATATATTTAAAAAAAGAGGGCCAGCCCCTGGTGTAGAGGTTGAGGTGGCTATAGATCCCACACTGCACAGTTTTAATACCAAACTTGTAGGTTTGAAAAATATGCTAGGCTTATGTGCATGTGTACCCTAAATCCCAAAATGAGAGTGAGATGGAGGAGAAAGGATTGTGGTGTGACCATCCCCTATGGGGGTCAGGGGAGATATTTTCTCACTTTTCCTTTCTCTCTCCATTTTTCTCTAGCAAGTGTATGTGCCTTCTGGAAAACAAAATAAAAATAATAAAAAGAAAGAGACTCTTTTTTGTTTTGTTTTGTTTCTTTTCCTAGAATCATATGAGAAGGAGTTGTCCCATCATCCTCATGCACTTTAACATGTATTTCCTTTATAGCCACAACTCAACTGTCGAATTTAAGAAATGAGCACTGATGCGTTACTACCCTCTAATCCTTAGCCTCCATTCAGGTGTTGCCAGTTTTCCTAGCAGTGTCCTCCACAGTGAAAGGGTCCAGTTCAGTGGCCAGGCGATGGCACAGTCGTAATGCAACTGGATGCCTGTGGGAAAGGAGCACGTTACACACGTGGGTGTGTGCCCGCGATCTGGGCTGGCGCAGACTGGGGGTAGATGCTGGTGTGAAGACTGTGTGTGTGTGTGTGTGTGTGTGTGTATCCGAAGAAGTAAATGAATGGAAGACAAGACAAAACAAAAAGATTTAGTTCAGAATCACACTTTGCATTTGGTTATGCCGTTAGTCTCCCTCTGTCCAGAAGAGTTCCTCCACCTCCCCTTGATGTTCGGGAAGGCAGTTTGTTTTGCAGAAAGCCCCCAGTTTGGGTGCTTCTGGGATTTCTTCATCATTAGGTTCAGCTTGTGTGTTACTGGCAGGAAAATCACAGCAATGGTGTGTGTTCTCACCAGCACCTTTTCCCGCTGCATTGCTTTGGTTTGTCCCATGCCCAGTGGTGTTCTCTTTAATTATTTGATGAAGGTAGTATCTGTGCGTACTCTGTAAAATTGCTCTTTTCTCTTTGTAGTTTATGAGTATTTTTGTTGGGAGATCCTTTGAGGCTATATAAATACCAACAGTTAGCATAATGGCTATGTCGCTGGACTCCCATACAGTCAACTGCAGTCCGAGTCCTGGACCCAGTGGCTTGAACTCACACTGGGAGTGTGTGCGTGCGTGCCCAGGATCCTGAGAGGAGAATGGAAGAGAGGGGATTGTGGTGTGGCCATCCCCCTGGGGGTGATTTCTCGCTTTCTGTCTCTCTGTCTCTGTCTTTCTGGCGAGTACATGCACCCTATAGCAAAAACCTCTTAAAAAAAAAATTCCATTCCTCATTAAATCTTCAATTAATCAATTCATATTACTATAATTTATGTTTTCCCATTTTCTGCAGTGGGTTACTATTAATATCATTATTATTTTGATTTTCAAATAATCTTAGGTTTGGCCAGGAGCAGCCTCTTAAACTGGCTTCTGTCTTTTTTTGGCACCGAATATTATCATTCTTTGGACACTTGTTTACTTCCTGGTACAAGATATTTTGGGCTTATTTTGCTCCTTACCTGCCCTAGTCCTGGAATAAGATGTTTCTCTATGAAGCCTCATTTCCTCTTAGTGAAGAGTGGTATTTATAAACCAAAATCTGGGTGCCAGTTTTCTCATTGCCTCTGGGAAATTGCTGCTCCTAGGCCATCTCAAGGGTAAAGTTAGGAACATATGTATGTGCATGTATGCCATATATATGCATTCACATACAGTCATCCCTGAATATCTTCGGGGGATTGGTTCTAGGACGCCCCCTCCCCCCACCATGGATACCAAAACCCAAGGATGTTCAAGTCCCTTATGTATAATCATGTATTTGCATATAAATGATGTATTAGGTTGTCTGAAAAGTCACAACATATTTTTCTTTTTTTCTTTAAATTTTTTATTATCATCATAATCTTCTTTATATTACATTGGGTTACATATAACTTTACAGTGTATTACATTGTTTTTTCAAAAGGGAATGCCATGCATGTCAGTCAGTACAGAGACATTAATCTCCCCGCTTCAACATTCAATATCTTTTCTATGTTTTCCCCAATCATTATTATTATTATTCTAATTAGTTTTTAAAACAGTCAATCGCTATTTCTCATTTTGCTTGTAAAAATACATTGCCCATCATGAAATACTTCTCAGACGAATCCAGTTGAGAACACTATACATGTCAACATCAGCAGTTAATAAGCCATATCTGTTTCTCACTAATGTCCTGCCTCTCTATTGTTCTCTTGCTATCTTTCTCTATCCTCTTTTCTTCACTTCCCCCATTCCACACTGTCCTATTCTCATTAAGTACCTTCACTGCTTTTATGTCCTCCAATTTTTTGGTCTCTATCATAGAGTGCGGATAGTCGGTATATATTGAGTGGATACATACAATATCTTTCTTTCATAGCCTGGCTTACTTCACTCAGCAATAGATCCTCCATATCTGACCACTTTCTATCAAATGCCAGGGTCTTGTTATTTTTTATGGCTGAGTAATATTCCATAGAGTATATATACCACACTTTTCCAATTCATTCATCAGTTTGTGGACATTTAGGTTGGTTCCATGTCTTGGCAATTGTGAATAATGCTGCAATAAACATTGATGTGCAAGCACTTTTCTGACTGAGCGTTCTCCTGTCTTTTGGGTAAATACCCAGAAGTGGGATTGCTGGATCAAATGGTAGTTCTATTTGTAGATCTTTGAGGAACCTCCATATTGTTCTCCACAGTGGTTGAACTAGTTTACATTCCCACCAACAGTGTAGGAGGGTTCCCTTTTCACCACATCCCAGCCAACACTTATCACTTTTTATATTCTTAATCTTTGCCATTCTGACAGGGGTTAGGTGATATCTCATTGTGGTTTTTATCTGCATCTCCCTTATGATGAGGGATGTTGAGCATTTCCTCATATGCTTTTTGGCTGTTTGTATGTCTTCCTTAGAGAGACTTTTGTTCAGCTCATTTTCCCATCTTTTAATTGGGTTAATCATTTTTTTTTCGCATAAGGCACTTGAGTTCCCTGGGTATTCTGGTTATCAGTCCCTTGTCTGAGAAATATTTAACAAAAATATTTTCCCATTCTGAGGGTTGTCGGTTCACACTTGTTACTGTGTCCTTTGCTGTGCAGAAACTTCTTAGTCTAATATAGTCCCACTTGTCTATTTTAGGGATTATTGCCTGTGCTTTGGGAGTCTTATTTAAGAAGTCTTTGCCTACTCCAATGTTCCCCAGAGTTTCCCCAGCATTTTACACCAGTAGTTTTATTGTTTGAGGTCTTAGGTTCAGATCTTTGATCCATTTTGAGTTGACTGTTGTTAATGGTGAAAGATGGGGGTTCAGTTTCATCTTTCTGCAGGTGGATACCCAGTTTTTCCAGCACCGTTTACTAAAGAGGTTTTCCTTTTCCCAATGGATTGACTGATATCCTTTGTCAAAGATCAGTTGGCTGTACGCCTTGGGGGTTATTTCTGGGGTCTCTATTCTCTTCCATTGGTCCACATGTCTGTTTTTATGCCAATACCATGTTGTTTTGATGACCACAGCTTTATAGTATATCTTGGGATCAGGGACAACATATTTTTCTATGCAAAAATGTGTCATGACTTTCCTGACAACCTAATACATTCCCCTATATATTTCAATTCATCCCCAGATTACTTACAATGTTGATACAATATCAATGCCATGTAAATGGTTGTTGTATTGGTTCTTATTTGTAGTATTTTTGTTGTACAGATTGTTAATATTTTCCTTCAAATGTTCCTTTCCTGTGGTTGGTTGAATCCACAGATAAGGAACCTATAGATAGAGAGGGCCAGCTCTGCATATAGACGTCTCTGTGTCTGCACCTGTATATAGTAAAGCTATATATTCACTCCAATAGCTTTGATTCCAATTCAGTACCACAGTATTTTGTGAAACTGGGCTTCCATTATTCTTAGTATTTTTACTTATTTGATCAATACCTCTGTATGACAAAATTTTTTCTTTTGATGCCAGTGTCCCTCCTTCAGGTAGGCACCCTCTTTGCCCCACTTGGGTCCCAATACCCTGAAATGAGGCATGACCCAAATAGAAGCCTTTGTCCTGCTCAGAGCAATCACTCCCCCTCCATATGCCTCAACATCAGTACCCTCCTCTCCCTCTTCTCTGGAGCATAGTTTTTAAAATTACTTCATTTTATTTACACACACACATACATACACACAGCTGGTGTGTTTTTCAAGCCTTTGGATTAAGACTCAAACCCTGTGGTCAGCTATGTAGAATCCAGTGTCCTGTTCCCTTAACTGCCAGGTCACAGGTTAGCCCAACTGGTGTCTTATTAACAACAAAAACTCACTTCGTTTTTGCAATGATACTATATGTTCATTATATAACATGCAAACTATGCAGAAAAACATAATGCAGAAGAAAATTAAATCACTCCCCAAATTCTACCCCTCAGAAGTAACTATTCATGGAGGTTATGAGCCTTTTAGGTCTGTCCTTATCTAGCATGGGAAACATAATAGTTCAAATACTTAATATACATGGGGCTATGCGAGAAATGCTAAAAGGTGGTAACCATGTAAGTATAGCAAAAGAAAAGCCTGAAAAACGTTATTGTAGTTGACATTTCTTTGCTACATGAGAGATTTGTGTAGATTGAAGAGATTGTGGGACCAGCTGATGGTGTGGTTGTTAAGGCAGCCTGGATCCCACATGGCCGACTTCATAGTTGAGTCCTGGACTCGGGGGCTTGAAAATCACTCTAGGTGCTTGTATATGCGTGCCCAAAATCCTGAGAGGAGAATAGAGGAGAAGAGATTGCAGTGTGGCCCCCTCCCCAGGGGACGCTTTCTCACTTTCCCTCTCTCTGTCTCTTTCCGTGAGTGTACATACCCTGTGGTAAAAATTAAATTAAAATTTAAAAAATGATTGTGAAGAATATTGCAAGGCTGAATTTTAATGACCTTTTTACTATGTGCTAATATATATGTAGAATTCATTATGCAATATAGAACAGTGTAAGTATAAGAACAATGACAAGCAAATCACTGTGTTACTAGTGCTCAGTGACAAAGGGTGTCACAGCACTCAGATCCCTGTGGGTGGTCTTTCCTCTCACAGTTCCTTGACTTCTTTCAGCGGTGAGACAACCTAACTTCTGTTTTCCTTGTTGCATTTTTTTAACCCAGGCATGCATCTTTAGGCACCGGCTTTATTTTCTCTATTTTTGAACTTTACATAAATGGGATCTTTACCTACATTTATTATTTTATTATTATTTTAATAATTGTTATTTAACTTTATTTATCCATTTATTTATTTATTTTTAAAAATTTGACCAGAGATGGATAGAGTGAGAGAGAACGAGTGAAAGAATAAGTGAGAAAGCAAGCCACCAGGTCTGGGACTCAAACCGCAGTTGGCCACGTGGGAGTCCAACACCCTTAACCCACCACACCGCTTGCCAGCCCCACCTATATTTATTTTGTGACACTTTCTCTTATGATTTGTTTATTTCATGCGGCATTAAGATTTATCCATTTTCCACACAGAAATTCTGGTGCATTGTAGGCTTCCGGTAAGAAGTTCAGACCTTATTGTCTATTAGAAAGAACAATGAAGAAATAAAGGCACCAGAATATCCTATTCACTTTCACTTTTCATCTACTTTACTCTAATCCTATTTTGTAAACCTCTCTCAGACCCGTGTACTTTTTTTTTAAAGAATTATTTTATTTTTAATTTATTCACGCATTGATTTTTTAATTTGACCAGAGAGAGACAGAGGGTGAGAGTGAGAGAGAGAAGAAGTGAGAAAGCAAGCTACCAGGTCCAGGACTCGAACCCTGGTTGGCCATGTGGGCGTGTCCAGCACCTTAACCACCACGCCACCCACTGGTCCCCAGACCCGTGTACTTTTTATCAGCCTCCCAACTACTAATCAGTGCAGACAGCCTCTCCTGTTTGCATAACTTAAGTAGGTTCTCACCTGGGCCTAGGCCTGTCACTTGCTCCTTCTAATCTGTTCTGCATACTGCATATGAAACAATTTTTGAAATGTAACTTATTTCTTCTCTCTATAAAATATATTGGCCAGCCCATGGCCAGGTAGTTACAGTGGCTGGCCAACCTGGCTGACCGTGTGTTTTGAGTCCCAGTCTGGGTAGCTTGAGAAAAACATACTGGGTAGGTGTGTGTGCATGCCCAAAGGGAGGAAGAAGTGGAGAAGAGATTGTGGTGTAACCGTGCCCTAGGGAAGGTGCTTTCTCACTTTATATTTGTGTTTCTGTCTCTCTCCAAGGGATGTGTGTGCCCTCTGGCAAATTAAAACAACAACAACAAAAACCTAAAAGTACCATTGTTTTAGAGATTGTTATATAAGGAACAACTGCAAAATCCTGCAATGAGCAGTATTTTTGTGCTTATTAGTCTATGAGTTGGTTATGGTATCCCTACTTCATAAGACTATATTCTGGCTTTGGGTTAAGTTCCAGTCTCCTCCACTTGTTCCTACATTCTTTTTGGACCAGCAGCATAAGAGACCAAGCCAAACTATTGGAGTAGCACATCTGTTAACATGCCATTGGTTAAAGACAGTTTCATGGCCAGGGCCAACATCAGTTAGTGGGGACTAAGTATAATCTGCCCACTCTAATACACTGCAAGGTCACAGGGCTGAGGAGTGAAGAACTGAGAACAGTGACCTAATCCACCACAACTATTGTCAAGTAGCAGTTCTCTATGTTTTTATTTAGATTGTTCATTTCCTTATTCCTTTTGATTTAGTTCTCTTATTTGACTATGCATTTCCATAAAAAAAATCATCTTGAATTCCAAAGAGAAATGTAGGTATGTATAATGATATGTAAAGTAATTTGAATTTGGTGAGTTCACACGTAAATACAACTCTTGAGGAATTCTGTGATTGGGAGCAAATTGTTCTTATGTGAATGTTTCACTGTCTATGTCCAAACGAGCATATGTATAGCTGTGTCTCTTGAGAATTCTAAAAACATGCAGAGAATAATCTATTAGTCAAAAAGTAGGATATTAATATATCCCTACATCTACTTCCCTGGCTAACAAGGCAACAATATGGCCTAACTTTAGCCCTTTACCTGTTCCCGACATTAAGAGGATGTCCCCATAGCTCAGCTAGGTAGGGATATCAATATCGTTGACCAGGAAGAGATTTAACAAACTATTGTAACAATGACATTCCTTCTCTCTCTCTCTCTCTCTCTCTCTCTCTTTTTCTGCTCTGCTGCAGGACATAATGATTATATTTGTCCAGCTACAAACCAGTGTACAATAGATAAGAACAGGCGCAAAAGCTGCCAGGCCTGCCGACTCCGCAAGTGCTATGAAGTAGGAATGGTGAAGTGTGGTGAGTGTTCATGTCCCCTTCTCAGTGTGAGGGGCCATGCTGAAAGCTGTGTCTAATGGAACTGAGAACATATAGCCCTGTTGAAAGAAAATTTAGGACTTAGTAATTATCTTTCAGTATTTATATACTGTCATGTTGCCCACGGGACAGTGATTTATTCTCCTTACCTGCAGAGGACAGAGTTGGGGTGAAAGGGAGCAACTTACAAGAGGCAGATTTTGGCCCAATGTAGGGAAAAACTTTCTATAATTCAAGTACTACATGGGATTAATGGGACTTTAAACCACTGAGATGCTCAAATGGACTGGATGACCATCTACCTGAGACCTTGAAAAGCCCCATTCTGAAGATGAAATCCTAGTAAATGTCCATAGCTTAAACCTGCAGTAAGAAAGTAGAACATTTTGTGGACTTCTTAGGTTAATATGGGAAAACTCATACCTATCTCTTCTCTTTCCCTCCCTCCCTCCCTCTCTCTTTTTCTCTCTCTCTCTCTCTCTTTTCTTTCTTCCTTTTTTTTTTTTTTGGCTAGAGGGTATGTGCACTCACAATAGAGAGACAGAGTAATCCCTAATGGGGCATGGAAAACATTGCAATCCCTTCTCCATTTCTCCATCCCGTTGAGATTTTGGTCATGCACATACACTACCCAGCATGTTTTTTCAGGCCACTGAGACTGAGATTTGAACTTCGTAATTGACCAGAGGGGAGCCAGCTCCCTTAACTATTAGGCCACAGGGCCAATCCGTCTGTTTTTTAATATATTTTTTCTTTTTTCCCAGTAGAACATGAGAGAGAGAGAGAGAGAAAGAGAGAGACAAGAGGGGAGGGGATGGGAGGGGAGGGGAGTCCTTCACAAGGTCTGGTCACACTGTAATCCCCCTCATCCCATCCTCCAGCATGGTATAGGTTGACTAGGCCAGGACTCAAACCTTGGTGGCCATGTGGAATCTGGCTTCTCTTGAGCAGTGTACCACTGCACCATGGAGGTGGTCCTTCTCACTCATCTTACATGTTGTCTGGTATTTTGGTTCCACCTTGTATCTGTATCTCCAAAAATTTAATTATTATTTTATTAATTCAATGCTTTGCTAGATTAAAACCCACATGTACCAATTTTTTTTGTTTTCATTGCTTCCTTGAATCTTGTTATTTTCTTCTGTTTTTTTTTTTTTAAGAATTATTTTATTTAACTTTATTTATTTATTTGCTTATTTTAATTTGACCAGAGAGGAACAGAGTGAGTGAGTAAGCAAGAGAGAGAGAAAGTGAAAAAGTAAGTCACTGAGTCCAGGACTCAAACCGCGGTCGGTCATGTGGGAATCCAGAGCCCTTAACCACCACACCACCTGCCGGCCCCACTTCTGGCTCATTTTTATCTATCCTCCAAAGTGCACTAGCAGTTATTTCAAAGGGCTGTGAATAATACATCATCTCAGTCTTTGCTTAATGGAAAAATTGCCTTAATTTACTCCCACTTAACGTCATCACAGCATACAAGATACAGTTTCCCATCCAGAATACACTGTATAGTGATTTAGTCATACATGTTATCATCACAAATAATTTTCCATTTCTTGATCTATCTAACTATCTATCTATCCCCATTTCTCATCCTCGGCCATATCCCATCCTCCTCTCACTTTACCTCTGGTAGCTGCAGTTGCTTTCCATTCCTTTTTTTTCCCCTCCCATATTTTATTGGTTAACAAAATATCTTAATTAATCTAACTACTTTCAATAGCAAGTTGAGCTGACATAAATATCTCTGAACAAATGTTTGACTTTAGGCATGAAACTGTGAGTAGAATGAATATACTATAAAACAACACCTCGCGGAGGCTATATAGCTTATTGTGGTCATTAAATAGGTATTTTAAATATGTTTTTTAATTTCAAGAAAGTCAGTTTTAGCTTTAATAAATCAAAATAAAAAAATATTAAGGGAATTTTGCTTAAGACTTAAAGACAGGAAGCAGGTTAGGATTCTGTTCAAATAGTAGTTACCTGGATCTGTTGACAATTCAAGAGAAGAAAAAAATCCTTATCTCTGGACTACAAAGCATAGAAAAAGATCAGTATTGTTTTAGTCAAAAGCTATGCAATTCTATTTCATCAGCTCAATCTTGTGTACTTAATCTAACTTCTGTTGTGGTCCAAGCTTTCCGTTTAAATTCTGGAAGATAATATTCAACTCTGGACTTGTCCCTACCATCAAGTTGGCCCTTTTCTTAGATTTTTTTAACTCTTATTTTCTGTGTGTCTGACTTTAGTTTTCCTGATGTAACACTCTCTTCAGAACTTCTTGGAGAACTAGTCTGGTGTTGGTAAATTCTTTCAGGTTTTGTTTATCTGAGAATGTTCTTGTCTTCTCTTCCCATATGAAGGATAATCTTGCTTGGTGTAGTATTCTTGGTTGAAATTGTTTTTCACTCAACACTTTGAATATATTTTCCCATTCTTTTCTCATTCACATTGTTTCTGATGAGAGGTCCACTGTTAGCCTGATGGAATATTCTTTGTAGGTAACTTGTCATTTCTCTTTTGCCAGTCTGAGTACCTTGTCTTTGTCTGTGGTTTTGGTCAGTCTGGCTGTACTGTGTCTTGGAGAAGATCTTCTGGGGTTGATTCTATTTGGGGTCCTATGTATTTCTTGGGTCTGGATCTTTGAATGCCTCTCTAGGTTTGAGAAATTTTCTTCCAGGATTTCATGGAATAGATTATCAACACCCTTATTAGTCTCTTCACCTTCTAGGATACCAATTATCTGGATGTTAGGATGTTTGATGATATCTAGTATTTCTCGTATATTATTCTCTTTTTTTTTGGACTATTTTCTCAGTCTTTGTGGTGGAATAATTTTAGGCCAGTGATTCTGTTTCCTTTATCTGAGATTCAATCTTCTGTATAATCTAGTCTGCTTTTAATACTTTCAAGGGAGGTTTTGATTTCCTGTATTACAACCTTCATCTCTAACAGTTCTGTTTGATTCTTTTTTATGATGGGTATTTCCTCTTTCAGATCATGCAAGAACTTCCTCACCTCCTGGAACTCCTGCGCTCTATTCTGTCTCTTCTGGAGTGCATTGTCTCTCTTCTCTTGCATCTTTGTTAATGTCGTCACTATGAATATTCTAAATTCTTTATCAGACATTTCCATGATTTGCATGGAAATATCTGTGATGAAGAGGAGTTATTCTTTTCCCTTGTGTGTGGGGGGGTATTATTTGGTTTCTCATATTTCTTGTGGTTTCTCTGCAGTGATTTCTAGTCATCTGATGGGTTTATACACTTTTTCCTAATTTCTAGGAATTCAATTTGAGCATTCAGGGGTGTGCAGGAGGAGGTGATCTGCAATCTCTTAGCCATTCTGTTTTTTTTTTTTATCCATTTGTGTAGCAGATTCAGTGGGTATAGAGGAATATGTTGACCCTAACAGTATTTGGATGTTTGGCTATAGTTCCCTTAGATCCATCTAGACACAGTGACTGGAGATTGAGCAGCAAAGTGATGAGGTAAAAGAAAAAGGATAAGGAAACAGAGAGAGAAGAAGAAAAAAAAAAGCGAGAAAAGAAGAAAAAAAGTTATTTTTTTTAAAACAGCAAAAAATAAAAACCGTGTGAGTGCGCCATGTGAAATCACTAGTTCTCAGCAGCAATGGAAGAGTCTTCTTCTCGGAAAAAATATTTTTATATAAAAATATATAAAAGCATTAAGACTGGAAGAAGTTATGCCAAAATTTGTTATCATATATTTTCCAGTTTTTTAATTTTCCATATTTAAAAAAATTGATTTATTATTTGAAATACTCATTTATATTAAGTGATAAAAAGGAAAAAATATATATGTATACACGTGCATATAACATTTTTAAGGATGTATTATGAAAGTATATTATTCAGTAAATTTTGAAATAGCAGTAAAATTCTAACTTTTTCCCTATTTCCTTCCTTCCTTCCTTAATTGCTAGAGGACATGTGTGCTTGCCAGAGAGGAGGAACACAGGGACAGGTAGCAAGAAAGTGCCCCTCAGGGGAGATGGTCATGCCACAGTCCCCTTTCCTCCATCTTCCTCTCAAGATTTTGGGCACATATACATGCACATGTGCCCAGTGTGTTTTCTTTTTTTTTTCTTTTTTTTTATTATTTTAAAATTTATTTACATTTAATCACATGTCTTTACAGTATACATTTCTTTTTCCAACACAAATACTATGCATGTCAGTCAAGACAAAGATAGTACTATATACATTATCATCAGCAAATAGCTTCTCATTTTTTGTCAATTAAGCATACTTTTACCAGCTTTTTTCCTTCCCCTTTCCCCTCCCTCCCTTCCATCTAAACTTTATTTTTTCACATTTTATTGATTCACAAAAGATCTTAAAGTATAGACAAAGCTAGAATCTAGTGACAAGTGCACCATAATTTTCTTCTGAAACATTTTTTTTCCCTCTCTCTTCATTCCTCCTTTTACTAAAGAGAAGTATAACTTAATTTATTTACCAAAAAAAATTAGGTTAATCTCAATTTGGTCTGCTATTTGCACAAAGCCCCATAAGAATTCCATTTTTGATGCAAGGTAACAGATTATTATTATTGAACTTATGCAAATAACCATTCTGCCACAAAATAAGAATGCTCACAAATATTTTCCAATTGCGAAAGGGTCAGAAAAGGAGAAAAGTTTGTGTGTCAATTAAAAAAATTATTATTTTTTTAACAAATTGCTGACCTTATCAGCAAGTCAAAAGAAAACAAAAATCCTTAAATCTGGAAGAAAAAGCATAAAAGAAAATTAGTAATATTTTAGAAAAAAGTCATAGAATTCATTTTACCAGTTTAGTTTCATGTAATCTCTCTTTTGTTGAATTCGAAGTGTTACTGTGGTCTGACCTTTCTGTTAACATTCAACATTATTATTGATATTTCCAAACTTGTCCCTACCATTAAGTTGGCCTTTTTCTTGGTAATTTCTTATTCTCTTAATTGTCTTTCTGTCTTTAGTTTTCCTGGTATGCACTCCCTTTAGAACTTCTCAAAGAACTGGTCTGGTGTTGGTAAATTCTTTCAGGTTTTGTTTATATGAGAATGTTTTTATCTTTTCTTCCCATATGAAGGATAATCTTGCTGGATATAGCATTTTTAGTTGAAACTGTTTTTGACTTAACACTTTGAATATATTTCCCCATTCTTTCCTTGCTTGCATTGTTTCTAATGAGAGGTTCGATGTTAGCCTCTTGGAATATCCTTTGAAAATAACTTGACATTTCTTTCTTGACAATTTTAGTATCTTGTCTCTGTCTGTGATTTTGGTCAACCTGGCTATGATGTGCCTTGGGAAGATGTTTTTGGGTTGATTCTATGCGGGGTCCTTTGTATTTCTTGAGTCTGGATATTTGAATGACTCTCTAGGTTTAGAAAGTTTTCTTCCAGGATTTTATGGTATAGATTATCAATGCCCTGATTAGTTTCTTCACCTTCTGGGATACTAATTATCCAGATTTTTGGGCCTCTAATAGTATCTAGTCTTATTTGTATATTATTCTCTTTTTTGGGGGGTTATTTTCTCATTCTCTTTGGTGAATTTTTCTAGGTCAGAGGTTCTGTCTTCTACATCTGAGATTCGATCTTCTATATCATCTAATCTGCTTTTAATACTTTCAAGGGAGGTTTTGATTTCCTGTATTACAGCCTTCATCTCTAACAGTTCCCCTTTTTTTTTTTTTTTTTTTTTTTTTGATGTGTATTTCTTCTTTCAGATCATGTAAGAACTTCCTTACCTCCTGGAACTCATTGTCTCCTTTCTCCTGCATTTTCTGGAGTTTGTTGTACCTCTTCTCTTGCATCTCCATTAGCTTTGTCACTATGAATATCCTAAGTTCTTTATCTGACATTTCCATGAGTTCCGTTGTGGATGATTAAGAGCTATTCTTTCCCCTTGGGGGAGAGATATTTTCTTGATTTCCCATATTTCTTGTGCCTCTGCGGTGGTTTCTGATCATCTGATAGATTATATTTTACTTTCTACCTTGTCCAGCAGCCATGGTCATACTTGCTCCTGTGGCAATTCCTGGGATCTCGCTGGTCAGCAAAGTACTTGGGCAGGACGTGGAAGGTTATAAGGTGCAGCGTGGATGCTCTGGCCTGCTTTCCCATGTCTGGATGTGAGTATAGCACAGACATCTGAAAGCCTGGCTCAGCTGCATTGGTGTGTGCGCTGCCTCTCAGAGTCTGAGGTCACATGGTAGTCCTGGGTTCAGTGCCCAGCCTGATCCAAATGGGCTGGAAGTGGTAGCATGTGTCTGTAGTCCTAGTTACCTTGGTATTTGAAGATTAGTTTCTTTCCTCTGTCACTTTTCCCCACATCTGAACTCAGGCACTTTCCGCTGTCCACAGTAGCTTTCAAGTCCCCCAGTGTGTTTTCTAAGTTAATCCAGGTTTAGGACTTAAACCACACAGTTGACCATGTGGGATCCAGCAGCCTCCTTTCTATCCAAGGAAAATGACAAATGTCAAGATTGGGAAACTGAGCACTTTTTCCTCTCCAAAGGGCGTGCATGTGTCAGAAACAGAGAAGGAGAACGCCCAATGGTCACACCACAATCCCTTCTCTGTTTCTCCACTTATTTGAATTTTGAGCATGCACATACATGTGCCTGGTATATTTTTTAAGTCCCTGGGACTGGATTCAAATTGCTCTTGGCCATCTGGGATCTGGCTCCCTTAACCATAAGTCTTTGGGTAGCCCAGAACCTAAGCATTTTTAAAGAGGAGAAATGGTTTTTGATCATCTTGGAATGGAGATGTAAAAAGTTATGTTCTTTGGACCAGCAGTTGGAATAATGGTTACGTTGCTGGACTCCCACATAGTCAACCATGGTTCGAGTTCCAGAACTGTGGCTTAAAACTGGTGGTGGCTTAAAACTCACACCAGGTGTGTGTGTGTGTGTATGTGAGAGAGAGAGAGTGCCCAAAGTCCTGAGGAGAATGGAAGTTTGGATTGCAGCATGGCCATCCCCCCTGGGGGGTGAGTTCTCATTTTCTGTCTCTCTGGCAAGTGCACAAGCCCAATATCAAACAAACAAACAAACCAAAAACCAAAAACCAAAAACCAAAACCAAAAAAAAAAAAAACAAAACAAAAAAAAAAACACACACAAAACAAGAACAATTCTCTAAAAAGAAAACAAGTTATGTTTTTTACTTTGCAAATATAGTCACAACTGTAATAACCCTTGACCCACATGCTCCAGAAAATAAAAGCCATGCTTCTGTTGGTCTGGCTGAGGCACAAAGACGACATAGAGCAAGACACTGTCTTAAAATAAACAAAGGCTTGTGAAAGATGCATTCTGAGAACAGACTCAGGTCTTACAGTAGTATCACTGCTTTGCTTTACCCTGGTGCCTAGGGAGCTTGACAACTGGGGCAGGGACTGGATGGTATCACCATCTGCTTTCTTCTGCAGGCTCCCGGAGAGAGAGGTGTGGATACCGCATAGTGCGAAGACAGAGAAATTCCGAAGAGCAGCTGCACTGTCAGAGCAAGTCCAGGAAAAATGGTGGCCACACGAAGGAGCTGCTGCTGAACGCCCTGAGCCCAGAGCAGTTGGTGCTCACCCTCCTGGAGGCTGAGCCGCCCAATGTGCTGGTGAGCCGGCCCAGCACACCCTTCACTGAAGCCTCCATGATGATGTCCCTGACCAAGCTGGCTGACAAGGAATTGGTACACATGATCGGCTGGGCCAAGAAGATTCCTGGTAGGGCTCTCTGGGTAGTAGCTTTCCATTTATTTGTAGAAAGGCCTGCCTTTAACATCTCTGAGGCAAGAGTACAACTTGATGGCTTGATCTCTAACTTTGAAATGAAATACCTTCAGGCCAACTGGTAGCATGACGATCAAAGCAGCTGGATCCCACATGGTCAACTATGTGGTTCAAATCCCAGACTCGGTGGCTTAGAAAACATGCTGGATCTGTGTGTACACACATGTGTGCAGAATCCTGAAAGGAGAGGGAAATGGAGGAGAAGGGATTGCAGGGTAACTATCCCTCATGGAGGATGCGTTCTCACTCTGTCTCTGTCAAGTGCATCTGCACTCTGGCAAATTAAAACCTACAAAAAGAAAGAGAAGAAAAAAACATTTTTTTTTTTCCTCTCTTGACTTCTATCTTTAACATGTCCTAGAAAACAGGTTCTGATTTAGAATTCTTAGGTGCCTTTGAGTCCTTCTCTACCAGATATGGCAGTGCAGGAGCTGTAATGGCCTCATGGTTTCTAAACCTGACTCCCTTCTTTTCCCACCTCCAGATCTATCCCCTACTGTCTTGTACACACCCCATCGTTCAGGTCCACATCTATATCCCCTCGGCTCTTGGCTCTCTCTCATTCCTAGGTGTGGTCTGGGAGGATGAACCCAGGCTAGAGATACACCCAGGCTCTGGAATAGGGCTTGGGCCATTTGGGTAAGGAATCTTGGCATCCTAGGACCTAGAAGATGTTAAAAAGGAAGGGATATGGGCCCTATATTGATCCATTCTTGGCTGGGGACTTCTTACTTTGACAAGAAGAGTGCGGTCAGGTGGGGATGGGGGTGTAGTGCAGTCTGACCAGTATGAAAGTGAAAGTTTTTATCACATGCCAAATAAGAATTTATAAAACATGGCTCCAATTGAGAATATGTAAGGGCAAACAGAGTAAATCAGCAATTGAAGTAAAATGCATCATCAATGGGCCAATATATCTGAAATGCCAATAAGTTAAAAATAGGCTCAGTTACTTGTAAATTGTCACTGAAACCAGCATTTTTCATCCCAAAGAGTGGCCACTTCCCTGTACTGTTTATAATATATTCCTGAAGTACTATATTGTGATAAAAAAAAAAGCCAACTCATTGCCATTTGATGGGTATTTCTCTAGAGGAATAAGTTTAGGATTCTACAATAGAAGAGTAGCTACCTGTCACCCCCGGAGGGCCCTCCTTATGTGTGCTCTATAGTTGTCTTGCTCTAGGCCGCAGGAAGAGCAGTCTGACAGGAAGAGCTGTGGAAGTAGAGACCTGCGGGGAGAATGTCTCTTAGGGTCATTTGTCCGTCTGGACACATTCCTTCTGAGCCTGCTGAGTGTTTACTGGTTTCCAGCTCCATTTTGTTTTGTCTAGCATCTTCACCTTTGCCCAAATTGTATTTTTCGGTTTCTTCTGCTTTTTTTCCCAGAGGGGATACCATTTCCTCTAGTTGGATTTCAGTGTTTTCCAGATACTGTTTCACAGGACCTCCAGTGGAACGTGGCGGTGAAATTAATGACTGCTAAAAGCTGTGTAGCGTCTTTATGCCCTAACAGTACCCTTAAGCTGCATTAGTCCCCTTCAAGCCTGTATTTTGAAAGTTTTTCAGAAAACTTAGACATAGTTTGAAGGTACGATGCGTTTTTCCTCTCTCTCTCAGCTGGCATAGCCATTGTCCAAACCATAAACATATTAAAATGTCACCTCACCTTGATCTTGTTCAAGGCCGGCAGGTGGTGTGCTGGTTAAGGGCACTGGGCTCCCACATGGCCCACCATGGTTTGAGTCCTAGACCTGGAAGCTTGCTTTCTCACTTTCCCTCTCTCACTCTGTCCTTCTCTGGTCAAATTAAAATAAATAAGGGGTTGGCAGGTGGCATGATGGTTAAAGGCACTGGACTCTCCCAACCATGGTTCAAGTCGATCTGGTCACTTGCTTTCTCACTTCTCTCTCTCTCTCTCTCTCTCTCTCTCTCTCTCTCTTTCTCTCTGTCTCTGATCAAACTGGAAATAATAATAATAAATAAAGTTAAATAAAATAATTCTTTAAAAAGAAAAGTTTGCTCTCTCTTGGGTAGTCTTATTGTCTGTAACTATGTGTGAAACTGGACCATGTATACCTATGAAGAACCCAGGCATAAGCACATAGCTTTGGAAAGGAGTTACTGGTTTTAACAAGCACTACCCCAGGAAATTCTCCTTTGTATAGATTTGCATAATCGTTCAAACACTAGAACCATGTGTTGCCCTCTGGACCATAGTTTCCTCATACGTAAAGTGAGAATGATAAGAGACCTTTCCTGTAGAAAATTCTTTTTTTTTTTTTTTTTTAAGAGGTTTTTGCTATAGGGCGCGTGCGCTTGCCAGACAGACAGAGAGAGACAGAGAGACAGAAAGAGAGAAATCACCCCCCAGGGGGGATGGCCACGCTGCAATCCCTTCTCCTCCATTCTCCTCTTGGGATCTTGGACACGCATGCACACACGCCTGGCGTGAGTTTTAAGCTACCAGGTCCAGGACGCGAACCGTGGCCGACTGCATGGGAGTCCAGCCACATAGCCATTACGCTAACTGCTGGTCCCTCCTGTAGGAAATTCTCAGAGTTGGGCATTATTACTCCCATTTTTTCCATGGGAAAAAGAAAGCTGTGAAAGGAGAGTGACTAACCATGAAGACCCTGAGCTGGGGTTCAAACCGGAGTTCCTTTCACTTCAAGGCTGTGGACATTGCCTCTCCTTTTATCTGGTTTGTGGAGGAAGCCCCTGTGTGCTCACTTCCTTATACCTTCCCAGTTCAATGACCAGTACATGCTTTTAGGCTATTGGGACCTGCTTCAGCTATTATATTATCTCCATAGGACGGCATGGCCCAGAGGATGAGTCTAACACTGGATGGGAAATATTAAGAGAAATCATTTGTTAAATTTTTTAAAAGAATTATTTATTTATTTAATTTTGTTTTATTTATTTATTTTCAATTTGGACAGAGAAAGGGAAGGTGAGAAAGCAAGCCACCAGGTCTGGGACTCGAACCGCGGCCGGCCATGTAGGAGTCCAGCACCTCAACCACGACACTACCTGCCAACCCTCAAATGTTTAAAATTGAATTATTATTTTTAAAAATTTGACCAGAGAGACAGAGAAAAAGAGGGAAAGTGAGAAAGCAAGCCACCAGGTCCAGGGCTTAAACCACAGTCGGCCCTGTGGGAGTCCTGCGCCTTAACCAATGCCTTAACACATCACCTGCCAGCCCCCAGAAAAGTTACGTTTATCAAAGCTTTGACTTTCTGCAGGACTGGTGCTGATTTCTGCACGTTCCTCACCCCCACGCACTACCTACCCTATTCCTCCACGCCTTCAGTGGACTGGGTCAGACAGACAGACCCCCTGCTAGCAGTGAGCATTTCATAGCAGAGCAGAGAATGAATAGGAGACAGCTTAAAAAGATCAGTTCCTGCTTTTCATTCTTCTCCGCCATCCGTCAGGGAGCTGAATGAGCCCTGGTAATAGGACTTTATATACTCTTAACGAGATTTATTTGTCTCTAGAAGGGGATTCAAGAGTGGAAACTCCAAGTTGTACATCTTAAGTTCAATTTTCTTTGTTTAGCTAGTATTAAATGATATCCTTGATTGTGGTTTGAGTCCCAGACCCAGCGGCTTAAAACTCATGCTGGTTGCATGTGCGTGTGTGCCCAAAATCCTGAGAGGAGACTGGAGGAGAAGGGCATGCAGCCTAGCCATCCTTCCTGAGGGGTGATTTCTCACTTTCTGTCTCTGTCTCTTTGGCGAGTACACACACCTTATAGCAAAAATACCTTAAATATATATATAGAGAGAGAGAGATTACATTCCCCAGTTGTTTGTGTTTTCTTTGCTTTTTAAAACTTGCTGTCCTGTTTTTACAGAAACAGGGAGCTGAGGAGGGTGGGTGTGTCTCACAGCCTCTTGCTTTCCCCAGGCTTTGTTGAGCTCAGCCTGTTCGATCAAGTGCGGCTCTTGGAGAGCTGCTGGCTGGAGGTGCTAATGGTGGGGCTGATGTGGCGCTCAATCGACCACCCTGGCAAGCTCATCTTTGCTCCAGACCTTGTTCTAGACAGGTGAGAAAAAAAAAAGTATTGTGTTTCTTCTCTGACTTGTTTTTGTGTGAGGCTCCTAGTGAGTAGGAATAAAACCCTGAGTGCTACAATTAAGATCTCACACCTGAAAGGGCAATTAGAGGATGATAATGTCAGCAGCTCCTTCTCTGGGTCAAGAACCCAAGGAGTGAGCATGGATACGGGATTCAGTGTTCCGTGACTCATTTTTAATCTGTGCTGCAGCCGCATTCACAGTGCAGGGCTTTAACAGAGGACTGTGCCCCACAGGGTATGTGGCTACCAAGTGCATGTAGATTTTCCTTACTAAAAATTCCACTTTTAAGGGTCAGCAGGTGGTGTAATGGTTATGTCGCTGGACTCCCATGTAGTCGACTATGGTTCGAGTCCTGGACCCGGCAGCTTAAAACTCACTGAGTACATGTGCGGGCAAGTGTGCCCAAAGTCCGATGAGAATGGAGAAGGGATTGTGGCATGGCCATGCCCCTTGCAGGATGATTTCTCACTTTCTGTCTCTCTGGTGAGCGCACATGCCCTATGGGAAAAGTCTCTCTCTCAAAAAAAAATTCCACCTTTAGCCCAGTTGTGGTGGCATAGGTGCATATGTGCATGCATGCCCAAAATCCTTACAGGAGAGAGAGATGGAGGAGAAGGGATTGCAGTGAGACCATGCCCCATTGGGGTGGGTGCTTTCTCTCTCTCTCTCGCTCTCATGAGCACACATATCCTCTTACAAATTAAAAAACAAAATAATATAATTACAAAAGAAATGAACGAGATCACATTACTTTGTTATTTAAAAGTCCCTCCTCACCTTGTCCTATATAACTCATCTCAAAGTAGAACTTTATCATTCATGAGGTATGAACTTCATTGTTCCTATGTTTCTCATTTATTTTCTATGAATATATTTGGCCTGTGTATACAGATATTCTAAATTTCCCACCTCTTGAGTGAAATGATTGGCTATCATATCTGCTGAAAAGGAAGCAGTCAGACCTAGTTCTTTAGACTTAGTTTAGAAATGCACTTTCTAAAATAAATTTAGGAATCAGAGCATGTGGACCTCGTGGTCCACATGAAAGGGAGAAAGCACGCTGCCAGGTCCGGACTCCGATCACAGCTGGCCATGTGATCCAGCGCCTTTAACCACCACATCACCTGCTGGCCCCCACCCCTCAGATTTATTTTTTTTTTTGAGAGGTTTTTGCTATAGGGCGCGTGCACTTGCCAGAGAGACAGAGAGAAACACAGAGACAGAAAGCGAGAAATCACCCCCCAAGGGGGATGGCCACTCCGTAATCCCTTCTCCTCCATTGTCCTCCCGGGATCCTGGGCACGCACGCACATGCGCCCAGCATGAGTTTAAGCCATCGGGTCCGGGACTAGAACCACGGTTGACTACATGGAAGTTCAGCGACATAGCCATTATGCTAACTGCTGGTCCCCACCCCTCAGTTTTTTTCTTTTTTTTTTTTTTTTTTGGAGAGGTTTTCGCTATAGGGCGCATGCGCTCGCCAGACAGACAGAGAGAGACAGAGAGACAGAAAGAGAGAAGTCACCCCCCAGGGGGGATGATCATGCCATAATCCCTTCTCCTCCATTCTCCTCTCAGGATCTTGGGCACACACGCACACGCGCCCGGCGTGAGTTTTAAGCCACCGGGTCTGGGACATGAACCGCGGTCGACTACGTGGGAGTCCAGCGACATAGCCATTATGCTAACTGCTGGTCCCCACCCCTCAGATTTTTAAAACCTGCTTTTCTCGGTACCAAATGTCCTCAAGTCCAACAGTTACAATGTCAAATAATTAATTGTCGCCAAGCAGAGTGGATAATGTGGCATGAGGGGCATTTGGTATTCCTTGTGCCACTGCTGTGTGCAGGGCCTGTGTTGTCATGGGGTGGCTGCAGCAGGCTGCCTGGGAGACTCAGAGCTGGGGAAGTGGGGAGAAGGGGCAAAGGAGGAGTTGGGGTTTCCACAGATTTTGGCATTCTTGCCAAGAGTTTCAATTCTCCAAGGTGAGCTTTTTCTCTGAGTGATTTCTAGGTACCACTGGTATTTTGTCACTTAACCTGGGCACTTTCAGAAAACCATAACTGTTTGCAAAACGTACCCCATGTTCTTTTGCTAAAGTGAATATGCATGCTGATAGGTCCAAGTGGGTGAGTCCTCTGGAGGAGGAGGATGCGAATGCTGCAGAAGGCAGGATCCTGGAGAGCTGCCCTAGCACAGCGGCTGATGGGAGAGGCTTCCCGTCCACGGGGTCAGTTTGTTGGAATTCTACAGAGGCTTTTCCCCCCCCCGAACAGGGCCATCGCTAGAATGATAGGGCTAGGGGGTTGGAGGGCGGAGGAGGGGAACAGCCAGCTCTTTGAAGACCTCAGGGCCCCTTCAGGGGCTGCAATATATTTTAAAAACAAAACTTGCAGAAACCCATTGCTACCCAGCTGTTTCACTGTGTCCTGCAGGCTCTCCAGAGCCACGAAGGTCTCATGGCAAAACCACATAACTGTATGTCAGGCACGTCCAGTGATTCTGTAACTGATGGTGGGAGTTTTGGGGAGCAGGGAGGTAGAATAATGTGTGGCTGGAGAAAAGAAAAGTTAGTATTTTCTAGATGATTGTCAACTGATTACTCCAAAGGCATAGTTAAAAATTAATTTCTATAAGTAGTAGTCAGAAAAACATTGATTAAATAGTTGGAAGTTTGCCTAAAACTTTTCCTTAAAAATAATCTTAAGCCAGGGGCCAGCAGGTGGCACGGTGATTAAGGCTCTGGACACTCCCATGTGGCTAACTACAGTTCAAGTTCCAGACCTGGTGGCTTGGTTTCTCACTTCCTCTCTGTCTGTCTCTGTCTCTCACTGGTCAAATTTGAATGAATGAATGAGTAAACAAAATTGAATAATTATTTTTAAAAATAATCTTAAGCAAATTAAAAATGCCCATGACTTTATATATACCTTTTTCCTGATGCTATCAATAATCTATCTTCTGTAATTGTGACTTATTTTGTTTTTAATTGCCAAAGGGCATGTGCACTCACCAGAGGGAGACTAAGGAGGGGAGAGAGAAAGCATCCCCTAATGGGGCACGGTTATGCCACAATTCCTTCTCTTCCATTTTTGCATCCTGATTGATTTCTTTATCATATTTACTTTTTTCAAATTACATTTATTAGTTGCCACACCAGTTTCTATGTGACCACCAGGATGTGTGAGTCAAGCCCTAGATATGAAGGTTTATTTTTTCTTGAGATATTTACTTCTGTAATGGTTATTAATACTTCCTGATAGCAATATGGGAGGTCTCTTATTTTTTGAGAGAGAGAGATTTTTGCTATAGAGTGCATGTGCTCACTGGAGAGACAGACAGAAAGCAAAAAAAAAACACCCCCCAGAAGGGATGGCCATGTCACAATCCCTTCTCCATTCTCCTCTTGGGATTTTGGACATACACACACATGTGCCCACCATGAGTTTCAAGCTGCCAGGTCTGGGACTTGAACTGCAGTTGGCCATGTGAGAGTCCAGTGCCTTAATCACTATACTACCTACTGGCCCCAGAAGGTCTCATTTTAATATGTATCTCAGCTAGGGCTGGTTGACTGAGAATAATGGAATGGTATTCCTTTAAGAACACATTTGGTGAACAGAAGGGAAATGTGGTTCAGTACACATTTTTGCCTAAATAATATTTTTTTAAAGGTTTACTCTAAGGGTTTAGATGAAATGCCCTGTCTTCTCTATATAAAGAAAATTCTGGGGCCAGCAGGTGGTATGGTAGTTAAGACACTGGACTCCCATATGGAACTGTGGTTCAAGTCCTGGACCTGGTGACTTTTTCTCACTCTCTTTTTCTCCCTCTCTCTCTTTTTCTCTCTCTCTCATGAGTGCATGTGCCCGACAGCAAATTAAAAATAATAATGATTACTAAAAGTAATTTTTTAACACCTTGTTATAGTCAAAGGATATAGAAGGTAAAATTTGAGATTAAAAATAAAACACTTTTTACTGTTTTGATGGTTGCCTGAAGTTTTGTTCCTTAAATTTCTAAATAAATTTTTGTAGGGATGAGGGGAAGTGTGTAGAAGGAATTCTGGAAATCTTTGATATGCTTCTGGCAACGACTTCAAGGTTTCGAGAGTTGAAACTCCAACACAAAGAGTATCTCTGTGTCAAGGCCATGATCCTCCTCAACTCCAGTAAGTAGCCCCACACCGGGCCGTGGTTTACGGGGGAGAGATGCTGTTTCGAGAGCTGGTGTGGTGTTAAGAATGCTGACTCTCTACTGTCTGTAAAAGGGCTTCCTTCATGACTTCCTTCTGACGTCTCCATTTTATTTTTGTAGATATTTAAACTGTAGTTAACTTTCGATGATTTTAATATAAATTGTTTATTGGGTAAATTAACTGTCATTAATTTAAAAAGCCAGCTGCTGGAAAAGGAAAAAAATGAACTTTGAAATGTTTCCCTTTCCGCCTGTTTCCAGTGCTTATATGGACATTTAATATGGTTGGCATGAATTTGTATTTACTATTTTGGGTTCCACTTTTACGGATTCACTCGTCCATTCAGTAAAGACTCTTAAGATACAGTCCTGTCCTCAAATAGCTGATAGTATAGGAGAGAAAGAAAGCAAATTATTCAAAATAATTATCTCAGTGCCTGTTTAGTTTGTTTTGCTGTTGCTAATAACAGAATACTCGAGTCTGGGTGATTTATGAAAAATAGAGATTTATTTAGTTCTGGCTTTTCGAGGTCCAATGGCTACACCTGGTGAGGGTCTTATTGGTGGCGACTCTGCAGAGTCCCTAGGAAGTACAGGGCATCACATGGAGACAGAGAGACAGAGAGCTTGCACCTGTTTCCGTGTGTCTCTGGTGTGGGGTCAGTCCTTCTCATAAAATCCCACCAGGATTCAGTTAGAGGGGGCTCCACCTGACCGTGTCTAATTCTAATCTACTCCCAACGACTCTGCCTTTTAATCCCGTAGTCAAATTAGGTGTCCGTCTTTTCATACCATTGAATAACAACTAATTTTCAACACGTGAATTTTGGGGGGACACCTTCTAGCCATAGCAGTGCTTTAATAAAGCGTATATAGAGTGAGATGGGAAAACAGGCAGGATGTCGGAGTCGTGGAAGAAGGCAACGGTATTTGAATGGGTCTTCAGGAAGGAGCAGCAGGGAATGGATGAGGCTGCAAAGCGCGGCACTGAAGATGATTGATTGTGAATTGTTGCTTTGGGCCCTGAGTAGCTGTGGAAAAGGTTCGGACAGGGGCGTGTCATCCCAGATATGCGTTATAGGAAGGCTGCTCTGGCTTCCATGTGGAGGACGGCATGGGGGTAAGGAGAGACCCGGGGTCCGTTAGAGACATTGGACTGGACTTGAGGGAAATGTAGGAGATAGAAGTGGAAATGGGGAAGGTGTCTCCTGTAAGTGGATATTTTAACTTTGCTGTGTTTTCTTATTTATATATATAATACTTGGTTATTATAAATATTCAAACAAAAGAAAAATGCGAAGGGAGCGGAACAGTGGCTCAGCGGCAAAACATGATGCCTCTACAAGGTGGACCCATGTGGGAAGGTAACAGGTTCATGTCCAGAGACCTCCCTAGTGTGCTGGGTATGTACGTGCCCATGACATAAAGACTCTATTAGAGGTGCTGTCTCTCTCTCTCCTACTTATGAAATAAATAAATGACCTTTAAAAAAAAAAGAAAAATAAACAAGGAAGAAAATAAAAATTCCCAGAATACCTCCAACCCCTGGTGAGATAACTACCATAACTTTCATTGCTATTCTTTAATATTGCTCTCTGTCTCTGTCTCTCTCCCTTTCTAGAGACACAGAGAGAACTACATTTGCACACAGGGCTCCTATATATAATTTTACATGAATAGTTTTGGGCCTTACATTTAAAATGATGGATACTTTGAAAGACACTTGCTTTGGTCTTATTTTTTGCTTGATCCTTGACTCTTCTGCCCCAATACTACGTAATTTTAACAACCACAGGGTAGGTAGACTTCATATCTTCTTTCTTAATCTAGTAATAATTTAAAATAATACAGTACCTCCAGTATGCATGCAGACAGGCATTTACTTTTTTCATTTAAAAAAAATTGGAACACTGTATACACACACTTCTTTGTATGTGTTTTTTTTTTACTTTTCAGAATGTTATGACATCCCTTCAGGTCAGATAGGCAAGGTCTAACTCAAACTTGTTTTTCCCCTAAGATTACTTATTTAACTTTATTTATTATCATTTTAAAATTTGCTCTAGGGCATGTGCTCTGACCAGAAGTTGGGAAGGTAGTAAGAAAGCAAGCCTCCAGATCCAGGACTCGAATTGATTTTTTTTTCTCTTTAATTTTCAAATTGTTAAAGATAGCTACTTTTGTAAAATATAATAAAGAGGAACTATTAGAAAGATAAAAGTACAGGGACCAGCAAGGGGTGTGGTGGCTAAAGTGCTGGACACTCACACATGGCCGACCATGGATCAAGTCCCGGACCTGATGGCTTGTTCTCTCTCTCTCTCTGGTCAAATTAAAATAAATGAATTAAGTAAAAATTAAATAATTTTTTTTAAAAGAAAGAAAGATAAAAATACAAAACACAAGTCCTGGTTTATTATCATTAGTTATCATACCCAATAAATTTAAAATTACTCTGTCACAGTTGTTAGAAATACTTTCAAATGCTTACACTCAATTCCTACTCATTTCTTGGTAAACTGTTGCAGAGCATATTCGCCCTAGAGAGAACACAGAATGCTTTTCCAGAGGTGGTAGGGGCTAGGGTAAAGAGTGGGGTTAGGCCTTGAAGGAGCAGGGCAAGAAGAAGTGAAAAATGAATCTGAAGGTCCAGTCAAGGTAGCATAGGGCATGTGCACTGGTCAGAGAGAGAGAGAGAAAGGGAAAGTGAGAGCTCACCCATCCCACCACCCACCCCTCCGCCTGGGAAGATGGCCACACCACAATCCCTTTTTCTTCATTCTCTTCTCAGGATCTTGAGCATGCACACACATGCATGCATCACTAGCATGATTTTCAAGCAGGCAGGTCTGTAACTCGAATTGTGGTCAGCCATGTGGGGTTCACCACCTGCTGCCCCACTTCACCATTTATTGTTACTATTCACCTTTTACAAACTAGTATGAGGACCAACTTACATCAATGATTAAATTGGCGTGCAGATCGAAAACGTACAGCCAGGACACTTGAAATTGATCATAAGAGAAATTAAAAATGGTCAAGCCTTCTTTTCTAATCTGTCTATGGGCATTAACTCAGCTGTGTTGTGACGTTTCTCTTTGTCAAGGGAGGATTTGCTTGAAAAGTGTATTTCTATCTTGGCAATGGAGGATCGTCAAATGGCAGACTGTGGGGCCTCTCTTAGTTCAGAAATCATTTAGAACTCTTTTCTCCACAGCAAAGTGCTCCTTGGAAAGCAGTTTGCTTGTTGTTACAACACTTTGTGGTATAAAGCCTTCTGTTTGGCAATGCTCCTTACAGTCATTTTAGCCTCCGAAACATCATATTGTGTTGTTGTCAAAGCTAGAAGCAGCATCTGTGCAAATGGGGGAAGAAGGCTACACCTGTTTCTCCTGCAGCGCCCCACAGAACCGCCATATTAAGAGAATCTCAGAAGGCAGTGGATGGGCTGCAGTTATCACTGTGGCAGTAAATGAGTAAAATTGTTATTTTAAAGCATGCTCATTCTACTCATAAAAAGCAAAGGAAAAAAGTTTACTATAAAACAGTATGTCATGGCCAGCAGGTGGCATGGTGGCCAAGGTGCTGGGTTTCTACATGGCCAGTCGTGCTTAGAAACCTGGACCCAGTGGGCCAACAGGTGGTCTGAGGTTAAAGTGCTGAAATTCCCACATGGCTGATCACAGTTCAAGTCCTGAACCTGGTGGCTTGCTTTCTCTCACTCTCTTTCTCTCTGGCAAAACTCATGTGAAAAAATAATTAATTAATTCTTTAAAAAAGAAAGAAAGATAGAAAGGAAGAAACCTGGACCCAGCACCTTGAAAATTACACTGGGTCTGTGTGCGTATGTGCCCAAAATCCCAAGAAGAGAATGGAGGAGAAGAGATTGTGTAATGTCAGACCTTGTGAAGGGTGATTTCTCACTTTCCCTTTCTCTCTCTCTCTCTTTGGAAAGTGCACATGCCCTATAGCAAAAAAAAATTTTTAAATAAAAATAGTTTAAAGAATTATTTTTATTAAATAAATTTTATTTATTTATTTCAATTTGAGCAGAGAGGGACAGAGCAAGAGGGAGAGAGAGAGAGAGAAGGAAAGCGAGAAAGCAAGCCACCAGGTCCGGGACTTGAACCGCAGTTTGCCATGTGGGAGTCCAGTGCCCTTAACCACGGCACCACCTGCTGGCCCCCTAAAAGTAAAATTTTAAAAATTTTAAAAATAAACTGAAAGCAGAAACAAAGGATGCTGTGTTACACTGACAGCAGCCTCACATATCTCATATTTAGGCATTTCTTCATGGCATAATTTTCTCTTGGGCCATTTTATGCATTGTGGCCCCTCCAGTGGGATAAGATGTGGAGGCAGAGGGCAATGATACTGATGATCCTGACCCTGTGTAAGGCCTAGGCTAATGTGTGTTTGTCTCAGTTTCTAACAAAAATGTTTAAAAAGGCAAAATATTTTTAAATACAAAAAAGTTTATAGAATAAGAATATGAAGACGGACCAGAAGATGACATAATGGTTCCATCTCTGGACTCCCATGTAGTCAACCGCAGTTCAAGTCTCAGACCTGGCAATTTGAAACTCATGCTGTGTGTACATGCCCAAAATCCTGAGAGGGGAGTGAAGGAGAAGGGATTGCGGTGTAACCATCCTCCTGGGGGGGTGATTTCTCACTTTCTCTCTCTCCAGCAAGTGTACGTGCCCTATAGCAAAAATCTCTTAAAGAATATGAAGAAAGGAAATGTTTTTGCACAGTTGTACAATGTGTGTGTGTTTTAAACTAAGTGCTACTATAAGTCAAATTTTTTTTTAAATTTGAAGTTTGTAATTTTTTTTCTGCATTTAGTGTAGCCTAGGTGTACAGTGTTTATAGTGTACAGAACTGTACAGTGATGCCTGAGGCCTTCACAGTCACTCACCACTCCCTCACTGACTCACGCAGAGCAACTCTGATCCTGCGAGCTCCAGTCACAGTGTAGTGTACTGTTTCAAAATAAATTATACCATGGTTTTACTACACCTTTTCTGTGTTTAGATACGCAGATACCATTGTGTTAGAGTTGCCTACAATATTTAATACAACAACATGCTGTATGGGGATACTTTTTGAGAAAAGTGTTCTTGGGTGATCTTGTCACTGGGCAAACACTGTAGCGTGTACTTACACAAACCTGGATGGTACAGCCTCCTGAACACCTAGGCTTTTTTTTTTTTTTTTTTTTTTTTGGAGAGGTTTTTGCTATAGGGCGCGTGCGCTCGCCAGACAGACAGAGAGAGACATAGAGACAGAAAGCGAGAAATCACCCCCAAGAGGGGATGGTCACACTGCAGTCCCTTCTCCTCATTCTCCTCTCGGGATCTTGGGCATGCACGCACACGCGCCCGGCGTGAGTTTTAAGCCACCGGGTCCAGGACACGAACCGCAGTCGACTACGTGGGAGTCCAGCGACATAGTCATTACGCTAACTGCTGGTTCCCAATATTCTATATTCTTTATCTGACATTTCCACGAGTTCCCTTATATTGTCTGTGGAGGATGAGGAGTTATTCTTTTCCCTTAGGGGAGAGATATTTTCCTGGTTTCTCATATTTCTTGTGTCTATGTGGTAGTTTCTAGTCATCTGAGAGATTATACGTTTTTTCCTGGTTCCTGGCTAGATATGGGGCACAGGATGGTGAAGTCTGGGCAAAACGTCTTCAGTGGTCCGGATTTCTGAAAGGGGCCACTCAGAACTCAGATGTAGATGGCTGGTGATTGGCTTGTCTTGGCTCCTGGCTAGATCTGGGGGATAGGAGGGTAAAGTCTGGGCAGAAGGTCTTCAGTGGTCCTAATCCCTGAAAGGGGCTGCTCAGAGCTCACATATACATGGCTGGTGATTGGCTTGTCCTGGCTCCTGTCTAGATCTCCAGCGTCTGATTTTTTGAAAAGATCAATTGGTAAGTGTCTAGCTAGACTGATCAAGATAAAGAAGACACACGTTACCAACAATAAGAGTAAAAGAGGTGACTATATTATTTATATGTTAAAAAGAATAAAAAGGAATAATATAAACAACTATATGCCTGTACATTTGAATATTTATATAAAATGGACAAATTCCTTGAAAGACACAAATTGCTAAAGTATAATTAAGAAGAAAAAATTTTAAATTTTAATGAATAACCTGAATAACCATGTATCTATTATACTTGGAAAGTCATGATGCATTTTTGCATACAAAAATAAAGGAAGGGAGAGAGCACCCTCCACAGAGAATAGTCACACCGTAGCCCCTTCTCCTCCATCTCTCCCACCTTTTTGTATTTGGGGCATGCATGTACACACACCTGGTGTGTTTCCCAAGCTGCCAGCTCCTGTTTTTCTGTGCATGTTCACATTGGGATTATGTCAATCAATCGGGTCTGCACTGGTATCAGCAAGCTAGGTGGACACATCAGGCTTTCTCAGTAGTTATGTTTTATCTTTTTATTTTTATTTTAAATTTCTTTATTTCTTCCATGAGAGAGAGAAGCAACCTCATCATAATCCTGGCACCACAATCTACCCCCCCCAACATCAACCAGCCCTGGATCATGGGTGTGCTCATGTCTGGAATATTCAGGGAGGTCTTGAGACACAAACCTGAAATCTTCCCATTTGGGTCAGCCTGGCACAGCCTCACGTTTTACTGCTGTGCCATTTACTGCTGCTCTACTGGCCCCTAATTTTAGTTTTTTAAAATAGCTGCATGTTTCTGGATTATGTATCTCTACTAATGATACAGTATTGTATGAAAATTAACCTTGTCATCCAACTAAATTTCAGCTCAGTCCCTAGTATATGTCAGTGACCTCTAAATACTAAGATTGTCAAACTAGACACAACACTTTTGATCTAGAATGGAATATATGCTCAAATAGTTAACCACAAATCTGGTGCCAGGCTCTAGACTAATGGTTATGGGAGATGGGTCCCACATGGCTGGCTTCAGATTTTTTTGTGGGGAGAGCGTTTTTTTTTTTTTTTCCTTTTCTTGGAGAGGTTTTTGCTATAGGGCATGTACGCTTGCCAGCCAGCCAGACAGAGACAGAGAGACAGAAAGCGAGAAATCACCCCCCAGGGGAGATGGCCACGCCACAATCCCTTCTCCTCCATTCTCCTCTTGGGATCTTGGGCACGCACACACACGCACCCAGTGTGAGTTTAAGCCACCGGGTCCAGGACTCGAACCGCAGTTGACTACGTGGGAGTCCAGCGACATAGCCATTATGCTAACTGCTGGTCCTGGGGAGTGGTTTTTGCCATCACATCCCCAGGAGGGATGGCCATGCCACAATCCCTTCTCCTCCATTCTCCTCTTGGGACCTTGGGCACGCACGCACACACGCCCAGTGGGAGTTTAAGGCACTGGGTCCAGGACTCGAACCGCGGTCGACTACATGGGAGTCCAGCGACATAGCCATTACACCAACTGGTGGTCCCATGGCTGGCTTCAGATTGAGTCCTGGCCCTAGGGGCTTGAGAAACAAGCCAGGTGTATGTGTGTGCATGCTCAAAATCCTGACAGGATGGAAAAATGAAGGCAAAGAGATTGTGGCATGACCACACTCCATTGGAAGGTATTTTCCCTTCCCCTTCTCTCTCTGGAGAGCACGCATGCCCTCTGACAAATAAAACAAAAGATTTTTTTTTTTAAGAAGATTTGTGGGTTAGCAGGTAGCATGATGGTTAGGATGTTGGATTCTCACATTGCTGACAGCAGTTCAAGTCTTGGACATGGTGGCTTGGTTTCTCACTCCCCCCCACTCTGGTGAGCATGTACCCAATAGCAAATAAAATAATAATAATAATAATAATGAAATTCTTTTTTTAGAATTATTTTATTTAACTCTATGTATTTATTTATTTTAATTTGACAAGAGAGGGACAGAGCGAGAGAGAGAGAAGGAAAGCAAGAAAGCAAACCGCCAGGTCCAGGACTCAAAACAGTTGGCCATGTGGTAGTCCAATACCCTTATCTAACATGCCACTTGTCAGCCCTAAAATTAAATAATTCTTTAAAAAAAAAAAAAAAAAGATTTGATCCTTGGCAGGCTTAAGTAAAAGAGGCATATCTTCTTTTCTATGGAGAGGGAAGACAAAAGACATCCCTATTCTGACTTATTTTCAGCAAATTCTCTTCCACCATGTGCACAGAGGATGTGGGAGTTACCTGGAAGGACTATATTATATTCCACCTTTGATGTGGTTTTTGAAACTCAGACTGCGGAAAATATTGCATTTAACAACATATTACAATGTTTGTTAAAGTACTTTTATAAGCTCAAAAAAGTATTATATGAGTGTTGTTAACATAACAGTGTACCTAAATTAAGAGGAGGGATCCAGCCATCCTGTCACCCCGGAACCTCAAGACTAGATAAATTTTCCATGCGTAGGTTTACAGAAGTACCGAATCTAGGAAATCGACCGGAATCAATCTTTAGATAGTTTATTCACCTCAACTTCACTTATGCAAGTAAGTGAAAGAAATTGAGGGTAAAAACCAGGCAATCCTGTTCGACATTAGATAAGCACAAATCAATCTACCTCCCAAAAGCCAGAATTTTTTCCCTTTAGTCAGTACTCTGGGATTTTTCTTAAATACTTCAGCTTTTCTGATTTATTTGCATTCAGTCAAGGAAAGTTCATATCTTCATCCTTTGAACGCAGGATGTGATAAATCTTGGGGGGGGTCATTTCCCCAAGTGCTGTTCAGAAAGCCACCGGGTGGGCCATGAGAGGAATGCCTGACTTTGCCAGATGGTAAAGGGGAGAGGAGACTGTCCTTGGTCTTATTTTGTTTTCTCTGGTATGTGTGGGGCATTGCGCCAAAATCTTATCTTTTCTACTGTACTTTTTTTAGTTTCATGAAAAGTGATTTAATTTTGTTCTACAGTGAACCCTAACTGATGGTTTTACTTTTTTTTTTCTTTTTTTTTGGAGAGGTTTTTGCTATAGGGCGCGTGTGCTAGCCAGAAAGACAGAGAGAGACAGAGAGATAGAAAGTGAGAAATCACCCCCAGGGGGGAAGGCCACGCCGCAATCCCTTCTCCTCCATTCTCCTCTCGGGATCTTGGGCACGCACGCACATGCGCCCGGCGCAAGTTTAAGCCACTGGGTCCAGGACTCGAACCGCAGTTGGCTACATGGGAGTCCAGCGACATAGCCATTATGCTAACTGCTGGTCCCACTGATGGTTTTACTTTTGAGGGTGGAGAGGGTTAGTTTTTTTTTGTTTCCTGGATAGGGCTTTGCCCCTTGCCCCTGCCAGGGCACATGTGTGTTGGCTGAGTAGAGGGCGTGTGGCCATCTGAAGTGCAGGTGCGATATTACCTGAAGGGAGGCAATGAAATAGTATTCTTCAGCCCAGTTCTTTCCTGGGATGTTATAGAGGCTGGTCTTTTTGCGTATGGCCCCCAACCCCATATATAAAATGTGGGATGTGCCTTTTCAACATCGCAGTGCCTCTCCTCCCCTCCCCAAGCCTCTTGTTAATGGTGTATTCAGTGTGTAGTGTTGCCCCTGCAGCCTGCAGAAGGCCAGGGTGCAGCCGTCACCACAGTCAATTCTGGAACTTTTTTTTTTTTTTTTTTTTTGAAGAGGTTTTGGCTATAGGGTGCGTGTGCTCGCCAGACAGAGAGAGACAGAGAGACAGAAAGCGAGAAATCACCCCCTAGGGGGGATGGCCACGCCACAATCCCTTCTCTTCCATTCTCCTCTCAGGATCTTGGGCACACACACACATACGCCTGGCGTGAGTTTAAGCCACCAGGTCCAGGACTTGAACCACAGTCGACTGCATGGGAGTCCAGCGACACAGCCATTACCCTAATGCTGGTCCCAATTCTGGAATGTTTTCATCACCCCAAAAGACTCCTCCTACTTACTCCTTAACTATCAATCTCCACTTCCCACCCCACTCACATTTCTACGTAACTACCAGCCTACTTTCTGTCTCTGTGGATTGGCCTTTTCTAGTTTACATGTATGGATTCCGGCAACGGTGTCCTTTGTGCCTGTTTTCTTCTGCTTAGCATAATGCTTTCAGTGTTTCTCCATGTTGTAGCCTGAGCTGGTAGTCCTTCCTTTCTTTTTTTTTCTTTTTTTTTTTTTTTTTTTCTTTTTTTGGAGAGGTTTTTGCTATAGGGCGCGTGCGCTCGCCAGACAGACAGAGACAGACAGAGAGATAGAAAGCAGGAAATCACCCCCCAGGGGGGATGGCCACGCCGCAATCCCTTCTCCTCCATTCTCCTCTCGGGATCTTGGGCACGCATGCACACGTGCCCGGCGTGAGTTTAAGCCGCCGGGTCCGGGACTCGAACCGCGGTCGACTACGTGGGAGTCCAGCGACATAGCCATTATGCTAACTGCTGGTCCCAAGTCCTTCCTTTCTATGGTTGAGTAATACTCCATTGTGTGGATTTGTTTCTTTTCTTTTTTTCTTTCTTTTTTCTTTTTGTAGAGAAATTTTTACTATAGGGTGCATTTGCTCACTGGAGAGACAAGACACACACAGAGAGAGAAAGAGAGACAGACAGCGAGAAATCACTCCCCAGGGGGTACAACCATGCCCTAGTCCCTTTTCTGCCGTTCTCCTCTCGGGATTTTGGGAATGCACTCACATACGCCTGTAAGTTTCAAACCTCTGGGTCCAGGACTCAAGCTGCAGTCAGCCACGTGGGAATCCAGTGACATAACCGCTCCGCCATCTGCTGGTCCCAAGGGATCTGTTACTTTTGCTTATTCATTTGTGGATGGACATTTGGGTTGCTTCTGCATTTAGGCTATTCTGAGTAACACTGCTGTGAACATTTGCATACAAACTGAGAATTTATTTTTATGTTTTCATTGTGTGTCACTTCAGACTGAGCCATGAATGGGCACACCATTTTGGCTCCTTTTAGAAGCCAAAGATATGGCAGTAGAAAGCCATGGAGCCCATTCACCCAGCAGAACACCCTGAAGGATAAATCAAACACATACTAATGGGGTCAGTTTTAGAGAAAATAAGCTTAAAATATTTTTTTCTGTACTTTTGATGAATCATCTCTCTGTACTTTTAATTATTGCCATGCATATTTACCATTTCAATAATTATGGCGTGATTGGTTGAAAAACGGGAAAATTTGAACATATGTGAATTCAACCTAACTCTTCTCATCTAGGTGTTTCCTCCACACAAGGCTTTGTGTCGGGTGATGGGTTTGTAGTGACATAGGCAGGGTCTGTGCCTCAGGTGTGTATGTCCAGTCCTGCCGGGAGAGGGTAGTGGCCATGGGGCATGTGTGAGGACGGGGGAGACATGCCGCTTGTGCGAGAGCACCTCTGCCAGGAGGCAAGTGGCATTAGTGGAGCTTCGGGAGAAAACTTGAGCCAGACTTTGGGTGGGATGGTAGGGAAGGAGGGGAGAGGCAGCTTCCTGAAGGAAGTCCATGACCACACTGGGTTAGAAAGTAGGAACTGAAATAAATAAACAAGAGAAGAAAGGGCAGAAGAGGAAAAGAAAGAGTTCTGAAGTAGAAAGCTGAGCGTGGTGGATGCATCACCTGTTCCAGAATTGAAAGCGAGGTTCCAGGTGTGATGTGATGAGAACCGAGAAAGACAAGGGCAGGGACCTGGGGCCTTTGACTGCAGCAGCAGGTACTTTGGACCTTACCGTAAGCCAGGATGTCTTTAAAGGAAGGTGCATGAGCACATCTGCGTTTTGGCCACTCAGAAGGGCCCCAGGGTCAAGAATAAAGTCCTGTTCTCTGAGCAGTGGGAGGACTGTCTGTGGAGGACAGTGGGGGGATTTGAGGACATGGTTGAGGGGGTGCTCAGGAAGTGCCACTGTTGTAAAAGATGAAAATTTGAGGAGCTAGCAGGTAGTGTGGTGGTTAAGGAGCTGGATTCTCACGTGGCCTACTGAGGTTCAAGATCTGGACCTCGTGGCCTGAAAAATCACAACAAACAAACAAATGTTTTAAAAAATAAAGTACAAGTTTGTTTTAAAAAAAGATGAGAATTTGGTGCTGTGTCATGAGATGTTAATGGAGAGCGCCTGTAGTGTGTCCCTTGCCTTGAACTGAACTTCTCTTTGTCTTAATTGAGCTGAAAATGCCAATAATAATAGAGAACAAAAATTGTCCAAACAAATCCAGATGATGGGGCACCGGCCGGCCTTCTTCATCATTACAGTCAAGGATTGGCAGTTGCTCTTGTAGATGCCACATATTCATTATCTATTAACTTTCAAATTGAAAATCTAGAAGAGGAGCTAATTATTTCAGGGAATCAAGAAGTTGGTCTTGAAGCCGGCAGGTCACATGGTGGTTAAGGCACTGGACTCCCACATGGCCAACCGCAGTTCGAGTCCCAGACCTGGTGGCTTGCTTTCTCACTTTTTATCTCTCTGTCCGGTGAACACACATGTACTATAGCAAAAATTAAATAATAGTAATAAATAAAATTAAATCTTAAAAGAAAAAAGATGTTGGACTTGGCGGGTAGGGAGATTTACCCAAGCTGTTATTTTGCAGCCCTTGGGAGGCCACAGTACCTCAGATCCTAGAGTCAGAGGAGCAGTAAACGTGGGGCAGGGGCCAGGGGAGTGGTGGGCTGCCTACCTTGTGGAGCTGCTGTGGGGACCTAAGGAGAAGTATGTCACAAGCTTTGCTCAATGAGGAACTGAGGCCAGAGGGGTAGGTGGTCCAGGGTCAGAGTGCTGGAGATGGTGGGTATAAAGCAGGTCTGCCTGTCTCTGAATCAGTGGTCTTCCTGCCCCAGCAGGAGCCAGAGGAGTAGATGCTAAGGACTTGGACAGTGGGGACCTCTCATGACTGTCTGAGGCACGAGGTGTGCACACACACGAGGGTGTGGGCAGGGAGGTGGTGTGTATGCACACGGGGTGGGCAGAGCAGGTGGTTTGTGCTCACATGGGGTGAGCAGGGGAAGTGGTGTGTGCACACACAGGGCGGGCAGGGGAGGCGGTGTGTGCGCACGCGGGGCGGGCAGGGGAGGCGGTGTGTGCACAGCAGGGGAGGCTGTGTGTGCGCACACGGGGCGGGCAGGGGAGGCGGTGTGCGTGCACGCGGGGCGGGCAGGGGAGGCCGTGTGCGCGCACGCGGGGCGGGCAGGGGAAGCATCCTAGCGTTGACCACTAGCTCATGTCCATTAGACTCCCCCTGGATAAGGAGCCCTCCTCGGGGCCGAGGGCAGAGCTCATCTCCTGTCTGTATGTAAATCTGCTGCTGCAGCTGAGAATCACCATGTAATGATTTGGGGCAAGTCAGATGCATTTACTGTTATGGCAAGGCTAGACTTGAAGTCTGGTAGGCACTTTGAGAGGCCCTTTTGTCCTGCCTTCAGTCAGGCTTCCCTTCCAATAGGACTGGGTCTTGGAAAAGTACCCCATGCAGAGAGATAACCATGCTCTTAAGATCTCCCGGTGCCTGCAGTTGTCAGAGCAACACAGATCAATGTGGTCTCTTTTGTAGAGAACAGAGCATGCTCGGTGGCCGAGCACACAACTCCAGTTTCAGTTTTTTGGAGCAAAGACTCCAAAAAGACTGCATTCTTTGTCCAGATATGTACCCTTCAGGTGCAGCAACCCAGGAGGCTGAGAGCAGCCAGAAGCTGACCCACTTACTGAACGCGGTGACGGATGCTCTGGTCTGGGTGATCGCCAAGAGTGGCACCTCCTCCCAGCAGCAGTCCATCCGCCTGGCCAACCTCCTGATGCTCCTCTCTCACGTCAGGCACGCCAGGTATGCCAGGTACAGACCTGCAGGATCAGCCCCACCAGGGCGTGGGGTCACACATTCAGTTGAGGTGAAGCACATTGTGAAATGTTTGCAAGTTTAAAGTGGGGAAGGTAGACCTGTCATCTTTAAAGGAAAACGAACGCCTGAATAGGAACCCTAAGAGGGCTTGCTTCATTTTCACCCTGTGACCACAGATGGTATTAGTTTGTTACTGAGCTGCTAAACAGAAATACCTAGGGCTGGGCAAGGCTGGAATGGAGGCTTATTTGGCTCATGAGCCTGGTGGTGAGAAAGTCTGAGCATGCGGGACGGCATGTAGTTGGCTTCTGGTGCTAAGTCACAACATGGCAAAGAGAAGCGGGCCTGTCCACAGACACAAGCAGAGAGGGAAAGAGAGAAAGAGAAAAGGAGGAAGAGGGGGAAGGACAGACTTTTTCACTTCCTCTGTTTGTCATTCCCACACTCCCAGCTGATCGGATGGTGCCTGCCCACCTCGAAGGCAGACCTTCCTCTCTCAGCCCACTGATCCACATGCCCGTCTTGCCTGGAAAGGTGCCTGCCCATATTGAAGGTGGGTCTTTCTCTTAAAGGTCTCACCACCTCCCATTGCCATTACATTAGGGACCAAATTCTAACACAAGAACTCCATGGAGGACAAATCGCTACCCAGACCATAGCAGTGGGCTCATGAATGTTTTGTGGCACCTTCCAGGCACTTCACGGCATCTGAGGGCGACTTATCTGTTTTGTGCTTGCTGGGACTTAGAGCTTGTTTGTACAGTTTTTTATTTAACTTTATTTTTTTTTTTAAAATGTGACCAGAGGAACAGAGTGACAGTGAGTAAGAGAGAGAGAGAGAGAGAGAGAGAGAGAGAGAGAGAGAGAAGGAAGGAAGGAAAGGGAGAAAGAGAGAGGGAAAGCGAGAAAGCAAGCTGCTAGGTCCAAGACTTGAACCCTGACAGCCATGTGGGAGTCCAGTGCCCTTAACCACTATGCCACCTGCTGGCCCCTTGTTTACGCAGTTCTAAAGAGGAAGTTTCTCCCCCACTGCCTTACCTCCTCACTCTACCCAGAGCTGAGGCCCTTGAGGTCACTTTGGTGAAGAGGCTCCCATAGATCACCCCTTGAACTGATCTGAGGAGATGCTCAAAGCCTTCTTTAAGAGTTGTTCTTTACTTCCAGTGGGACCAGGGTATTAAGGGGAACTGATGAGCCCAGCAGGAGCAGGGGGCAGGGATGTGGAATGTGCTCCAGGTCCGGGGATGTAAATCACGTGTGCTGATAAAGGGGGTGTATGGCAGCAGCTACTCTAGCACAGTGGTGCTCATGCGTGGAGTCACCAGGACAAGAGTGGTCCTGCCCTGGAGCTGGGGCGGGGAGATGAGGACGGAAGGCAATTGCTCACCACGACATACACCACAAGGGTCTTAGCAAGGGAGGCCTAAGTATTCAGCATACAACCATTTGTAGAACAGATACAGTCAACCCTAGTATTTGCAGGTTTCATATTTGTGAGTCACCTGCTTACTAAGATCGAGCTGTAACCCCAAGGCCAACACTTGCGGTGCTCTTGAAGTCATGCACAGAGTACCAAAATTTGGAGTGGCCCCACATGCATGTACCGGGCTGAGGGGGACCGAGATACTCTGCCTTCCTTTAGCTCTCATGCTGTGAACAAGTGTCCTCTCCGTATCCAGCTATTCATAACTTTACATTTTCATACTTTTCATTGGTGATTTCACTGTTTAAAGTTGTCCCCTTACATAGCACTGACATGCTACCTGGAGTCCCTAAGCACGGGAAAGCCATGATGTGCCACAGGGAGAAAATTCCGGTTAGATACACGTCATCCAGACACGAGCTGGGGGCTGCTGGTCATGGCTCCGTGTCAGTGAGTCCACACCATCTACTGCGTGAACCTGCACATAAAGCAGGGTCACATGTGCACCAGCTACTGACCAGGCTGTGACCAGAGGCTTGCAGAAACTGAACCTGTATTTCCCCTAGGAGTGGTGACTCATTATTTGCTAATTCAGTGTCTGCAGTGCCTTTATAGAACAAAACTGCCAGGAATCATGAGACTCGTACTATGGCCAGGCACTGCCAGGCCACTGTGGGTGTGTGGTGGGACACAGATTTCAACAGGACATTGTCCTTGCCCTTAGATGCAGATTATTGGATGCACGAGTCATAGAATACTGGGCTGGGGATGGCAGGGGTGGGGAGGGGTGGGGGGAGGTGGGCAGGCTATGTAGGAAGCTTGGGGAAGACTTCAACTTGCCCATGGCTGCCTTGGGCAAAGGAATCTCAGAGCATTTTTGTCCCCATAGTAACAAAGGCATGGAACATCTGCTCAGCATGAAGTGCAAAAACGTGATCCCAGTGTACGACCTGCTGCTGGAGATGCTGAATGCCCACACGCTCCACGGGTACAAGTCCTCCACCTCGGGGTCTGCGGGCAGCCTGGCAGAGGACAGCAAGAGTAAAGAGGGCTCCCAGAGCCTGCAGTCGCAGTGAGGCCCAGTCCTGAGAACAGGCCCACAGAGGTGGAGGGCTGAAGGACGGACTCCAGCGTGTGGCATGAGCCCTGCCGGGCATCGGTGGTTCATCATTGTTCTGTGCGGCCCCCTGCTTGGTTATGGCAGGCCCAGCAGGTGCATCCTTTCCCCCTCTCCACACCTGGGAGTCTGGGAGAGAAAGCCAGTTTTCCTTGTTACCAGGGGGCAGATCTGAACACCGTTTGTCTCTGTCATGCATGGCCCATAGGATCCCTATGCAGTCCCTTTGTGGTGTTCAGTCATGCTTCCCCCACTTTGGAAAACATCCTGAAGGTTTTGGAATGAATGGTGGAATTCTGATGTAGGGCCGTAAATCAGAATGGGGAGAGATGGTGACCTACTTAGAGGTTGTTACCTTAGAATTGACTGTGCGCTTTTCTGACCACCTGAGTGTAGGATTGACAATCAACTAACCATGACGACAATCCATGAGGTAGTTTTACATTCCTACCTCACAGACCTGTGAGGACTGACGTGCCAACTGGATCCTGTCCATGGCTGAGGTTAACCCGTGAGCTGTGTTCTTCCCCCTGCCCCTGCTGCTATCTTCGTGCAGATTTACCCCTCTCGATCTGCAGCTGTAAAGCCTGCACATTATTTGGAGTGACCATATGTGTGTTCATGATCCCTTTCATAGAAGATTATGGGGGATTTTAGTCTCTCTCTGCTCCTGGAGTTGCCTTTCCTAAACGCTCTGTCGTCCCAAGAGGGTCCAGGGTACAGTGGAGAAAGGCTGTGTTTGCAGGAATGGAGTTCTCTTCCATGGGTGGCAGCTACAGCTACAAAGCTTCCCTGGGCAACCATGACCACTGCATCAGCCTACCAAAGGAGACAGGGACACTCTGGGTTGAGGATGTGTGTAGCTCGCTGCTTTGTGAGATAAAGAGCGACAGACACACCAGCGTGTCAGCCAGGGGGCCAGATTATGGACGTGCTCGAGAGCACAACCCTTGAACGAGACCTGGTCTGGGAGCTCTCCTTACAAAAGAGAAATATGTAGGGGGAATTATTAATAGCCAGAAAGAATTCTTTTGCACCTTATGATTCCTTTAAAATATTTTCCTATCAGAACATTTATATCATGGGCTAGATGGAACAGAAAATTAGTGAAATATTAGCTCCTATTCCAAGTGGAACATAAATAGGAAAGTAGCTCTAAAGTGGCCATTTTAACTTGCTATTTTTAATCTTATTTCTTATTTTTTAAATTAATTAATTTACATTTATTTACTGAGCATTGTCACAGCATACAAAATGTAATTTCCCATCCAGAAGATGCTACATAGTAGCTTAATCACACATGTTAACTTGCTTTTCAAAAACTGAAATATTCAGACAAATTTTCAGGAAAGGAGAACGTGTAAAATGAGTAACAGCTACACTTTAAGTAGTTAAATAGTCATGTTTTATTTTTATGGTGATATTTAAAAAATTACCTTGTGATAGAATATTAAATACATTTTCTTTTTAAAAACAGGACTACTTTGGCTAGTACATTCTGTATTTACTAGGTTATTAGGAAGATTATATTCAGGGTTATAGAGGCTGGTTCCTGCCAGTGAGACCTTGAATAACTCTTCCTTTTCATATTGGTGCAGTTTTACTAAAAGTCAAGCTTAGCTGTTTCAGAAACTCTTGAACGTTTTACCGAGAGAACACGATGAGACTGAAGTGGTCTGAAATTATTCTTAGTGACTCCGTGTCACAGCCTTACTGAGATTCAGTATGGAAAACATACACTTGACTTCACAGGAACCAGCGTTAGCCAGAGGGTCCATTTTCTTTCTTTCTGCGCAGCCCAGAAGCCCCCACTAAAAACAGAGATGGGGGGCTTGAAGAGTAGGAAGTGGGAGGCAAAGAAAGCTAGGTAGAACAATTCCTTGCCAGTGAAATTCTATTAATTGTATTTCAGTAAGAGACTACTAGGGAAGAACGAAAAAGTAAAACAACACAGAATGAGGTCCAAGCCATTGTCTAATGAGTATGTAGTGGAGTGATTCTTTTTCCTAGGGTGAACTTTGATGCCAAAGAACGACACGAGAGTGGACTCAGGTGTCCGGATACCCTGCAGTGCCAAGTCCTGTGCGTACCTAGACCGGTGCGTGTTTTCTGTGAAACTCGCCCAGTGGCCATTAGTTATTTTCCACAGAGATTTTGGCATGTTTCTCAAGGCTGCTTGTTTCACAGCATTTGGACTTTGCCTGCCAGGAGGGTGCAACACTTTTATTTTCTTCTTGGCTCTGGTCTTACCTGGATGTACTGGAGATATAGGTTAGTCCAACCTGAGAGGCCTCGATACAAGGCTGTCTTTAATTTCAAAAACTTTTCTTTGGCTATAGGACATGGCGGGGGCAGGGGTGAGGTGGGAGAATAAGAGAGCAGCTTCCTGGAGGGATGGCCAAACTTCAGTCCCTTCTCCCCCAGTCTCCTCTGGGGATTTTTGGGCATGGACACACACATCCCAGGTGTGATTTTTAAGCCATTGGGTCTGGGACTCAAACCACACAGTTGTCTATGTGGAATCCAGCACCTTAACTCCCATGCCACCTGCTGGCCCTAGGACTTGCTTTTGTAAGTATCTGCTTCTTGAGGAGAATCTCAGCGTAAGTGAGAGAGAGTTATGGTTGCCTTCTGGAACTTTAGATCCGACCTTTTCAGCTTACATTGGGTCTCCGAGAACCTTTACAGGACAGCAGCAATGACACGGGTGGGGGGGGGGGAATAAGATGGATGATAATATTCCTGTTCTATCATAGGTTTGTAAGCTGGAGAGTATTACCATCCCCTCCAATCTGTTACTGCTTTCCCCAAACCCATAGCAGTGGAGCATGTTCTTTGGAAAAATACCCCTGTAAAATTTAGGCACTGAAGCCTCCCTACGGAGGTGGGTATACTATAGCCTGAAAACTCATGCCATGTGTTCTCGATGGATCTCCAGCTCACTGGAATTTCTGCTCCAGTGGCAGCTCTGACACCTTGCCTTGTCTCTGTGATATATAATGTTATCACTCTCTTTGTTGCCAAGGATCTCTTTTTCTTGATTCTGAGGATCCTTTTCACTCGTAGATCAGCCACTGTTGTTCAATGGAGAGTTCCTCGATGGGAACGGCGAAGATCTGAGGATGCTAGGTCAGAGAAGTTGCCATCAACACGTTGTTGCATTTGTTTTTCTGTGCTGGGTATTTAAATGCCATGACTATTGATCCTATAACTTTGTTACTCAGTAGTCCTGTGTACCTTTGAGGTTGGCTGGCTATGATTTGTAAATTTTTCAGACCAATGCTTTGCACCATTAGACTAACTTGCCGACTACCGTGAGTCTTCTGTTGTGTGGAAGCAGATTTCAAGACCTGCTTTCTGTTCTTCCAGGTAGTACTTTCTCCTTCCCACACCCCTTAATGTCTACGGAACTGTTGCAGAGAGAAGTTTACTGTGACATAAATAAAGTGCTTTTCATAATTTTGGTTTTAAAAATGTATTTGTTGTGAGTTGACTATAAAAGAGTAATAAGGTTAAGTAGTCTACTTTTTGTTCTGAATTCTATTTCGAGTTTACAGAGCTTTTTGTGAAGCTGATGAAAATCATGGACAGTCTTCCCAGGGAAAGGTATGTCAACATAAATACTTGGGTATGATTTCAGAATGGTTGAGAACCGGTGATTGAATGTAAGCTTTTGTTTGTTTTTCTCCTATAGGGCGAGTGTGCTTGCTGGAGAGAGGCAGAGAGAGGAGAGAGAAAGGAGAGAGAGGAGGGGATGAGTAGGGGGAGGAGAGGGGAGTGAGAGAAACTGAGAAATCACCGCCCCCACCCAGTGATGCAGGAAATCAGGAGTGCATGGGTGACCAGGCCCAGCACTCGTGGTGAGACATGGGGTCTCGTCCCAAGCTCAGGAAGACTCAGAGTTGCGAACATAGTAGGTACAGCAAAGTGGGGAGTTTACTGAAGGAGAGGGAAGAAAAAATAGAGCTCCCAAGATGGGAGGGGTCACAGAAAACCGGTGGCCAAGGAAGAACTATGGCAAGGGGTTTTTATTTGGGTCAGGAAGGGCTTTGTTCAGACTTGGTCTAGGTGGGGCTCATGCATGCATTTCCCTCCTGGTGGGGAGAGGCACATGATGGAGGGGCCCAGTTACTCTAATTCTGAAGTGGATACCAAGGTCAGGAGACTGTCTAGACGCTTTGGGCCATGAGTTATTCAAGAACAAGATTTACATGTTGGGGCTGGCAGGTGGCGTAATTGGGGTGCTGGACTCCCACATGGCTGATCATGGTTCGGACCCAGACCTGGCAGCTTACTTTCTCACTTTCTTTCTTGGTCAAATAAACTAAATAAAAAATAATTCTTAAAAAAATGCTTTTAAAAAGATTTACATGTCTAAGGTCAAATGAATATGGTGACTGGGAGAAGAGGAACTGTCTGGAGTCACACAGCAGTGGCTCTCCTCTGGGGTGGGGCTCTTTACCTCTGAAGGGGTCCAGCTCCAGTCTCATGGCGGGAGGGATGGCCACAGTGCAATCCCTTCTCCGCCTGGGATTTTGGGCACTCACACGCCCACATTCCTGGTGTGTTTTTCAAGCTACCAGGTCTGGGATTTGAACTGTGCAGTTAGCCATGTGGAATCCAGTTGTATGTAAGCCTTCTTGCACAGGAGCCATTTAATCTTCAGTAAGCTAATCTCCCATTTGTGATTTAAAACTACAGGCACTGAGTGCGTGAGGAAAACACAGTCCCTAGGACGTGACAGTCCTGGCAAGCAGAGTATCCAGTTTGGGTAGAGATTTTCTATAATTACCCTGAGTCAATTATAATAGCATAATATCTTTTAGAGATGGGAGAAAAGTAATTTATTGCTATTGAAGTTATCTTAGTGCTAAGAGACATCTGAAAAATTCCTCCGTAATTGGGGAATTAATGATGAAAAAACGTGTACCCATACACTGAGCTCTGAGTGAAGGGAAGCGGCATAAGTAGGCTTTGAAATGTAAATGACATTATAATTTGCCCTGGAGTCCCTCCTAGGAACAGAAAAGGCCTCTCAAACACCTACCTCCTTAAGAATGGAAAGAAAGAAATGGAGATAGAATAGATACTTGGCCTTGTGCTACAAGGCTACACCGCAAAGTTACAACAGAGCAGGCGCCCTATTTCCAACCTAGGGGCTTAAAGAAAAAGTTTGGATATCAAAATCACTTAAACTTCCCTCTGGAGTTATGGTAGTCCATAAGAACAGATGAAATATCTTAAAATACTCTGAAGGTGTACGATAAAAATCACCTTTCTTTTCATAGCGAGTCAACAGTTTGAAAACTTTATTAGACACTGACTGTAAAGTGAAGATGGAGTCTCTTCAAATGGTACCTTTCTGGGAGCTGTAGCTTCGCTGCACAGGTTTGGTGGTGTCTGGCCCTGAAAGTCTCGCTCCATGTGTCAGTGAGCTTTACTGGCTTCCCCTGAACTTTACGGTTTGCAAAGGAGGGAAGGGGGGACACTGACTCCAAGTTAAGTCTCCCTAGTACTAGAGATGTGGGTTAGGAACCCTGTTCAGTGACTTCTGACCAAGGAAGGAGAGATGCTGGCGGGTTTCCTTCTCATTTAGTTGGCAAATTGACAGGGGCTCTGGGATCGTATGGGAAGTGGGTGGCCTTCCTTGTAATACTTGTTAAGATGCCTGGTGACCTGTTTGTTAATCTGCTCCGTTAAAGGCTGGGGATAGGAAAAATGGGGTGAAAAGATCCCTCCTCTGTGTCCACCTTCCATGCCATGCTGTCCTCCTCGTTTCCCACAGCATGGAGGTTACACGGGCGTAACTGACTCCTACATGAGAGTCCTCTCTCCAGCAAGGCTGTGTGTCTCTAGATTCCATAAGTCATTCTGTCCAAAGTGAGAATAAAAAGCGCTCTTCCTGTTTTTTTTTTCTCTTTTTTTAGCTGCCAGAGGGCACATATGGTCACCAGAGAGATCAGAGAGAAGGAGAAAGCACCCCTCAATGGGTCATGGTCACGCTATAATCCTCTCTCATTCTCCAAACTACTGGGTTTTGGGGCATGTGCACACATGCTCCTGGGGCTGGGATTGAAACCACAGTTGGTTTGAAGGACCCAGCTCCCTTAACTGCAAGGCTATAGGACCGTGGTGCCACAGTCCCCTAAAACATTTTCAAAAATAATTATTTTACTAATTTATTAAAAGGCAAGGTATACCATTATTGAACTGCCTTGTAAATATCAACCAGTACAACAGAAGTCTAATTTTGTTTTTAATGAGAAACATCTGAGTTGTACATACCACAAACAGCTTCAAGTTTCTGTACCAACCTCCCCGTGGCCAAACAGTTCAACAAAACCTGAAGCATCACTTTCAATGTGAAAAGTCTTAGAAAATTAAGTTACAAAAAAACATCCCTATCAAGTTTGTATTTTGGCATTTACTGTACATTAGTCAAAAGCTCAAGCTAAAATCTGATTTCTTAAAAAAAAAAATCAAAGTTTACATCATTCATACAGATCCAGCATTGTTAAAAAATATGCACAAATAACCACATCCATGCAATATAATTTCTTTAAAAATGTAAAGCAATATAAAAGAGCCACCCTAGGTACTAAACAGAACATTTTGGTTTATAAACTGTAGCTCAAATTGCTGCTGATTGGCGGAAAATTGATTCTAAACATCTTAAACATGATTGTTTCAATCAGCTAAGGATGGGTATAAGTTTCTGAACCATTACTAAGGCGAAATCTGCTTGTTTCTTTGATAGGTCTGATGTGACACACACCATTGCTCATTGACCACATTAACTATGTTTTACAGATAAATCGGAATTCACAAAGTGCTCTTTCCAGAGATCCCTCGACCAATCAGCTAGCTATGCCAAAAATGCATGGAGCAATCGCTGCACAGGTGCCATGCCCTGGGAAAGAACATAATAGGAAAGCTGCCCTGGGCCCGAGAGAGCCCGCTCTGGACAGCCCAGGGGTAGGAGTGGCTGCAGTAGGGCCCTTGTCCTGGCTGATGCTGAGTCACTGGTCTGGGGCCATGAGCTGGGAACCATCAGTAAATAGACTGGTGGTGCAGTGCCACCAGCCAGCTGAGCCTTCTATGTTGGGGGTGGCCCGTTGGTGTACCTCAGCATAGGGTAAAAGGACCGGGCAAAGTTGTTGGCCTGAGTGCAGCTGTAGTCTTCTTCGGAGGAAGGCAGCAGGCAGGCCAGGAGCAGCAGTAGCAGGAGAAGCAGCTGCAGGGGCAGCGCTGCCCTGATCACCCGGGACAGGAAGGAGCGCTGTGGCCGAGAGCTGCCGGGGCCAGGTGCCCTGCAACAGAGGAGGTAAGCATGGGTGAGAAGGCTCCGTGGCCAAACCCACTTGGGTACCTGACCCCTTGCTGCTGTAGAGACATCAGGATCTGAGATTAAAATGGGGCCAGCAGCTGAGGGGCAGGTTTAGCAGAGAAGCCCAGGCCAAAGCAGGGTTTTTACGCGCACCTTGGCAGTGGCACCCTGGAAGACTAGTGCAGTGAGTGGAGCCTCTGCTCGGAGCTCGCTGCTGGGGCTGTGCCGCCTCTTACCTGCTGTCGGTCTCGTTCTCGCCTTTTGTCGTTCTTGCTGCTCGGAACTGCTGGATAAAGAATCCAATTAGTAAGTGGAAGATAGTTTATCCATCAACGATAAAATGTTCTTTCTTAAATTATGTGCCTCCCCTAGGTTGTCCTTCTGCCAAACTTAAGAGACTACGATAATATACTTGAGATTAAAACTCTAAAAGGTAGGGAATAATTGGGTTCGTTCAAATATTTTTCATGGTTCAGTTGGTTGATCTCCTTTCAATGGAAAAGCCATATGTGCTTCTTGCATGTAATTTTAATTTCCTCAAAAGTGCATGCACTAACGAAAGAAAGCACCCCTGCCGCCCCAATGAGGTATGGGCATGCCACTATCTCCTCCATTTCTCCATCCTGTCAGGATTGGGGGCATGTGTGCACGTATACCCAATATGTTTCTCAAGTTGCCAGCGTTGGGATTCAAACCACAGGTCAGCTGTCTGGGATCTGGTTCCCTAACCACCAGGTCAGGGGACAAGCCCAAGATCTTTAAAAAGTGTATTTTAAGGGACCAGAAGATGGCATAATGGTTACTTCACTGGACTCCCATGTAGTCGACTGTAGTTTGAGTCCTTGACCTTGACAGAGGCTTAAAACTCACACTGAGCACATGTGCATGAGTGCCCAGGATCCCACAAGGAGACTGGAGGAGAAGGGACTGCAGCGTGGCCATGCCCCCGAGAGGTGATTTCTCACTTTCTGTCTCTCTGGTGAGCACACCTGCCCTTTAGCAAAAAAAAAAAAAGTGGGGACCAGCAGTTAGTGTAATGGCTATGTCGCTGGACTCCTAGTCGACCGTGGTTCGCGTCCCAGACCCGGTGGCTTAAACTCATGCCGGGCGCGTGTGTGTGCGTGCCCAAGATCCCGAGAGGAGAATGGAGGAGAAGGGATTGCGGCGTGGCCATCCCCCCGGGGGGGGGGTGATTTCTCGCTTTCTGTCTCTCTGTCTCTGTCTGTCTGGCGAGCGCACGTGCCCTATAGCAAAAATCTCTCAAAAAAAAAACAAAAAAAAAAGTGTACTTTAATTTTTTTTTAGGCTTTGGAATATGCCTTGCTGTTGATCAGTAGGTAGAACAGATCTGTGCTGTCATGAAATGTCTAATGAGACCTAGAGTCCCAAGTTCCTGTCACCTCAGTAACTGAAATAACCAGCGAGGCTGTTGCAGAAGAAAGGGCTCTTACCTTGGCTTGGGTGGCTGGCACAGATGTTGACGGAGGCTGGTCCCCAGAGACAACCTCATCAAAACCCAGCAGAGATGGATGTACATTCTGAAATCCACACCCCAACAGTTCAGTTCATGAGGAAAGAAGGTTCTAAACAGTCTCAAGAGCACAGGAATGTGCTCCAGGCAGGTTTTTCCCAATACAGCTCACCCCCTTCCCCAGCTTAAATCTTTCATGAAGACGAGGCTCTTCTGCTCTTATCCCCTCCTCAACCCTAACGTTTTTAAGACAAGTGGGAAATAACCACATGCGTTAAAAATCCATAGCATACAAGGGAGGCTGAGCTTAGCTGTAAGAGGGAGTTAACAACAGTTGACAGTTCACCACAGGTCACCGATGCAACCATGTGGCCACCAAGCCTAGTCTTTGGTGTTTAGGAGGATATCAATAGACTCTAGAATGGAAACCATGATCTGGGTAGATATTTTAAAAATGAAAGGAGACAAATAAGAGAGTGTTCAGAAGTGATCAAGGGAATGAAGAGGACTAAAAACATGTCACACGAGAAAGTGAAGGCTGGAGTCTGACACAAAGGCAAGGCAGAAACGATCATGGGATTAGACTTGTTTCTCAGCCCCAGCCAGCCACAGCAGTAGTAGGCAGTGTTGCAGTCTCCCTTCCTCCCTCCCACAGGAAGGCTATAGCATGGCTTGCTCATTTCCATCTAAGGACATCTTTACATTCAAAACCCACAGGTAGACTCACCTGGCTTCCCTGGAAAGACATTAAATCTTGGGACACTTGCTCAAGTAACTGTTTGTGTTTCTTCTCAATAACATGGACCTTTTCTTCGGCCTCAATGTAGTCTTCTCCATGCTCCTTAGTAAGAAGATGGTTTGAAATCTCCTGTAAGGAGTTTACTTGAGGCTGACGTTCTAGTAGTTCCTTTTTCAGTTGCTGAAAATCAAAAAGTTACTTGTCAAGAGAGAAACTAATGCGGCTACATAAGGCTTTCTCAGTGCCAGGAAAGTTCTGGAATAAACGATAGGGGGTGCTCAACTCCAGAACCCTCTGCTTCTCAGATCTGCCCATGTCCAGTGTTTAGTAGCAAGTGGGTTACACCCTGCCCCTGTTTTTAAATTTTCACTCTCAAGACCACTGTGAGGCTGGAAAAATTAGAAAAGTCACGGGTATGCTGGGGAGGACTGGGCCTTCATCTACGACAAGAAGCCAAGGGAAACTCTTTAAGTCAATGAATGGAGACACCAGTTTAAGGCAACTCGTCAGAAATGAGGTAGGTACCAGGGGATCAGCTTAAATTATTAAGGGTGGTTATCTTGCTGTCCAGTATGGCTGCCACTAGGTGCATGAGACTGTTTAAAATGAAAAATTCAGTCTCTCTAGCTACATTTCATAGCCATGTATGGTTAGTGGCTATGATATCCATCACTTCCATTATCACAATAAGTTCTGCTGACAGTGTACATTTAGAAAAAAAAAAGGCTAGCACTGATTAAATGTAAAATATTTAAAATTAAACCACATACAAATTTATGAATAAAAATGTCACCTTGAACATATGTGAGAATATACAGATACCAGGCTGTTACTGACAGAAACGTATGAAAATGCAACTCTCCTCCAAAAAGTGGAACTTTTACCGTGGATATGGAGCGCCCCTACAGCTTGGCACTGCTATGGAGCAAATGAGGAGCATTCTCCAGGGAAGCAGGTTCTTCCCCATGCAGCTCGCCCCTTTCCCCAGCTTAGATCTTTCATGAAGACGAGGCTCTTCTCCTATCCCCTTCTCAACCCTAACTTTTTTCAGACAAATTCTATTTGAATGGCCTTAGGTTTCTCAGGATATTATTGCATAGAGCGCTGTCTCCAATTCCTGAGGCTCTCAAAGACTTCTCATCCTGGAGGTGGCTCTTCGTTGCGTGCCACTCTACAGGGGCTGCTTGGTGGACACCAGAGAATCTAAGGGCTGAATCTGGGGCACTGGCCAGCTGTGCACAGGGACACACGTGGGCTGCTGACAAGGCCAGTGAGTGCAGAGCCCTTTGGGGAGACTTACCATTAGTTCTTCCTGCTGCTCCAGAAGAACCTGGGGGTCTGCCTTGGGGTCGGCGACATGAGCCTTCTGCCTCCGGTTCTCAACACTCGCCAACCACAGGAGCAGATTTTGACTCAACTGGTGGAAGTCCTTCAAAAACAACACATATCAGAACATTCATGGCCAGTACCAGAACTATGAAGGAGGGCGTACGGGAAGGTATTGCCATTTCTTGTCTGTCAGACATTTGCTTTTTCATCTGATCCCGTGATTAAAGGGTCAGATTTAAACTACAAGCCTGAGCCCCAAAGCAAGGAAAAGGGAAGGACAGCGAGTGTACTTGATGCAGTCCCAGGAGGTCGCAAGTGAAAAGTGCTAACAGAGGTGTGACCTCAGGACATCCCAGCTGGTTTTACCTACGAAGAGCATACAACACACAGGTGTGCTGGACTCGGCTGAGGGAGACAGCCCACAGGCAGCCATGGTGGGCTCAGGTGCAGAGCGTTCCCTTCCATGTCAGGCACTGGGCTGAGCGTGCCCACCCACCTCAACTAGTCCTAAACTGAACCTGTGAGGTAGGCGCTAGAATTGGGCCCGTTTTCAGGTTGAAAACCGAGGTCTAGGGGGTTTGAAGAGTTGCCCAAAGTCACACTTTTACTAAATAACTGCTCCTCGGCTCTAGGGCCAGGTCTCTTAGTTTTTCTGGCAAAAGAATCAAGAGGAGGCAGCATGATGTGGCGTTGGTGACCTATTGAAACCCGCTGAACCCAGCAGGCATGAGCATGGGCCTGGGCAACAGAGCAGGAGGCCCAGGGCAAGCAGTGGCTCTCCGAGACAGCAGGTGGGCCTCCCTCAGCAAACAAACTGCAAAGCACACAAGTTTCTCTGCACAAGCCATGGTGACTGCGCCAAAGCAGCTTGAGGAGGATAAAAATATCTGCTCCCACCACGTGGGCCTGGCTGCTGCGAGACTGGGCGTCGGCTCTGGGAGGCTTCGGTGCAGAGGAAGCGTACCTGGCACTGCATAAGCGACTGCCGCAAGCCCTCTCTCCAGCTGTCCACCGCGCTCCGGGCCGCCTCCCAGTGCAGGGTCAGCTGGCACAGTCTGCCGTGGAGCTCAGAGGGTTCGGCACTCTCGGTCTGCAGAAGTTCCTTGCTGCGCACGTTGACAGAGACCACTAAGGCCTTGTAGCTGTCAAAGGCTTTTAATAGCTCCTACCATGGAGGGAAAAGATCAGGTTAGGCTCCCTGAAAGCAGCGAGGTGGGCCTCATTTGGGGCCTCATTAGGAACCAATCTTCTACCTACTTTTTCAAGCTGCGGCCACAGAACCCAGAGCGACCTCGCCTGTGACTGGCGGGGAAGCATCAGGTGAGGAAACTGCCTAATAAGGTCAGTGAACTTGGCCACCGGGCCTGAGAGCAGAGGCTGCCACCTCCTGGTGAGCTGACCTCCACGGCCCTGCTCAGTGACTGGCTTAACACTTCTGGACCAGATAAGTCTTTCAGATGAAGTACACATAGTTATTCTGCATTTGCTCTAGACATCCCAGAAATAATATTAAGGTGGTCAACCTGATAACAAATATGTGAAGTATCTGTACCCCAAGGCCCACTGGCCCAGGGTCATTTTTAGAGCACCCTCAAAATGCAGGGCTAAAGCTGCCCTTAACTTGGTTTCTGTGGGTGAATTCCAGGGGGGAAAGGGCTAATTATGTGAGTGACAAATCCTCATGGTATAATAGGATAACCAGATGAGGCCAGAGGATCTATTAGTAAGCTGGTCCTCCCCAGTAAAGACGGCACCACTACAAACCGTGCCTGGAGCTTGTGTACAGCTTGGAAGGGTGTTTTAAACTGCCTGCTCATAGCCACCACCACCTTCATAAGAGTCTACAGGTGCCTGGGCAGTCAGATATTCTAAAGCTCTGAGGATCAGTCACCTCTCCAGTACGGCTCTGGGCTTTGGGGTCATTTGTAGATACTCCTTCATATAAAAACAAAAATGTGCATTTGAGTCCTTGCTGGTTACAGAAATGAAGAGACTGACCTCTACCACGTGCCGCCTGGGAGCTGCCCCTACACCACCGAGAGACTACCCACTCGTCTGCTGGCAGTGCACGGGCACGCACACGCAACTCCTCTTCCCCGCCACAGCTCCCACTCACCTGCAGTCTCTTCACCCTGACGGCCATTTCCTGGACATCGGAGGGAGCCTCTGCCATCTTTAACGTCTCCAGCTCTGCTTCAGTTTTTGTCAGCCAAGCAGAGATGGTGTTGATATCAGAATTCAGCTGCTGCGAGTTTTGTTTTATCCTGAGTTTCTTGTGAAGCTCCCATCTGTCAAAGGAACCTAGAATAAAAGGTCGCCAATTACAAAAAGTTATAATGCAAACAGATTTCTCTGCCTCCAGCTCAGTAGGGGTCACAGTGACGCCAAGTTCCTGGAGGGATGCCCTTGTGGGATGATGCAGGGGTGGGAGTCCTCTCGTCTCCTGGAATATGACATGTCTCCCCTGCTCTCATCTGAGGCCTGTGCCCCTGCACTCCCACGAAGGCTGGAATGAGGAGGGGGCTGGAGTAGGAAAGCCAGCGTGTTTCCAGTGTGTGCTGTGGGCTCACACTCAGCCTTGCAGCTCATGATGTTGTGAGGGCTTTTATTCCTCTAGCTGGGAACGATCAGGTCCATCTATCTGCTTTACCTGAGACTCAGCTGAATAATCACTTTTAGAATTACTGAACTGGTCTAATGAGACACCTGTGACAACGAGCACCATCCTTGGGTCTGACCTTTACAGACAAGTGAAGTCATGAGAAACATGTAGTTCATCATGTGAGACCCATTTGTCTGTCTGAACCACAGTTCCCAAATGAAAGTGAATAGCCTAGGAGTTGGTTCATAAATATGTCAGCTGATGTGAAAACAGCCCTGGCTGTTGCAGAGTAAGTGCAGCAGTTCTGGTGAATTTCACAGCTGGTCGATTCCTACTCAAAGTTCTGTTGAGCAAGAACTTCAGTAAATGCCCAACCGACCCAACATATGCTACCCTCTGCTCTTGACGACTTCCCAGTCGGCAGTACCTGGCTGCTGTCCCTTTATTTGGGCCAGTCTCTCTTCTTCCTGCTGTGGGCTGCCATGCAAGGCTCTCGGGCTGTCTTGGCCACCATCAGTGCTTGATAACAGCTTTACCTAGAATGAGCCCGTTTTTAAGTTACCATCTGTAAATTGTGAAGGTTATCTGAAGAACAACTGAATTCATATTAAAGACAAGAAATAAGGATATGGGGTTCCTTTCTTTTGAAGGGTAACTTGCTGCTAATACAGAGGTGCTTTAGTATATGAGTAGCATTTATAAACAAGCAGAATTGTTGGCAGAAATAAAACCTCAGTGGGACAGCCCATGGCATGGTGGTGAACGTGGCTAGATCCCACATGGCTGACTGCACAATTCGAGTCCTGGACTTGGTAGCTGGAAAAACACATCGGGTGTGTGTGCATGTATGTCTAAAGTCCTGAAGGGAGAGAGGAATGGAAGAGAAGAGACTGTGGCATGACCGTAACCCATGGGGTGTTTTTTTACTTTTCCTTTCTGTCTCTCTAAAAAACAAGTTTTGGGCTTATCAGATCACTACTGTGACACTTGCACTTTGGCATTTCACAGTGTTTTATGCCATTTTAGTGATCATCTTCCCCTCTGCCCCCATCACTCTGTAGAGTAGGCTGGCATTATCAGTGGGAATCAGAAACACACAGAAGGCAAATCTACCTCCCAGGGTTGTTCATTCCTAAGCATTTACATCTCACTACACATACGGACTTTTCTGTTATCACAGCGCTTACTGGGCTGTAATCTCAGATCTTTCCCCAAATAAATGTATCCATTTTATAAAAGTCATGCTTTCTGGGACCAGCAGTTAGCGTAATGGCTATGTTGCTGGATTCCCATGTAGTCGACTGCGGTTCGAGTCCTGGACTCGGTGGCCTAAATTCATGCCAGGAGCGTGTGCGTGTGTGCCCAAGATCCTGAGAGGAGAAAGGAAGAGAAGGGATTGCAGTGTGGCCATCCCCCTGGGAGGTGATTTCTCGCTTTCTCTCCGTCTCTGTCTGTCTTTCTGACAAGCATATGCGCCCTATAGCAAAAACCTTTCCAAAAAAAAAGAAAAAAAAGTCATGCTTTCTTTGGATTATGTCCATATGACCTAGTTTCAAAATATTATATGTATATGTTTTTAAAATTTGCTGTAGGGTGTGTGTGCTCACTGTGGGGATGTGGAGAGAAGGAGAGGAAAAGTGAGAAAGCACTTGCAGGGGGGATGGCCATACTGCAGTCCCTTCTCCTCTATTCTCCTCTTGGGATTTTGGGCACTCATGTACACACATTCAGTGTTTCTTAAACCACCAGGTCTGGGACTCAAACTGTGTAGTCAGCCACAGGGATTCAGCCATGGGGATCTAGCCACCTTAACCACCATGCCATCTGCTGGTCCCATATGGCCTATTTGTGAAAAATGAAAAAAATAAAAACATACACCTGGTTTCAGACACTTTAAAAGAAGTTGAGGTTCTGAAATTGGCCAGGTCAGGAACACAGCATAATCACTGGGAGAAGCCAAACTATACTGGCCCACTATATAAAGCAAAGGTCAAGTGTTGGGGTCTCTTTCCATGTCTTACTCCATGTAACTGAGGGACAGATTAAGCATGAAAATTGCTGGAGCCAGCAGGAGGCATGGTGGTTAAGGTGTTGGACTCCCACATGGCTGACTACTGTTCAAGTCCCGGGCCTGGCAACCTGAAGATCACGCCAGGCACATGCACGCATGTGCCCAAAATCCCAGGAGGAGAATGAAGAAGGAACTGCAGCATGGCCATCTCCCTTGAGGGGTGATTTCTCACTTTCCCTCTTACTGTCTCTCCCTGGTGAGTGCATGCATCTTATGGCAAGAATAAATAAACAAAAAATACATTGGGCCTGGACACCCAGATGACTGGGATTTGACCATGTAAAGACAGAACTAACTTTTTCCAGTATGCAGCAATATTCACTCCTAGACACAGGGAATGCTGACACATTATTGCTGATTTCTCTAAAAGGTGGCACTGAAAAGGCAAGGGATGTTTTTATTTCAACTCCCTTTTTTCTATTTCTCAGTACTAAGAATGATCTGAGACAAAAATTAAACCCTGGTCTGTCTCCCAACATCTGCCTTGCCAAGAACCCACGTCTCCTAAGGATGGAGAACTAGGAAGAACAGTCACGGTTTTAAACAACAAACTAGTACAGTAGTGATGATAATGCTCCTCACTTCTGAGGGCTTTTACCTTTATATACATTATTCCTAACAGCAATTACATACAGCAGGCTTATCTTCAGGTGACAAAGGTTCTCAGAGGCAAGGCAAAGTATTTAAGGCCCCATAGCCATTTACTGGTAGGGTTGGAAATCAAATCTGTGTCCACCAAAGCACACTGCCAAATAATTTTTGTAATAAGATGTGTGGTCAAAACATAAACCTAACAAAAGTTTGGGAGCTAGGAGTAGTTCCAGAAACCAACACCTGGCTTCTCCACTATTAGCATAATCTGACTTAGCAATAACAATTGTCACATCACGTCAACATGGACAAAGATGGTTTTTGGCCAGAAACTCGTCCTACTCTAATCAATTTTGCCAGGTTTCCAATGAAGTAGGGACAGCTCAGCGGAGACATTATCACTGTGAGAAAAACATTTCAAGATGTGCCTGGGGGTGAGCACATGCAGTGGACACCAAAATCTCTCTCTTGAAATTCTTAATTGTTTCTCATACACATGGTTATACTCCTGGGGGAGAGGTTGAGACTTACATAGGCCGGTTTATAAGGGGTGCTGGAATCCGAGGGGATAGGAGGTACATGCCTATCGCCTTCCATTTGTTTGAAGTGATGCTTGGGACAGGAAGGGCTGTCAGGAACATGCCACGAGTGGCCATCAGAAATGGATTTACCTGAAACAGAAAATAGCAAGTGACGGTCCATTCCCTCCAACTGAAAGATTTCAAATTTAGTGACAAAGAAAAGGTCATGGGGAAGATGGCATCAGGTTACAGTGTAAACATGAGATCCGCAGCCTTCCTTGCAAAGCATGCACATTTGCAAAATGTCAGTGTGTCCCAGAAGGGAATGAAATGAGTCATGCACGAGCAGCACTGTGTCTTCACTAGATGGGTTCACAATGGAGCACGACAAACATGATATGCTGCAGGATGAGTGGCATCTGGGAGCTGGATTTGGTGGTAAGGACATGGGGCTGCGAGGCCAGATCTGGGGGCCAAGAGGACAAAAGGTCTCTAGGGGTGAGGGGAAGCGTGACCATCGAGATGGATTTGGGAAGCAATGGGCTGCTCCTTGGATCTCTTCCACCACTGTGGAGGGCAATGGGGCAGAGCACAAAGATTAGACCTACAAGTCGAGGCGGGGAAGACTTCTGTGGCAAATGTAACAGGCCCTCCACCCTCACCTAGGCACTCACCCACCCATCCTCCTCCCAGGAAATCACCATAAGCAAGGAAACAGTTCCAAACCAAGCCACCATGAAGAAAGCTTGGCCCGTGCCAAAGGACTTCAGTTAGATGGAGAGAAAATAACCATGGAAATGGGCACCATGAGCAACTCCCTTCTGCACAGGCCCGAGGGGGAGAAAGGGATGGCGTGGAGACCGCCCTGGTTTGGGATGGGTTTGTAAGGAGCACGCGGGTATGTGTGAGCGCAGCAGTGTAAATACACCATGACACGAGGACCAGGCGCATGGTGTCCACAGAAGGCAGAGGTCAGACATGACATGGGAGCGAGGCTGAGGATGCGGTGTGCGCTGCAGGATGCTGCCATGTGGAGATGCATGCACGGGCAGGGGCCTACCAGAAGACGCTCTCAAAGTTTGTGTGGTCATTTTAAGATATGCCTCAGGATTTTCTGGGATTTCTACATCTGAAAAAGAATAATGTCATTTTCCTCACTGGAGATGCCTGTAGATCAATGCCCAAGTAGTAAGTAAACACAGTGGAAACATTGCCATGGAAGGAGAAATCTAACTACCCTTTAGCTCTCCTCAGTGTCTCTACCAGCCTACGAAAAATGACTGCACACGGCTATATTTAAAAACGAGAAGCTGAAGGGTACTTTTGGAGGCTATGTAGGATGAAGAAAGAACTCCATATGAAGTTAGCCAGCTGGAGACACAAAATGGGATTTTGAAAACCGGAAGGATTATTTTTCAGCCAACTCTTGACTGATGGAAGCAGTGGTGGAGGGAGGGTAGCATCTTAGCTGATACTCAACCTACTGATACTCTGAAAAACTCAATTGAAAAGTTCACTGATGAGCCAGTCTTCCAAAAGCCAAAGCCACCAGGGAAGAACCGTAATGCCTGGTGTGAACTTTGTTTCCTTTTTCCTTTCATTCCACCTGTAATAGGAGTAAGCCAACTATCAGGTAGGTCAAGACGTGGGCAGGACAGAACACAGGGAGCCACAGAAGCCTGGTCAGCCAGAAACTGGCCTCTTATCATCGAGCGCTGGCCGTGTTGCTAAGGTGCTCGCAACATGGCCAAATAGGTCAATTTCAAGGGCTCTGGGAACTGAGGCTGTTACCTGACAGGGCACTGTAGTATGGGCCCTCCTCATCTTCTTCGTGAGAGGAGGAGCCCCCCACGTCACCTGTGTGATCCCACTCCAGAGGGATGGAGTCCACACTGACAGGGGTCTCACAGCCAGACCGCTCCTGCCCTGCGGCCACCAGCTGACAAAGTGATGGAGGAGAGGAGGGCTCCTCGCTTGCTCCTCTTTTACGCCAGGAGTCGGTCTGGATCTCTCTGGGGTCTTCCATATCTGTTTCGTTCTCAGAGGCCTCCTTTTCATCTTCCAGGCCCTAAATGGGAATGTATAGTTTTTAGAATCAACCAAATCACAGTCTGTTGTAGTGAGAAAAACATTAAAAGACTGTCTGTCCAGCAGGTTCTAAAAATGGCTACCATTAATGTTGCCAAGGCAGGTTTAAAAAGAATCAGGAACAATATGGAGATTCTTCAAATATCTACAAATAGAACTACCATATGGTTCAGCAATCCCACTCCTGGGTATCTATCCAAAGGACAGGAGAATGCTTAGTTGGAAAAATGCTTGTACATCCATGTTTATTGCAGCATTATTCACAATTGCTAAGACATGGAACCAACCCAAGTGTCCACAAACAAGAATGGATTGAAAAAGTGTGGTACATATACTCTGTGGAATACTACTCAGCCATAAAAACCAAGATCCTTGTGTTTGACAGAATATGGAAGATTTACTGCTGAGTGAAGCAACTTAGGCTATGAAGGAGAGACACTGTATGTCTCCACTTAATATAAACAGAATGTCCACACTCTATGGCTGAAACTGAAAGATTAGAAGATACAGACACACAGAAAATGGTTCTAGACACTGGATACAGTGTGGGAAGAGGATGGGAGAAGAGAGAGAGTGTGAGGAAAGACATTAAGGAGGAAAATAGGCAAGACATTTCTGGGACACAGAAATGGATTATTAGTTGATGATAACATGTATAGTATCCCTAACTGGACTGGTGTGAAATATATTCATGCTGGAAAATTAACTTTACAAGCTAAGTGATATATAGTGATTGAATGTATAAAAGAAATTAAAATAAAACATACTATTAAAAAAAAAAAGAATCTCATGCCCAGTTTGTGGTTATTCCAGTTAAGAAAATCTGAGTGGGGCCTAGCATCTGTATTTTCCAAAAAAAAGGATGAAGTTTGATGACTTTAGCTATTGTAGAAGATCAGAAAATGATGGCCAAAGCTTCATTGATGATTAATGGCAAGGAATCAGGAAAATTTTGAAAAAGGACATTAGAGTGTCCTGGAGAAGATTTACAACTTTAAGGGTCTGGAAAAGATTCCTAACTTCAAGGTCCACATGCACCAGGCTCTTATCCTTTAGTCCTACTATCCAATGTCTATACCCTGCTCATGTTGTAATGCCTGTACCAGCCTAAGAAAAGTGACTGCACACTTCCTATTTAAAAACAAGGAATTGGGGCCAGTGAGTGGTGTGGTGACTGAGGTGCTCAACTCTCATGTGGTCAACCCCAGTTCGAATCCCAGACCCAGTGGCTTGGAAGTCATGCTGGGCACGTGTGTGTATGCACCCAGAATCCTGAGAGGAGACTGCAGCATATCTATGGCTATCCCCCCTTGGGGGTGACTTCTCGCTTTCTGTCTCTCCAGTGAGTATGCATGCCCTATAACAAAAAAAAAACAAACAAACAAACTCTTAAAAAAAATAAGGGATAGAGCAATTTTTGAGGCCAAGAAAAAAAAATTCCATTGGAGGTTGGCCAGCTAGAGACAAAAAAGAAACAGTGGCTAGCTGTGTTGGTGAGTGGTCATCATTACAGCTTCTGGCCATGAACCTTGAGTGATGGCCTTAACTCCACCCATTCTTCCCCAAAGATCCTTCCCTTTGTCAAGGGAAACATTAGACATTTTAAAACAAACAACATTTTAAAAGCTGGTGCGTTAGAGGGCCAGCAGGTGGCATGGTGAAGGAGCTAGACACTCCCACACGGCTGACCATAGTTCGAGTTCTAGACCTGGAGCCTTGCTTTCTCACTTTCCCTCTCTTGCTCTCTCTCTCTGGTCAAATTAAAATAAATGAATGAATAAATACAATTAAATAATTCTTAAAAAAAAAAAGGCTGGTGCATTGGACCCTTTGAAGGTGAGAACAAGCACTGGAAAGGCACAAATACCAAGAGCTTCCAGATAGTAAGATAGAGGAAAAGGCAAACATAGTCCCAAGTTACAAATAGAATCAACCAGAACAGTTATCACAGCTTTGAGGGGTCTTGACGCATGCCAGGAAAGTCCTGTACTGGGGAATATGTTGAAAAGAAGTAACAGAGGAACACAAACTTCTAGAAGTGCCGGGGAGCCCTCTGGAGGTGTGCTCCTTACCGGAGCATGGGAGGTGAGCCGCCGGTGGAACCGGGAGACCCTGCCGAACACTTCCTGGCAGTACCGGTGGAGCTCCTCCAGCTCGTCTTCAATCAGCACAGCATCCAGGGGCTCGCTCTTCTGAATTAGCTGCTCCCCAAACACGATGAGCTGATCGATCTTGTTGGTATTTAACGTAATTTCTTGTTGGAAGCCCTATTTAGAAGATAAGAAGGAAAGGACTTCAGTAAAATAACATTTCCACGGTATCCAGACGACGCTATGTTTCCTGTAACAGGGCCACAGAGACAAAGCAACCCGACGTCCTCATTGCCTGCTCCTTGGTCGAGTACTCTGGCTTCACCCGTTCTTGACAATAACTTAAAATGACTGCACATATTTTTTTCCTCTCTCCTCCTGGGCACTGACTTTTCCAATTAAAATGATTCTAAAGGTTTGATGTGGGTGGCCATTTACTGTTATTGGGTTGAGGAAGAGAACTGTCTTATCGACACTTGGTGGAAATGGAAAACTTCCCATAATAAGCCACTAATGGGCATTTGCTTCTGCTGACACTAATAATGTTCACTGGAGCCATTACATTAGGGAAAGCAAATGTCCACTAACCTCTTCCAAAACCTAGCCAATGAGCGCGCACAGTGAGGCTGTCATACAATCTCTAACAGTGGGACGACAGCAATTGGTGGCCCCACTGAGGACACAGATTTGCTGTTACACCCACCACGGTGTATTCAGACTCAGATGCCAGAGAAACATCACCTTCCAAAGTTCTGTCTGGAACCCCAAGTGAGTTCTCCCCTTGAATGATTATAAAGGACAAAGAAAAAGAGGGCTGTGTTTCAGTGATCCCACAACTATAAGAAAAAGTGCCCTTGTGCATTATAATCCAGTGGTACATTGGTGGTAGCATGACGGTTAAGGCACTGGACTCCCACATGGCTAACCATGGTCTGAGTCGCAGACCTGGTGGCCTGAAAATCATGCTAACCATGTGTCCATCCATGCATGCCCAAAATCCCAAGAGAAGGAAGAAGGGACTGTGGCATGGCCATCCCCCTTGAGGGAAGATTTCTCACTTTCCCTCTCACTGCAACAAAAAAAGAATTTGCTGTCAATGTATCAGGTCAAATCAGTACTTGGTCAGCTCTCCTCTGCAAAGGTGCATCCATTTACGAGGAGTTGGGGAAGCCACCCTTACGTTCAACTGGCGCATCTTGTCATCAGCGTCACTCTCTGAGAAGTGCTCCACATTGGTCAGCTGCAGGTCCATCTCTGTGAGCCATACCAGAATGCTCTCCCTGGTCCCTTCAAATTCTTCCCTCTGGTTGGTAAAATGCTACAAAAGGAGAAGGAAAATGTTTGTCCTGGCCATGGAATAAGAGTTCACATAGACAGCTAGATCACCTTTGGCCATAGGAAAGGGTGTTCCACGTACTCAGAGAGGAACTGGCCTGTGGGTTACCCAGGAAGCCCTAGCAGCAGTGCATTTGGGAGCCTGGGCCCCATGCAAGTCTCCCCCCCACACCCACCCCCACCCCCCCGCCATTATCACCAATCTCATCTGAGTCTCAGTTTCTCCACCAGCAAATGAGCAGTGGGGGTGTGGGAATATAGACCATGACCCTGAGGCCCTTTCAAGTATCTGCGGTTCCACAGCGACTTCTCTCTGTCCTTTGAGGAGCGCTCCCCCCCCCCCCCCCCCCCCCCCCCGTTTGTCACTTTCAATTAAGGATGCCTCTCAGGTTACCACCTCATTGATGAGCAGTTGATCCTCAGATAAATGTGGCACCCAGGGCCAAAAGAAGGTTTGAACTAGTAACAGTCAAATGAGCAGAAGATAAAGAAATTCAAGCAAGGGTTTTGTATAGATTACTAGAAAAACTAGGTGTCTTCCTGAGAAGGTAGAGGGAGATAGGGAGGGAGGGAGGAAGTGGGAGAGAAGGAGAGAATGTCCCAGGTTCTCATCTTCCTAGAATGGCTTTGAGAGCTCTACCCAGAAACAGAAGCAGGAATTAAAATTATGTCTTGTAGAGGCCAGGGTTCAAATCCTGGGTCAGCCTGAAACAGGCCAGGCAAGGTAGTGTGTTCCTGTAATCCTAGATAACCAGGGGGCTGGGGCAGGGAATCAGACATGGGAAGACCCTGCCAGGAATTCCTCTCCCTCCTTTCCCATCCTCTCTTCTTCCTATGCTCTTGCTTTCTCTTAAAACAAAAAAAAAAACAAAAAAACCCCAAAAAATAAAAGCATATACTATAGTCCCTACCTACCTTGGTTCTGTCAGTTTATATCTGGACTCACAAAAGGTTACACAGCACATCTTCTGAATTACAAAAAGCTAAGGTAAACATTTAGGTTCAAAAACCAAACCCAACGTCTGAGGTCAGCTGGCGTGCTCTAACTTGGAGAGTGGCCGCTTCCCCCAGGGCTGTGTCCCCTGGGAGCTCACACGTGAATGTGCCCTGTCCATATTTCCCAGAGTGAGAACCACAGGGCAGCTAAACACAGACTGGCAAAGCAGGCCTCTTCCTTCACCAGATCCAGAGAAGGCGCACCCAGACGCTGGCGGTCTGTGCCAACATGTGCCCCGTCAGGGGTGACAGCAGGAAAAAGAGATGTGCTTTGGTAACAGAAATCACCGAAGAATCCCACATGCAAATCCCTCTTTAGAACAAGGACGGTTGGCAGCTTCGGGCCGCTTCGTGCTGGAAGGCTGTCTGGGAGCCCGGGCCTTAACTGACATCTACCCGTCGCTGTGTGTTACACACCCGCTGCTGCATGGTGCATCTGCCCCCCAAAAGATCTACGAGAACTCCGGTGACGGAGGGAAGGTTACTCTGAGTCTCCGCAGGACGGCTGTGACCCGCCTCTGGAGGGTGTCCCAGCGCTGGTTGCCCTCGTGGACCATCTGCTTCAGCTTGCTGGCCGTGTCCGTGCGGTTCTCCCGCGCCAGCCGCCGGTACTGCTTGTTGATGAGCTCCAGCTGGGTGAGCCGCTCGTGGATCTGCCGCTGAAAGGCCTGCAGCACACACAGGAGGGGCCAGTGCCAAGGCATGCAGAGTGCCAGGACACCCCCCACCAGGCCCCAGACTCCCGGCTTCTAGTGCTTAATCCCCAAACTGCAATGGCCACAGAGGGCCCCTTCACCAGTTCTCCCGGTGCTGGCCAAGGAGTGGGCTTTTGCGCTCCCTGCACAGCAGCTGGCACAAGCTGGGAATGTCTCGCAAAGCTGTCCCAGCAGCTGGGGAGAGGCGCGGGGGTGTGCGACCTCACCACCGTGGGGCGAGGCCGGCCCCTGGGAGGAGGTCTTCCGCAGCTCCCAAGACAGCTACGGGCTTGGTTCATCTTGGGAGAACTGGGACGGTGAAAGTGTTTACCTCAAATCGCTTCAGCTCCTCTTTGGCATTTGTGTACAACACCTCTGAGGAATTGGGGCAGGCTGCCGTCCTCTCAGCTGACTTGAGCCAGTCTTCAAAGCGGGAATAATCATCTAGAAACTTCTGCCACAGGCGCCAGGTCTCCTCGATTCTGATGGAAGGAAGACAACTTAGCACAGCCACCCATCCGACCCTCTGCTGTTGATGGATCCCACCCCCTCCACTGGTCCCACTCCCAGCCCCTTACGCGTGCCCTGTGCGGCAGGGGAACCCTGGTACTCCTCTGGGAAATAACCAGGACACTGCTTTTTCTCATGCACCTCCCTTCTGGGAGGGCTGAGCACCTCATAATTCCTGCTTCACAGAGGTTCAAGACCAGAAAACAGGGCTGTGTCCACTATGAGGCTGGCTGCTGAATGGGAGGAAAGCGGTCAGCCTGTGGCCACATCCTGCGGCACAGGGGACCTGGGAAAGGCATTCCCCCATTACACTGCTCTGGAATAATTCTGTTAGTAAGCGCTGGTCACACCGACTGGGCCCTCTCTTCCTACACCTGGCATACTTTTGGGTGAGGTGAACAGAACGGTTGGTGTTACTGGGCCGACCACCTTTAAGACATGTGAGGACAGCTCAGTTCTTACTTCATGCGCCGCTCCATGGACATGGCACAGATGTTCCTCCAGCGTCTGTCCAGGCTTCTGGTGGTCTGCTGGATGGAGTCACACTCGGTCTCGTTGGCACAGGCATCTGAGTCGTGCAACAGGACGTCGCAGATGTTAAACACAGACTCCACCCCAGCACTGTGCTGCTCGATATCTCGCTGCAGGTCCTACGATTACAACGGAAGAAGAAAGTCTGTGAGATGGTGGTGGTGGGAGGGTCGGCATCAACAGATCCCTGTTCCCCCCTCTCCTCTCCCAGCCCAGGAAAGCAGCCCTGGGTGAGGCCTGCCGTGGGCTCAGTGGCACAGACAGTCGTCACATCTCCGTGCAGCCCTTGTGCTGCCTGCACCGGACACTGGCAGCCTGTGGGACTGACCTGTTCAACTACGTGACGAGGTGACAGTGGGGCAGATGCCCTCTGCACACTGACAGTGGCACTGCTGCCCCGCTGCGAGCCACCACCCCATAGACCTTGGGTAGGCCTGGGGTCTATTTTATCCACTCAACTCCAAGGCCTCCAGTATAGACTGTGGCTTCAGGGGAGCCTTCTTTAGAAATCGTGTCTCTGCAGCAGGAACTATAACTTAAATAACAAAAACTCTTAACCTTTTATGGGTCACAAAACTCTCCCATCTACTAAGACATTAGTGCAGTCTTTTTATACACATACACACGTCCACAGCCTCCCCAGGAGCCCAGCCAAGGGCTCCATGGGCCCAGTGGAATAACGAGGGCAGTAGAGACCTCAGCCCTCAGCTGATGGGGGTCCCACCAAGGCTGTGGCTTGGGGAGGAGACAGTCTCTGATGTTTCGTCCTATAATGACAGTGATGTGCTTCTCCAACTTGGGAAAAAGACGACTACAAAGAGAAAATGCATGGCCATAGGGAAAATAGGAACTCTTCTTTAGGAACAAGCAGATTGTCAGTGGTCACCAGAGAATATTTCTTTCCCAGACCATGGGTGGGTTGGGAGGAGGAAGAGAGACAAGGAGGGGTTTGTTTTGCCGTCTGGGTGGCGCAGGCTTCCTCTGACACCCACATTCTGTAGTAAGTGACTTGAGAGCACGGCACTGATTTTACTACTAAATTACGTGGTGAAAGAGTAAAGACGCAGTCCTGCTTTCATTGTCTGATAACATACCGACTTGGAAAATTTACAATACTTTACAACACTTTAAATAAGCCACTATTAACTATACTAAATAGAGTTCTCTGGATTCGCTAAAGCTCGGTTTACAAGAGGATTATTTTATAAATAGTGCCTGCCACTGTCTATGGGATGGCAGTATAAGGTTCACTCTAGGTCATAGCTAAATGCTTTGAGAGACACTACCGTGTCACTGGATAGGATTAACCGTTTCTCCTGACAAATGCACGATTTGGACCGCTCTGTGTGCAGGTGGGTATGAGAAAATAAAATGCTAACATTCCCATCCAACTGTATTTTTTCATTCATTTTTTTTTTAATTTTGACAGAGTATGTTTACTTGCCTGAGAGAGACAGAGAGAGAGGGAGGAAGCACACACCTCAACAGGGTGTGGTCACGCCACCATCCCTCCTCCTTCCTCTCTGCTTCCTTTGTGGATTCTGCGAATGCACACACATGTGTCTGCTGTATTATTATTGTTCTTTTCAAGCTGTTGGGTCTGGGACTTGAACTGTACGACTGGCCACGTGGGATGTAGTTCCTTTAATAACTACCAGGCCATGGGCCACCCACCCCAACGGAATTCTTTTTTAAAGAGTTATTTATTTAATTTTATTTATTATCATCATTCTTCAGTTTGACCAGAGAGAGACAGACAGAGAGAGAGAGAGAGAGAGAGAAGGAGAGAGAGAAAGCAAGCCACCTGGTGCAGGACTTGAATTTGGTTGGCTATGTGGGAGTCCAGTGCCTTAGCCACCATGCCTCTCGCTGGCCTCCCAATTGAATTTTTTTTTTGGGGGGGAAAAGTTTTTTTGCTATAGGTCACGTGCGCTTGCCAAAAAGAGAGACAGACAGAGAGACAGAAAGTGAGAAATCACCCCCCAGAGGGGATGGCCACGCCACAATCCCTTCTCCTCCATTCTCCTCTCGGGATCTTGGGCACGCACGCACACACGCCCAGCGTGAGTTTAAGCCACAGGGTCCGGGATGTGAACTGCGATCGACTATATGGGAGTTCAGCGACATAGCCATTACGCTAACTGCTGGTCCCCCAATTGAATTTTAAATCAGGAAGCTCCTAACACAAATCCTGAGTAAAAATGTAGGTACCATAAAGTTATATTCACAGGAAATGAGTTTTCTACTTGGTCACACTACACGCCCTGTGAGGGAGATGTGCAGGGCGACTTTTGTAAGCTCTGCGGCTTAGGCAGAATTCCCGAAATGGTTGGAGTATCCCTGGAGTTAATCTGAGGAATAGATTTAAAATTATTACATTAAATAAAATTCTAGTTTGAAGAGTTCTTACTGTTCACAGAACTGCTGTGGCTTTTCTAAAATTTAGTAGTATTGATATATCCCCCACTTAACTATTCAAGTAATGAATGAGGAACCCTAACACTGGTGCTAAATGACTAATACTGACAATTTTCATTGAAAAGTGCCCACGACCTCATCTGGCAGTTGGCTAAGACCTAGTGGAAAATCACAGAGAAAGTCTATGGATAAATGTGAATGTCGTGTATTTTAATAGACTCTTTACAGCTTTGTAATTTATTCTGCTTATATTGAATAAAATGGCTAAAGAAAACTGATTAATATACAGAGTAAACAGCAGTAAGAAATGAGCTCCACAGTAACTTATAAAAGACCATCTGTATCTTGGTTAGGAAAAAGCCCAAACAGACCCTGACGCTCACTGTGGCCCGGGTGGTAGGGCGCTGTTGTGGAATGCTAGAGTCACATGGGAGGCCTGGGTTCGGATTCCAGACTGACCTGGACAAACTGGACACGGCAATGCACCTGTGACCCAGGCTGGCTGGGGGGCTGGGATGGAGGGATTGTGTCATGAGACCCTGTCACGGATACCTGTCTCTCTCTCTCTTATAAAAATGAATACACTTAAAAAAAAAAAAAAAAAGCCCAAACATTAAAAATTTCCAAATAACTCCTCTTTCTAAAACACCACAGAATAGCCAACTAATGTTGTAGTATGAACTGGTTACCTTGTACGACATAAAACAGAATACTGGGCCTCATTTTTTTTTTAAGAATTATTTTTTATTTCATTTTATGTATTATTATTTTTATTTTCCAGTTTGATCAGAGAAAGAGATAAGCCATGTGGGAGTCTAGGGTCTTTAATCACCACACCACCAGCTGGCCCCCCTGGGCCTTATTTTAAAAGGCAAACCATTGGGACCAGCAGTTGGTGTAATGGCTGTGTCACTGGACTCTCATGTAGTCGACAGTGGTTCGAGTCCCGGACCCGGTGGCTTAAACTCACACCGGGCGCATGTGTGTACATGCCCAAGATCCCGAGAGGAGAAGGGATTGTGGCGTGGCCATCCCCCTGGTGGGTGATTTTTTGCTTTTTGTCTCTCTGTCTGTCTTTCTGGTGAGCACACGTGCCCTATAGAAAAAAAACTCTTAAAAAATAAAAAGTAAATAAATAAAAGGCAAGCTACTGAAGTGCTAGACGACTAACATTTTATAAACTGACAGCAGCCTACCACTAGTCTCCACAGAGGCTGAGTCTGTACAATAATTAGACTTCAGAAATGGTTCAAATCAGAGAACTGGATTTAAGGAACAACAGAAAATGCAAAAGACTTTTGAAACGGTTCTGGAGATGTTCCTGCGTGTTTGATTTTTCTGTCTGAGAGAAGGTGACACAGAGCACTGAGATGGGGAAAAGCCGAGCAGGAAGTGGCAAAGCAGCAGGCAGCAGAGGAGACGGGGAGGTGGGAAATGGGAGAAGAGAACACAGCTGGGAAGAACGAGACGATAGAACCAGGAAAATAAGATAAAGGGAGAAGAGAAGACCAGTGGGCTTAGGGGACAGAAAATCACATAGGGTGGGAACCAGCAGTTAGTGTAATGGCTATGTGGCTGGACTCCCATGTAGTCGACCGTGGTTCAAGTCCCGGATCTGGCAGCTTAAAACTCACGTCAGGCGTGTGTGTGTGTGTGTGTGCCCAAGATCCCGATAGGAGAATGGAGAAGGGATTGCGGCGTGGCAATCCCCCTTAAGGGGTGATTTCTCGCTTTCTGTCTTTCTGTCTGTCTGGCGAGTGTACACGTCCTATAGCAAAAACCTCTCCAAAAAAAAAGAAAATCACATAGGGTGGTCCTTGGGGGCTCGGAATGTTTCTGTGGGAGGGGCTTGGGTAGCAGGGTGGTATTGGGGGTGGTCTAGAAAGTTCTGGGTGAAACTAAATTGGCCCACAGGGGAAGGGGCTACTGGTAATTCCCACAGGGGAAGGGGCTACAGAATAGGAGGAAACTAACCATTAGCCCAGCCACCATCCAGCAACCCACAAGATACAAAAAAAACAAACAAGATGCAGAAGACATCATGAAAGTGGCTAGCTTTTCTTTCTTTCTTCCTTTCTTTCTTTTTTTTTTTTTTTTTTTTTTTTTTTTTTTTTTTTAGGGCACACACACTCACTGGGAGAGGCAGAGGGAGGCAAAGTAAGAAATCACTCCCAGAAGAGATAGCCATGCTTCAACCTCTTCTCCATTCTCCTCTGGGGATTTGGGGCCCCCACATACACACAGGTCTGGCATAATTTTCGAGCCACTGGTCTGGGACTCAAACCCCAGTTGGCCATGGGAGTCCAGTGCCTTAACCACAACCTCTGGCCCTAAATGTGGGTAATAATTTAAAAGTTTTACAAAGTTGCCCCCACTCTCTTTGCATCTGTTTTGTTTTTGTTTTCCTTTTCAATTTGCCAGAGGGCATGTGTGCTCCCCAGAGACATAGAGTGAAAGAAAGAGCGCGAGCTAGAGTGAGCACACGTGTGTGAGACAGCGAGAAAACACCTCCTACGGGGCACGGTCACTTTACAATCCCTCCTCCATCTTGCCTGTCAGGATCCTGAGCACGCACACATCCCTGCCCAGGGGGCTTTGTGGAGAGGTTTTATTTTTTATTTTTATTTTTTGCTATAGGGTACATGCACTCACCAGACAGAGAGAGACAGAGAGATAGAAAGTGAGAAATCACCCCCCAGGGGGGATGGCCATGCCACAATCCCTTCTCCTCCATTCTCCTCTTGGGATCTTGGGCATGCGCACGCACACACGAGCCTGGCGAGACTACGTGGGAGTCCAGCGACATAGCCATTAGCTAACTGCTGGTCCCCCCAGGGGGGTTTTTAAGCCCTGGGGACTGAGATTTGCACCGATTGGCTAGGCAGAGTCTGGCTACAAGGACTGGCCCCAGAGCCCTGCAACTCTTGAGAGGCTTCCTAAGCTACCTGTCCCAGCATGTTCTTTATTTCACTCTTCTTTTAATTAAAAAAAATTTACAGAAGTTCTATCAAACACACAGATTACGATGTCATGCAAACCTTCCTTGGTTAGAAAAGTTATTTTCCTTTCAATTCACTGCCTTCTAAAACCGTATTAACAAAATGCAACAAAAAGTTTTTTTAAAAAAGGACAAAATTTTAAAACCTCAGTTACCACCAAGATTAAGATGTGCATCTTAAGCATTATTGAAAGTAGCACCCGGCAAGCTATATGAATATTGGAGGGAGGCACTCAAGAGACGGACGACCCACACGTGCGAGGACACGGCTAACAATGCTATGGGATGTGAGCACCCTGACACGCATGGCCGCGACAGAGGGCCCGCGGGAGCAGATATCGGAGAACCATCCTCTTACAAGCCCACCTGCTGCTCGGCCAGCCTCTTCTGGATCTCTTGATCATCACAGACGTCATAGACAACTGGTTTAGAAAGCTCAGACTCGATTCGGGCCAGCCAGGTGCGAAGGTTGCTCATGTTTTTGTCCAACTGCTGAATAAAAGCAAAAGTCTCCTTCAGCTTCTTCACCCTAAATGTTTGCAGGAAAAAGTAGAGAGAGATGGAAAACCAAAGCCTAACATCAGTGGTGAGAAGGATGCGCCAATGGGCTAAAGGATAAAAAGGCATCTATTACACAACACGTTGCTTTGATTTTCTAGAAGGAACAACTCTTGTAGCACCCGAAATGAGTTTTCACAGAATATGTAACACTCCTCGAAACTGTTCCTTTGGTGGATTTTCAAAGGGACTAAGAGTTACTATACCCATGCAAATATGGAAATCCTATCCCAGACTGGGATTCCCTGAAATCCAGTCCATCTTCCCGGCCTCCAAAGGCAAAAGAAGATGCCATTTCTAAGTAAAAATAACCACTCCTGACTTTTGTCCAGTTTCTGTCTTGGGTACAGGACATTACAGCAGCCGGGGATCTACACTGACCAATAAAAGATGTTATCCACCTGGTTCACTTGATATTTGACCTGTGAAGCCTCTCGTGGTCTCATGGGACCCTCCTTTATTTATTTCTTCATTCATTCATTTGTGTATGCTTTCATTCATTTATGACAGAGAACAAGAATGAGGTGGGGGGCACCTTGATAGGGTACAACCCCCTTCCCCAGCCCTCCAGCCTGTCAGCTCGGGCATGCATGTCCACTCAGCATGTTTTAAGTGGATCAAGTCAGGGATCCAAACCTGCAGTTGGTCATGTGTCCTCCAGCACAGCGGTCCAGTGTGCTGTAGCTGCACACCAAGGCTGGGCCAGATCCTCTCTTCAAGTACACACAGAACATGCCAGACCCCGCCACCTCAGTCTAAGCGGGTGAGGATGTCCTATACATCAAATCAGCTCATGTGGGTATATTACAGGGCATCTGTCAGTCAGAAAGAGAAAGGGTGGGGCCCGCAGGTGGCGTGGTGGTTAAGGCACTGGATTCCCACATGGCTCATCACAGTTCGAGTCCTGGACCTGGTGGCTTGAGAATCATGCCAGGTGCATGTGTGTGCATGCCCCCAAAAAATTCCAAGAAGGGATTGCAGCATGACAAGCCCCTCTGAAGGGTGATTTCTCATTTCCTCTCTCTCTGGAGCAAGCACACGTGTCCTATGGTGAAAACCTAAAAAAAAAAAAAAGGCGGCAGGAGGGGGAGGGCAAAGGTCACTTGCATGCAAGCACAGTCTGACTGCCGTCCACCTCTCCAATCCGCGCCAGCTCTCATCCAGCTCGACTGGGCGTGGAGCACATTTGGAAGCCCACACAGGCCCTCCGTGTGCCCCTGTGCTTGCTGAAGTGGCATCTTGCTGTCAAGGGGCAGGGATGCAGCTGCTGAGCGAGAACCACCACTTACATGTACAAACTAAGTAAAGTGCGTCAGTACACTGCTTTCTTGAAAGTAGAGTTGAGCGCGGCTTTGTCCTGGCGATGTGGGGGATTTTCAGTTAATCCCCGAGTTTAAAGTAACGGCTACCATGGAAAGTTCCCACTTAGCAGTACTCATGCTGGGAGGTGCTGTCACAACTGCGTCCATAGCTGAGGACACTGGGAAGACCAACTTGGCCCTGATCCCAACGCGCAGGGACACACCACACTCCACGCCAGCACCGTCTCTGACTTGATGAGCAGCTTCTTCCAGCCTCCTGCCCTCCCATCCCCCTTCAGTGGAGTAGCGAAAGTGCTCATTCTAGAAGGCACGTCTGTCTCATGCTCAAAACCCTTCCACAGTCTTCACCCCACCCTGACAAGCCAGATCAGCTCCTCGATCTTTTCTGTACCTCAAGCATTCAGTGGCCTCTCTGCCTCTAACTCTGTACCTTGCAAAAAAGTCCCTTTCTTTCTGGAGCTTCTACCCACACTGACTGAGACAGGCTGGGCATGCTTCCCCACGCGCTCTCACAGCACCTGAGTGCTCTCCCCACGCCCTCACTCTGTGCTGTATCTGTCTCAGACACTGTGCACCCACCAGGACAGAGGCCGCAATGGCCAGGGCACCACGGGCTTGCTTCCTCTGCAGTGTTGACAGATGTTTGTTGAATGAATAAATGTGGATAAGCACTTCCACTACAATCTACGATTTACGCAAGCCAGGGGGAATATGAGCGTATTCTCTCTCTTATGGCTGACCCAGTCAACCCGAGGAGCTGACTTCTAGCTCCTGCTCTGTTACCAGCTGCTTTAAGAGTTGCATCTGTCATCTCAGCACCTCATGTCCAGGAGGGGTCTGAGGTTTCTGGGAGGAGGCAGCATCCAGGAGAGCGCAAGGCCACAGCTGCCACAGGAGCTATGCACGCAGCCTCCCAACTCCATTCCTCACCGCCTGTGACGGGACCCACCTTGCCAGTGGGTATAAGATCAAAACGAGTGGATGCACGCAATGCCCACCGGCACACGGTAAACACACAGTGATACCAGCTCTTGTCATGCCACCTTCGTCCACAGGGCAGCTGAGGGGACTGACTGAGAGAACCCACGAGAGGCAGTCGGCACATCTCACACTGATAACGCCCAGCCACTCTGGTCCCGACGAGTTCTAAGGAGGTGTGTTCTCCAAATGACGTTCTTACCACAAACACCACAAGGAGAAGTTCCCTTCAAAGCCACAAGATGATTTATTAAAAAGGAAGTAACAGAATCCGGGGCCAGTGCTGGATACAGTTGTAACCTAGATCCCTCCTTCACTCCCATGGCTTTAGAGGTACACCCTCTTTTTTTTTTTTAAGAAAAAATTATTTAATTTTATTTGTTGTTATTATTGCTTTTTAATTTGACTAGAGAGAGACAGAAGGAGAGAGAGAAGGAAGGTGAGAAAGCAAGCCACCAGGTCTACGACTTGAACTGCGGTCAGTCATGTGGGAGTCCAGCACCTTAACCACCAGGCCACCTGCTGGTCCCAAGGCACCCCCTCTTCACCCCAGTATCTTGCCACTCTTACTGTCCAGGGAACTGAAAGAACCACCAGACAACTGCCAGGTCAGCTGGGAGCCCCGGGACCATGGGACAAGGAGTTCTCCAGAAGGTTTGCAAAGGTTGCCCTCCTGGAAGGGCCTGGCTGGAGGACAGGCCAGAGGGCGAGCTTCCTGTGGGTGTGGAGAACTCAGCCCAGAGCCCTACTCACTACTCTCCTGCTACCTCCCTCAGAACAGCAGCCCCATCCCCACCTTCAGCCAGCACCTCATCCTGTAGGCTGTGAGCCTCTCTCTCACCAGAAGCCTGTTTCTTATTTTAAAAAGAGAGCTTGAATGCAAGTTTTTAAATGAAGAGCAATAAAGAGCACCAAAATAACTTGGATGGAAACATGTAAGGATGTGGCAATCTTGATTTCTGTTAACCCAGGGGCCAGGCATGCAATAAGCGGGAAACTACGGGGAAGGTGTGGATAACTGGTTTCCCTAGGACTGCGGCGTCCACAGCCAGGTGCTCAGGACCAAACAGTGGGATGTGTATCATATTGTTAACCTGTGCCTTTTACATTCCTACATTAAGGATGCTTCACAATTCATAAAGGTTATTCCTCAAGTGGAACATCTGTATAACGTGCTGACATCCACACATGAGGCCAGCCTGCAGTGCTTCACATGTTAGCAACTCATTTAATCCTCATGACAGTCTATATGATGGGTACTATTATGATCTCCATTCAACAGACGGGGAAGTTGAGGGAGAGATGAAATAACTCGCCCAGGTCACGTAGTCAATAAATAGCGGAGGCAGGATTCCAACCTGGGCAGTCTGATCCAGAGTGGCAGCTGCTCCTAACCACCATCCCTGTGGCCTCTCACATGACCTGGCGTACACGGATGTGCACATAGTGGGGACAGAGGATGGTTCTCAGGGAACATGATTGGGAGTCTGGCCCCAGGACGCACTGCAAGGAGCGGGTGCACTGGGGGTTGCACATCGGTGCTCTCAGCTGGTTGAGGGGAGGCAGTCCGAAGCCTCAGAGAGGCTGCGTGTACTTCCCTCCCGTGATTTTCCATCAATACACGTTTAACCACCTGCTTTGTCGTAGGTCCTGCATGGGTCCAAGAAGTCAGAAAGAAATGGAAGATGGGCCTCATGATCAAAAGCCTCATCATCTAATATAGACATTATAATGCAACACAGAGATGCGCAATAAATACCTATTATATATGATGTCCACTCATACTTTCCAATTTGTCTTTTTCATAAGAGGTGGCCACATGTTCTCTTAAGAAAAGGAGGCAGAGACCAGAACACACCAGGGCCTGTTAGCTACAAAACAAATGCCCGTATGATGGGCTCTCCGAAACCCTGGTTCTCAAGTGAAGCACTGACAAACTAGCATACGAATCAGACACACACGCAGGGCAAATGAAAGGAGAGCACACAGTAGGGCAGGGGAAAAAGCAAAAGGTCACCATGAAACTGTAAAACAGTCATCCAGCCTGGAGTTAACCTGTTTCTAGGTCCCAACCTCGGTCTAGAGGCATAATACCTCCAAATCCGCGTGAACACAAACACTGCTCCTTAGATAACCGTGTTACAACTCAGAACCACGACAGGGACAGTGCAGCCGGTCTCGTTCTGTTCTGTGCAGACACTGTAATCTAATTATCGCCTTTCCCAGGTCAGGGAGTTGGTATCCTTTGCCAACCGAGGCAACTGACCTCCCTGCCAGGCCTCGTTAATATTGCTCTTGGGAAAATTTAGATCTTGAGTATAAGTCAGGAAACAAGGAAATCTATTCAGAAACAGACTACTGGCACAGGGGAGCACCCACATACCGCATTACATCAACCGCCCGGGCGGTGTGTTTACACGGCGCTCAGCTCCGCACTTGCCCACCTTATGAACCAGGTTCTCTTGAGTACCATTCCTCCCTGCATATATTTCAACAAATAACATTCTTTCAGCGAAAATAAGCATGTTTCTGGAGTTGAATTCCAGCTCGAAGGATCAGAACAAAATTTTTAAGTATAAAGGGGAAGTTTTTTACCTATATAGACTTTATTGAAAGACTGACCCAAACCAAACCAAAACATTTTTCTATGAAACCAAACAAAATAAGTAAGAGTAGCTATAAATCAGAAGAGTCTTTGTTGCTGTTGTTGTTGGGGGGGATTATGGGTAGGAATGCAGAAAAGAACCAAGGTGAATAAAGCTCTTCTTTTATCTTAATCAGTGATGGGTCAGAATGAAACACTGAAGCATACTGCTTTCCTTCCCGAATTATTGTAACAAATCAAGCCAGGTTAGCATCATTCCACACAGTGAGCCTAATTCTTACAATCTATGATGGAGGCTTTAAATATCAAATTCATGCCTATGGAATAATTCACCTTTCAGTTCTACTCTGTACATGCAAAAGGATCTATATTTAAATTATAAAAGCCCTAGATCAGCATAAGTTAACCAAAAAATATCTAAGCCAATGTAGACAGCCTAATTTCAAAAATACTAAGGAAACTGAGCCAGTCAAAGAATGTGAGTGTGTATTGAGTGTGCAAACACTCAATACCGTCAGCGGCTGTCAGTTGCTAAAAACGCTGTACAAAACCTGTGCAACTGTATCTTTTTAAATGACTCCGCATCTTCATGGTAAAAATCATTGATTACTCCAAGATCTTGAAGCCCTGATTAGGGAGCATGGACATCACAATACAATTAAGGGCTAATTGCCTCCTCGAGGCATTTCTGTTGCCAGAAGACTTCCATTTTCCACCCAGTATAATCACTTCTCTGCCCTGCCTGTCACAGGCAGACTGCAGACACCACACGCGTGCTGACGCCGGGAAAGAACCCATCCCCCGATGGCTGAGCACACACACTCCACAGCCACCATCTCATCGGGGCTTGCTATTGTAACCGAAATGAGAGCGCCTGAGTGCAAGACACAGAGACAGCAGCCGCCGCGGCCATACGCAGAGCCGATGACTGAAATGGCACTTACTGTTTGTGAGAAAAAATCATTCCTTAGGTTTAAGCGAAAGCTCCCAGTTCCCGGCGGCACCTCCACCTCCCAGGGCCGAGGCAGCCCCTCCCCCGCCCCGCGTGCCCCCCTCATTCACTGGTGCAGCATCTTGCACGGAGGACGGAGGACGCAGCGCTCCCTAAGGCTCCTCCTGAGCAGGCTGGCTGGCAGGAAGGAAGGCACCGTCTTCTCTGCTAACCGCAATTTTAATCTCAGTTTTCTTCTTTCCAATAAGTATCTCCAGCTCTTTCCACACAAACATACACGTACACACACACACACACACACACACACACACACACAAACGCACACACGTCTTTGTTCTGATGCTACAGGACTGCAGTGGTGGGGAAGAAAGACACTTTATCTTGGCTCCTGGTTATTTAGGAAGGACTATATTCACCAAGGGGAAAAGCAGTTAGGTTTGAGGCGTCAGAATAGAGGACTTCTGTTTGTAATTTAAAAATGTCTATTGCAGGTTTAAAAGAAACAGTAAAATCTGAAGCTCCTGATTCCAAGAGGAATGCCTTCCCATGGGGTTCACTCCCTGCCTTTTTAGTCCCGTATGTCCTAGTTTAAGAGGAGCAAGGAGTTTATATAATCCATTCCTTTGCTTTTTGCAGAAAAAAAAAAAGCCTATCTTGCAGTATAAATGGAGTTAAAGATGTTGCAGTGGAAGAAATGTTATGTTCTTCCTTGCTGGCTCCTTCCTGGGTTTACCGTAATGTGTGTGGGGTAATCTGAAACTTCCTCTTATCTATCCCCAGCCTCGGTTTTTCCAAGCCATTTTGAGAGGCTCTGCTTACCCGACTACTGCTTCAGCTTCATGTCCAGCCCTTCTTAGCCTCACTTTCAGCATTATTTTCAGGCTTGATATCAATCATTTCTCATGGGTCTCTAAACCCCAACACTTAGTCATTATTACATCCCCACCTTGAAACACAGCCAGCACGTTCTAGACCCGTGCAATTAAAAATGGAGATCTGGTGACAGTTCTCCCAAAATGCAACCCCTAACTCGTGCCCACATACTTGGCTTTCCCTGCAACCTGCTAAATTTGGACCATGGAAGTTCGGTATAGGGGACCAGCCTGATGCCGGACATTAACCCACTAATGGCTGCTCTTCCTATGAGGAGCTCCCAACCCTCAGGAAGGCATTTCTGCAGGGCTTGGGAGCCGCAGCCACTGTTCCAGGGGTGGAATGATCAGGATAAGGAGAAGGAAAAGGGAAGGTGGGAGGCCCGCCTCCTCTGGCTCTCCCTGTGCTAAAATCTAACTTTCCAGTTGCACTGAATTGAGCAACCTGCTAAGACTGAAGCAAGTCAACTTTATATGACTAGCAGCATTGTTTGGTCTTCTAAAATAACCTTGAGAAAACAGAGATAAAAGGAGAGCAATGAAAAGTTTTTATCAGTTCAAAAAGGTACACATCTCCCTGCCCACTCTGCAAGGGGATGGGAAAACAATCTTAACAGAGAGTTGCCATGGTAACAGCGGGTAAGTTAAAATAACATTATAATCTCCACTAATATAAATTATGTAGGCTTTTCACACTGGTAGGTGGATTGTGAAAATGATGTTTAGTTTCTTTTCATGGACTTGATAAATCTGATACTGTGAGGGTAACCTAGTATGCGTAGAAACAGCCCAGTCTTGGAGGTCAGACGGTTACTATGCGTAAGTCCTTCCTTCAAACACTGGCTTACGGATGTACCTATCTGTGAATGACCTACTACCGAAGACAAATTAAGGAGAATGGTAACAACATCCAAGACATCCTTTTTTTTTTTTTTTTTTGGTTAAAAGATGTTTGCCATAGGGCTCGTGCACTTACTTGGGGGAATCAGCCCTAGGGGAGATAGTCACACTGCAATCCCTTATCCTCCACTCTCCTCTTGGGATTCTGGGCAGGCATGCACACATGCCAGGCGTGTTTTTCAAATCACTGGGTCTTGGACTAGAACTATGGAGTTGGTCACGTGGAATTCAGTGCCTTAATCACCATAGCACCTGCTGGCCCCCACTCATGACATTTTTATTTAAAGGAAGAAAAAAAGTTCCCGTGTTACTTTTCCCCTCATAAACACAGTAAAAAAAAAAAAGAAAATTAGAGGGGACCACCAGATGGCGTAATGGCTATGTCGCTGGACTCCCATGTACTAGACTGCAGTTTGAGTCCCGGACCCGGTGGCCAGGCACGTGTGCGTGCGTGCCCAATATCCCAAGAGGAGAATGAAGGAGAAGGGACATTGCCGTGTGACCATCTCCCCTGGGGGGTGATTTCTCCCTTTTTTGTCTCTCTGGCAAGCGCACGCACCCTATAGCAAAAAAAAAAAAAAAAAAAAAAAAAAAAAAAAAAATCAAAACACCAACAAGCCCCAAGCCCAACACCGAGAGATGGCCAATGTGAAGATTCTTGGGGCCTGGTTTTCCTTGGAGCTGTCTCATCTGCCTCGGGCACTGAAAACTTACACCCAGCCATTCACACAAACTGCTGGGAGAGAGAATTTAAAGTCTCCCATCCCCAGCCCAGAACTCTGAAGAGCTTCCTCCAAGATGTACCATGAGCCAGAAGAGTTCACTAAAGACACAGTCTGACCTGTGGATACAGGTCTCTAGCTTCAAAGCATACACCAAGGTTTTGTTGAATGAAACAAAATTTGATGGTTTTTAAGGGGGTCAAGGAGTTTACAAAGCAGGCTGAGTTCTCCTCTGGCATTAGTGTCACGGAGGGGATGGTATCCATATTTAAGTTTTTTGTTACAGGGCATGTGTACTCGCCAGAGAGATAAAGTGAGAAATCACCCCTTTGTGTCCGTGGTGGGGGATGGCAATGCTGCAATCCCTTCTCCTCCTGGGATTCTGGGCACGCATGCACAGGTACCTGGCATATTTTTCAGGCTGCCGGGTGTGGGAGTTGAATCACACAATCAACCATGTGGGATCCAGACCTCAACCACCCTGCCACCTGATGACCCGTCCAAGGACCTTCTTTACAGAGCTTTGGTCTATGCTGGCTGAGGCAAGGTTCGTTTCTATCACCCAACATTCTACCTCAACCGTTCCCAGGTAAACTGACTTCCTTTGAAACAGAGGGTCACACACACTGTTCTGCAAAGCAGCTTGTGTAATTTAGTCTCTTTCTTGTATTCAGGGTTTGCCAACTCACTTTTCAAAGACACTATTTTAAGGAAACCTGAGGACGAGGAGGTGTAATAGCTATGATTAAAAAAAAAAAAAAAAAAAAAAAAAAAAAAAAAAAAAAAGGCTTAACTCTTCACTTACTCTGTCCAATTGACCATAGTAGTATATAATTAATATTTCTTGTCATCAAATCAGATTGGGTTCTAGGTAATCACATCAGTCACAAAAAATACACATAGTACTTTAAATGCCTAATGAGATTTCTACATATTTTAGATAAGTTTAGATGTCACAAATTTAAGAAGCCGACCAAGGGTCTATGAGAACAGCTAGAAGCTCCAAGTGACTCTGAAGGAAAGCTGGTGCCGCCACTTCAATGCCCACACCAGGGCTATGTATCCGTAGGTGAATGGGACTTAGGCTCTCCAGCCCCCTTTGACAGGCTATTTCAGGAAATGTGTCCTTCACTTCTTTGCTTTAAGAGTTTTATAGAAGCTGAAGAATAGTTTAAGATAAACAAAACTGAACAGAGGTTTGGGGCCAAGGCCCCTCCGCTCCCAGCTGTTTACCACACAGCCACACGGAACTGAGCAGGGGCCAATGGTGGATGTGAATGGGTGGGCCCGTGGTCATCCTGGGGCCTTCCCCTCCGGGATCCTCGACCACCGGGTGACCACCCTATGACTGAGGGAGAAAGCAGGGCTTGTGCAGTTTATCCAGAAGGAAACAAAGGCTCACAGAGGCCCTAACCTTGTGCACAGTGAGGCAGCTGCAGGACCGGGTGCTCCTGGTTCAGCCGGGATCACTGCACCCTGCTTCCGCCAGCGCAGTGCTTCTCAAAGTGTGTTCCCTGGATCACTGGCGATACCCGGGTGCTTGTTAGAAATGGAGGTTTTTCAGCCCACTGAGATCTACGGAATCAGAAGCTCTGGGGCTGGGGCTCAACCACCCATGTTTTCATGAATCCTAAACATTCTGATGCATGTTTAAATTCGAGAACTGCTGTTTTGATTAAATAGCAATTTCTTTCTGTTTTTTGAGAGAGATATTTTTGCTATAGCATAGAGAGACAGAAATAGAGACATCACCCCCTAGAGGGATGGCCGCAATCCCTTCTCCTCCATTCTCCTCTCAAGATCTTGGGCATGCAGGCACACGTACCCGGCGTTGAGTTTTAAGCCATCGGGTCTGGGACTTGAACTGTAGTTGACTATGTGGGAGTCCTACGACGTAACCACTATGCCATCAGCTGGTCCCTAAACAGCAATCTCTACACTAAGTACTAGGTTTTAGGAAAATTCTTATAAACTGCTTTTAAAAGCCCAGGTTTCATAGGAGCCAAATAATCTTTTTTAAAAAATTATGGATTTTAATTTATTATTATTATTTTAAGTTTGCTATAGGGCACATGTGCTCACCAGAGAGACATGGGCGGGGGCAGGGGGAGTCGGAAAGCAAACTGCCAGGTCTAGAACTTGAAGGACGGTCGACCACATGGGAGTCCAGCACCCTAACCACCACGCTACCTGCTGACCCCACCAAATGCTCTTTTAATGGATGATGCCATGGGACTGAGAGACCTTGGCTCTTGTTCACACCCCAGGCAGAACTGAAGCTGCCTAGTTAACTTAGTTACTCTTTCAGTGAGCTGCAGTTTCCCTCCCTGTAAATGAAAGAGCATACTGACTTGGCAGTACTGTTTTAAGAATTAAATTGAAGTAATAAATGTGATGAGCCTGGCACTTAAAAAATAAACACTGGCTTCTTCCCTCACTCATTCCATAATAGGGCCTTACCATCTGAAACAACCATAAATTTAATGTATTTTTAAGGAATTCTGACTTCAATGTTTTATTAATTCTTTTGAAATTTGCTTCCTCTATTTTGCTGAGAATAAATCCAAAATAACAAGCTTTTAAAAAAAGTTACCCCCTCTAAAAAAAAAAAAAAAAATTCCCCCCTCTGATTAAAACTGTTTTATTGGGTCCAGCAGTTAGCATAATGGCTATGTCACTGGACTCCCATGTAGTTGATTGTGGTTCAAGTCCCGGACCTGGTAATTTAAACTCACGCCGGGCGTGTGTGCATGTGTGCCCAAGATCCCGAGAGGACAATGGAGGAGAAGGGATTGTGGCATGGCCATCCCCCTTGTGGGGTGATTTTTCACCCTCTGTCTCTGTCTTCCTGGAGAGCACATGCGTTCTATGGCAAAAACCTCTCAAAAAATAAAACAAAAAAACAAAAAACCTGTTTTGTTGAGGTCTTAAACTTCCTACTATTCTAAACCTTGAAGTTAAAGGCTTGTAGTTGAAATTTTGATGTCATGGAGTGGGTTAGAATAACCTTCTAAGCTTTGATTAAAAAAGGAAAAAAATAAAAAAGACAGTGTCTCACTGTCTCAGTCCTCCTGCTTCAATCTCCCCAGTAGCTGGGACAATAGGAGTGTACCACCACATCTGGCTTACTTAGCATGTTCTTCCTTTTCTTTTCCTTTCTGCCCTTCCTTCCTATTTAAAAAAAAAAAAAAGTTTGGATCTTCCTCGTTAGTATAGTGGTGAGTATCCCCGCCTGTCACGCGGGAGACCGGGGTTCGATTCCCCGACGGGGAGGCTGTGGCTCTCTTTGGGACCAGCAGTTAGCGTAATGGCTATGTCGCTGGACTCCCACGTAGTCGACCGCGGTTCGAGTCCCGGACCCGGCGGCTTAAACTCACGCCGGGCACGTGTGCGTGCGTGCCCAAGATCCCGAGAGGAGAATAGAGGAGAAGGGATTGCGGCGTGGCCATCCCCCCTGGGGGGTGATTTCCTGCTTTCTATCTCTCTGTCTCTCTCTGTCTGGCGAGCGCACGCGCCCTATAGCAAAAACCTCTCCAAAAAAAAAAAAAACAAAAAAAACAAAAAAAACACAAAAAAAAACAAAACAAAACAAAAAAAAGTTTGGGACCAGCAGTTAGCGTAATGGCTATGTCGCTGGACTCCCACGTAGTCGACCGCGGTTCGAGTCCCGGACCCGGCGGCTTAAACTCACGCCGGGCGCGTGTGCGTGCGTGCCCAGGATCCCGAGAGGAGAATGGAGGAGAAGGGATTGCGGCGTGGCCATCCCCCCTGGGGGGTGATTTCCTGCTTTCTATCTCTCTGTCTCTCTCTGTCTGTCTGGCGAGCGCACGCGCCCTATAGCAAAAACCTCTCAAAAAAAAAAAAAAAAAAAAAAAAAAAAAAAAAAAAAAAAAAGTTCATTCCCTTATTACTTCCATGAGTGAGTGAGTGAGCTCACACATGATGCGGTACCCCCAAGAACCCCAATGAAGTGCCCCGCCCAGCTCCGGCCGGCCCCAGAGCACAAGCACCTGCACACCTGGCGTACTCAGGGAGGTTTCTGGTCACAGACAGAACCTCCCCATGTGGGTCGGCCTTGTAGAGTGTTGCGCTTTACTGCTGCACCACCATCCAGCCCTTTACTTAGTGACAAAAGTGTTCCCTTCCACAGGGATGAAGGAGCAGGACACTGAGCTGGATGGAAGAGGTTAAGTAATGGCCCAAGAGGCCAGCAGATGGCATAGCAGTTACTTCACTGGACTCCCACATGGCTGACGGCAGTCAGAGTCCTGGACCTGGTGGCTTGAAAATCACACAGTGTGTGTGTGTGTGTGTGTGTGTGTGTGCCCAAGATTCCAGGAGGATGGAGAAGAAGGGATTGCAGTATGGCCATCCCCTTGGGGGTTATTTCTCACTTTCCCTCTCACTATCTCTGTCTCTTGCCATCTCTGGTGAGAGCATGCACCCTATGGCAAAACAAAACAAAACAACAAAACAAACAAACAAACAAACAAACAAACAAACTAGTGTCCCGAATCCTGTGGACAAATGAGGCCATCAGCATACCCTGTAGGGCAGGCTCTCACTGGCACTATTCTTACACAAATTCCACAGCCTACGTGCTCAACCCTGATCGTGAGGCCTTTGTGCAACACCCAGGTGAAGTCAGTGTCAGGGATCACCTCATCAGGTAATTCAACACACAGGCCCAAGCTTGCTGCCTCGTCCAGGTTTACCTGCAGGGTCAACTCAGCTGAGAGTTCCTTTGCCACCGATTTCTACCTGGCCCTTGCTTTAACTAAGAGAAGCTACTCCCTCCCCAGTCCCTCAGGGTTGAAGGTATTAGGCTCACAACATGATCTATTCATTTCAGTGTTTCAAACTAGGATATGTGGGTGGGTAGCAGGGAGGCGACCGACTGCCTGAGTTGAAATCCTGGTTGTGTCAACATGCAGGATGTTAGCTATGGGCAAGTTACTTCAATTTAACCCTCAGTTTCCTTTGTAAAAAGGGGTAATGGTATCTATCTTTCAGAATTACAATGAAGTTTAAGTGAAATCATACATAAAAAGCATGTTATTAAGAATACGGCCAGTGGGGCCAACAGGTGGCATGGTAGTTAAGGTGCAGGACCCCACGTGGCCGACCATGGTTTGAGTCCCAGATCTGGTGGCTTGAAATCATGCTAGGTGAGTGTGTGCGTGCCCAAAATCCTAGGAGGAGAAAGAATGCAGCAAGGCCATCCCGCAAGGCCAGCCCCTCTCACTGTCTCCCTCTGGTGAGGACATGTGCCGTATGGCAAAAACCTTAAGAAAAAAATAATACAGCTGGTAGCTGATATGTCACTTCCACGGTGCATTTTGTCAATTGCTTTTCTCAAAAGACCAATACAATTCCAGCTGCTGTTATATCTCTTTCCCACCAATTGGGCATTGGTTGAAAACAGGCAGCTGAAGAGGCAGGTAGGAGGGCAAACAGCTCATGACAGAACAGGCGTGAGTGATTACGAGTGGACTGATGCTCTAGTCTTCAGAAAGTAGAAGCTAGAGCTTGCAAATGATCCAGGAATACATGTGGTGTCCTCATAGTCTTGACTAGCGCCAGGTGCCCCGGATGATTTAGGATATTAAAATGATGACAAAGACAAAGATTTACTCAACAGGAAGGCGCTTATGCACTGGAACATTCATTCATGTTGACAAACATCTAAAGCGTGGTCTAACCCTGGGATTCAGAGGCAAGTAGCGGCTTCTCAGAGGAAAGAGGTTACTAGACATACCCGAGGGACTCCTCTTCCATGCAACAAACACACCATGATCTTCAGAGTCTTCTTAGCGAAACTCAATGAAAATAACCACTTACTAAATGCTGGCTCCCAGTGCGTGTTGGCCCTATGCCAGGTGTGCTTCCTCATTTGTCACACATCATGTCCTCAGGACAGGTGGCGGCCTCTGACATCAGCAGCACCATTAAGACACATTTTGCAGATTTGAAAACTGAGGCTGAGACAGGTTAAATCATACTCAAGCTTCATGGTAAGTAAGTGGTAAAGTCAGGAATGGTTCAAAGCCTGTGCTCTCAATCCTTACTTAGGTTACAATGGTAGGTTTGTACATATTCTCTCCCTGCAACTGGCAGTAGAGAAAAGTTGAATTCAGTCCAGTGTAAGCTGCCAATCAAATCTTAATATTTGTGTTTGGCAGACCCACTACTGCTAAAAAAAAAAATAGTGAATGACTCAGATTTCATTGTGGAGGCCAAGTTTGCTTTTGTTGTGTGTGTGTGTGTGTGTGTGTGTGTGTGTGTTTGCTATAGAGTCCATGCACTTATAGGAGAGTAAGGGACCAAGAAATCACCCTCCAGGGGATATGGTCAAGCCACAGTCCCTTCTCCTCCATTCTCCTCCCAGGATTTTGGGCACACATACACATGTACATGTGCCTAGTGTGATTTCAAGTTGCCAGGCCCAGGAATCAAACCAGAGTCATCTATGTAGGATCCAGCTGCCTTAGCCTCCACACCACCTGGCTAGCCCTATGGGGCCAAGTCTTTTTTTTTTTTTTTGGAGAGGTTTTTGCTATAGGGCACATGTGCTCACCGGGAAGACAGAGAGAGAGAGAGAGAGAGAGAGAGAAAGCAAGAAATCACCCCCAGGGGAGATGGCCACACTGCAATCCCTTCTCTATTCTCCTCTTGGGATCTTGGGCATGCACACACATGCACCCGGCGTGAGTTTAAGCCAGGGTCCAGGACTCAAACCGCAGTCAACTACATGGGAGTCTAGTGACATAGCCATTATGCCAACTGCTGGTCCCTAGGGGGCCAAGTCTTTAGCTGAGATTTAAAGTCCCTTAAGATGGAGCCTCAACCTATCTTTTTTTTTAAAAAAAATAATTATTTAATTTATTTATTATTATTCCTCCTTCTAAACAGAGAAAGCAGAGACACAGAGAGGGAGAGTGAAAAAGTGAGCCGCCAGGTTTGGACTCAAGCTATAGTCAACTAAGTGGGAATCCAGGGCCTCAATCACCATGCTACCTGCTGGCCCCTTGTCCCAACCTATCTTTTCATAAAAGAATTATTTTATTTAGCTTTATTTATTTATGTACTTATTTTAATGTAATCAGATTGGGACAGAGTAAGAGTGACAGAAAGAGGGAAAGTGAGAAAGCAAGCTACCAGGTCCGGTACTGGAACTGTGGTTGGCCATGTGGGAGTCCAGCGGCCTTAATCACCATGCCTCCTGCCAGCCCCAGCCCCAGCCCCAACCTATCTTAAAAAAGGCTTTTAAATGCCAGAGGCCATGTGCACTTGCCAGAGACAGAGAGAGAAAGAGAGAAAAATGTGCCTGCCGGGGAGTGGTCATGCCACAATCCCTTCTCAATTTATCTATCTAGTTTGAATTTTAGGGCATGCATTCATGCACACATGTCCGGCGTGCTTTTCAAACCTCCCAGCCCAGGATTTGAACTGCAGTAGGTCATGCTAGACCTAATTCCCTTACCCACAAGGCAACAGGGCCAGCCCACCTCCAAACCTATCTTTCTAGCTTTGTTTCCTACATTTGCACCAACAGGACTTCTGGTCACTTCCTGAACCGTCTCATGCTGCTCTCCCATCTCCTGCCCCGTTTGCTCACGTGTGTGTCTCCTCTCCACACCAGTAACCATCCAGAATCCCAGCTCCTTTCTCAGGACCATTTGGGAAGATTGCCCTCCTGTACAGTCCCTCCTAATCCCTCCTCAACCCCCAAGAAGATACAAGCTGAGGTCTCAAACCACTTGGCTTTACAGCTGCTCAGATATTCATTCTATTAACGTAACTGATTCATCTCACTTTCTCCCTGCAGTTCTCATAGCACTGAGCCTGGTGCCCTGCTGACTGACCAGGTTCACATATGGCTTTACTAAGAGATACAGGATATGCCAAATCCTTAAGAGTATCTTATTTTCATCACTCCCCTATTCTTCATTCACCTTACAGGCTGTCCTGACTATTCCACGTCATATGTGTGCTCCAAAGAGCTGAGCACACCACTGCAGAAAGTCTCACTGGGCACTGGAAACACAAAGCTACATGAGAGGTCCCAAGGTCAGGGGACGTTTTCTCTATGCAGGTTGCAACAGAAAGACCCTCTGGGGTCTGTTTTTAGTGAGTTTGAAGACAGACATTTAAAAGTATTGATATCATCAGCAGCATTTCATGAAGGAAAGATAATACTATCAGGTCTATTATCTGATAAGATTGCATTGGACCAAAAAAAAAAAAAAAAAAAAAGGATTCCATTGGAGAATAAACTTTGATTTTTGGTCCCAGTCTATGCTTAGAATAAGACGCTACCACAAATCAGAGCCTTATTCTCCACTGGGAGATGCCCACTGGGATCCTGGCGCTTCGAGCACATGCACTTACAGAGGATCCCTGTCCTCGGGTGTGCCAAGCTCCAATAGCAGGGGTTGTCCAGGACCCCCAGGCCAGCCTCTAGAAAGCAGGCAAGGGCCCTGACCAACCTGCATTTGCTACGCAGAGGCAAGACTAGGCAGGCCTGACTTCATCAGGGGACATGCAAACACTACAGTGGAGTTACAATTTCTAAACAGAGGCTGAGCCTCCCTAATCTGAAATGTCAAAATTTGAAATTTTTGAGCACCAAAATGATGTCACCAGTGGAAAATTCTACACCTGACCTCATAGGATAGATCAAAATCCCTAAGTATGAAAATATTAGACATAAATACCTTCAGGCTACTTAGGAGAAATAAATGAATTTCATGTTTAGACCAGAGTCCCACCCTCAAAATATCTCAACACACACACACACTTTCCAAAATCCAAGAAATTGTGAAACCCCAAATACTTCTTGTCCCAAGCATTTTGGATAAGGGATACTCAGCCTCTAATATCTCCTTAATGATCCTTTTTAAATTTAAGTTTTCAACTGTCACTTAAAGCTAATCTAATTCATTTGAAATTAAAAAAAAATATTAAAGTAGATATGCTAAAATACCATTTTCTTATAATGTTAAAGAATTTCCACTCAGTTTTACCAAGCTTTGTATTAAACTATACATTTATAAAACTGCTAGCGGAAGACTGGGCTCTGTTTACCTGATCTGTAAATTAACCACTATACTTTGAGAATAAGAATTTTCAGGCCATTTCTTACCTTGATCCAATGACATCGAAAAGATGTTGCCAACGGTCATTAATTTTGTTGAGCTTGTCATCGATCTCGGCTGCTCTAGTCTTGTTGCTGGCCTTCATCAACTGGTCACCCATTTGCTTTAACTGTAACTTGTTTTCACTGAACAAGTTTATTTCTTCCATACAGTCCTGGCAAAGGGACCAAAAGACAATGTTGGAATTACTGCCCCAAATTAATTTCTTCTCCAGTCACAAGCACACAGTTGCCTCTTGAAATTTTTTGAAAAATATTTTAAAATTCTCATACCTGTTCATGCAACTCTTTACTGAGTAGCTAAAAAGTCATGCAATGCTTACTACGCAAATGTGAAATATGCAAGAAACAGTAATTACTTTCTTAATTCATTAACCCCTCTGATTCTTCCAAATCAAACCTACCTGGGAGCTGAGGACAACTGAGCCTAACTCAATTAACCTAGTATCAGTATTTCTGAGGTTTGACTGACAGGTGGTTTTTAAATTTAATTTAAATTTTCTTATTTATACTTATTTATTGTATATCTTTATGGGATACAATATGATTTTTCAAAGCATGAATGCAATATATGATTATTAAATCAATGCTATTGCCATATTCTCTATCTTTAACAAAAATCATTATTTTATGCACTTTTGATTTTCATTCTACTAAGATCTTTGCTTTTTTTTTTTTTTTTTTTTTTTTTTTTTTGTGATTACAGCAAGAATGTCCTTATTGCCCTTTCCTGTAGGGATTAGTGACCATTTCAAAATTATGAGCCTCACTGCTGTTGACCTTTCCCCTTTGGCAAGGGGAACCCCATAATAATGGTAGCAACTAAAAACCCCAAACATGTTTGGGTTGTGAACTAATCCTTAAGATGTGACCACTGGGACCAGAAGATGGCATAATGGTTACGTTGCTGGACTCCCATGTAGTTGACTGTGGTTCGAGTCCTGGACCTGGCGGCTTAAACTCACACTGTATGTGTCCTATAGAAAAAAAAATCTCTTTCTCTCAAAAAAAAAAAAAAAAAAAAAAAAAAAAAAAAAAAAAAAAAAAAATGTGACCCTCTATTTTGGACAAACTTTCTAACCAAGAGAAAGCAATTCTTTTTTTTTTTTCCTTTTTGGAGAGGTTTTTCCTATAGGGCGTGTGCGCTTGCCAGAAAGACAGAGAAACAGAGAGAAAGCAAGAAATCACCACCCAGGGGGGGATAGCCATACCACAATCCCTTCTCCTCCATTCTCCTCTCGGGATCTTGGGCCTGCACTCACACGCACCTGGTGTGAGTTTAAGCCACCAAGTCCAGGACTCGAACCACGGTCAACTACATGGGAGTCCAGCAACATAACCATTACGCCAACTGCTGGTCCCGAGAAAGCAATTCTTCTCAGTACCATGTCCATCCATAATAGTCTCATACTTCGGATCTCCCTGAATCTTCTCTTTTCCAACTTTTTCTCTTAGTAGGATCAAAAAAATGAGAAAGTCCTTTTAAATTTCTTTTTTTTTTTTTTTTTGGAGAGGTTTTTGCTATAGGGCGCGTGCGCTTGCCAGACAGACAGAGAGAAACAGAGAGACACAAAGCGAGAAATCACCCCCCAGGGGGGATGGCCATGCTGCAATCCCTTCTCCTCCGTTCTCCTCTTGGGATCTTCGGCACGCACGCACACGCGCCCTGCGTGAGTTTAAGCCACCGGGTCCGGGACTTGAACCACGGTCGACTACGTGGGAGTCCAGTGACATAGCCATTACGCTAACTGCTGGTCCCAAGTCCTTTTAAATTTTTAACATATGGGGCCAGACAACAGTTCAGTGGTAATAACACAAGCAGACCCACATGGGAAGGCCCTCGGTTTACATCCCAAGACCTCCCTCTCCATGCCAGGCAGGTGGATGCCCATGATCTAGGCTAGCTGAGTCTGAGGGAGGATCACAGTGCAAGACCCTTTATGGATGTCTGTTTCTCTCTCCCTCTCAGTAACATTATTCCTCTTTGAGAGTGGAAGTAAGGAGGGCAGAGAGTTCTGTGGTAGTCCTAACGCAGCCATTTGGGCACCTGGCTTACCTTCTGTAACTTTTCAATCATTTCTTCAATACTAATATCCGCTGTCTGTAGAACTTTGTTTTCCATCTGCACCAGCCATGCACACAGCTCTTTATTTTTTTCATTGAACACAATCCACGAATTGAGTCTGTCCTCTATCTCCTGTTTGCGTATTGCCACCTATGAGTGAAAATGCAGTGGGCAGCTGAGTATAGCCAGGGAGGAAAGGGCTTCCACCCCTCCTGCCCCTCAAAGACTGAATTTCAATCATTTGAATCAGAGGCCCTGTAGACTTAAATCTCTTGTCTTTGCCTCTTGAAAAGCAAGGGCTTAACATCAAACAAAAGTTCTTTACACTTTTGATAAAAGGTAAGAAAATGAAAGTACACTTACCTGATTAAAAGGATGCAGTTTTACCTATACATATTTATTACTATCAGGCTATATTAAAAATTAGGAACAGGAAAGGTTAGATAAATATGTAGAGTATCATCCACATTAGTCTGCTCCTTGTTTTGTTTTGTTTTGTTTGATATGCATTTATTGACTGCTTACTAACTTATGACTTTTTGACCCAAATCTTTTTCTTCTTACACGCTGATCAAGTTCTGGTATCTACATTAGGCTGATGTCCTGCTTATTTTATTTAAAAACTAGATCACAACATAAATCAAAGATCAGTAATACAAATACATCAGGAAAATTAAAGTCATGTAAGTGTTCTAGTGTTAAACTTCAAAACCAAACCAAATACAATGAACACCACTCATTTAATCCAGCTTCCTATTACACACTGTGGCTTTTGGAAGTCATGGAAATGCTACCCAAAACTTGCAACAAGCGAGCTGATCCCCCAAAACCCAATGTTCTTTTATGTATAAGCAACTCCCAAGCCAATGTCAAAGAAGGGTTCTCCTCCTTATAGGGTTAAAATCTATCATTTAAATAAATGATACATTTTAATAAATTAGCCTTACTTAAAAGTACAAAAGTATTCCTAGGTCTTAAAAATCTTTAAAACTAGAACCAGCAGGTAGTGTGGTGGTTTGAGTCCCAGACCTGGAGGCTTGCTTTCTCACTTTCCCTCTCTCTGTCTCTCTGTTTGGTGATAAAATAAATAATAATAATAAATAAAATTAAATCACTAATTTTTTTAATGTTTAAAACTCTTGGAGTCAAAAGGGATTAATTGCTGAGAGTTCTTCTGGTCAAGTTTTAAAACCCCACATTATAGACAGGAGAACTAAGATCAAACTGCCCAAGATTTCCTGTTATGTACAAAAAATTTTACTCTTTGCAGAGTGATGCCAAAATATCAAAAGCTCTTACATCTTACCCAGCCAAATGTATTAAAAAGGCTTGAAAAACTATCCCTAAAAAAACAAGTTTTGCATTTTCATTCCTCAGGGCATCTATTTATCTTAGCTTTTAAATCTCTGGCATCTGATTGGTTTCATGATGGTAACAATTAGGAACATCTGGGGCCGAGTCTTTGAGTCTACCTTAACTTTTAGGATACTTTTCACATACTCTAAACAGTTTCTCTCATATAAAATTGGAAGGAAAATTGAAAAAGTACATTTAAAATTAGAGTACACTGTAAATATTAAATAGTAAAATTCAGCAGGAAAAAAAAGTGTTCCTAGTGTCTGAATCTCCTTTTTAAATATTTCTCTTCTTAATTCATAAAAATGAGATTAAGGAGTTTGCTTTCCCAGGAATTACAGTCTTAAAACAAAGATCTTTAAGGCTATTCACACCATTAATTCCATCCTGATCCTGTCACAAGCATCTACTGTATAATACTCTAGCCATAATTCCATTTTTCACAAGTAGAATTGATCCACTGAGACACAAAATTCAGCAGCTGATCATTTCTTAGAGGTTTAAAAAAAAAAAAAAAGAAAAAAAAAAGTACTAGAAATAAACATCAGATGGCCTGTGAAGGCAGCTTTCTATAAAATGCCTCCATGCCTGCCGGGCCCTACAGAAGACTCCTGCTCTTAGGTTCAGAGGAGATTCTGCAGTAAGGCCAAAAACCAATCTCATCACAGAGTCCCGATTTTAATATCCTGCTTAGCACTGGCCAGGTACAGGAGCCGCAGAGCGGAGTCCACATGTCTGCGCAGAGCTGTAGTTCTGGCCCCCATGGAGAGCGTTTTTTAAAAACTCATTTTAAGTGTACAAAGTTCTAGTGCTATAGAAACAAAAGAGTCAAATCTGTTAAACCAAGTTGCTCTCTTTAAAGAAGCAGCGGCCAGCCAGGGGTCCTACTGAAAAGGACCTCCAGTTCAACGAAATTAAGCTCCTTTCCACTTTGTCTGGCCTGTGGAGACATTTCAATCAATTCCAAAACAGCCGTGCCCTGCAGTTAACTGACTTACTCTTAAGCAGAGATCCTCCCATTGTCTGTGCAAGTGCTCTATTTGCTCCTGCAAAACCATCACGTCTTCTCCAAGAACGTGCCGGGTTAAGTCAGCCTTCATAGTTTCAAGTTCTTTCAAGTTCTGAGTCCAGTTAGCCAAAGACTTTTCCAGCTCCTGCATTTAAACACAGAAGGGGAGGAAAAGGCCTTCAACTCAAGCTGCTGTTGTTTCCAAACCTGTAGGCTAATCCTTTGATTAGACTCTGGGGGAGGGGAGGCCAGGCCAGGGGGTGGGGCCTTCCCAATGAGAAACAGCCCCTGGCTAGCGCCTGCAGTCGTGGTTGGCTAGTTATTCGGCACCTTTTTCTCCAAGAAAAACCCTTTTGAACCTTTATTTTCACTTCCTCAGGTAGTTCAGATTTTTACACACGCAATCCTATTTTAAAGTCAGACCTTTAAGTAGACGAAGTATCTTTACCTGTAGAGGAAAGTGTTATTTGAAGTCTAATGACAAACACACATACACACTTTTAATCCTGACACTACGTTACAGATCAATTCCATAAAGTGTAATTTTCTATTTCAAAAACTACCCAAGAAATGCACCTCTGCTACTGCAGCAAGCATATAGAAACTTCTGTTCAAAGATACAATTTTTGGGTTCAGTTTTGAAAAGAATGAGTACAATGAAAGAAAAAAAATTGCTTCCTAATAATTGGTAGAGACAAGTTAGCAGACAATTTCCTCTGGCATGGAAACATGTCTCTTTCAAATGAACTATCTGTCCAATTAAAACGTTCTGTACTCTAGGATTTAATCAAGAAAATAACTTTCACAACAGAGGAGGCCAAAGGAAACAGCCCAAATGTTTAAGAATCCTCCAGGTTTTCATTGTGCTTACAATTCTTCAAGCCTTGGCACATTGCAAGGGTCTTCATTCCTGTCAACTGCAATCTGAAAGAAGATACTATGCTTTTTCCCATTTCATAACCAACAAGAATGTGCATTTAGTAACATGGCCAGAATTCTTTCGTCTTTTTTTTTTTTTAAGGTTTGGCTCGATGGGGAGAGACAGAGACAAACAGAGAGGGAAAATAAGAAATCATCCCCCGGGGAGAAGGTCACACAGCAATCCCTTCTCCTCCACTCTTCCTCTTGGGATTTTGGGCATGCACACACATGTTCCTGGCATGATTTTCTTTTCTTTTTAATTTTTTTAAGAGAGATTTTTGCTATAGGGTGTGTGTGCTCGCCAGATACACAGAGAGTGACAGAGACAGAAAGCAAGAAATCACCCCCAAGGGGGGATGGCCATGCTGCAATCTCTTCACCTCCATTCTCCTCTCAGGATTTTGGGCATGCATGCACACACGCCCAGCGTGAGTTTTAACTGCAGGGTCCAGAACTTGAACTGTGGTGGACTACGAGGAGTTCAGTGATATAACCATTATAATGCTGGTCCCTGCCTGGCATGATTTTCAAGCCTCTGGGTTTGGGATTCGAACCACGGTCCAACATGTGGGAGTCCAGTACTTAACCACCACGCCACCAGCTAGCCCCAGAAGAATTCTTTTTAGAGGCTGCATGGAGATTAAGAAATAACACCTCGGAACCAGCAGGTGGGATAATGGTTACACTACCGGACTTCCACGCAGTCGATCATGGTTCAAGTCCCAGATCCAGTGACTTTAAATTCATGCTGGGCGCATGTGCATTCATGCCCAAAATCCTGAGAGAAGAATGGAAGAAAAGAAATTGAGGCATGGTCATAATCCCTGGGGAGTGAGGTCTTGCATTCTGTCTCTCTGTCTCTCTAGAGAGCACATGCACCCTATATCAAAAGTCTCTCTTAAAAAAATAAATGAAAGAAAGAAAGAACACCTTTATTGGAAGAGAAACCATTATGTTAAATTTTATTACTTAGTTTTATTTCATGATTCCACTGCAGTGGATGAGAGCAGATTCTACAGTGAACACTTTGACTAGATACAGAGCATTAAGGGGGAATCTTATAAGCTAAAAAACCCCACTCACTCACTGAAAATGAAGGAGACCTAAAATGGCTGAGCTTCATACAGTGTTTCCTGCTCAGGGCCAGGAAACAGCCTGCCCAGGGCCCCGCTCAGAGGTACTGGCTCAATGTCTGCACAGCCGCAGGCATGCTTGAGTTACCCACACCCAGCTTTAGATCCCTGCGGCTTAGATACCCACAGTACTTGCAATCAAAAGGTATAGAACTTTTGAAAATGGATGTTTTATGACTTTTAATAAATTTTGTTAAACTGTGTCCTCAAAGGACCGTTTATTTCCCTATGTAATCTTTAGTGTGAGTTTTACATATCTGGTGGCCAAATGTAACATGTGCATTGATTCTTGGTGTTTAAATTTGCGTTTTTAATTACTAGCCTGGAATGCTACCCGCTCCTTCATTCTGATGTTTCCACAAAATATTTCGTTAATTCCTATAGAAACTATCAGATCTCAGAGACAAAGGAGCCTTCACTGAGTCACTGGACAAGGCTGGGTCCCTGCTTTATGTTCTCATTGCGTACCCCCTCACTCCCATCTTCTTAACACCTGCCATGCTGACAGTTATTTACACGCATGCACACCTATGCATATCGAGTGGCCGTTCAGGTCACACATGTCTCTCTGGATTACACTGTTAGTCCTACATTGGCAGGGACTGGCAACATTGCTCTCAACTGCATAGCCCAGTCTACCATGCTGACTAGTCCATGGTAATCCTCAGGTATTAAAACGTATGACTGGAAAGAAAGCAATTTGACAGTATGTATCAAGATCTTTAAGATGTCCATAAGCACTAAGTGAAAAGGGGACTCAGATGATAGAGGGAAGTCTACTGATCACTATTTGTACAAACATTTAAAAAAACAAGTTCCTAGGCTCATCTGTGGTGGTGCATGGCACTAAAATGCTGCATCTCAAGAGGCTGAGGCACATGGGGGCCTGCTCAATTCCCAGGGCCTGCAAACAGGCTGCGTGTGGTGGCATGTACCATAGTCCTTGTGAACTGGGAGGCTGGCAAAGGAAGATCACTACATAGCAAGATCCTGTCAAAAATCTCTCTCATTTAAATATGTTTCTATTTTAAATCACAATGCCCCAGATTTGCTACCAAACTGACTGCAAAAGAGAGTAAACCTGTTCAATAAATTTCCCTTATCTTCGTTAAACCAGATAAATAGTCAATAACTTTGCAAAAATACCTGCAAATTTCCAATTGAACGCAGAACACAAGCTGTAAAGCTTCGAGCTGTTGGACTACATAAAGTGGTGTACTGCACAGGCCTTGACTGGGCCCTCTACTCAGCAGGTCAGCATGTAAGCCTTGATCTGCAGGCTCCACTGCCAGTGGGACTGTCAAGTCCCATTTCTCTATACTTTCCCAAACATTCTTCTCTGGGTAAAAAGAGGACCAAAAACTGAATGTGTATATAAATAAATTCTGGTCTGTATATACAGAGAATATCTTTGGAGGAATACATAAATATTGGTAACACTGCTTCTGTGGAGAACAACTGATTTGAGAACATTTTTACATGTATACCTTTATATATTTATATATTACATATATAATTTTATTTATTTATTCACTTATTTTAATTTGACGAGAAAGAGAGAAGCGAGAAAGTTGGAAAGCAACGCCAGGACCAGGTCTGGGACTTGAACCACAGTTGGCCATGTGGGAGGCCAGTGCCTCAACCACCTTGCCCTCTCCCGGTCTCACATGTATACCTTTTGCACCTTCGAGATTTTGAACCATGTGACTGTGTCACTTACTCAAAAAATATTTCAAGGGACCAGCAGTTAGCGTAATGGCTATGTCGCTGGACTCCCACATAGTCGACCGCGGTTCGCGTCCCAGACCCGGTGGCTTAAAACTCACGCCGGGTGCGTGTGCGTGCGTGCCCAAGATCCCGAGAGGAGAATGGAGGAGAAGGGATTGCGGCGTGGCCATCCCCCCTGGGGGGTGATTTCTCGCTTTCTGTCTCTCTGTCTCTGTCTGTCTGGCGAGCGCAGGTGCCCTATGGCAAAAACCTCTCAAAAAAAAAAAATATTTCAAATGAAACTTTTCCCAGGACTCAATCTTTCGACAACTTTTATGGGCATACATCTACTGCAGCAAGGTTTGTAACAGTGACATTAGACATTAGAATGTATTTTTAAAAATAAGGTCTAGCTTTAAAGAGAGACCGGGTGGACACAGGGTATGAATGCAAATATTCTGCACATCAACTTGGCTGTAATTGGGATGCAATTTTATGAGAAGAAAAGTAAAGCTCAGATTGGCCGCAAGGCTAGCCTACCTCCACCAAGGGAGGCAGGGATGAAACACACTGTCCTAGATAGACTTCAGGTTCTTTGAGATCTTTTTGGTAGATGGCCTTTGGTTGAATGAACTCAATGCTCTTTGCTTCTTCCTGATTCTTTCCAGTGATATATGGGATGCCAAGACTATAGAGGGAAAACATCCCACTGGAGACTAAGAAGTATAAAACTTGGGAAAAATTAAGACTCCTCGAAGTTTACATTTCAGCTTCTGCTCTAGTTCCTGGACTTTATGAAAAGAAATTCTGTGTCAACTGAGAGAGGGACTCCAAATTCTCTCATCTGTCACCAAAGTTGTGAAAAGCCTAATAATGTAGGGATGGTAGCATTTTGAAAATTAGGGATAGACAGGAACTAGTTTAACCTAATAAAGTTATCTACACTAAGACATCTCCAGCAAACATCATACTTGACAGGCAAATGTTAGAATCACATTCTTTTAAAATCAAGAATGACATGAAGGATCCAACTACTAATGCTTCTATTCAACACTGACCAATATAGAAAAACAGGGAAAAAAACCCATAAAAATTAGTATAAAGAAACAAAAAGAAATGTGTCATTATTTACAGATGATGGTTGTCTTCATAAACATCCAAAAGAATACACAGACAAATCACTGGAATTAACAAAGGGTTTTAGCAAGAGGGTTGAATATGAAATAAATGAGTGAAAAAATAATTGCATTTCTAGATCTCAGCCATCATCAGTTGGGAAATATATTAGAAAAAGGCAGTATTCTAACAGCTTCAAAAATAACACACCAGGGACCAGCAGTTAGCGTAATGGCTATGTTGCTGGACTCCCATGTAGTCGACCGCAGTTCGAGTCCTGGACCTGGTGGCTTAAACTCACGCCAGACGCGCGTGTGTGTGTGTGTGTGCCCCCAAGATCCCAAGAGGAGAATGGAGGAGAATGGAGGAGAAGGGATTGCAGTGTGGCCATCCCCCCTGGGGGGGTGATTTCTCACTTTCTGTCTCTCTCTGTCTTTCTGGTGAGCACACATGCCCTATAGCAAAAACCTCTCCAAAAAAAGTAAGAAAAGATACATAATAATAAATAAATAAAATTATACAACATTGAAAATCACTAAATATAACTAGATGAAAAACTATACCACATTCTTGAACAGAAACACTCAAAACTTTTCCCCAAAATTAATCCATAAATTCAGTGCCATTTCACTGAAACTCTTGTCATGGTTTAATATGCTGCTCCTAAAAGTTTCAGAAGATCAAAGACCAAAGGACACCCATACTAAAATGAAAGAACAGGTGTGGGTGCACATTGCACCGAAAATGAAGATTTGCTGTAATAAAGTGCCATAATCAAGATAGTCTGAGGCATGGTGGTTAAGGTGCTGAACTCCCCAATGGCTGCCCATAGTTCGATTCCTAGACCTGGCAGCTTGCTTTCTCACTTTCCCTCTGTTTCTCTATCTGGCCAAATTAAAATAATTAATTTAACAAATCATTCTTTTTTTAAAAATAAGGTAATTTGATATTAAAGCTGAGATAAACAGCCCAGTGGAACAGAGAAGAGAACCAAGAAACAAATCCTGCATTTACAGGGGTATTTGACACCTGATTACGCAATAAACAGGTGCCAGGGCAATTGGTCATACATAAGAATAAAATGAAAACAGACCTTTACCTTAAAACATATGAAACAATTTCTCAATGAATAAACATGCAAATCTAAATAAGTAAACCATGAAAACTTTTGGGAGGAAATATCAGAATGTATGACTTTAGTATAAAGATTTCCCAAAGAAAACACATAGTACAAATCATACAGAAAAATATTTTTAAAGAATTATTTATTTCAATGAATTTATTTATTTTAACTTAATTACGGGGGGTGGGGTGGGGGCAAAGTGAAAAAGGAAGCTGCCAGGTCTGGGACTTGAACAGCAGTTAGGCATGTGGGAGTCCAGCATCTTAACCTTTATTCCAGCTGCTGGCCTCAAGGAAAATCTTGATAAATTCATCTTTAATGAATAAAAAATCTTGGGGCCAGGACCACCAGTTAGCATAATGGCTATGTTGCTGGACTCCCACATAGTTGACCGCGGTTCGAGTCCCGGACCCGGTGGCTTAAACTCACGCTGGGTGCGTGTGCGTGCATGCCCAAGATCCCGAGAGAAGAATGGAGGAGAAGGGATTGCAGCGTGGCCATCCCCCATGGGGGGGTGATTTTTCGCTTTTGCTCTCTGTCTCTCTGTCTGGCGAGCACAGGCGCCCTATAGCAAAAACTTCTCCCCCCCCAAAAAAAAAAAATCTTGGGGCCAGCAGGTGGTGTGATAGTAAAAAAAAAAAAAAAAAAAAAAAAAAAAAAATCTATATTTTACTCTCATTTTGAAGACTAAGCCAGTGATAAGAGACAGTTAATTTTTATTATTTATTTATTTTTTTTTTTGAGAGGTTTTTACTATAGGGCGTGTGTGCTCACCAGAAAGACAGAGAGAGACAGAGAGACAAAAAGCGAGAAATCACCCCCCTGGGGGGGAAGTGGCCACACCGCAATCCCTTCTCTTCCATTCTCCTCTCGGGATCTTGGGCACGCACGCACACGTGCCCGGTGTGAGTTTAAGCCACTGGGTCTGGGACTCAAAACTGTGGTCAACTACATGGGAGTCCAGCAAAGGAGCCATTACACCATTTGCTGGTCCCAAAGGAACAATTTTTAAAGTAATCTCAGAGGCTATTTTACATTATAGACAGAAAAAGAACCTACAGGAGAAAAGCCCTAAAATTTTTTATAAAAGTCTTTCTCATCTTCACACAAAGATCACAAAAAGCACCGGTTCTCATTTGTGTAAGACCGAGATGCTATGTCAGACAGAAGATAAGGAAAATATTATCCAACTGGACATGAAAACTCAGTTTTAACACAGAAAGGTAAGCAAACACTTCAAGTACTCAGGAAACAGCTAAGCCATTATGCTGGCCACTGTTCAGATTTCGATACCTGAATCAGCTCTTTTTCTCTATGAAGGTCCTCATGAAGTTCTGGAAGAGGTTCTTCACTTCGTGCCTTTAAAACTTGCAGCCTGCCTTTCAACTCCTTCATTTTCTTTTCACACTGGTCCCAGGTCTATTTGAAAAGAGTATTAAAATTGGTCAGTACTTTGCTCTTAAGAATGGACTGCAGGAACAGAAAAAAGCTTATTTAATCCATATGATCTTTCTATAAAGTGTATTTATTTATTTATTTATTTTTAAGTCAGAGAGCATGTACATTCACCAGAGAAAGAGATAAAGAACGAACACGAGAAAGAAAGTACCTCCCAATAGGGCCGGGTGATGCTGCCATCTTTTTTTCTTTATTTCTCCATCCCATCAGGATTTCGGGCATACACACACATGCACCCAGTGTGTTTTTCAAGCCTCGAGGGCTGGGACTAAAATTATAGCTGGCCATGTGGGATCTGGCTCCCATGCACACTGTTTTAATTGCTGCACCACGGGGCCAGCCCTATTATGTGTGTTTTTGCCAATCACACAGAAACCCTGTTCGGTGTTGAGCAGACCACGGTCTAAAGAGCACATAGGTTCATTGGCTCGGCTCGATGCCTCTTGGCAGCTTTCGGTGCGGCTCATTTCAACTACTGGGCTGGCCCTTGCTTGGAAATCCCGTCACCCCCCCCCCCCCCCCATATCTTTCATCTACCTCATCTAATTTCTATTTTAATTTTAAAAGTTCACAACCAGAAGGCTTACAGCAAAGATGAACTTTTAGCATTCCCAGCCTTGGGCACATGCTGTCATAGTACTGTAAGAAAGCGCACTCAGCCACTTTTCTTGTCTTTTCTAATGTCACTCCTCTACTGGCTGGTGTCCCTTTCTACAGCCTGGTTTTAGCAACCTTTTACACTCAGCCTTCACTTTCTTTTTCTTTTCTTTTCTTTTTAATATAATTCTTTTATAATTTAATTTTATTTATTCATTCATTTATTTTAACTTGACCGAGAGAGGGAAAGTTAGAAAGTAAGGCACCAGATCTGGGACTTGAACCATGGTCAGCATTCCCCAACAGGGTGTGATCACACTGCAAACCATTCTCCTCCATTTTTCCATCTCGTCAGGATCTGGGGCATGTACACACGTGCTCCAGGTCTGTTTCTCAAGCAGCAGAGGCCAAAATTTGAACCTGTGGTTGTCTATGTGAGAGCTGGCTCCTTTAACCACTAGGCTATGGGGTTTGCCCCAACCTTCACTGTCTTATTTTTATGACCATCCTTCACTTTCTATTTCTTAGCATTGCTCTGACTGCCATATTCTGCTTAGAGGACTTTGCAATTCACAAAGCATTCCAACTCCATTAACTCTTTATAATAACTTTGGAAGACAGACAGGACACATCATCGCATTTGAAATGGGCAAACTGGGACCAGCAGATGGCATAGTGATTACATTGCTGGACTTCCACATGGCTGACTGTGGTCAAGTCCTGGACCCAGTGGCTTGAAAATATCTCCAGGTTGGGCTGGCCAATGGTGTGGTGGTTAAAGGCATTGGATTTCCACACGGCCGACTGCAGTTCGAGTCCCGGACCTGGAGGCTTGCTTTTGCCCTTTCCCTTTCTCTTTCTGTCTCTCTCTGGTCAAATGAAAAAATAACAAATGGAATTAAATAAATAAATAATTTTAAGAAGAGAAAATAACTCCAGGTCCATGTGCATGCATGAGTGCCCAAAATATGAAAGAATGGAGGAGAAGAGATTATGGTGTGACCATCTTCTCTGGAGGGTGATTTCTCACTTTCCCTCTCACTGTTTCTGTCTTCCTCCATCTGGTAAGTGTATGCACTCTAAGGCAAAAAACCTCTTAAAAACAAACAAACAAATAAAATGGGCAAGTTTTTGAGGTTACAAGCCTAGTCGAGTGTTGACCATCTTTTCCTCTCAAACTTTATGTTATTGAGCAAACGGGTGCCTGACTTTTCAAGTTTAGGGTATTTACATGTTATTTGATTTGTTAGGGTAAGTCTCTACTCCTGAGGTGACTAAAAGGAGACAAATACATAATGAAATGCTGTTCCATTCCTCAGTACAACTGATAACTAGACACTTGCTTGGCCCAATCCCACTGTGAACTTTCCATACGTGGAGGCCACTTGTTCAGCAAGATCAACTACAGGAACGCAACTAAGAAGAAAGCAAAGAGAGAAATAAAATTTAGAGTCCTTATCTCTCCCACCAAGCCATTATTGGTACAAGAGTACTTTAAAAAAGTTTGTGGAAGGATGGAATTGAAGTTTCACTTCACTTCTGTCCAAAAAAAAATGTTTGAAATATACGCATCGTTTTTCACAATATGTGTTTTCTGTGTACTTCTTGAAAACCTCTCATGTTTACTGTTATGCTTCACAAACATGGCAGATGCTCAACAAATGTTTGCTAGTCAATGATTTTCACAGTCCATACACCAAATAAAATTCAGATACACAGGAGAGATGCTCAGGCCTAACTCAGCACATTTTTATTTTTTCTTAAAGAACAATTTTAAATTTATTATTATTATTATTATTATTATTATTAAATTTGCTATAGGACACATGTGCTCACCAGAGAGAGAAAGAGAGAAAGTGAGAAAGCAAGCCACCAGATCCAGGACTCAAATCATGGTTGGCTATGTGGGATTCCAGCACTTCAACCACCACACCACCACTGGCCCCATATTTATGCTTAATTCAGAAAAACATCTCTGACAAACTTGCTTATCTAGTTTTGGTACACACAATGGATTAGAGAGGCAGCTACAGGAGAAGATGAGCTCAGAAAAACAAAAAGTAAAAATAGACAGCTTAACATTAAGAACAGAGAAAGAAAAAAGCATAGAAACCACATTAGACTCCACAGAGCATAGTAATGTAGGGAGGGGCAGAGGTTCAAAGCAGCTCAGAGTCCTTGAGAACAATCGAGAAGTCCAGCATAACAAAAAATAATGATTTTCCTGATAATGACTCAAAAGAAAACATTTTGGGGGACCTGCAGATGGCTCAATGGTCACATAGCTGGACTCTCACTTAGTCCGTCACAGTGTGAGTCCCAGACCTGGCGACTTAAAACTCACACTGGATGCATGTGCATGTGTGCCCAAGATCCTGAGAGAAGAATGGAGAAGGGATTGCGGCGTGGCCTTTGACCCAGGGAGTGATTTCTGGCTTTCTGTCTGTCTCTCCAGCAAGTGCACATGCCCTGTAACAAAAATCTCTCTAATAAAACCAATGAAACATTTTGGTTCTTATAGGTATACTCATAAAGTATCAGGAAAATTCACCATGTGGAAAAAGTGCATTCTCTGATGATAGTAGAGAAATGAAGCATCACTGTGTTTATTTTCATATATCGGATTATCTAGAAAGTTATGAAGCATTTGTCCATAGAAAATACATGACTTTCCTGACAACCTAGTATTATACCAAGGACAGATTACGTGTGGAATATTTGCTTCATGTATTGAGCTTTCACTGAACATGACAATCTCCTCCTGTTTGATAAAGGTACATTTTTTTAAAGTTTTTTCCCCATAGGGTGCATGTGCTAGCTAGAGAGAAAGGAAAAGTGAGAAATCACCCCCTAGAGGGGATAACCATGACACAATCCCCCTCCCCATTCTCCTCTCAGGATGTTGGGCACACACACACACACACACACATGCCTGGCATGATTTTCAAGTTGCTAGGTCCAGGACTTGAACCATGGCCGGCCATGTGAGAATCCAACACTAATCATCAAACCACCTGCTGGCTCAAAGGTAAAGTTCTTAATAGGATCTCAAGTATTTATACACCTAACATTGAGCTTTTTCAAGGTTAACTTAGTATTTTACATTAAGTAACTAGCATGACTCATGGATTAGTAAGACTCCAGGTTGAAAACTCACAAGACTGGGGTTTCCTAAGATCATTCCCACTTTTACCAACAAAAAATTGCATGTTCTGAATTTGAATCTCATGAATGGAAAAGTAAAGGGTGAGTTTACCTCTGCAGAGCTCTGGAACTGCTTAATCATCTCTACTAGTTGGAGTTCTGTGTCCTTCCAGTTGTCCTGAAGTTGACTGATTCTCTTATTAATTGACTCTTTAGTTTCCGGGTTAGTTGTGCTCAGTAACTTCTCCCCTGCTTCCAAGGTTAATGTATAAGTAGTTTTCCATCTCTGAAAATGAATTTCTTTATTCTAAACAAAACAAAAAAATGATTTGTTTAAGCCTTTAATGTGACCATAATATGTTTGAGTGTGTTTAGATTTTTCCTTAAGTTAGATATAAATTAGACATATGGTCAGAATGTACACACACACACACACACACACACGCTCATGTCAAAAGCAGTTTTATGCTGAGAAGAGCACCTACCAAATGAGGTGTTGTTAAAATAATTTCCAAAGGTTGGTGATTAGAAGCATAGAGAAATGAAAAAACAAACATCGTAAAACTCTGCAAGATCAATGGATCAATCTAAGAAAATGATTAGCATATTAGACTTGGAATTAAAAGCAAAAGCCAGTTATCACGGTACAGATTATTCCTAACCTCCAAGAGCAGAATGTGCACATTACACTAAACAGAGGAGAGAAAAAACTAAAAAGACACAATACAAAAACATTATATGTGAGCCTATAGGCATGTAAGCATGAAGATCAATATATACCCTAGCAGGATAGCCTAGCAAATTCCATCTGAGGAACCAGCACATGGAGTAATGGTTACATCGCTGGACTCCCACGTAATTGACTGTGGTTTGAGTCCCAGACCCAGTGGCTTAAAACTCATGCCGGTCACATGTGCATGCATGCCCAAGATCTTGAGAGAAGAATGGAGAAGAGATTGTGGCATGGCCATCATCCTGGGGAGAGATTTCTTTCTTTCTGTCTCTGTCTCTATGGTGAGCACATGAGCCCTATAGCAAAAATATCTCTCTTAAAAAAAAATTTCATCTGGGGAACCAGCAGTTAGTGTAATGGCTATGTCGCTGGACTCCCACGTAGTCGACCGCGGTTCGCGTCTCGGACCCGGTGGCTTACAACTCACGCCGGGCGCGTGTGCGTGCGTGCCCAAGATCCCGAGAGGAGAATGGAGGAGAAGGGATTGAGGCGTGACCATCCCCCCTGGGGGGTGATTTCTCGCTTTCTGTCTCTATGTCTCTCTCTGTCTGTCTGGCGAGCGCACGCGCCCTATAGCAAAAAAAAAAAAACCTCTCCAAAAAAAAAAAAATTTCATCTGAATACCAAGACTGAAACTAAGTAGTACAATATAAAAATGAAATAAATATTTTAATTGATCCAGACTTCCAAAAGCCTTTGGTTTTAGGGGAGAAAGTTAAATAGTTTTTGTTTATTCTGAAAATGATTTTCTTCATCCTTGAATTTCTCAAAGGAGACATACATAATGTAGGCATTTTCCAAAATGGAAGCTGAGAACAGACTACTGACATACACAGGTGTTTCTGAGAAGACCTGAGATTCTCCAAACGCAGAGGAGGAAGGCAGAGCGCACCCTCAGGAGCAGCAGTGAACAAGAGGGACAGCAACTCGACCACCACGCTGACTCCACCTGTCCTTCCAGCACACCATGCTGCTCAGCTTAGTCACTTAGAAACAGGACCTGCCACTCCTCTCATCTTCCCTGACTCGGCCAATAGCAAACCAGTCACCAGATGCTTGAGCCAAAAACCTAGTGACCCTAGATTCAGCTTTGGCTTTACCTACCATATCCAACCTGATAATGAGTCTTCTAAATATCCTTTTCTATCTCCACTGAGATCACCCTTGTCTTAGCCATCATGATGGCTCCCTAAGACCACTGAAGTTGCTTCCTAAATGATGGCAGACCATATTTTTTGTAGAATGGCCACAACAACATTCCCAGTCCCAGGTGTGCTCTCAGAACTTTGCCACTCCTCTGTGCCGTCCTACTGGACCTGCGAGGGTGCGTATAACGGCCTTGATCAACAGCGTGTGGTGGAAGTGATGGATGTGACTTCTGAGGCTGGGTCTAGAAGGCAATGAAACTTATTCTTGGACATAAGCCTTTGAAGCCACGAATCACCACGTAAGAAGTCCAGCTTCTGAGAGCCTCCATGTGGAGAGACCACTGGGAATGATGCCCAACGAGCCCTAGCTATCCCAGCTTCCTACTGAGTCCTTCCAGCCAGACGTGAGAATGAGAGAGTTCCCAGATGACTCCAGCCCCAGCCGCTGTCTATGGAAGCTGACTAAGCAAGAACCACCTAACGGGACCATGAACCCCTACCACCATGAGAGGGAATAATGACAGCAGTTACACAGCAGTAGACAGACAGGCCAGGATTCCTACTTTTCCTTTAGCTTCTCCGCAATCAATCCTCCTCAGAGCAGCCAGAGTGGTTGTTAAAAAAACACAAATTCTGTCTTACTGCCTTTCCCCCAAAGGCTTCCTATGCTACGCAGACTGTAGACAGCTAAGACCTCAGTCAACAACACACTCTTCCCTTCCTGTCTCTCCAATTCATTTCTCCACTGCGGTCATACTAACCTTTCTGTTCTGCTTTGCTGAGTTTGTTCCCATCTTAGGGATTTTAGGTAAAGCTGTTTCTTCTGCCTGAAAGGCTCTTTCCCCAGATCTTTGCATGGGTGGCTCCTTCTCATCATTTAGGTCCCAGCTGAATGTCACATTCTTAGAGATCACTCAGTCTACAGTAGTCACCCAGGCCCTCCACTCCTAATCTACATAAGCCTTCTTACATCGGATATTTTCTTGTTCACCTGTTCAATTTGTCTGATCGCCCCCATAAGAACAGGGGTCTTCTCTCAGTCCAGCACTTAGGAGGATGATTGGCCCAGAGCATATACTCAATCAAAATTGGATGACTAGATGAATGAATGCAGAAAACACAGGACTCCAGGGGATGCTGTTTGTTTAGCTGAAACTCCAGTGAAGAGTGGCCTGCAGCTCATGGAACATACCCAACTACCACATCTACTCCTACGCTTACTGAACAGCGTTCTGTTGGGAAATGTTGCTGCCTGAATGAATTTCCCCTCCAAGGGTAAGCAGGACTGCCACTCTGAATTACTACACTGGTGGTCACTTACACATTAGTCAGTGTCTTAAGAGCTTGGGTGGTGTGAGTCTACCTTAACCTTCCCTCACCCTCCCCACTGGCCTTCACTCTATCTTTCCTCATGGCCAAAGCGAATGTCATTAATTCTAGACGGATGGCTAAGATCGGGTTTTGGATACCCTAAGGCTGGAGACCAGGCTATGGGACATGGTGACCACATCCGGCTGGCTTCTACTGCAGAGAGAGCATCGGGACCACAGCATCATAGAAAATAAAGTCCAAGATGAACACACATCTCGTAAATATTGACATGCACCCTCCCCGCCCCGTGGCTCTCACAACACTGCTGGTCACACATTACCTTCAGCTCATGGATCAGACTTCTGGTTTGGTGGAGGCTGTAGCGGTCCTGGCACCTCACTGCAGACAGCAGATGGCTGGTATCAGTGAGGAAGTGAAGTAAGTCCTCCACGGAGGTAGTGAAATACTGCCATTGCCTCACCAACCCATCGACGTCACGCTTCCTTTGCCGAACACGCCGGGCAGCACCCTGCCACTGCGCCACCAGCTTCGAGAATTCCAAAACAAATTCCAGCCTAGGGGAAAGCAGATGGTTAGAGAATCTTGACATCAATTTGGTTAAAAAAAAAAAAAACAAACAAAAAAAAAAAAAAAAAAACAACTATCAATGGTGACAGAAACTCGGATTTGTTACTTATAGGCACAATTTACATGGAAAAAAAGCTTCCTAAAACTTAAACACGATGGGGAGCTTTGGCAGGGGCAGCTTGTTGGTTGGCAAAAGGGGTTAACAGACGATATTTGTACCTATATATAACCTGGTATTTTGTCAGCACGCATGATAAGTTTTCTCTTAAACTGAGGTTCTTTTAACATATATTATGCCAAATGTTGCATGGGAAACTAGAAATAGAATCAAAAGGAAACAGATGAACAAGTAGGAACTTCCTAATGCTATTGCTACTTAAGGATGCGTTTTACAATTTTAGCAACAATTAAGATGTTTTCTGCAACTACTCAACTAGTTTTTTTACAGATAAAAACACCCTTCACATGATAAATAAAGCGTTTCATTTATTATGGGAAAGTCTTGCTTTACCAACCATACTGACCAAATCAAAACTTGCTTAACATCCCAGAACTGGCTTGAACTTACTACTTCAAAACTAGGAAGAAGAGTTTTATATTTTAGTGTGCTGAAAGAAGAGTCAGGTATCTGGGTCACGATGGGGAGGGAAAGCATGACATATCCGGACATTTAGAGAAGTATTTAAGCAGTCAGGCCACCTCGAGGCTGTGACTGTGCCGACCACATGAGTAGGTTCAGTTATCATTAGCCCTGAATTAAAATGAAAAATGTAATTTAATTTTAATTTAAAATTAGGGGGCCCTGCCCTGAGACCTCAACCTCATGGTCAGAGAGAGAGATCCCTTCCTACACATCTATGACATAGCTACCTGCTGGGAACAATAGCATTTCAAACACTATTTTTAATAATAATAATACACAATGAGGGTGAGGGCAGAAAAGGGAAATATACCATAAAAGAATCACTAGGGGTAAAAACTTAGTTAACTAAACTTGGGAATAGGTATTAACAGAAGCATTGGGACTGTTAACCCCATTCACCTACCACAAAGAAATGTGCCAACAATGTTTTTATGGCCACAAAGCAAGATCCCATCCTGATACATAGTGACAGATGGTACCCAAAGGAACTATCAACTAATATGGATTCAGGGTATTGACGCGGTTGGGATTCGCAGGGCAGAAGGCACGTCCTGACCTAGGGCATTAACCCCTCGGCCCACAACCTTGGCAAGCCCCAGCAGCTTACCTCTTCTCTATTTCTGTTGTGTCCAGGAGGTGTAAGGACTGGGTAACATAAGCATCAGCAACTGTCTGGTTTATAGAAACTTCGGCTTCTAACATCTGTATATGAACCGAATATAAAATATCACCTACTAGAATTCATTTTATGAAATTGGAACTTACATTTCCTATTAAAATCTGAGCTTCAGAGGGGTAAGTACGATGACTAATTTTTAAATTATTGGAGCCTACCTGCAAAAAATGCTCAACCATCCCATCACCATTCACTCTGAGTAACAGCCAACTGATCTAACTGTAACTACATCTAATGATTCTACTGGGCCTTGACTATTAGCTAGGCCCTGTGTCAAACATAGGCTGTCTCATTTAATTCTCCGTGTTAGGACTCACAGACTTAGTATATACATTTGGAGAGGCAGAAACCAAGGTAGAAAATGATTCAGTAACAGGGCCAGCCACGTGGCATGGTGGGTAATGCTGCTGAATTTCACATGGCCAACTATGATGTTCAAGACCCCAATCCAGTGGCTTAAGAAACACGTTAGGCACATGTACGTGCCCAAAATCCTGGGAGGAGACTGAAGAAGGGACTGTGCTGTGGCTATCTACCCTGGTGGTGCTTCTCTCTCTCTCTCTGAATTAAAACAAACACACTGTTTATCAGCACAAACATGGGAAAAAATCTCTCTGTGAAATTATTAATACTGCCATTATAATTACACCAAGTGCTTTAAGACCATAGAGAATTATCCAGTGAAAATGCAAAGATGAGTTGAAGCACATTAACAGTGTCTTGGTAGAATGACGGAATGTGTGCATCCTGTGGCAGCAAAGTTGTGCTAGAAGCTTTCATGTGCTGCAGACATCTAGCAGCTCTGTCACTAATAAAAAAGAGCAGCAGAAAAATGCTGAAATTTATACAGTGTGAGAGAACTTTACAACTGATCAACTGCGAACGGAATTTGCTTAAAGACATACACTCTGCATTTCAAGAATGAGAGGCACTCTCTGTATCTTGCTGAGATCTGTCTCTGACTCCTGCCCCAGGGTGAGTAGTTCAAGGGTGACAGAGAACAAAGGTTTACCTCATATGTTTTCTGCTGTTCCAGGAGAGCTGGGAGGTTGTCAGCAATATTCACTTGGAGCGTCTCTTCAATCTTCTCCAAAAGCTGGACCCACTTTTCACAGCAATCAATAAACTTTTCGTTCAATCCAGTTCCCTGAAGTTCACTACAAAGGTTTAAAACAAACAACAGATCCACATAGCCATGATTTTCCAGGGCTGGGGCCAATCACTTTACCTGAATGCAAACAGTGGCAGAGATAGGTGCTCTGACCTGCAGCGCTCCAGTGCCGTCGCTGTGGCCCGGATCCACTGCCGGTTCACGGCTTGCAAAGTCTTCACAGCCATGTCACTAAGTGGGAGCTTGAGGCTCACTTCATTCAGATGCTCAACGTTAGGTGACAGGGCGGTCAGTGCCAGCACATGATTCTATTAAAAACAAATGCAAGTCCAGATATTTGGATGCCAATAAGATATCTAGATGATTGGGGGAAAAAAAAAAGCAAGCCCTCCTTATCTCAAAGATGCAGAAAAAGTGGGCCTGAACAGGTGAATGACTTTTGCACAATAAAAGAGCTGGTTAGTGCTGGGCCTGGACACAGATTTCTCAATGCTGTGCCTTTTCTAGAACACCAATCTGCACATGGCCAGCACCTAAACAGGTTAGGAAATAGAAAGTGATCTCAGATTATTTATGTGTGTGTGTGTGTGTGTGTGTGTGTGTGTGTGTGTGTATATATATATATATATACATTTTATTTTATTTGAGAGAGAGGTTTTTGCTATAGGGCGCGTGCGCTCGCCAGAAAGACAAAGAGAGACAGAGAGACAGAAAGCAAGAAATCACCCCCCAGGGGGGATGGCCACGCTGCAATCCCTTCTCCTCCATTCTCCTCTTGGGATCTCGGGTACGCATGCACACGCACCTGGCGTGAGTTTAAACTACTGGGTCTGGGACTTGAACCGCAGATGACTACATGGGAGTCCAGCAACATAACCATTTCGCTAACTGCTGTTCCTTCAGATTATATATATATATATATATATATATATATATATATATATATATATTTTTTTTTTTTTTTTTTTTTTTTTTTTTTGGGGAGAGGTTTTTGCTATAGGGCGCATGCACTCGCCAGAAAGACAGACAGAGAGACAGAAAGCGAGAAATCACTGCCCAGGAGGGATGGCCATGCCAATCCCTTCTCCTCCAGTCTCCTCTCAGGATCGTGGGCACACACGCACATGTGCCCAGCGTAAGTTTAAGCCACCAGGTCTGGGTCTCGAACCGTGGTCAAGTCCAGCGACACAGCCATTACGCTAACTGCTGGTCCCCCCCTCAGATTATATTTTTAAAGAATACAGAAAATGAGCTTTTTAAAAGAATCATTTAATTTTATTAATTATTATTATTATTACTATTTTAAATTTGCTATATAACATGTACATTCAGCAAAGACAGACAGACAGACAGAGAGAGAGAGAAAGCAAGCCTCCAGGTCCAGGACTTGAACCACAGTTGGCTATGTGGGAGTACAGTACCTTAACCATCACACCACCTACTGGTCCCAGGCTTTCTTAAAAAGGACCAGGACCAGTTCTTGGGTCAGCGGGTGGTGTGGAGGTTAATTTGGTTGGATCCCACATGGCCCAATTTCACAGTTCAGGTCATAGACCCAGAGACTTAAAAAAATACACACACACACAGACACACACCAATTCTAGATCTTTAAAGTCTACCTAGTCAGACAACAACTTGACCTTCGTGTAGATAACTATAAATCAAATAAAAACATGATTCTTAAAATAACTCTAGAAAAGCATGGTACTTTAACACCTACATTTTGGTAGAATGTGAACTCACAAAAAAGTAAACTCATCAAAATTTTACTTTCAATGGGGACAGATGGTGGCCAAAGAGCGAAACACAAGCCTCTGTGAGGCTGGCCAGGTGGGAGGACTCTGGGTTTGCATCTGGAGACTTTCCTCAGTGCACCGGGCACACGCATCAGCCAGAACCCTGGGGAGGGTGCTATCCTTCTGTCTGTCAATCTCTCCCTGTATCCCTCATTTATGGAGAGATAACAAACTGTAAAAAATTATTAAAAAACTATTCCAGGAATAGCCTCTAGGTCAGTAATGTATTAAGAAAATTTCCCCAATAATATTCAAGTTATCATTATAGAACTTGGTTGTAATATTCTAGGCCAGGGTCAGCCAAATTTTTTCAGGTGTCAGGTAAGAAATATTTAATGAGAGATTCCTCATGGCTCCTGGGAACTAGATATTTCAGGGGACAGGAGAAATGAAGATTTTCTACTCATAATTCAGCCTCCAGCAAGCAAAGCTAGCGTGGTAGGGAGCCCCTCTGGCCTTCTATCTCTCTGTGTCTCTGAGGTCTCTGTCTCTGCTCCTGTCTCTTTTTTTTTTTGGTAATTTTTCCTTTTTATGATTTTTTTAAAGGTAAAGATTTTTTCTGGCTCTCAGCTCCACCTTTTGTTTTGTTAATAATCCCTTCTGGTCCTTCCTCCCAGGCAGGAGAGTTGAGCTCTTCCTTCAGAAGATTCCTCATGGCTCCTGGAAACTAGATATTTCAGGGGACAGGAGAAATGAAGATTTTCTACTCATAATTCAGCCTCCGGCAAGCGCGGATTTCTATTTTGTGATTTTTTTTTAAAAAAAAATAACAATAATTATAATTTTTTTTGTCTTTTTTTTCTCTTTTTGTTGTTGTTTCTCTCTCTTTTTCATTTTCCTTTTTCTTGTCTCTCCACCCAATATCTACTGAATCTGCTGCACCAGCGAACACAACAGAATGGCAAACAGATTCTAGAACACCTCTGTCTGCTTGCTCCTGAACATTGAGGCTTAACTTCAAGAATTTGAAGGAAACACACCATCCATCAGATGACAAGAAATCACCGTCGGATCACGAGAAATATGGGAAAACGAGAAAATACCTCTCCTTCAAGGGAAAAGAGTAACTCTCCTTCATCCACAAGCAGTTCGGTGAAAGTCATGGAAATATCTGATAAGGAATTTAGAGCATTCATAATGTCGAAGCTAACAGAGATGGAAGAAAAGAGAGATAATGCACTGCTAAAGAGAAAGAAGAAAGAAGTTGACGAGTTCCAGGAGATGAGGAAATTCTTGCAAGATCTAAAAGAGGAATTACACACTTTACAAAAGACTCAAACGGAACTGCTAGAGATCAAGTCTATAATACAAGAAGTCAAAATCTCCCTTGAAAGTATTAAAAGCAGACTAGATCATTCAGAAAATAGAATCTCAGATGTAGAAGAGAAAATGGCTGGCTTAGAAAAATCCACCACGAAGACTGAGAAAATGGCCCAAAAATTTGAGAATGATATGCGAGAAGTACTGGATGCCATCAAACGTCCAAATATCCGGATAATTGGCATTCCAGAAGGTGAAGAGATCCATAAGGGCACTGATAATCTATTCCATGCAATCCTGCAAGAAAACTTTCCAAACCTAGAGAGGCATTCGAAGATCCAGTCCCAGGAAATACAAAGGACCCCAAATAGAATCAACCCAAGAAGATCTTCTCCAAGACACATTATAGCCAGGTTGACCAAAACCGCAAAGACAAGATACTAAGATTGGCAAGAGAAAAACATCAAGTTACCTACAAAGGACATCCCATCAGGCTAACAGCGGATCTCTCATCGGAAACAATGCGAGCGAGGAGAGAATGGGAAAATATATTCAAAGTGTTATGAGAGAAGCAATTTCAGCCAAGAATACTGTACCCAGCAAGACTATCTTTCAGGTGGGAAGAAAAGACAAGAACATTCTCAGATAAACAAAACCTGAAAGAATTTACCAGCACCAGACCAGATCTCCAAGAAGTTCTCAAGGGTGTGCTGTATCAAGAAAATTAAACACAGACACATGGAAATAAGAGTCCAAAAACTATGAAAGTGGCCAACTTAATCATAGGGATAAGTCTGGAGTTGAATATTATATCCCAGAATTTAATCAGGAAAATTGAACCAGAACAGAAGATAAAAGTACATGAGACTGACAGGTTCATGCACCTACCATTTGAACAGAATCCTAACTTGTTTCCTGGCTTTAAGCAAAGTTCCTTGGTGCTTCTTTGAGTTAAGTTAAAACTGGTTTTCTTAGTAGTAATGAGTGAACTCACCATTGAAAGTAGTTAGATTATGTAGGAAATTGTGTGATCAATGCAATGTGGGTGGGAAGGGAATGAAGGACAATTGTAGACACCGGAGGTGGTGTGAGAGGAGGGTGGGAAGGGACAGAGGGTCAGAAAGAGGGGTGGAAGTAATTCTAGGAACTAGTAATGGAAAATTTTTTGTAATGTGCATGATTGAGTCACTATGCAGTGTGTACTGGATGGGAGATTACATTTTGTATGCTGTGATGAGGCTTAGGGAAGGAATGTAAATTGAGTTACAAAAAAAAAAAGTTTCGGAAAAAAAAATATATATCTATTCAATGACTGCAGTAGGATATGTAGCCACAGCTAGGTGCTACTTTATAGGATGCGTAAAGTAAGACTTGTGTTCATGGAAATGTGTGTATCACCTGTGTTTGCTATGAGGGTATTTGGATTGATTAGGGTCTTTGGCAATACAATAAAAAGTGAGGAGAAAACACTATAGAAAGCAAACATAGATACCAGAGACAGTGTGGGAGGAGAGTGGGAGATGGCAGAGGGTAAGAGATAGGGAATCAAGGATGGGGGGAAAAAAAAAGCAAAACATACAGAAGACAAGAAATGGAAGATCATTTGCTGACAATAACATGTTTGTTGATGTGCTTGATTGAGACAATATATAGTGTACTTTGGATGGAAAAATCTCATTTTGTATGCACTAATGATGTTCAGTGAATGAATGCAAATAAATAAATTGAAATTAAAAAAAAAAAGAAATATTTAATGAGCCAGTCCACGGTGTGGTAGTTGGGGCAGCTGGAACCCACTGCAAGGTTAAGAGTTCTGGATGTTAGGCACATATGCATGTGTGCCCTAAATCCCAAAAGGAGAAATGGATGACAAGGGAATGTGGTGTGACTGTCCCCAGGAGGGCTTTTTTACTTTCTCTCTGGCAAGTGCATATGCTCTTTGGTATTAAAAAAAAAAATTAAGCTTTTTGGGATCATGTGGTTTCTAGCAACTATTCGAATATTCCCTCTGCCCTTGTGGCATGAAAACTCTCCAGAGGCATCATGTAAAAGGAAGGGCATGGCCGTGCTTCAATAAAACTTTATAAAAGAGGTGGAATTGGACTGGGACAGCATGCTGTTAATTTGTTATCTCCTGATTGAGGTTATGAATATCAATCTTAAGAATCATAAGCTCTGGGACCAGCAGTTAGCGTAATGGCTATGTCGCTGGACTCCCATGTAGTCAACCGCAGTTCAAGTCTCAGACCTGGTGGCTTAAAACTCACGCCGGGTGCGTGCGTGTGCGTGCGTGCCCAGGATCCCGAGAGGAGAACGGAGGAGAAGGCTATCCCCCCTGGGGGGTGATTTCTTGCTTTCTGTCTGGCGAGCATACGTGCCCTATAGCAAAAACTTCTCCAAAATAAAACAATCATAAGCTCTAAAATTCGATTCTTTCATTTACTTATGCTAATGACATTAATGGTAACTAAAGTAATAAAGAAAAAAATACAGTTTAAACAGAGTATTTTATTTTGGATCTTCAACTAACCAGAAAAATTCAACTACTCACAACAGCCAATACCTTAAGTATTCTAGTTCACTGAGACTACTTAGTAAAGACATCAAGATTTTTTTTTTTTTTTTTTTTTTTTTTGGAGAGGTTTTTCGCTATAGGGCGCGTGCGCTCGCCAGACAGACAGAGAGAGACATAGAGACAGAAAGCGAGAAATCACCCCCCAGGGGGGATGGTCACGCCGCAATCCCTTCTCCTCCATTCTCCTCTCGGGATCTTGGGCACGCACGCACACGCGCCCGGCGTGAGTTGTAAGTCACTGGGTCCGAGACGCGAACCGCGGTCGACTACGTGGGAGTCCAGCGACATAGCCAGTACGCTAACTGCTGGTTCCCAAGACATCAAGATTTTTAAAAAATCTATTAAAAATTCCTATTGCAGGGGCCAGCGGGTGGTGTGGTGGTTAAGGGCGCTGGACTACCACATGGCTGACTGTGGTTTCAGTCTTAAACCTGGCAGCTTGCTTTCTCACATTCCTTCTGTCTCTCACTGTCAAAAATAAAAATAAATAAAGTTAAGGAAAAGAATTCCTTTAAAAAACTACTATCGCGTATTACTAAAATAGATCCCTATGCTGTCCTACTTTTTCTAGACTTAGGGAAAATAGGATAATAATGAATGATTTACACGTGACTGGTACTCAAGTGTTAGTTAGGGCACAAACAGATTGTATTACAAAAAATCAGCTTATTTTTTTAATCCTATAGTAAGTCTAAACTCTTAAGGAAAGAAAAGTATTGGTAATACCAGGAATAAGTCAGGATTTTCTTTTTCTTGCTGGTAGAGTTTATTCAAATTCTCCTCTTCATGCATAATAAGACTTTTTAAAGGTTCCAGATGGTCTTCCAATTCCTTACATTGTGACAGAACAAACTAGGAGGAGAGAAATTTTCATTAGCAACAAACCTCATATGACCATGTAACAGGATTAAGCACAGCCTTGGGAGCTCATAGATCAAGTTGTAGTCACCTCTTAGCAACTTACTATCATCTCAGATATTTATAGATCAATATTCTTCTGATTTCCACTCTGTGCCTTTGAGCCATCCTAGGTAAACAGATGACCTGTTTTGGAACTCTCTAAATTGTTTTTTCCCTACTATTATTGAGATGTGGTATAAGAGCTCTAGGGCCTTCCATGCCCTGTTTTTACGGCTCAAGCACTAAAGGCATTTTTGTTTTGTTTAGTTTAGTTTTTACCCTAGAGTACATACACTCACAGGAGCCAGAGAAAAAGAGCAAGAAAGCAAGAAATCACCCTCCACTCCCCCGAGGGAAGGCCAAGCTGCAATCCCGTCTTCTCTCTTCTCCTCTCAGGATTCTGAGCACACATGCACATGCACCTGAGGTATTTAAGCTGATGGGTCTGGGACTCGATCCACACAGCTGGCAACGTGAGCTCCAGCTGCCTTAACCTCCATCCCTCCTGCTGGCCCACTAAAGGCATTTTCTAAAGAAAAAAAAACTGCCGAGGGTACATGTGGTCACCAGAGAGAGAGAGAAAGCAACCCACAACAGGAAGTGGTCATGCCACAATCTCTTCACCATTTTCTCTGTCCTTTTCTCCGTGGGATTTAGGGAAAGCACACATGTGTCTGGAGTGTTTTTCAATCCACTAGAGCAAGGACTGAAACTGTAGTCAGCCCTGTGGAATCCAGCTCCCTTAACCACAAGGTCACTGAGGCCAGCCCATTAAAGGCATTTTAAAAGTGAGGAAGAGGGACCAGCAGATGGGGTTACGTTGCTGGACTCCCATGTAGTTAACTGTGGTTCGAGTCCTGGACTCAGCAACTTAAAATTCACACTGCGCACGTGTGTGTGCATGCCAAAATCCCGAGAGAAAAGTGGAGGAGAAGGGATTGTGGTGTGGCCATCCCCCAGGGGGGTGATTTCTCACTTTCTGTCTCGCAGTCTCTGTCTCTCCAACAAGCGTGCATGCTCTATAGCAAACAAACAAACAAACAAAAAGTGAATAAGGAATACAACAGGAACCAAAAGGTGCCGCCGTGATAAAACATGACACTCTGAACGGCAATGGCTGCTGGTCAAGTCTAGAGACTTTCTGAATACCATGGGCATGTGCTTGCTCATGACTCAGGGCTGGCTCAAGTCTAGGCAGACCCTGACATCAACACCCTGTTGAGGATACTGTCTCTCTTTCTTTGTTTCTCTCAATCACGGAAGACAGAATAAACTTAAAAAATAAAAAGATGACGCAATAATACCCCCCAAAAAAAGAACAAAAAAGGTCATACTTTAAGCAGCTACTTCTATGATTCAGTTACCCTACTTAGAAATCCAAATGTGAGATTTGAACAATGTATGAAATACATGAATGTATCACTTAATCTAAGCTATCCAATAAAGAAGAAATAGTTGCTTAAGATCTGTGGAAACCAGCAGTTAGCGTAATGGCTATGTCGCTGGATGCCTACATAGTCGACCATGGTTTGCGTTCCGGACCCGGTCGCTTAGAACTCACACCGGGCGCGTGTGCATGCGTGCCCAAGATCCCGAGAGGAGAATGGAGAAGAAGGGATTGCGGCGTGGCCATCCCCCCTGGGGGGTGATTTCTCGCTTTCTGTCTCTATGTCTCTCTCTGTCTGTCTGGTGAGTGCACGCGCCCTATAGCGAAAACCTCTCCAAAAAAAAAAAAAAAAAAAAAAAAAAAAAGATCTGCCCGTTGTCCACATGATTGGAGCTAGACTCACGTATGTCTGGGGATGCTTCATTCTATAGCCAAGAAGCAGCCCATCACACACTATTACTCCACAGGATACAGGGGCTGAGGGGCAGGTTGCGACTGTCCAATATGACATGTGAATGGGAAAATAAGACGAACCTCAAATTCGTGAGCTTTCGCAAGCAGCATCTTTTCCAAATAAGCTGCCCTCTGGAGGGAGTGCTGTTGACTAGAAAGTAGCATGTGGGCGCTGGACTCTGCAGGCTGAGGGAGTCGATCCAGGGGCACGGAATTCTGGAGGAAGGCCTCTTTGGTCTTCTGCACATCACGCTGAAGCTCCTGGAGAAGGAACAGGAATCACAAAACACTTTCTTCTCCTCCTTTCAATCCCTCCCCATGCCCTGCTATCCCCTCACCATTTGGGAGGATTTCTGCCCTTTGGCTTTTTGCTACTGTTTATTCTAAAAAGCTGAAAGGGACCCTTTTCCAAAAAGTGCTGTGCATCACTGATACTCTTCTGAAGTTTGTCAGTCCAGAGCTAAAACTGACCATGGGTCAACAGAGCTGAGGCTTATGGTATAAAGAAGCTTCTGGTGGAGACACCAGACTGACTCACGTGCTTCCTTTTTAATTATCTAACACTTTAGGGATGTGGTTTCACACCGTTTCAAGAACCAATGCGACACTGGCCCCTGCCTCAGACTTTCTGACTTAAACGGATGTTCATTTGCAGAGACTACAGAATCTCATTAATCAAGTTTACTTTAGTACTACTCTGGAAATAACGTGTGTGAAAATCTAGAAAGAGACCTTTCTATTTATCTGTGTTTAAGCAATGGATCAGGTAGACGTTGATCAGAAATGCAGAGCACATCAGTTGGAGTTCTAACTGGTTACTACATTTCTATTTGACCTATAGTACTGGAAGATACAAAATGCATCTCAGTCCACTCAGCTTAAAATTAAAACGTATTCACTTTCTTGGCATTCGGTACTAGGAAAAACACCACAGAGGAGGTTACACAACTCCTAAACACAGTCTGCAAATTACACACAGAAAAGGCATGTTATCATAGCACAGAAGCACGCTTGCCTCTAAAGTAAGAGATCAGATGTCTCTTCATCTTAGGGGATCACACTCAGTTAAGACATTTTTGCTTTTGTTTCAGGGTTCACGTGAAGCTTTAATTTTAGTGATTTAACTTAGACTTGGAGGGAGATGGTGTCAGATCCCCCTGACATGGGTTCCTGCTGCCTGGTTTGCCTCTGAGCTGCCCCCAGGTCCCCCCAACCCCACACATCTCAGCCCTGCCTGTGTCCTATGCAGACTGCTCACGGCACCTGCTGACTGACTTCTCTGACACTATGGTCTGTTGTCCCTATGTCATCTCACCCTGCCAGTTCACTGGGATAATGTGGCTCTGGGTTGCCCCATGAGCTTTGTGCCCACCTGTATGTCCTTCAGGGCTAGGGGCAGGATCTCTGCCAGGTTGTTTCCAGACAGGTTGATGTTTGCGAGCTGCTGAAACTTTGCTTCCTGCTGCCCCAGCCTTGCTGCAGCCTCAGCATGAGTACTGGTGTAGGTCTTCCAGAGCTGGCGCAGACTCTGTGCCTGCTGCAGCTGGTCTGCAATGGCCTGGTTCACCTGGGCCCACCTGTCAGCAAAAGGAATGATAGGACCTTCATTCCATCCTTCCCCTTGTAGAACAAGTACAGTACATTCTCTCTACCAGTAAGTTAACTGCAGATGGACTGGTGAGACACGGCTATATATATGCTCTTAAAACTACTGGCATCACCATTATTTAAACGGAAATCAAAACAGGCTACATACTTAACTTTGTAATATTCAACAAGAACTACAAATCTATGACTGGCAAAAGCATATTTTTTTTGGGGGGGGGTGTGGGGGGGTGGAGTGAGGGCGGCTACAGGGCATTTATGCTCGCCAGAGAGAGGAGAGAGGGAAAGTGAGAAATCATCCCCGGGGAGGATGGCCACACTGAAATCTCTTCTCCATTCTCTTCTTGGGATTTTGGGCACATAGGCACATGCCTCTGGTGTGTTTTTCAAGCCAAGACTCGAACCCCCATGGTCGACCACGTAGGATCCAGCTGCCTTAACCTCCTAGCCACCTGCTGGCCCATCTATATGTTTTTCAGTGTCCTCTAACATGTTTTTGTTTAAAAAGTTATTTTATTTTTTAAAACTTATTCGTTTGTTTCTTCTGAGACACACACACACACTCCTAACGGGGTCTCCATGCTGCAGTCCATCCAGAACCTCAGGAAGCCTGGATAATGGGCATACACGTGCAAGCCTGAGACGTACAAGGAGGCCCTGGGATGTGAACTGCAGACACTTCCTACACAGGGCCAGGGGCAGCACTGCTGGCCCACCTCCTGGACCCCTTCCAACATAATTCTGTGCCAAAACAACTGAACATGTATGTGCAGTGGTGACAACTGAATTCCTTTAAAGTAAACTGCACTGCCACATTTTGAGGGTGGCATATATTAGGTTGTTGGTAAATTCATCACACATTTTTTGCACAGGAAAATACGTCATGACTTTCCAGACAACCTAATGTATTTATGTTCCTTCTTACCCTTTCTCCTCTCCCTCTTCCATTAAGGAGCAGATCAAGAGCTGCAGTGTGCATAATTTAATGTCATGTATTCAGTAGTGGCTCAGCTGACTTACAGGAGAGGCTGAATCTGCATGGCAGCAGGGTAGAGAAGGACACACAAGATAACCTAACATTTCACTACTGTCTCAAGCACATCAGCTTTGGGTTAACGTCCCTATCTCATTCATCAAAAGAAAAGCCTTGAAATTAACTAGAGCCATACTCCTCCAAAGGAGCTTTCATATCCTACCATAAGCAGTTCACCAAAGAATTTCACCTCATCCGCCCCAAATGACCTTCCAAAGAGACAGAATACCATTCCCTTTTTTCCCCCTTAAACTATTGGGTAGTTTAGAAAACCAGAAAATACATCATGACTTTTCCGACGACCCAGTGTTTTCCATGTTACTGCAGGCTTCCATCTGCACCCTCACCCCCGTCTGCTTCAGCCTCTGATTTCCCCGATGTAGTACTTGGCATTCAGCCTATGCCCTCCACAAGCGACCACACTGGGGCTGGAATCAGGGCACGCCTAGGTTGATTATATCGAACATTTGTACAAGACAGCTAATAGCCCTCATGGCACTGAATCTCGCATGGACTAGATTCACCCAAGTGCAGGAAACGACAATAGAAGGAAATCATTCATCTCAAATGATTAAAACGACTTTGTGAGGCTGACGCCACCTCACTCAACCTATGTCTTGAAGATAATTATCTGTCGTTCAAATCGTATCTTAAAGCATACCTTGTATGAGTATCCTGGCATTTCTCTTGGATTATTTCAGCAACTGAGGGGCAGAAACTCTTGAGTTTGCCAATGACCTCCCGGAGTTTTCCCCAACTCCCTTCACTGCTCTCAGCTTCATCTTGAAGAGACTAAGAAAACACAGCAGGAATGTGAGTTTCAGAATGGCCTGGCTCCCTCCAAACAAGGCAGCCACTCCTAACCCTTGCTGTTACCTGACAATAACAGAAACACTCAAACCTTGTAGGGCTGTGATAAACGGTAAGAAACAGGAAGACAAAAACAGTTGAGAAGACATTCTTTACAGGAGGCTGAACTTTCAAGTGCCAAGTAATAGTAAGCACGTAGAACTAAGGCATTCTTAAAAACATGACAAAACCACCCCAAACCATTACATTGTGAAAAACAAGGACATGGAAAATAAAGCTTAATTTTACAAAGTTTCACTGAATTGGCTTCATGTGACTCCACTTGGAATTTGCAATTTTTCTTTTTTCCTTTCTGCTACAGGTCACATGCACTCACCAGAGAGAGGAAGAAAGAGAGAGGGAAAGGATAAAGCACCCCCCCCCCAAAAAAAAAAAAAAAAAAAAAACCAGAATGGCTACAATGTGATCCTTTTCCCTCCATCTCTCCCTTCTTCTGGGATTTTTGGCACACAAGCACAAATGCCCAGTGTCTCTCAAGCTACCAGGTCTGGGACTCAAACAGCAGAGCCATGCATGTGGGATCTGGCTGCCTTAACCACTAAGCCATAGAGCCAGCCCTCCGATTACATGTTGATATTGCTATTTAACACACTACTTCATGCTGCTCTGTGGAGAGCACACAGTCATGCTTATCACTGTGCACGCTCCCATCTGGAACTGTCTGCCAATAATGCACAATGCCAAGCTCTGGTTAATTTACCTGGAGGTTCTGCACCTGGCAGCTCAAGGCCGCCAATGATAACACTGCAGGCTTGCTGTGTTCCATGCAGTACCAAAATCGGATTGTCATCATATTTACTTCTTCATAGAGTCTATCATAGATCTTCCACTCTTGTAAAACTGACTGCATGGAGGTTTTAAGCTGATTGACCTACACAAAAAGTGAAAGCATATAGGTTTAGAAAGTCATTGCAAAGACATGCTCTTTCATCATGTTTTATTTGCTTTTTGTTGTCTTGTTGTTTTCCTTTAAAGAAATCTAACTTGTATCCTATTTGGCCATTTTGTTTTCAGAGTATTGGAGGATCTGCAATGCTTAACTGAAAGTGAGACAGGAAGGTTAATGAACAACAACAAATCAGAGAAGGCTGCTTAGATTGGGAAATGGAAAAGAGCCCTAAGAGCAGAAGGATGAGCACCAAGAGAGGTCAGCTTAGGGAGACTGCTCAGGGGAGGACTCCATGAGCACAAAGGCTTGGTACACTCTATTAGCTTTCTGATCTTGGCAAATTACTGGGCCTTAGAGTTGGTCTTTTCATCTGTGAAACAGAGACAATAAATGAAAACATACACAAAACCAGTGTCTGTGAAAACGCTCTGAAAACTCTAAGACATGACAAATGTTTATTTCTGGACTCAATTCAATTCCATTTATCTGTATGTCCTGAGAGAGGAATGGGGTTGAGGGCTGCTTATGGATTTCATTCATTTCATGAGCTATTCCCAATTTTCTCTTGGAACAAAAGGGTGACAGTAGATTTTAATAGAGGACAAATAACCCACAATAAAGATTCTCTAGAGAATATGGACATGCCTGTAGCTGGTCAGAATTTAGTTCTCTCCCTCCATTGTGGGGAAATGTCAAGGTTTCCATGTCTACAGATGCCTATTCTGGTTTTTGGCCCTCTGCTCCTGGAAAAGGTCAACAGTCTGCATGCCTCTGAGAAGACTACCACAGCTTGCATGCTGTCTTCCTTTACCTCTCTTCTTTACCACCGTGCTGTTTGGTAAGTTGAAAGTTCCTAGTGTATAAAGGTTCCATGACACAGGATTGTTCCTTCCCTAAGGCATCTCCCTGTAGATGGAGAACCTGTGCTTCTTTATCGCTGTTTCTGTACATCTGGCCATAAAACAATGCCCAGGCTGGAGACAGTTATGTCTGCATGAGTACATGAGACAAAACAAAGACAACCAAGTGGGTTTCCACCTGGTCAACAATGTTGGAATTACTGACTTTGCTTCTTATGATTCAGCATACAGAAGGGGATCAGAAACACTTTTTTCTACTTTGCTTTGATATTTTTCTCCACAACTTTGCAATTTTTGGAATAAGTGGAGTCTCCATGATTAAAGGACAAATAAGAAATAAAAATATGTGAAGGGAAATAACACATCAAATCAATTCTAGTACCTGATGGGTGACACTGTTTTGCTTTTGAAGTAATCCATCAATTCCAGATACTGTGTCTTCTAACACTGGCATCGCCCCACTCTCCAATGTCAGGGAACTTTGTCTCAACTCATCCAGTGCTTTGGATTTCATTGCAAGTTGATTTTCTATATCCTGGAAGGACAGGAGGAAAGGTTTCTAATGCACAATATGATAAAACAATCAATAAGGTGTCAGAGACAGGACTCCACTCTTTTCAAGTAAAAATGCCAGTAGAACATATAATTAAGTGGCATTACACTAACGATATTAATCAGGATACACTCTTCATTCAGTTATGGATTACTCAGCTATGGATTTCAGGAATGTCTAGCCAACAAGTCCCTATCTTCATGGTAGAGCAGAAAGAATCCAGGCGAGCTGGTCCCCATTCCACAGTTGCTGATCAGGCCTGAGTCACTGAGCCCGAGTCTCCGCTGTCTCATCTGGAAAACGGCGATGACACCCAACCCCGTGCCCTGCATAACTCAGAAACTCAAATGAAACCAGAAGCACAAAGGCACTTTGAAGCCTTAAAGCATCATGTAAGTGACAAATAAGCTGATTTGAACTACTGAACTGTAGTTCAGTCAGTACTAACTTTAATATCTTTCTGTACCTCTTAGCCTATTAAGGCACTCCAATCTAGTCCACTCTTTTTTTTATTAATTTTATTTATTATTATTACTTTTAAAAATTTGCTATAGGGCACATGCACTCACCAGAGAGAGAGAGAGAGAGAGAGAGAGAGAGAGAGAGAGAGAGAGAGAGAGAAGGGAACTGAGAAAGCAAGCTGCTAGATCCAGGACTTGATCATTGAATCGCAATCAGCCATGTGGGAGTCCAGCACCTTAACCACCACGTCACCTGCTGGCCCACTCTTTATGGATATGTTTTTAAGACACCTACAGGACCCCTCTACTAAAAAAAAGAACATGGAGCTGGCAGAGGAAAATGGAGATGAACGAAGGCAGCAATGATGCTGCTACTTTCCGTAGAGGATGGCCGGTCAGAGCTGCTTAGTGGCCCTTCTCAGGACTGCAGTTCAAATCCAACTGGGAAAATGTTTACACTTCTTTATCTTTATTATTATCATCAAAGAATTACAAGCAGCATCAGAAAATATAACAGATCTTTGGCATTCCAAGGCATTCACTTTGAATTCCTTTCAAATCTCCACGTGTTCACACTTGGGATGCATGTGTGCACACTTTTAACATTCAACTTTGATCCAGATACGTGTGCTCTGAATGCATGCTCTCAAGATAGACAGATAAAACTCTGCTCAAGGTTTACTTCTCTCCCGAAGACTTTTTTCCACAAGAAATTTTTAAATTTATTCCTTCATAAGAATCACTGAATGGTCCATAAACAAAGGTGAACCACCACGAATGCCTCGTAAGCAGGCACTTGCTAAGCAGGTGATGGGTCTGCCCCCAGGGGAGGATGAGCCCCACCCCCACCCCGCCTGCCTGGTACTAGGCTCACAGTAAAACTGCCCAGTTACCACATCCACAGCCTCCAAGTCACTCTTGAAGTGCTGCAATCACAACTGTCAGGGGCCTCTTAGACTAAAAGGTGGAAAGAGGAGGAAGAAAATCTGTCCCAGAAGAAACTGGTAACTGACTGGGAGCAAAGCTGTTCGGCCTCTGGGTGGTGCCAACAGAACTTCCCACTGGTAACTGATTGGGAACAAAGCGGATGTGACCTCTGTAACCTTCTGACCTTAGAGCTGTGTGAACATGGAACATATTGATGGAAAACCACTCACTGGTAACGGTATGTCCCTAAGTGCGCTATTAGGATTTACTACTAACATGTGGATGCCTTTATGAAGTACTATTAAAATTTTTTTTTGTGGTGGTGGTTTTTTATGAGCAAGAGAGTCAGGGAAATAGTACCCGCAATAGGGTCTTAGTGCCACGATCCATCCCCAGCCTGGCAGCCCTGGATCATGGGCACCCATGACCAGAGTACTCAGGGAGGTCTCTGGATGTGAACAAGGACTTTCCCATGAGTCAGCCTCGCAGAGTTACCTCTATGTGCTGCCGTCCAGCCCTCTGAGGTATCATTTCTATGAGCTGGTTGCAAAAGCACCTGGCAAACCAAATGGCTTCTCTGAAACAGCCTGTGATAGACTCATTCGGTCGCTACCTTCGTTTAGCTCTATCACTCTCGCTCGCACCCTGACGACTTGGTTAGCATGTTTCTTTATCATCAATTTGAAGCTAACTTTTTTCTTTGCCAAGTTATAGGTTAAAATACTTTTACAATGTTGTATCACTCCTTTGAATTTGTAAGTCATCTTTAGCGGCTCAACTAGAGATGTCTAAAAATACTTACTTACCAGTAAAGCAAATCACCTAATGTAAGGAAAACTAATGGAAAGAATTAAAAGAACTCTTCAAAAAGTTCACAGAGAGGGTCAGCAGGTGGCGTGGTGGTTGAGGCATTGGACTCCCACATGGCCGACTGCGGTTCCAGTCCCAGACCTGGAAGCTTGCTTTCTCACTTTCCCTTTCTGTCTCTCTGGTCAAATTAAAAAATAACAACAACAAATAAAATAAATAAATAAATAATTTAGAACAAAAAGTTCATGGAGAGCTGGTTCTGTAACACAGTGGTTAAATGTTATGCATTAGAGCTGGTTCTACATTGCCAACTGCAGTTTGAGTCCCAGCCCCTGTGGCTTGAAAAGCATGCCAGCTGTATACGTGTGAATGCCGAAAAGACTGAAGGGATGGATAAACGGAGGAAAAAGGATTGTGATGTGACCACCCATGCACCTATGCAAGTGGACATGCCCTCTAGCAATGAAAAAAAAAAAAAAAAAGCCTTGTGAAAAATGTGCATTATGAAAAAACTTTGGATTTCAAAAACCTTTTGCACCAAAATAAACTTGTATTTCAATTCTCCTTCCAGAAACTTTTTGGTGTTTCCTCATACTTAGCATTGCTATAATCTGACCTTGCTCCACTAAGACTTAGCAGTATCTTTCAAGTTTCCCAACTCCCACCTCGCTGCAAATGAATTCATCTTTAAATCTCAATCTGCTACAATAAAATAGGATGGAATAAAAAAAATTTTGCTACAATGGAGATTCACTAGAATTTGCAACTCCTCCTTTCTCTCATCTATGAGAATCAGTGTTAAGAATCTTTTTAAAAAATATATTTTTATTTCAATTTCTTTTATCATTCAATCATATGTTACTTAGCTTGCAAAGTGAATATTCCAACATGTATATATATATATACACATATATATTTCTCACCAATCCAACTGAGAATACTATACACTTATCCATATCTTTAAAATACCTGAATTCCTCTGAAATTATCTTAGATATTTCTATAAACAAGTGATTACTTTTACTATAGAAGCATCAGACTCGAGAAATAGATAACCTCATCTCAAACCTTCCCACTCTAGGTACATACACAATTTCCTTTGATAAATTATAACATGAAAAGTTTGGCTTCTTTCTAGTCATCTGGAACTTTCAGAAGGTCATCCAGAATTCTTCAAATCCCAACTGCCTTAATTTTTAATAAATTTCCATCTTTAGGTTTTCTAGAGTAAAGCCACTTTAGAAAGCCTACCTGAACTGAAAGAGTCTACCCTGGGATAAGTCATTAACCTATTCATTTATGATTCTATTTCCTATAATCAAGGAAATAAATCAAGTGAAAGAAAAGAAAGAATACTGTTTGTAGGGGGACAGCAGGTGGCATGGTGGTTAAGGCACTGGACTCCCACATGACTGACAGTGGTTCAAGTCTCAGACCTGGTTGCTTGCTTTCTCACTTTCTCTATCTCTCTGGTCAAATTAAAAAATAATAAATAAAATAAAAAATTATTTTAAAAAATATTCTGTGTATAGAAGTGCTAGCAGATCCTTTTAGTTTTCTTAACAGATGTGCTTAAGCAGCTACCAAGTCAGCAGGAGCACTTCAGCGGTAGGGGCTGGCTTACGAGGCATGCTGGTGAGCCACCTGAGAAGCCCACAGCCTCGTAGCAGACAGACATGACAGACAGGTCAGTACAGTCTGACACATGAGGCAACACCGGGTGCTCGAGAAGTCCCTTCTATTACTTTACTCCCATCTCTGCCTTGCTTATGGCTTTTTGCAAAGATGTGCCCAAGAAAGCAAGATTTAAAAAAAAAAATGAAAAGTGGAACAAACAACTAATGGAAAGCACGGAGCACTTAGGAGGTACACGTTCAGTGGTGTGAGGTGAGGGAGGAGGTTACGGTGCAGCGGCTGAGTTCTGATGAAGATGGGGCTTGTGTGTGGTTCTGAAGGGGGGGGGCAGAATTCTGGAATCGGCAGCATGTCTAATGGCACGGAGGCAAGAACTGCTGATAGTTCAAGGCGGTTTTCAGGTAGGGACTGACAAGAGATGATGCTGAGAGGCATCTGTAAATTACTTTAAAACACTTGAGCAGACACAGTGCACAGCCATGTATGTCTAGGTTAAACTGCAACCAGGTGCAACAACCAGATAGGCACAGTCCTGGGTGGTTGCTTAGCACTTGAGTCGGAAGCCGAAAGTCTAGGAGGGGTCACCATAGTGCTTGTGAGCTCTTCACCTCAATCGACACCGGTCATTTTGCTAATGAGCATAATGCATGTTAGAAGTGACTTTCTATCAGTAAAATTAATGGCCTATTAAATAGTATGATGAATATTAAAAATGGGTTCTCACCGGTAAAAACAACATGTATTGGGGCTGACAGGTGGCATGGTGGTTAAGGGTGTTGGATTCCCACATGGCTGACCATGGTTCAAGTCCTGGACCTGGCGGCTTGCTTTCTCACTTTCCCTGTCTCTCTCTATCCAGTCAAATTGAAGAAAAAAAAAAAAAAGAGTTTAATTAATTAATTAATTTAAAAAATGTATTCCGGATAGGCGATTTGGTTACACTACTATAGGCACAACTTCCACTCTTACCTGAACAAGATACAAGAATTGAGCATCACCTGCTGCTTTATCCTGGGCAACAATCCCTAGGCTGTCCCTATGTGGTTTTTTTTTTTTTTTGGAGAGGTTTTTCGCTATAGGGCGCGTGCGCTCGCCAGACAGACAGAGAGAGACATAGAGACAGAAAGCGAGAAATCACCCCCCAGGGGGGATGGTCACGCTGCAATCCCTTCTCCTCCATTCTCCTCTCGGGATCTTGGGCACGCACGCACACGCGTCCGACGTGAGTTGTAAGCCACCGGGTCCGAGACGCGAACCGCGGTCGACTACGTGGGAGTCCAGCGACATAGCCATTACGCTAACTGCTGGTTCCCTCCCTATGTGGTTTTTGTATCCAGCCTAAACTCCAAGGATTCTGGCTGCCTAATGTTGGCCATACAGGCAGATAAGGAACTCTTGCTTCTGGAATACTGACATGTCTGCCTGGAGGGATCTGACAGTTCATGATGAGAGTGCTCTGAATTAGCCAGAGAGTAAGGAGTCACCAAAGACAGAGACAAGGATGAAAACGGCTCCTGGGCTTTTGGAAAGGACAGTCTGCAAGAGGCTATGCCCCACTGGGCCGTGGAATGGAGGCTTCTGGTCAGGACGGATGTTGAACCCAGGTTGCTATAAAAAGGCCGAAGTGGAAATGGATAGTGGGAGCTTGGGGAGAAGATATGACCACTCAAAAAGACCTTTTATGGTGGTGTTGCTTGTCAGTTTATGTCCAGCACTATTCTCAGTAGAACTGAGGTCTGACCTGGCTTTCCAGCCTTGAGAGACAAAGGCGATGCTTTCACTTAGGTGCAGAAGCGGCAGACGTGAGCCATCTGCAGTGACAGCGACAGCTGCATGCTCTGAATAGGGAGTGTCTCAATCAGGACAGGGCTGGAGGAGAATCAGTCTACACTTGGGAGAGGGAGTCTCAAGGACCAAGCAACCCAGCAAAGCACGGCTAGACATTCAGAGGGCTTGAGAAACACCACCAAGCTCAACTGTGATTAAGACAGTGTCTCCAACGGACAAATGGTCCTTTTAAAACAATACATGATAGGTAGAAGAAAATTATTTTCCTCTGACACAGCACAGAATGAAATAGTGAAAATAAAAGAAACTTTGGAATAAGTTTGTGAACATTGGGCAAAGTAATAAACGCACACAGAAAAGAAAGCATTTGAATCACAACTCCTGTTGGTTGTTTGAGGAGTAACACTCATACCTCATAAGAACAATACTCATAAAAATGCCTTCTTATAAAATTATTCACAATTGTGAAGTCACAGTATCAACCTAAGTACCCAACAACTGAGGAGCAGATTGGGAAAATACGGTACACATACACAATGGGATACTACTCAGCTCTAAAGGATGAAAAATCCTGACATTTGCATAAAGTGGATGAACCTAGGTGATATGATGCTAAATAAGACAGACTATGAAAGACAAATACTCTATGTCTTTGCTTAACATAAGCCAGATGTCCACACGCTACGGTAGAAGCTGAAGGGCTCAGAAGCACGGAATAGAGGCAATAATGATAGGTATCAGAAGGGGAAGAGGCCATGGACACGAGCAAAGTACAAAGTATGGACAGTACATACTTCAGAAGCGAAAGAAGCTAGTGGAACCATGATCAAACATGCACAACATGACATAATGTTCCACCAAACAGGAACATGTGTATGTCCTTGATTTGGCTAGTATATACTGTAGGTATGCTCTGAAAAACCATGTGGTACTGGGCCAGCTGGCAGCGTGGTGGTTAAGGCATGGCCGACTGCGTGGCTCGAGTCTTGGATCCTGCAGTTTGAGACATGCACTGGGCACATGTGCATGTACCCAGACTCCTGAGAGAATGGAGGAGAGGGGACTGCAGTGTGGTCATCTTCTTGGTGAGAACATTCTCACTTTCCCTCTCTTTCTCTCCAGCAAGAGCATGTGTCCACCAGCAAAAAAAAAAAAAAAAAAAAAAAAAAACATATTGTACCCCACAAAGATATACATAGAATATTCATAAACCAGAAATCATAATTTTAAAATAATTAAAGCAATGAACATAATTATTACAGCTCTAAAAAAACCACATTTATCATAAAAAATGGCATTTTGTAAGTGTAAAACCCACAGGTAATTATCAGTTTATGTAAAAAAGTAATGGAAATCCAAAGGGAGTTGGAAGAAGACTAATACCAAATGTGACGGCAACTGTCCTCCCTTGGAAAAGAGTGTGATTAGTTTCCCCCAAGGACGTGGTGACAGGGACACATGCTCACCTGACAGTCTAGGAGCAGCTTCTGGATGGAGACCCCACTTTCAGGCTTTTGTAGAGTTTTCAGTCTCTCTTCTTGTGCCTCCATCCAGTTGCTCAAAGTCTGGATTTTGTTTTCATTCTCTGCGATACTTTCCAAAAGTTGTTCTAAATGTTGTATCTATAAGTGATGAGTAAGAACATCCTGAAACACTTCTCTTATTTTAAGATATATGCTTTAAAATGAAAATGCCACGATATGTTATTTTTAAAAGGACAATTCTATTTCTTCTCAAACTTCTAATATTTCACAAGTGCCAGGCATGATTTTTAAGCCACCAAGTCCAGGACCTGAACACTCAAACCTCTTAAGAACAATAATCATAAAAGTATCTTCTTCTAGTATTATTCACAATACTGAAGTCACAATATCAATCTAAGTACCCAATAGCTAATGAACAGATTGGGAAACTATGGTACTTATACATAACGGAATACTATGGATAGAGGATACGTAGGAGTCCAGTGCTATGACCACTATGCCACCTGCTGCCCACTACTACTAATTTTAAAAAGGCTGCCCAATATTTCGTCAGTTGGGAACAGTATAATGTTATTAATTATGCCCCTATAGTTGGAAATTAAGGCATTGTACGTTTTTGCCAGTATAAACAATGTTGAATTGAATACTTTGTGTATAGTCCTTTTTTTTTCTGAAGACCATCTACCTAAAATAAATGTGTAAGGGGTAGATGCCAGCAGGTGGCATGGTGATTATGGCACTGGATCCCACATGGCTGATGTCACAGTTTGAGTACAAAACACTGGGTGCATATACATGCATGCCCAAAGTCCCAAGAAGAGCATGGAGGAGAAGGGGTTGTGGTATGGCCATTCCACCAGGGGGTGATTTCTCACATTCCTTATCTCTCTGTTTCTCTCCAGAGAGTGTACACACCCTATGGCAAAAATCTAAATAAAGAAAGAAAGAAAAGAAAAAGAAATAAGATGATCATTAGGTCTTTAAATTTTCTAAATGCTTCCCAAGAGAGAACTTAAGTCATTACTAGGAACATATAAATGTGAAAGCTTTGAGCTTTATCCTTATCTTATTAAATATTTCTAACTTAACAAGTTTGTAATGCTACATAATGTTGATTTTTAATGTCTGGTAAGTGCAGTTAGTATCTTTTTGCATATTTGCCAACTACAACTTCCTATTTTGTGAACTATCTGCTCATGTTTCTTGCCCATTCGTGTACTTGAATCTTATAGAAATCCATCAACATGCATTCTCTGCACTGTAAAGGGATCCACCAATTACCAATATTATATATTTTCATTAATTATTTTAGTATTAGATTACATATTAAAGATTTTTCAGAAATGTTTTCTTAATTCTTTTTAAAGCTCCATTTTTAAAGCTTAATTCTTTTAAAAGACTGAAAAAGCTACCAAAATGCCATATGCATTTTTCTTCCTTTCATAATCTTTTCAAAGCTGAAATAGCTTTGCCCTTTTTGAATATCTACTTTCACAGAAAATACAAAAACCCCTGACCATTTAAGTAGCCTGACACAATACTTGACATCTTCTTAAATAAAAGTTCTTCTCTTCACTTGCCTAACTCACTTTTCCACTAAGAAGTCTCAGTAGAAAGAGAAAAACCATTTTCATACTCTCTTATATGTACCGATGGAGAATGCTAGGATTTATAAAAGGGCTATAATTGAGATGATTATTAGGCTTAACTATAAATCAACTATCTGAACATCTTTTCAAATTTTTCGGAAAGTAGTATTTTACGAGGCCAGCCATACACCCACTGTGACCCAGGAGCTCACCTTCCTATTCAGTGTTCCGTGCACTCGGTGCCACTGGCGGTTCATCTCCCCCAGGTGCTCTGCAAACTCTGTTCTTTCGTACCGCTTGCTTTCTACATCACCGGTGCTTAACTGAAGCAACGACTGGTTAACAAAGTCAACTACCCACTGTTTGTAGTCCATTTCCATTCGAAATTCCTAAAACAAACAAGCAAAGCCCAACACTCAGAGCCTAGACAGAAGTTGATGAGATGAACTGGATTTCTCCCTTCACGCACACGGAGGGGGCACCGAGCTCCTACCCATTACTCAAGGGACACCTGTGGGAGTCAGAGCCCACCCTCCCCAGCCCTCAGCCCTCATGAAGGGTCTCCTTTGAGTGGAGATTCTTTCGAAGAATCTTATATTCCTAGGAACAGAGAGACTCACTGCTTTCCAAAGACTGATAAAGCAAAATGAGCAGCATGAATAGTGGCTTCTACCACCTGAACTGGTATCAGGATGAGGGGAGTCTTGTGAGTAACAGAACACAACGAAGAGTTCTTTTTCTAAAAAAAGGTTTATTTTTAATTATGTTTACTATCATTATTCTTCAATTTTGGCCAGAGAGAAACAGACAGAGAGAAAGGGAGAGTGAGAAAGCAAGCTGCCAGGTCAGCCATGTGGGAGTCCAGCACCTCAACCACCACACTACCTGCCAGCCCCAACAATAAAGAGTTCTTGTGAGCAGTTGCTTGAGAGCCATGTGGGAATTCTGGGCTATCCCGAAGGCTCATGGAACCAACCAGATGGAAAAAAGGTACTTGCAGAATACCCAGCACACCTTTAAGGAACTTTGCCAATTTGGGCAGCTCCTCTGTTCTGTTGGGGACAGGCTTTGCCTCACAGGACAGTTTGGGTGACTAAGTTCTACAGCAATCCTAAAATCACCCAGGGCCAATCATGTTTCTGTCAAGCCTGTTACTTGTTGAGTTTTATCCTGCCAACTTTTAGCAACCCCTTTAGAGACACCTGGGGAAAACACATGGCATGTGGTAGGTTAGTAGAGCCTGTGAGAATATATTGTAGACATGTGACTCATTTAAAAATTCCACAACTCACCAAAGTTAGCATGTGGCATATAAAAACAAAATCGTCTGCTAATCATGCTTAGTGACTAACCAATCATTTGCTATCTACGAGAGGCTAGTTCCACCAGCCTGCAAGACCTTTGAAAGCCTTGGGCCAGGCTTGGCATTTGTCTGTCTTCCCAGTGGCCAGCACAGTGCTTGCCACACAATAAATGTTCATGTGTGGCCAGTTAAGTGCTAATGAAATCTACTCAAAATTGAACATCACGGAGAAGGCCATATTCACATCTGTTTGTAGAAAGACACCAACTTGTTTCATATTCTCTCTCTAACTCAGGTATTGCTTCAAAGTAGGCTGTCTGATAGAGCTGAAGGAAACCGCTTGCTCTCAAGAAGCTCCGTCAAGATAGGAAGATGGGCAAGTAAACAATAATTACAACGTGGTGTGAAAGGAACTACTCATAGCATCATGGAGACATCTAACCCAAGAAAGTCGCCTAACTGGACCAGGAGAGTCAGGGATTGACTTCCAAATGAGGGGACACTTGAGTTGACTCTCAAGGGTGATTAAGAGGATTTATATAGCTCAAAGTAGGCCGTCGTATTTTAGGCTGAAGGTGTGACATGTACATAAACATGAGGAGTAAAGCACCAGGATCAGGTGAGGGATCAAAAAGTGCTGGTCCAGGTCAGCCTTATAGTCTAGTGGTTAAGAGAAATGAATCCCACATGGCCGACTGTGGTTCGAATCCCAACTCTGATGGCTTGAAAAACACATCAGGCGTGTGTATGCCACAACCCCAAAAGAATGGGGAAACAGAAGAGAAGGGATTGCAATAAAACTACACCCTAGTGGGGATGCTTTCTCCTTTTCTGTCAAGTACTCATGGTCTCTGACCATTAAAAAAAAAAAAGGAAAGAAAGAAAAAGAAAATCACTGTCTGGACTAAGACAAGAGTTTATGTGGGGGCACGAAAAGGAGTTAAAGAGAAAAACTTAGATTATTCTGCAGAGATGGGAGCTACCAAAAGAATTCAAGTGGAATAAGTATACTTACCGCCCTAGAATTACCCACCATTCCCAACCCCCAGAATTAGTTTTTCTAAATTAAATTCTACATGTCTCTTTGTTCAGCTTTTCCCTCCAACTGATGTGCCTACTTAATGAAAAGACTTTTGCTCCTTTTGGGTAATTACCTTGTACTTCTGAAGAAGATTTTTAACTTGGGCTGCAGAACTTGGGGCCTGCACAGAGTCTCCATCAGCAGTCTGATGTTCCACATTGTTCATCCAGCTAATCATTTCCGTGATTGCTTTACGAGATGGTAATTTCTCCATCTGAAGCTGCAAGGACAAAATGATTTCCATTTAATTACCTGCAGTTAACAAAATGAATCAGGGCATCACTAAAGATGATATCTGGTTTGATAAAAGGTCTTGCTACATAATTATGCAGGTTATGCACAAAAACAAACCCGGCATTCAAACTCAGAATAAGCGACCCCCAAACAATGACAATGACCTTCACATAAACTAACACTGTAGCTCAGTAAACTGAGAAATAAAGTAATTAAGCCTGATTTCTCTCTTAAGAAAGATCCCACTGAGGAGAGTCCAGTAATTAAGACCTATATTCAGTGGTGACAGAGAAAAATAGGTAGTGTCAATGAAAATTATTGAGTCAGAGAAATAATTTTAAAAGAGTTGGGAGCTAACAAGTGGATGCTAATTCAAACACTGGGTCTTTAAATACTTACCTGGTGAAGTTTTTCTTGAATATCTGGAAGCTGAGTTATGAGCAACGTCCATTTTTGCTCAAACTGTGCTAATGAAGCTCTCAGCGTGGCGGTGTCTGCTTCTTTCAGGTGAAGGAGTTGGTTCCCAGTACTTATAACTGCAGTCTTCAAGGAGGACTTTTCATTAACTTCCTTTGAAAACTCCTAAAGGAGAGTTTTAAAATGTATAAGCTTTTAAAATTTAAATATGGCATAGAGTAATTGAGAGTCAAAAAACTGCTCAGAGTCCAAAACTAAATACAGGAAATCAAAGCGATCTTGGAAAAGTTCGTGGGAAATGCGTATTGCAGAAAATTATGCACAGATTTCAAAATTATTTTTTCACCAAAATAAATGTATACTTAATTTCTTCTCTTTCTCTCTCTCCTCTCTCCCTCCTCCTCCTCCTCTCTCTCTCTGTCTCTGTTGCAAAAGGTCATGTGCACTTGCCAGAGAGAAATTGGGAGAATGCGCTCCCTGATGAGGCACAGGAACGTAGCAATCCGTTCTTTATCGTTTTTGGGATTTGGGGGTACACACGCATGTGCCAGGTAGGTTTTTTGAACTCCTAGAGCTGAAATTTAAATTGCAGTTGGCCATATGGGATCTGACTCTCTTAACTACCAATCTATGGGGTTGGCCCTATTTCCACTTTTCCATGAACTCTGAAGTCCCTCATATTTGAATATGCCTGTGTACACACACACGCACTTATCCTTACACACATTAGATATACAGTGGCAAACAGAAGGAATTCTTGCCTTGCAAAAAGCTTCCAGCCCAGTGGATTAAAATTTTAAAAAATAGGTAAGTCATTTATTTCACTGGTAAGTATTACAGGAAATTAAAGAATATGACAGAGTTCATATAAAATGACCTATTTGCAATAAATTTTAATTAAAATATTTAAGATCTTTCCTATGTATTTACAGATTCTCTCAAGTATGTTTTAAAATATTTACATTTAATGCCAAAGTAAGTTGCCGTGGCCACAAAATATGGAAATTGGAAAAAAGAGAAAAGATCAGAGAAAAAGACTAGAGTTTTGTGAGTACAATTTATACTACATAAGTAATACCTTTTTTAAAAAATCTAAAAACAATAAAGGCTTTTCAGTATATATATCAATTCTGTATGTAACAATTAAAACCATGCATTTGTTAACTTAAATATTTATGAATTAATAATCCTATAAGGTTGTCCTAAGAGGTTTTTTTTTGAGGGGGTGGGTTTCTGCACTTGTGAAACATCCTATTTCAAAACAAGTTATAAATCTATATTTATTTTATAGAGTCAATTAAAAATATACTTTATCATTATAAATACATAAGAGAATTATATGAACAAATTGTTTTACGTTAGAACATAGTTACTCTTAGCCCGAGTCTCACCCCATATCCACAAATGAATATAGAGACTATCACATCAACTCTGATACTCTTCCCTTGATAGATATTTCTGACCATTAAGTATCTGAGCATATTCTATTGCAACTTACAAAAAATTTGTTTATGTTGCTTCTGATTGTGTCCAGGTCCTGAGACACGTTGAGAGACTGTTCTTTCCAGTAATTCAGAGTTTGCTGAGAAGACTCCAACCACTTGGTTAACTCATCTGAATCTCTGTTAAAACTAACAGGAGCAAAGCAAGAGAGAATGGAAATCAGAAATGAACTCTGATGACACTATGCATTGCTGGCATAGTTCCTCATTTTACAGTATATTTTCCTGTGTTGATCAGCCCTGTTATTCAGAAAATCATAATGTTTACAAAAAAAATCATACCACTTTTCCCCTTTAATTTGTCATAGGACACATGCACCTGCTGGAGAAGAGAGAAGAGAGAGGAGAGAAAAACTGAAAAAGCACCCCCTGGGGGCGGGTAGTCACATCATGATCTCTTCTCTATTGTCACCTCAGGATTCTGAGTACACATGTACATGCCCCCAGAATCTTTCAAGCCACCAAGTCCAGGACTGGAACAGCATAGTTGGCCATGTGGGATCCAGTGGCCCCAACCACCTGCTGCCTCAGAATCATACACACACACACACACACACACACACACACACACACACACACGTTGGTTGCTACAGGTGTGCTTGCTAGAGACAGACAGGGGGCTGCAGGAAGTGAGAAATCACCCCCCCCCAGGGGGGGCATAGCTACACCACAATCCCTTCTCCTCTCAAAATTTTGGGCACATATGCACACATGCCTGGCGTGCATTCAAGCCATGGGTCAGGGACTCAAACTGTGCGGTCAACTATGTGGAATCCAGCCACTTAACTACCATGCTGGCCTAATCATACCATTTTTATGCCATGTTCCAAATCTGATGCTCAGGCATTTTTGAGGCCACTCTCCTTTATGACTAGTCATGAACAAAGAGGAATTTAAAAGTCTAAATAATTTTTTTAAATTTATTACAAAACAAAAGTATGATCATAGATAAGGACAGAGATGATTTTTATTAATCAAATGTTCACTATAAATACATTTATAGTAAAATTACAATAGTACTTATTTAAGTTGTGTAACTGCAAACTGCCATTGGCTGGGTGCCAACATTTTTATCTGTTTTGATGAAACTATCCAAACAGGGACCAGCAGTTGGCGTAATGGCTATGTCGCTGGACTCCCATGTAGTCGATCGCGGTTCGAGTCCCGGACCTGGTGGCTTAAACTCATGCCAGGTGCATGTGAGTGCATGCCCAAGATCCCAAGAGAATGGAGAAGAAGGAATTGCGGCATGGCCATCCCCCCCGGGGGGTGATTTCTCGCTTTCTGTCTGTCTTTCTAGCAAGCGCACACACCCTATAGCAAAAACCTTTCCCCCCAAAAAAAGAAAGAATGAAAGAAAAGAAAAAGAAAAGAAATATCCAAACAAAATGCTGCCTTCCTTATAACTTTTCAGCTTCTTAAGGCTAAGACAACCCTTTGAAAGGTAGGGATGAAAATGAAATTTAAGTAAGTTTTGTGTTCTGTAACTTCTTCAAGTGGTTCAAGATTATACTAACTGGGGCTGGCAGGTGACGTGGTGGTTAAGGGTGTTGGACTCCCACATGACTGCAGTTTGAGTCCTGGATCTGGCAGCTTGCTTTCTCACTTTCTGTCTCTCTCTCTCTTGCTCTGTCCTTCTCTCGTAAAATTTTAAAAAATAATAAATAAAGTTAAAATCAAAGATTATACTAAGAAAAAAGTTCTCTAAGGAACTCAAAAGATGTTTCTCAAACTACTCTATTAGCTACAAATTATTTTTCTTAAATTTTAAAACATTTGGAAGAGGGCAGGAAAGAGCAACATCGTGGTTTAAAGGTAACATGAATTATTTTATAACCTAATTCCTAGTTTCCATAGAAACGAGCAAACACTCCCCAGCAAACTCAATACCTAGAGTCCTGTGTTCAGTGAACCAGCGTCAGAGACTCTAGATCCCATTTAGTCCAGAAAAGGGACAAAACAGTTCACCGAGGGGGACTGCATGGCAACTTTGGCTGGCTACAGAAGCCCCCGGAAGCCTTTCTCCAGGGCTGTGCGAAGTTAGAAGCCAGCCAACCCCTGAGCGCACGCACCTGAGCAGATACTTGAGCAGCGTGTGCAGCCTGTGCAGCTCGTGGTCAATCTTCTTGTTCAGGGACAACCACTGCTCTTCCAGCTTGGCGATCTGGTTCTCCAGTTCAGGGCAGCTCACAGACGCCGTCAGCTGTTTGCCTTCATTCATAGTTTGGTAAAGCCGGGCATGCTTCCCATCAATGTTGCTTTTTATTTGCTAATAAAAGTAAAGTCACAGAACAAGTTATTTAAAAAATAAAATCTGTCAATTTATTCACAAGTATTTCATCTAAAAACCTATCGAAGGGCCTGGCAGCTGGCATGGTGGTTAAAAGCAGTGGATTTCCACATGGTCAAACGTGGTTCGAGTCCCAGAACTGACGGTTTGCTTTCTTACTCTCCTCCCTTCCCCCAGTCAAAATTAAAATAAATTAATTAAATGAAAAAAACCTATCAGAGGTGACTGAAGAAACATGAACACTTTTTTCTCTTTAGAATTATTTATTTATTTAATTCCATTCGTTATTATCATTATTTTTAATTTGACCAGGCAGAAACAGAGAGAGAGAGAGAGAAAGGGAAAGTGAGAAAGCAAGCCACCAGGTCTGGGACTTGAACCACAGTCGGTCATGTGGGAATCCAGTACCTTTAACCACCATGCCACCTGCCGGCCCCAAAACATGAACACTTTCTCAACCCTCAAGACTATAGTCTGGACAAGCATGGTTAATAGTGTATTGATCACCTTCCTTAAGGCATTTTTTCTTTCTTTTTTTTTTTCCTTTCTTTTCACTCCTCCATTCCTCTCTTCTTTCCTTTCTTTTTTAATGAGAAAAAAACAGAAGGAAGAGAGAGTGTGGAAGGGAGGGAGAGAGAAGGCATGTGAGTGTCCGCGCATTCAAGAGAGGATAGTTGGGAAGGAATTTTTGACAAGGCCTCTCTATTAGCTAATGCCTCCATCTAAAAATAAAATAAAAACAAGCTGGCAGCCTATAGGCCGCATTCAGCTTGTAAACAGAGTTTGTGTAACCTAAGGATTATTTTAAGGATCAGGAAGTTTTAGCTAGAAATCATGATTTCCTGTGTTTATGGGAAAACTGGAAGATCTAACAATTGTGGGTCTACACTACCATGAGGCAAAGCAAACAAACGGAGCAGTAATGGCTCTCAGAAGGGCCTACTCCCTTTAGCTCTCCTCCCATCTCCTTCCCACACCCAAAAACACACCAGCCAGCAGCCCTTACCTCCATTCCCCTGTCTGGTCCGGGAAACATTTCAGGTTACCACTTAGATATGAAGGGAATAAATAAACCACTTATCAACCCATTAGATGCAAAAACTAAGATTTCTACAGTCTTCTGAATGTAAGATTCAGTACAGAAAAAAGGAGAGAACTTTAGAAGAATAAGTTAGAAGAGAGAGCACATCATTAATCTAACGTCATGAAATGAAAAATAAAATTCTTCAAAACCCCCTGAAGAGAAGTCTGTCTAGAGGCAATTATCTTCCACAGATGGGTTCAGCTATACCATTTTCCTGACAGCTGTTTAAAATAACCTATCACAGAATTTTTGCCATCTTCCAACTAACCGATGCCTTATAAAAATGACCAGCATACCCTATTTACAATGTCTTTCCTACCATTCCCATTTGTAATCCTTGACCCCACCTGCTAGAATAAAATGTCCAAGATCGGTTTTAAATCAAAGTTCCAGAACTGGGCATGGGTGACACATGCCTGTAATCCCTGGAAGGCTGAGCAAGGAGGGCTGCAAGTTCTGACCAGTCCAGGCAACATAGCAAGACCCTGTCTTGAAAATGAACAAACAAAAAAACAAGTTCTAGGCACTGCTGCCTAATGCGAGGACCACGTGGAGGACTGGGTTCAGTTTCTGGACTAGGCCAGGCATGGTGGTAGGCACTTATAATCCTAGAAACTGGGTGGTGGGGGCAGAGGATCACACTACAGACTGTGAAAAGTAACGGTTCTCTCTCTGTCCCTCGCCCTCCTCATGCAACCTCTTTCCCATATTTAAAAAAAATCTAATTTTTTTTAACCTTTACCTGCTAGACATGTCATCTTTGCAACTCTAAGAAGTTTTGATTTCTACATTTTTTACACAGATTGTACATTTGTCACTGGGTCTAGGAGGTGCTTTGCCTGCTTCTGAACCTGGGTTTGAGTTCAGAGGCCACACAACTGACCCAATTCCACGGCCCACAGGCATCCACTGGTCATGACGGCAACATCCAACAGACACACACCAGCTTCTCCATGACTCTGAAGACAGAATGGCCTAAATACATGAGGTGAGCTTTATGACATGTGTCTTCTTTTAGTCTGGCACTTTATTTAAAAGTACTAGAACAATTGTTTCTTTTGTTCATGTCAAATTTAAGAGAATTACACACATTTTAAGGAACACAGTCACTTTGGGACCAGCAGTTGGTGTAATGGCTATGTCGCTGGACTCCCACGTAGTCGACCGCAGTTCGAGTCCCGGATCTGACAGCTTAAAACTCACGCCAGGTGCGTGTGCGTGTGTGCCCAAGATCCCAAGAGGAGAATGGAGGAGAAGGGATTGCGGCGTGGCCATCCCCCCAGGGGGTAATTTCTCGCTTTCTATCTCTCTGTCTCTCTGTCTGGCAAGCGCACGCGCCCTATAGCAAAAACCTCTCCAAAAAAATAAATAAATAAAAGGAACATAGTCACTTTTGGGGAAAATAATCATTAGCATTAGGTTAGTTAATACTAGATTATTTCCTTTTTTTTAAGAATTATTTATTTTATTCCATTTGTTATTATTATTATGTTTAATTTGACCAGAGACAGAAAGAGAAAGAAAAGGAAAGAAAGAAAGCAAGCTGCCAGGTCCAGGACTCGAACCATGGTCAGCTATGTGGGAATCTAGCACCTTTAACCACCACGCCACCTGCTGGCTCCAATACTAGACAATTTCTTAATATAATGAGTTCAAAATACCTTTTTTTTTAAGTTTGTTACAGGATACACGTGCTCACCAGGGTGGTGAGGATTGAGAAAGGATCCCTGGGGGAAATGGTCACCCCACAATCTCTTCTCCTCCACTCTCCTCTCTGGATTTTTGGGCACACACATGTGCCCAGCATGATTTTACAAGTTGTGGGTCTGGTACTCAAACCACATAGCCATGTGGGATCCAGCTGCCTTCACGGTGCTGACAGCTGGCCCTAAAATACTATTTTTAGTGGCACCCTTTCAGCTGTTGAGATGCGACCTTCTGTATTTCTGGACTAAAAGAATTAAACAACTCCTTCGCCCTCACTCAGCTCCAGAGGACCCTGTTTTACCTTAGACTCAATATATTAGTACGTCATGAAAATCATGATGTATTTTTCTATGTTTTTCCATGCAAAAATGTGTCATGACTTCCCCGATGACCCAATAAAACAATGGTAACAAGACCAATTAGAGCTCTCCAGGCTCCTAAAGAGTATAAATACGGTGCTCTAAAAGTCTAAATACAGTCCTCTAACAAACGTTCCTCAGAGGGGCTAAAATGCCTCCAAGGAAAGTAGGGCCCTGCCAAGGGTTTTTTGCCTCATTTTTTTATTCAGGCAATAAACCAGCTTTTGAAGTTTAAGGTTGACCTTGGATAATTACTATTTGGCTGCCCAACGCAGTTTCTGACTATGCGTATTTTAAAGTTAAAAATAAGCAGGTTAAGTTTCTGAGGAGAAGATTTAAACTTGTTTTTTACATTCTTAGTCATGTTCTCAAATGCCACTTGAAAATCATTTTAAGGTTTTATCTTTTCTGTGGCATCAAAATTGGAGATGCCAAGACTCTGACAGCAACGTTACCAAGAATTACACTTGGAAAGTTTAAGTCTCCAGTCTTTTTATAACGTGGGTGGTAGGCAACAGACCACTGTCTAGAGACGAGTTTCATCAGGGCTTTATTGCGGTAATAAAATTCTATGTTCTGTTTCATGTTTAGTGTGGCCATAAGCACCTGTTTAGAGGCCCATGGCTTATCAAGGTAGTTGCATTCTCCAGCTTCTCTCCATGCTAGGAGCTCGTGGACATCCACCTCCTGAGAAGGCAGGACTAACGTGGGTAATGCATTCTATAGACAGAGAAGCCGAGACTTGGAGACTGGAAAGCAATGGAAATGTGTGACAGAACCAGAACTCAGACTAAGGCCTCCAACCTCAAGGCCAACGCGTCGTCACGCGGAAGAACTCCGTCAAATCTGCAGTCTCTCGGAATGCACCTAATGAGCTGTGTGATGAACAATGCCGCGTTTCGATGAAAATCATTCACTCTCTAAACCAAACACCGTAGCCAAAACAAACACCACATGAGAAACCAAGACCATGTCTTTGACGGTGTAAATGGAAACAAAATACCTGGTAAAACGAAATCCTTTCCACTAATCTTTCCTCGGTCTCTTCCACCAAACTCACAGAGGGCAATGTAGATAAGAGAATTTCCAGGTCCTTTTCAAGAGATGCATAGTTTTCATCAAATTCTTCCCATTTCTGGAGAATCAAAAACACAGAATCAGTGGGAGCCTCTTTCTAGATTGGTTCCACACAATGAAAACAAAAATGAGGGCTGGGTCTTCCTCTACAACCTCCTCATGTGAACATAATCTGGGTCTGGCTGAGGTTGGAGTGCTCTTGGGGGTGCTATCTCTGCTTGTCTGTCTCTCTCTTACTCATGGAAAAAATAAACTTGTAAAAAAGAATGGTGAGACCATAAAAATTAAAACACTGACTCCAGCTGTTTTTGAGAGATATAACCCACCCTAGTAAGAGCTTAACTTCTAATGGAAAATAATTCCATTGGCTTTGAAGTTAAGTTTGAAAACACCCAATTGGTGGGGCCAGCAGGTGGTATGGTGGTTAAGATGGTGGACCCCCACAAGGCCAACTGCTATTCAAATCCTAGACCCAGTGGCTTAAAAATCAGACTGCTCACCGGGCATGTGTACATGCATGTCCAAAATCCTGAGAGGATAATGGAGAAGGGACTGCGGCATGGACATGCTCTCAGGGGGTGATTTCTCACTGTCTGTCTGTCTCTGTCTTTCTAGTGAGTGCACACTCTCTATAGCAAAAATTTCTCTTTAAAAAAAAAAATCACACTGGGCACGTTTGCATGCGTGCCTAAGATCCCAAGAGAATAATGGAGGACAAGGAACTGTGACATGGCCATTGCCCCAGGGGGTAATTTCTCACTTTCCCTCTGTCTCTCTCCAGCAAGCACAAAGAAGCTTTTCCTGATGGTGACCAAAAAAAATTGTTTCATTCAGGAAGCAACAGTTAGAACGAGACATAAGTTCTACATTCTTCATTATTATGTTTCCGTTTAACTACAGCTTAATGATAACTAGATACTTGTCAATACTTGGAGGTTGTGGTGGAAAAGCAGGAATCCCCAGTTTAAGTATCAAGTTTCTATAACTCAGATACCTGCAACAAACTCTGCAGCTTCATGCCATGCTGAAGGGACTTTTCTTCCAGTAATTTAACTTCTTTTACTTGCTCTGCCCAAAACGCCTCTCTCTTTTGCAATAAAGAAGGAAACATTTTGGTGGAGTAAGTTTGAATCAGGAACATATCAGCAACAAGCTTCTGGAAAAAAACCTGTAAGGTAGAAAAGATTTTTAATTTTCATTTTTAAATGTGAACATCTTAAAAACCAAATTACTTCCATTTTTATCCATGTATTTTTATTTTGGAATCCAAAAGTCTAAGACATCCATATAAAGCCAAATGTACCAGAAAACACAAAGATAAGGGAAGTGAATCCCTTACTCTTTGAAGACTCAAGAAATGTGAAAAAATTATAAAGAAATATTATACTCAAGTAATATTTTCCACAAAACAACTCATTTAAAGTGGCAAACATTATTGTTTCAGTTTCTGGACTGACCTTCTCAATCAGTTGTTTTGAGTCTTATTACACAAAGGTAGATGTCACAGTGGCTGATTAATTTCAGGAGAGTAAGGTGAAAGGAGAGATGTGGACACCCAATCAGCCCACATAATCCACAGCCAGGGCTCCTACACCGTGGCTTTTCTGCTCAATAAAATGGCTTTTAAAAATGAAAAGAAAGGGGGACCAGCAGTTAGCATAATGGCTATGTCGCTGGACTCCCATGTAGTCGACCACAGTTCGCGTCCCGGACCCGGTGGCTTAAACTCACGCCGGGCGTGTGTGCGTGCGTGCCCAAGATCCCGATAGGAGAATGGAGGAGAAGGGATTGCGGCATGGCCATCCCCCCGGGGGGTGATTTCTCGCTTTCTATCTCTCTGTCTCTCTCTGTCTGGCTAGCGCACGCGCCCTATAGCAAAAACCTCTCCAAAAGAAAAAAAAAAAAAAAGGAAAGGAAAAGAAAGGAAAAAAAAGAAGAAAAACTGGCTAAATAAAAAGAATTTGCTGATGTGGGTTTACAGGGATCCTGGTCAACAAAGGTTTCCATATTTGTACAGGATGAGGATCCTGCATCTGAAATGCTTGGGAGTGGGAGTGCTTCAGATTTGGGATTTTGGAATATTTGCATATTCATAATGAGGTATCTTGAGGATGTGACCCAGGTCTAAACATGAAATTCATTTAAGTTTCACAGACAGCCTTACACTTGAAATAATCTTAAAGTAATTTTATATAAAAATATAAAATTAAAACATTTTAATATTTTTGTGTTGTAACATTTTGGCTATGATCCAACCCACAAGGTCAGGTATGGAACATTCCATAAATTAGTACTCAGAAAGTTGGGATTTTGGAGCATTTTTGATTTTCAGATTAGGGATGCTCAACTTGTACTTGAAGAATCCCCCCCCCCCTTTTTTTTTTGGAGAAGTTTTTGCTATAGGGCACATGCACTTATCAGAAAGACAGAGAGAAACAGAGAGACAGAAAGCGAGAAATCACCCCCCAGGGGGGATGGCCACGCTGCAATCCCTTCTCCTCCATCCTCCTCTCAGGATCTTTGTCACGCACGCAAATGCGCCCGGTGTGAGTTTAAGCTACCGGGTCTGGGACTTGAACCACGATTGACTACGTGGGAGTCCAGCGACATAGCCATTATGCCAACTGCTGGTCCCTTTTTACTTTTTTTAAAGAGAGATTTTTGCTATAGGGTGCTTGTGTTCGCTGGAAAGACAAGAGACAGAAAGCAAGAATTCACCTCCCCTCAAGAGGGATGGCCACACCACGATCCCTTCTCTAGTCTCCTCTCAGGATCTTGGGCACGCACACACATGCACCCAGCGTGAGTTTAAGCCACTGGATCCAAGACTCAAACCACAGTCGACTACGTGGGAGTCCAGAGATGTACCCATTACGCCATCTGCTGGGCGCTCCAAGAAACCCTGAAGAGGAAGGCTTTTCCTTCACATGGAGGTTCTCCATCATAGTCTGCTGCCTCCTCTAGTTATTTTGAGAGACCCCCTTATTATGTGACTCCCCCTGCTCCTATTCCTTGACAAGGACAAATAGAAGGGGTTGTGAAAGCATTTAACCAAAGACCTGAAACACTATAGACAATATTATTTTATCTTCTTTCCCTCTATCCTTTACACAGTATTTACCTTTCAGTGTTTTTTGGACTGAAAGGTAAATACCAAAAGCCCTAGAATAAGCTTGGTGAAGGCAGGGACTATGACTTACATGCTTTTTGTTGTCAATACATAGGTTACGACATATCTCTAGTTGGTGATCAAGGGGATTTTATTTAAGGAAATGAATGGAAAATGAAAGGACTTATTGTAATATTATAGTACATAATAACAAATCATCTTTTTTGTTTGCTGTAGGGCACATGCACTCAGCAGCAACAGACAGACAGAGACAAGGAGAGAGATAAAGTGAGAAATCACGCCCTCACAGGGATGATCATAGTGCAATCTCTTCTCCTCCATTCTCCTCTAGGCATTTTGGATATACATACATATGTGTGTGGCATGTCTTAAAGGTTGCCAGATTTAGGACTTAAAACTACACAGTTGGACACATGGGATCCTATTATCTTAACCACCAAGTCACCTGGCTGGCCCCATAAATCATCTTCTTTAATTCTATTGGGTTGTTGGGGAAGTCATAATGCATTTTTTGCATAGAAAAATACATCATGACTTTCCCAAAGACCTAACAGTTCAACAAAGGTTTTCCCCAAGTCAATTTCTCCTAATAAATGCCCTTATAGAATGTTTCTGAATGTTAATTTTAAACTTGTTTGGAGACCCATTGATAAACATGTTTCCTCCATCAGCTTAAAGCACAATGAATCTACAGGGAATGAATTGTGTCTATTTTAACTCACCATCGGGTTCCTGAGTTAGCAGGTTCCCGGTACAGAGTAAGCACTTTATGTTTACTAAAAGAGGAAAACTATATTTCCCAAGGAAGAAAATAGTTTCTATAAACAATCAGAAAAACCTTAACATTTTAGTCTAGGAAGAGATCACGTGACCCATGAGTCTTACCTTGTGATTTTGTATTTGAGCCCGTAAGGCATCTTGACTTTTGGTGTGTTGCAAGTGGTCACGAGCAAGCTTTTCCTTTCCAATCTTCACTAGCTCTACCATGCCTTGTAGCAAGGCATCCTGCTGGCTCTCAGTGATGGAAGGGCTGCTGAGTGCTGTGTACCTGGCTCGCAGGATTCCCCACATACTGTCAAGCACATCCTAAAAAGAAAAGTGCAGGTGTGCAGAAGCATTTTCATCCTACCAGGAAACTATTAAGACGAAAAACAAACCTATGCTCTTTTGGAAGAAAAAAAGGTATTATTCCCTACAATAATAATGTGGAGTAGATGTTTTCTACTCAGGCATACCTCTAATTTGTAAACCTCCTGGAGTAAAACGTAAGGTAAATGAAGCTTCTCCCCTTCATCCCTTAGTTTAACCACTCGGCTCTCAGAGTTCTGCAGCTCCACTGTAAACTCATCTGCTTTCTAAATGAGAGACAATAGAAAAAAGGACAAAGTTTCAGTAAGCCAGAGAAACACATATATTCATTTAAAAACTAAACAGCACAAAAAGTAGTGAAGGGAATACTGAAAACCCCACCTCCCACTCCTTCACCTCTGGCTCTCCGTCTCAATCTCCCCAGAGGCCGAACAGTGCAGGTCCTTCCCAACACGGTCTAAGTGTACACCAGAAGGGGTGCAGGTGCATATCCGTAAGTCCACTGACTGCACCACAGCTTTCTGTCCTGCAGTTAGCCCTCATTTATCTGCTCAGCAGCATCTCTTCAAATCAGCAGGCACACAAGGAGGCTCAAAAATATTTATGGAAGTTAAAATGAAATTAAAATATGAGCTTAGGGCCAGCAGGTGGTGTCGTAGTTAAGGTGCTGTCCTCTCACATGGCCGGTCTAGCTCGAGTTCTGGACCTAGCAGCTTAAAAATCACGCTGGGTGCATGTGCATGTGCATGCATGCCCAAAATCCCAGGAGGAGAAGGGAGGAGAAGGGACTGCAGCATGGGCATCCTCCGGGGTGTGATTTCTCACTTTCCCTCTCAAGGTCTCTCTGTGGGGAGCTCATGCACCCTATGGCAAAAAACTTAAAAAGTTGGTGAAAACATTCTAAAATCCATGCATAGTTTTTCATGCTACCCATTTTCCAAGAAAGTTCTGAAGACCTCCTCATATGCAGTTCCTTTCAACCAGGCACAAAGTATGCCACTGTAAGGATGCACCCTGCTTTAATAAGAGCTGACAGTCTTTAATCCAGGTAACACTGCCAGGCTCATCCTTGGATATTTACAGTCATCTGGTAGTCATGACTACAGTCATTCTGGTAGTCATCTTTATGCACTTGAGTGCAGGGCCAGCACCTAGCACAGTGCCTGAACACAGTAGGGCCTCACTTAATGCTTGCTGAATGAAGTCGAATTGCTGCTATGTGGAAGCATATTTATGCGTAAAAATCTAGAAGACAGCTGAATGATCCCCAAAGCTGGACAAATTAGCACTTCTAATTCGCCAAAAAGATAAGGGTCTCATTTTCCAAAATCCTCACTGACACTCACACACTTAAAGTTCTGCCAGACTGATGGGTAGATTGAAAATGGTCTCTTTGTTTTAGTACACTGAGCTACTTATGAAATGTTTTTAAAAGGTCAACACCAATAGTTTTCATTTTCATTTATTAACTTAAGCCTTACTACTGCTTCAAAGGAAAGTGGTTCAGAAGCACAGTTTAAACACAAGACTCTCTAGTTCAAGGGTAGGTCATTTTACTATTGTGGCTTGCTTACCTGAAGCTGTTCACCAATACTCTGGCCACTAATTTCATTCAAAGATTGCTGTAAAGATGTCTTATTCTTAATGAGTTGATCATATAATCGCTTTATTTCATTCTGTAGGAAAAAAGATAAATGCAGGGAATTGAGTGATCTCATTTAGGCTTTAATGAACTTATTTTTACTTGTTTAATTTTTTATCATTTTTGTGTTATTAGAAATTTCAAACATACATAAACCCAGAGGAATTCCAACATCCCCATCACTGAGCTTTAATACCTGCTGGCCTGTGGCTGGCCTTCCCACTATGCCCTCCCCCAGCTATCTGACTGCCCAGTCTTTCTTCCCTCAGATTCCTTGAAAGCAAATTCTAGAGATCAAGTCCTTTTTTTAAAAAAAGATTTTTACTACAGGGCGTGTGTGTTCACGAGACAGAAATACAAAAAGAGAGAGAAAGTGAGAAATCACCCCCCAGGGGAATGGCCACACCACAATCTCTTCTCCTCCATTCTCTTCCTGGGATTCTGAGCACGCTCGCGCACGTGCTCAGCATGTTTCAAGCCACCGGCTCCAGGAGTTGAGCCTCAGTCTGCCATATGGGAGTCCAGTGACATAACCACTATGTCATCTGCTGGTCCCAGTATAAAGTCCTTTCATTAGTATATGTGTCTGTGTGTACCCCTATAAGATAAAGATCTCCTCCTGCTTTTATAAATACAATATACCTTCCCCAAATCAATAATCCCAATCCCATCCAGTCAGAGTTCATGCTTAATTGCCTCAAGTTTTTTTTTTTTTTTCTTTTTTTTGGAGAGGTTTTTGCTATAGGGCACGTGCGCTTGCCAGAAAGACAGAGAGAGACAGAAAGTGAGAAATCACCCCCAGGGGGGATGGCCACGCCGCAATCCCTTCTCCTCCATTCTCCTCTCGGGATCTTGGGCATACACGCACATGCGCCCGGTGTGAGTTTTAAACCACCGGGTCCGGGACTTGAACTACAGTCGACTACATGGGAGTCCAGCTACATAGCCATTACGCTAACTGCTGGTCCCTCAAGCTTTCTTTTTGGTTTGTTTCAATTAGGAAACAAATGAGGACCATGACACAATGTACTAATATATCTTAATTTACTTTTCATCTGCAGACTTCCCTACCACCTTTCTTTTTGGTTTCTTAGATTTGTGCATGTGTGTGTGTGTGTGTGTGTGTGTGTGTGTGTATACAGTGTATAGAGTCACTTGTTCTGTCTGGTTTCCCCCACTGTGACTTTGGCGTACTGCAACCCCATGATGCTACTGCACACGTTCTTCTCTGCACGGCTTCACTCGGAATCTAAATGTTTGATCAGACTTAGTTTTATTTTCATGGGCAAGACTCCTTCATAAGTGATGCTATGTTTTGTTTCTTTTTCATTAGACAATTTCAGTAGCTTTCTAGCCTTTCAACCCCCCCCCACACACACACACACACACCACTGCCAATTCACTTTAGATAACTGCTCTGAAAACAAACAAAGATTGCCATTCCTTTGCACAAAAACATTCACAGCTCCCCTGGCCTATAAATTTAAATACCAATCTTCCCATATGACAATTATTAAATGCCTGCATATAAGGGAAGAAAAGAAACACGTTAGCTTATCCTAACTCATCTGCACCTAAGACTATGAAAAGGATTTAACTTCCAAATGGTTTCAGCCACCAGCAAAAGGTGTTTTACTGTATCGCTTAGCAATGCCTATTAATGAATGTCACCAGGAACGGGAATTACTGCCAACGAGGGTCCAGGCTGTAACGTAACACAGCGCCAAAGTGGTCTGTGTGTGCAGAATCGTACCTGATAACTGCGGTGATAGTCGAGGCCTGCTTTCAGGGATTTGCTTCTAGAGGTAGCTGTAGCCTGGGTGTGCTCCAGGCAGATGTGAAGTTTGTCAAAACAGTCAAGGAGCAAGTTGGTGTTCTTGCTGGACCAACTCATGGCTTTCAAAATATCCTCCTTCTTGTCATTCATAGCTAAGTAAAGCTTTTTCAACTCCAGAGCCAGTGTCTGCAAAGGGAGAGGAAGACAGGGCGAGTGAGCTCTGACCTTAGAGGCTTGAGCCCTGGCTTACCTCGCTGAGCTGCTGAAATGGACAACACGTGGGCTCGTGCCTACCTCGTAGTGTACCTGCTGGGCAGACACAGCCTGCGGGAAAAGCCCAGGTGCCTGCAGCATCTCCTCCACACTCCCGAGACACTGACTGAGGGTCAGAAATAGTTCAAATAATCTTTTATCCAAATCCATGTATGTTTCTTCCGTCATGTTTTCCTGAAGAGGAGAAAAGAAAAAAAATAAAGAGCATTAGGATTCCTTGCCTTCCCAAATCTACACTTTCCTTAGTTTCCATTACAGTTTCCAATTTACATCATTTTTTAAAAATAAATAAATAAATAAATTGTTCTGAATACTTAATGAAATAGGCAGCAGAAGAAATATATAAAATTAATCTGTAACTCTCTGAAAAACAAGTTTAAGAAATTCCAGTTGGGTAGCTTCCTGACGACTGAACGGAACTGAAAGGCAAATACCAAGATGGAAGACTTCCTTAGCAGCCATCCAGGGGAAGGTGTGGGGCAAGGGGAGGTTAAGAGTATCATTTAGGGGCTGATTGTGAGAATCTGGGCTACACTCAGATGTACAATTCCAAGGGTTGTACAAACAGATCTGTGGTTGGGGAGCCACAGGTCTGTTTTACGCAAGCTGTGGGAAGCACCTCTTTTCTGTAACCTAGGAATATGTTCCTCCTGAGCAGCGACAAGAAGCTTAGACAAGGCTAGTAACCACCCCACTTGGGCTGTTTCCTAGCGCCTTCTGTGATGGACGGTCAACATAACTTAGCACACCATCTCAAGAGTTCAGCCTGCTCAAGATTAGAGACCTTATCTATGCTACCTTCCTAACCCTGTCTCTTCACCTATCCAATCCCAGATCACCACTGCAGACAGGACTAAGCAAACACTATCCTCTTGCCTGATAATCCTGAACTAAGACTCAGAGTCCTCTGTATATAGTACTCTAAGCTGCCACTACTGAACTTATCGGTTGGTGAACAAAACCACTTCTACTCCAATTCTAGGACTCATTTCATTATGTGTTCAGGGAAGACTATTAGGACAATGTATTATCTCTCTCCTTTTTTAATGTTATTACAATGAAGTAAATATGCAGTGTAAAGCTTTGTACCTCGGTGTGAAGATTATTTGCTTCTTGGCGCAGGTCTTCCAGTTGGGTGGTATAGGCTTGTAGTTCTTCACTTGTTGGGTATCTAAAGTTATACGCACTCACACTAGGCAGAACACTGATGTTTGTGGTAACCTATTTGAGAAGGGAAATCCTATTAGTGACGGTTTAAGATCCTGCTGATGTTGGGGCCAGCAGATGGAGTGGTGGACAAAGTGCTGGACTCCCACATGGCCAATTGAGGGTCCAGTCCTGGACTTGGCAGCTTGTTTTCTCATCTCTCTTTCCCTCTTGCACACGTGCCCTGTAGCAAATTAAAAAATAATAATAGCGACCAGCAGATGGCAGAATGGTTCACGTCACTGGACTCCCACGTGGTTGACTGCAGTTTAAGTCCCAGACTTGGTGGCTTAAAACTCACACTGAGCACGTGTGTGTATGTGCCCAAAATCCCAAGAGGAGAATGGGGGAGAAGGGATCGCAGTGTGGCCACCCCACTGGGGGGTGATTTCTCGCTTTCTGTCTCTCTCTGTCTCCCTGGAAAGCACACATGCCCTTTAGCAAAAGTCTCTTAATAAAAAATAATACTAAATTAAAAAAAAAAATTCTAAAAAAAAAATAAAAAGATCCTGCTGATGTTAATGTAAATAGCAAAAATGCCTCAGCACACTGTCTTCTGAATCACTTTCTTGGTAAGTGTTTGTCTATCTTGTCATTTATAAGAAAAAATAAATTAATTTAAAATATTTGGATATTTTTGAAAAGTCATGTTATACTAAGACACTTGAAGGTTCATTTATTTATCAAAACAAGGGGAAAGGGGAACCAGCAGTTAGCGTAATGGCTATGTCGCTGGATTCCCACTTGGTCAACCGCGGTTCAGGTCCCAGACCCGGTGGCTTAAAACTCACGCCGGGCGCGTGTGCGTGCGTGCCCAAGATCCCGAGAGGAGAATGGAGAAGGGATTGCGGCGTGACCATCCCCCCTGGGGGGTGATTTCTCGCTTTCTGTCTCTATGTCTCTCTCTGTCTGGCTGGCGAGCGCACACGCCCTATAGCGAAAACCTCCTCCCCCCCAAAAAAAAGGGGAAAGAAACCATGATTTGAGAAGTAAAATAAAACCACTTTCAATTTAGTAGCAATGATATTCATGTTAAAGTTAGCTATTTACTTATTATTTATTTAATAGTTTACTAGGAGGCTGGTATTAACTAAGACTTGAAATAAAGGTCACCTATTGGGATGGATCTGTATCTTGATTTGGTATTCAAAGTCAAGGAAGTATTAAAAATGAACAGTGATTTCAGAAGGGAGGATGATTCAGTTAATTTCCTTTTCGAATTAGAAAACTAACATATAAAAAGAGAGTTGGGGGGCCGGCAGGTGGCATGGTAGTTAAAGGCACTGGACTCCCACATGGCCAACTACGGTTCGAGTCCTGGACCAGGCAGCTTGCTTTCTCACTTTCCCTCTCTCTCTCTCTCACTCTGTTCTGCTCTGATTAAATTAAAATAAATAAATAAAGTCAAATAAACCAAGGCCCTGGGTTCAGATTCTGGGTCCATCTGAATGTGTTAGGTATGCCCATGATCCTAGCTGGCTGAGAGGCTAGAAGGTGGCCCCGGGGGCTGGGGACATGACAAAGCCCTGTCACAGCACTCCCTGATTCTCTCTTTCTCTCGAAAGAAAGAAACTTCAAAGAGAAAAGTGTCAGCTAAATGAAAAACCCACTCAGTAATTTTGCTTTCTGAAAATAAATTACTACACAAGGCAGAGCCCAGATGTTGATTTAAGGAGGTGTTAGATTCTCAGAGATAACCAGCGATTTCTGCTGTGTGCACACGCGGACTGACCTGAGGCTCCACGAGCGGAGGTGGAGGTAGGCTGATCTTGGATGACAGCTCATGATGGAGGTACTGCCATTTATCCCCAGTCTGGCCGAGGTGCGGGGGTGTCGGGTTCAGGGCTAGACGCCTCGTTGCTTTTGAGGAGAAAGGTGAAAAGAGTAAGACGCATAAAAACATGTGTATTACATTCAGACGTTTGATGAGTGATTTTTAAAGAAACACTCTTCACTCTCCCATGAAACTAGGGACCATCCCACTATTTTGAAACGTTTACCTCGCAGAGGACTCTTGAGTTGTGGCTCTATCACGCTGGCAATCCTGGGCCCACATTTTTTTAGCTTTAAACTCTATGAATTTGACTAAATCTTTCTGTTCCATTGGTTTTAACTCCAGGACCTATAATTGAAAAAGATTCAGATGGTCCAATCAAGTAGTTCACTTAATACCCAAGGGTTCCTAATTTGGAACCACTTTCTAAATCATTATTTATACTTCTCTTTCTTGCTTGTTCTTAACTTTAATTTCTCAAAGATCTATTTACAGCACTCACACAATAACCCTGGGTTATTCACAACTGTATTACACACATGAAAATCACTAAAAATATACTAATATATTTTGAAGGAACAGGCAAAGCAGTGCTGTGGTGACAGAGGTTAAGTTCATCCTGACGAACAAGGAGCGTTAACAAAGCGGCTCCCAAGGTAGCAGAGGGCAGCAGAGAGAGCTGCGGCGCTCCCACTCAGAGTTGCCGCCCACACGCAAACACCCACACGTCACACTCTGCATCTAGCAAGTAAGAAGACACTCCAATGGCAGCTCGGTGCTGAGTCCAAAGGGAAATTCCACACAGAAAGCTTTATTCTTGTCCTTAGGACAGGGAGGAGGTGAGATTACCTGTTGCTGGAAATCCTTTTGTCTGCTGAACTGTGGCCTTTCTGTGACAATAGATTCCAATTCAGCAAGGCTAACCAGAGGGAGGGCTTTATGAGGCTCTGAAGGTTGCTTTTGAATGGTAGGATGCTGCGAAAATTTCATGATGGCAGACTATTAGAAAGAAAAACACCCACTCTATCTCAATTCTAATAATGAGCTACATAAGCAGAAAGTTTTATATGAAGTAAATACAAGTATTTTGTTATTTACTATAATTTTAAAAGCATTATTTATTTTATTTATTCTTTTTTTTTTTTTTTTAATTTGACCAGACACACACAAACAGCGAGAGAGAGAGAAAGTGAGAAAGCAAGCCACTAGGTCTGGGATGCAAACTGTGGTGGGTCATGTGGGAGTGTCCAGCACCTTAACCATCATGCCACCCGCTGGTCCCCTATTTACTATAATTTTATATGACTATAACGTACTTTTTACTATTATTTAAATATAACTTAATGTACTGCATAACTTCAAATACCACTGCATCTGATGAAATGATTTTATTTCCTTAAACTAATTCATCTGATGAGTTACTAAAAGCCAATATATTGCCTTTTTCCTTAAGAACAAAGCTATATATATCTATATTAGTATTAAAAGGGAAATAGAGTGCCAGCCCATTTGTGATTAGGGGACCTGAATCTCACATGACCAAATGCACACTTGAGTCCCAGACCCAGTGTCTTGGGTCCATGAGCAGGTGTGCCCAAACCCCGGAGGGAGGGACGAATGGAGAAGGACTGCAGTGTGACCGTTCCCCACGCTGGTGCCCTCTCTCCCTGGTTCTCTCAGGTGAGCACACACACCCTTGGCAAGTCGAAAAGAAAATAAAAGGGAAATAGAACTGTATTTATGTATTCAAATTTCCCCTATGTCTGAAGTATATTTTTAAAATACACTAAATTAGGATGAAAGAGGAACCATATGGCCTACGTACTTCAAAAAGTACATGGAAAAAACTGGCCTTAAAGTACAAGTTTATTTTAATGCAAAAAATAAAAAGGTCAAGTCTATGCTTTTTTTCCATAGTATCTTTTTTCCTTCTACTTTTTGTAGTCCCCTCATTTCTGTAGCCAGTCTGACATCTGTGAACCTAAGGCCCAAGTGGAAACTATTTGTAAGTGTGGATGCAACTCTTATATACTAAAATTCTACTCGTAAGATTCACATTTGCATTTATAAGCATGTAGTGCTTTTCAAAATTGTGAGAATATTTTAATTGTATTATATATATATTTATGTATATAAATATATATATGTTTATGTATATAAATAAATATATATATACATACATACATACACACACACACACACACACATATATATTTTTTTAGAGGTTTTTGCTATAGGGCACGTGTGCTCGCCAGAAAGAGAGAGACAGAGAGACAGAAAGCGAGAAATCACCCCCCAGGGGGATGGCCACGCCACAATCCCTTCTCCTCCATTCTCCTCTTGGGATCTTGGGCATGCACGCACACATGCCCGGCGTGAGTTTAAGCCACTGGGTCCAGGACTTGAACCGCAGTCAACTATGTGAGAGTCCAGCGACATAGCCATTATGCCAACTGCTGGTCCCAATTGTATAATACTTTGATCAGTGAATATAAATATTTGTAAATGAATAGCAAAAAGTATACTGGAAATAGGTACTGTGATTCTGATGTCAAATTTTAATATCTATAAAGGCTTCATTTTCCTGTCAATCAGTTCACAAAATTTCTTTGAGATACATCCTTGTTTTATGAAGCAGCTTCCCACTAGACCTCATTACCAGCGCGATCACTCAACCTCATCAAACCAACCCAAACCAACCTACTGCCATCACCAACCACCTTGATAAGAAACTTGCACAGTAAAATGAAATAAAAATAACAAAAGCCAGTGTATCTCCTGTTGAGGTTAAGGTGCACAGTTCTTAGCTCGTACAGTTTCTCTGTAACTGGTTCGCCCACAGTAATCCTCTGGTGGGCCTGCCATACGGATATTGAAACACGGGTCTATAGGCAGCCATATTTACCTGGTTCTCACTGTACCTCTCCTGAAGCATTCTCTGGACTTTTTCCAAATTGCACTTCACAGTTTTTAGTTTCAAGGCAAGTGCTTCTACCTCATGCTGGGTGGCTCCATTATCTCCCAGGCCCTGGACTTCCCAATTCTCTAACAGAGAGGCAACCTTGTATTCAATCTCTGTCAGCGTAGCCTAGGAAGTAAAATTATTTAATTACTCATAGTGCTGGTCTTGGATTCCAAATCAGTTAGATTTACTTTACATACTTTAAGCGCACACATGAAGTCTCAGAAACACAGGATGGAAAGGACCTTAGAAAAACAAAAACTTCTACATAATTCTTGTGCTCTTCAGGAACAGTGCAATCAAACTAGCCCTAGTTGTAGACATCACTCTCTAAAATCCATAATCTATAATCACTGTAGAAAATGCAGCCAAATGTATCCAGCACAACATTTGATTAAGAACATACATGTGAGCCGGCCCCTAGCAGGGTGGTTAAAGCAGCCACATGGCTGGCTGCGTGGTCTGAGTCTCGGACCAGGCAGCTTGATAAACATATCCAGTGCATGTGCACCCAAAATCTCAAAAGGAGAAATAGAGAAGGTGACCATTCCCTATGGGAGAGGAGTGCTTTCTGGCTTTCTCTCTCTCACCTGTCTCTCTCCAGCAAACATATGCACCCTCTGGCAGATTGGGAGGGGCAGAGGGGAGGAAGGAAACAGATACTGGCACTAGAACACCAAGCTTCAGATCCTAGCCCGGCCACTTAGTATCAGTGTAAATGTGAGCACCTTACTTTATGTGAGTGCCTATGGTAGTCAATAAAACAGAGATAATAACAGAACTTACCTCACAGGGTCACTGTAGGACTTAATGAGGTAAATCCATGTACTTTGATGAATAGCTTGTGCCTAAAAGTGTTGACTACTATTATTATTTTTCCTCCACCTCCCTAATTTTTTTCGTTGTAAGCCAAGTGATGAGTATGAATGAAAAAAGAACTCCATAGAACTATTAGAAATTTTCTCTCTTTTTCAAACCAAAGAAGTCTCTAAAACTATTAAAAGAATACCAGAGAAGAAATAGCTTAGAACCTAAAACACTTAGTCATTGATACAACTGGCCAATTTATACACGGCTCTAAAAATAAATCAGCTGGGTGAAGTCAGTTTCCCAGTAAGTAACGGTCATTGTATTCCTCCCCGACAGATCAAGTTTGCCCTCTCCTGGGGCTCTGAAGCGCACAGCCATGCCAACTAGCTGGGCACAGTCAGCGGCCGCATATATGCTCACATTACAGCTCCATGATCATCTGCTGAAGCTCAGTGCATGCCTAACAACAGGTTCGGTTCACTGAGAGAAACTTAAAAGAACCCTACCCATAAAATACATTTTCAAATAATTTATCTTATAACTCTTTCATTTAAGAAAACTATGTATACCCTCTAGAGATTCTCCTAAGCGTAACCAGTATGTACTCACAGATTTTAGAATGGCTGTAAACAAAATACACTACCATTTTATGCCATCCCCCCCTTATCTTTTTAAATATCCTTTTTCATGTGCCTACACAGACTTCATGGCTCCATTTTAATACCTGCAGGCCGATATTCTGTGATTCCCTTAAAACCTTCCTTAATTTCACCCATTTAAGATGTTTTGAGCTCTTTACTTTCATAAACAACATTGCCAAAATTATTTGTCTCATTTTGGATTGTTTTTGAGGGGTAAATTTAAAATAATAGTGTGATTAGATCAAAAAGATAAGTATTTTATACACTGAGAGCTCACCTTCCAAAACACTGAACAAACGGGAACAACCAAACACGAGCAGATTTATTTCCCAAAGTTTTGCCAGGATGATATAATTCCTGCTAACGTAATGCACAAACTAAACAACAGCTGTTTCAGTTCACATGTTTTAATCATTTCTCAAATATTAAGTTACCAAATATAATTTCCCTTGACTGATTTGTTTGTTCCTGTCTTTTGGTCATTTTCCCATGAGAACCGAGCGTTTTTAGAGGCCACTTTACGGTTTTCTGTGTTTTGATATTAGATTATATGTGTCATGTTGTTACATGAATGAGCCAAAGACGGCCTTTCTATATAAACATTTTTCAAACCCTTTTCTAAAAAAAGTATTTTGCTCATGACAGAGTATGTATGTACCTGCATGAAAGGAGAGAAAGAGAAGCACCCACAACAGGGTCTTTATTCTGCGATGCCCTTTCCTCGGCCCTCCAGCTTGCAGGTCCCTGTGAACGTGTGCGTGTACCCGGCATGTTTTCAGGCGGGTTCAGGAATCGGAACTCGTGGTCAGCCGTGTGGGTTCTGATAAGCCTAGTTGGTGGCCTTGCAGATCAGTCTGTTACCAACAGTGCAGCCGCCAGGTTAGGCTAGCCCTGAACACTGACTTTTAAGTTGTTTCTTTCAAGAGGATTTTTTTTTTTTTTTTGCTATAGGGCGCGTGCGCTTGCCAGAAAGAGAGAGACAGAGGATAAAAAGTGAGAAATCACCCCCGGGGGGATGGCCACGCTGCAATCCTTTCTCCTCCATTCTCCTCTCGGGATCTTGGGCACGCACGCACACGCGCCTGGTGTGAGTTTTAAGCCACCAGGTCCGGGACGCAAACTGCGGTCGACTACGTGGGAGTCCAGAGACATAGCCATTACGCTAACTGCTGATCCCAAGTTGTTTATTTCTCACAGCAGGTCAGAACCATTAGCTCAAAGCCCACTGGTGGATGTGAACTCAAATTAAATTTATGCATTCAGTGGCTTGAAATATAGCCCAAATCAGAATATTTTAGACATTTAGAGCCTGCCTGATTTAGATACCCCCTAAACTGTACCTGACACCTGCCACAAATAAGACAAACCCTGAGACTATGAAAACTCCCAGGCTGCTGCATTCAGACCTCTCTAATCCAGAGTATACACTGTGCTGGAGCACCACCTATACCTAAGTGCCCTCTCTGATTCGCCCTCCTTCAGGAATTACTTTGCCATTTTTCTCTTCTGGGTGATGGCAACACCCTCATCCCATGTCCCAGCATTTGGAAAGTCTCCTGCTGTAAAGAACTTCCTCATCCCTCATTAACGGTGAGTGTGTAAAAAACGGTCCAAATAAAGCTTGTTGGGTGCTACTGCCACCTGGTGGTCAGGCCTGAAATCCTCGCACTCCTTACAAGTGGCAGCAGGGACTGGACTCCACGGATGATCAAGGAACTGGCACAGGGCCTATCCAGCCAGCAGACAATGGCAAATTGACCCTGGGTGGCCTTAAGTGGTTGGGACTCCAAGCCGACAACACCTGGGATTCAGGTTAGCCCAGCACTGTTCTGTGCTGTATTATACTCTGCCTTTTCACAGGGTCCTCTGTATCGCATCGGCCAGGCCAAGAAGCAGCGCCAGCCAGTATTTGAGTGAACCTATCCCATTAGAATTGGCGTTTGGGGTAAAAGGTGCTGAGCCACCCAGGGGAGGTCAGCCTGTCCACCTGGTTCCCCCACTAGGCAGTCCTGGTTGTTGTAAGTCTGAGGACCTGAACAGGAGAGGAATGCACATGTCCAGATAGAGGGTGGCTGGCCCCGACCTCGTAACAGGCTACAGGCAGAAAGCACTTCCTGTGGCCAGGCCAGCCATACGGAGTACTCCGTGACAAGACAAGACCATGATCTCATCTCTGGCAAATAAACAGGCCCGTAAGGCAGGGATGCCAGGCCCAGGCTGGTCGGTCTCCCAAGTGCAGCAGTGGGAGAGGCCTTTGCAGTGGCTGCTGTGCCTCTGCTGTTGTGACAATTACACTGTTGCGATGTCGTCATTCCACTGTTCCCTGGGGGATATAGCGATCCCAACCTTGAGCTGAGCCAGCATGTGGCAAGCATTCTCAGGGTGACTAAAAGCAAGGAAGTTTATATCCCTGCCCCTCCGCAACAAGAGTAGAAGCACTCCTAGTAAAATGGTCACAAAGCCCTTTTATGCTCTATCTGCAGTCTTGTAAATCAGGACATTCCGTTTCATTTCTGATGAATGAATATTCTAAGTACTTCTTATTCTGAATAAAAGTAATAGTACTGATTGAATGTATTTTATATACTTTATATACCAGATGCTGCTCTTTATACTTAACTTATTTCATCGTGACAAAAACCCTGTAACTTTCTCTGTGAAGTATATGAGGCGAAGAAATTACTCCCCCAAAGTCACAGTCCATGAGCTGGTCTTGGACTCTAGATTCTGAGCTCTGAATCACCACTGTCCCCTCCAATCTGTGGCTTACATAAACCATTCCAAGAGAACTAAAATTTGAGGGCAAAATAAATTTAAGGTTTATAGTAACAGAAATAAACATACTATCACTTTAAGAGAAATTCACCCAGATTTGGCAAGTGATTGGCAAAGAGGCAAGAGGCAAGCCATGAACTCTGACGGGCAGGACTTACCTGGCACCCTACCAGCTGCTGTTCCACCACCTGCTGCATTTCTGAGTTTAATGTTTCCGGCTCAAATGCCACGTTGGCTTGTTGCAGCCACAGCTCCAGCTCGGCAACCTGGGTCTTGCAGACATGGAGGACTTCTGCAGGCTCAGACCTCGCTTTCTCCACCCTGGCCTCCAAAGCTCCTTGCTTGTCAGAAAAGTCTGGAGCTGCAGCCTTGATAGGAGGTGTGGCACCCTAAAAGAAATCCAGAGGTGATCCGGTAGTGAAAAGCCAGGAGTCCAAAGTTTTTCAGACTTGGGCCTGTAGAGACCTGTGAACCTGCAACATCTCCCCAGCTAAAAGAAACAAGATAAGGACAGAAGAAGGAAGAAAGAAAAGAAAAAGGCACCTCCACACTCATGGCAACAATCACGTGACCTGGTGCCACAGGTCTCCAGGCAGCCGATCTGTGTGTACACAGGTACAGTGTTCCTGGGCACGGAGGAAGCAAACGGGCTCGCAGTTCATTAGAAGTGAGCCCCAGGAGACAGGTGAGAGTGAGTGAGAGGGTATGCATGTGGGTGTGTGTGCGTCTGAAATATTTCAGGGAACTGGCCAGTGACACACGATTAAGCAATGCTTACACGGCTGTGCACTCTGTTCAAACAGGAAAAAAAAACCACACACACACACAAAACTAAAAAGAAACGATTTTTACACACCAGCAAGGATACAAGGAAATATGTCACACACTTTTTACTTAACACCCTCTCAAGCAGTCAGATTATAAAATATTTGAACCTTTTAAAAAAGCATACATGCTATTACTCATTTAAAATTTTCCCTATTAAAAATAGCTCGAGTCCAGTAATAAATTTCAATGAGGGTAATCTTCAAACTTTTCTCTTATTCCTCAGAGGGAATCCCTAAAATGACTTTTACCCACTAGATACTTGAATATGATTGAGTTAAGGACTTGATGCTTACAGTAGAATTTAAAGAAAGTGTGCCATGTTTATAGAACTTAAAAAAGATGTGACATGTTTGTCTTATATGGAGATAACAGGGCTACTTATTGATTCCACAGAAAAAATTCTCTCCAAAATCAAATTAAAGTATTCCAGTAGTTATATATTAGACACTTTCAATTTGGAGGTAAAAAAATGATAAAGAGGTATATTTTCCTCTCACTATAACACCTACTCTTCTCCAAAATACTGAAGAGTATATTGATCCTTCTAGAGAAATTCCTTTAGGCATAAGGATTTGTTTTTACTTTACAACATTGTTGGTCTCAGTAAATATATTATTATGATAAATACAATGTTTTCTATGCAATATTTTGTCAATAATATGTTAGCAGCCAATAAAACAGAATTTTGCCCAGTGCAGTAATGAAAGCTGGTAGATACTGCTGGTCAGCAGGCTGAAGTTGCATGAGAGAGGTTTGGGTTCGAATCCCCGCCCATCCTAAAGGTAGTGCATGCCTGTAGTCCCAACTACTCAGGAAGCTGAGAGGAGAATCGTGACATAGCAAGATACCATCTAAAATAAATAAATAAAAAGCCATACACACACAATTTTGGTCAAGTGACAAACTTTTACAGGGAGGTGTTAACAAAGTCATACGCTAACTCAATGCCAATCACACTTCCCAGTGCTGGTAGAAGTTTGTCTACTAAAAGAACTTTCTTTTTTTTAAGAGAGATTTTTGCTATTGGATGGTGCACTCATCAGAGAGACAGAAACAGAGAAAGAGAAGGCAAGAAATCATCTCCCAGGGGAATGGCTATGCTGCAATCCCTTCTCCTCTCACGATACTGGGCACAAACACACACGTGCCTGGCGTGAGTTTGAAGCCACCAGGTCTGGGACTTGAAACACAGTCAACTATGTGGGAGTCCAGCGACGTAACTATTACGCCATCTGCTGATCCTGCAAAGAATTTTTCTTCTAATAGAATGAACAAAACCTTTAGGTGGTAACAAAAATATAGAGTATGAAAATACCATTAATTTTCATACATACTGTAGGTTTTACCAAAGTTGGTTAGGCAGGAGTTTCTCTGTGTTGCACCTTTTCCCTTAACCTCACATATATTTGCTCTTTTCTGTCAAAATGCTATTTCTCTCCTATCTTCATCCATCTTTTTTTATCTTTTTCAGGAATCACCTCCTTCAGAAAGTATTTCCCTGCTTTGTGTTTTGCCTGGATGTCCATACTTAGATTCAGCAGTTTTAATATATTTCCTTCCTTCCTTCCTTCCTTCCTTCCTTCCTTCCTTCCTTCCTTTCTTTCTTTCTTTCTTTCTTTCTTTTTAAGAGAGATTTTTGTCATAGGGTGTGTGAATTAGCCAGAGAAACAGAAAGAAAGAAATCATCCCCTGGGGTCATGCCACAATCCCTACTCCATTCTCCTCTCAGGATTTTGGGTACACACACATGCACTCAAGCAGCCAGTGTGAGTTTTAAGCCATCAGGTTTGAGACTCCAACTGTGGTTGACCACGTGGGAGTCCAGCGATGCAACCATTATGCCATCTGTTGGTCCCTCAATTTTCTTTTTTAATTCTAATTTTTTTATTCTTTTTAAAAAAATTTTTTTTTTGGAGAGGTTTTTCGCTATAGGGTGCGTGCGCTCGCCAGACAGACAGAGAGAGACATAGAGACAGAAAGCGAGAAATCACCCCCCAGGGGGGGATGGTCATGCCGCAATCCCTTCTCCTCCATTCTCCTCTCGGGATCTTGGGCACGCACGCACATGCGCTCGGCGTGAGTTGTAAGCCACTGGGTCCGAAACGCGAACCGCGGTCGACTACGTGGGAGTCCAGCGACATAGCCATTACACTAACTGCTGGTTCCCTATTCTTTTTAAATTTTTCTGCTATAGAGCATGTGTGCTTGCCAAATAAATAAAAATATTTATTTATTTATTTAGCTCCATTTGTTATCACTATTTTTTAATTTGACCAGAGCGGGAGACAGAGAGAGAAAGGGAAAGTGAGAAAGCAAGCTGCCAGGTCCAGGACTCAAACTGCAGTAGGCCATGTGGGAATCCAGTGCCCTTTAACCACCACACCACCTGCTGGTCCCTGCCACACACAATTTTTAATGACAATACAGACTTTCTCTACTTTCTCACTCACTAAACTGGTGAGAAAACAAGCAAGCTGGGTAACTGACCTGGGCTTTATTGCGAGTTACTTACCTGAAAAGAACCCAAAAGAGGACAGAAGGAAAAAAATATATTTGCAACCATAGAACTTAGTAGCTCAAAATGGTCCCCAGAACCTGCTAGAGACTTGCTCACCCACATCTTCACAGTCAAGGACACCCAAGCGCATAGATTCAGCTCGCACGCCTCCCACTTCCCCTGGCTCCTGAGAAGTGTAGGCCCACACGGAAGTTACTTGCCCAAGGTCACACAGCTCTGGGTTCTTTTCATTCTGACTCCCCGCTTTTTCCACAAACACCCCTGCAAAATATTATCTCTATCTCGTAACCCCAAACCCTGAAAGCAGAAATTATTTAAATAAATGATTGATAATTGCAGGGACTGGCAGGTGGTGTGTTGGCAAGGGATGCTGGACTCCCACATGGCTGACCGTGGTTCGAGTCCTAGACTTGGAGGCTTGCTTTCTCACTTTCCCTCTTTCACTCTCTCACTCTGTCCCTCTCTGGACAAGCTTAAATAAATAAATAAGTTAAATAAAACAATGTTTTTTAAATTATATACTTGGTGGGGAGGGGGGCTAAGAAGTATTACTACAATGTCTTATTAAATAAGAATTACATTGGGCCGAACAGTAGAGTAGGAGCAGAATGTGTGCCCTGCAAGGCATTCACAGAAGACGAATGGTTTGAGGCCAGAGACCTCCCTCCCTGGGTACGCCAGACACACGTGTGCCCATGATCTCAAGCTACTAAGGCTGCAGGGTGAACCGCGGTATCGAGACCCTGTGGGGGTGCTATATCTCTGTCCCTGTCTCTCTCTAATGAAACATGTAAATATAGTTTCTTTAAAAAGTATTTTTTGGGGCCGGTAGGTGGCGTGGTGGTTAAGGGTACTGGACTCCCACATGGCTGACTGCGGTTCCAGTCTCAGACCTGGCAGTTTGCGCTTGCTCTCTCTCTGTCTGCACGTTCTCTCTCTCTCTGTCCCGCTCTGGTAAATTAAAATAAACACATAAATAAATAAAATAAAGTTCAATAAAATAATTCTAAAAAAAATAATGTGTTTTTCAGGGCCAGTAGATGGCATGGTGGTTAAAACACTGTACTCTCACGTGGCTGACTGTGGTTTGAGTCCCAGACCTGGAGGCTTGAAAATCATTCCAGGCACATGTACATGCATGCCCAAGGGACTGCGGCATGGCCACACCCCTTGGAGGGCGATTTCTCACTTTCATTCTGTCTCTGTCTCTCTAGCGAGCATAGGCGCCCTATGGCAAAAAGCTCAAAGAAGAGAAAAGTCATTTCTACAATATCACTGTAAATTAGTAATACTGAATCTTTACTGGACTGTTATTACGAGCCAGGCACTGTGTGAAGACCACCTCTTTTATAGCATAAACCTATTGTCCCCAGTGTAGAGATGAGAACAGCTCGGGGAGGCTTTCAGACTACCTGGGCTACAGGACAAGCAAGAAATAGGATTCAATCCCTGATTTCACTACCCTTTGGAGTCTACAAACCCATAGTCTTGACCTAACTCTATTACCCGAATTAGGTCATTACCTTGACCTAAGCCATACTCCTGAGACTAACTCTATTACCCGAGTTAGGTCATTACCCTGACCTAAGCCATACTCCTGAGACTAACTCTATTACCTGAGTTAGTCTCAGTGAATCACTGACTTGATTTCTACACCAACACGTCACTGATCTAAGGGATAGAACTGTAGTTAAAAATCCAGTTAGTTTCCAGCTACTGCTGAAATCCCACCAAAATCCGGCAGTTTTCAGTGACTGCTGGAAATCCTACCAAAATCTCAACCTTTTACTCCTTAATATTTTATAGTCAATCTACAAACACATGCACATCACCCCACTTCTTATAAAATATGAAACTGCCTACCTCACGTGCAAGACCTAACTGTACATAACCAATACAAGACATGCCACACAGATGACATGGTGGCAGTTTATCCTGTGAGACCAGACCTAATTTGGTTTCACATCTTTCCATAGTAAATATTTACTCTTTGTTGCAATACTGATCAAGGATGACTCAGAATTATATTAAAAATGACTTATTTCTCGGGACCAGCAGATGATGCAATGGTTATGTTACTGGACTCCCACATAGTCAACCATGGTTCCAGTCCCAGACCTGGCAGCTTGGAACTCATGGGCCATGGGTGCGTACATGCCCAAAATCCTGAGAAGAGAATGGACGAGAAGGGATTGCAGCGTGGACATCCTGCCTCGGGGTGATTTTCCTCTTTCTGTCTCTGTGGCAAGCTCATCAACCCTATAGCAAAAGTCTCTCTTGGAAAAACAAAATTACTTTTCATTTTGTCAGTGCACTTAACCTCTGAGACAAAAGGCTCATTGAAACTGAGGCATGGCTGATGGCGCTGGCTGCATGGTCTCAGTGGGGTTCCCACTTCCCCTCTTTTTGGTGGGGTTGCCCATGAGATGAAAGTGACTTAAAAGGCAGGAAGATAGTCCAAGAAGCATGATACTTAGAGTCAGTAAGTTAAAAAAAGGCCCCTGAATACTCAAGAGTGTGCTGATCTGTGCTGCGATAAAAGGTAACACCTATTTTTTTCAGCTCCAAGGATCCACTACCTTCACCCTCAACACGTGTGCACGAAAGACTTCTGTTAGGAAATTTATACAACCTATATAAAAGAGCTGGGTTTGAATATCTTTTTTAAATAATTATTTATTCAATTACATCTGTTATTATTATTATTTTTTAATTTCACCAGAGAGAGAAAATGAAAGTGAAAAACCAAGCCACCAGATCTGGGACGCGAACTGCAATCAACCATAGGGGAGTCCAGTGCCATACCACCTGCTGACCCCAGGATCTGATTCTTAACTCTGCCACTTAGTAGGTAGCTATGTGGCCATGGGCAATTTACTGAGCCTCAGTGTTTCCATCTATAAAGAGGAATAATAGCAGTATCCACATCATAGAGTGTTGTGCGGATCAAGAGAGATAATATATGTAAAATCCCAGTGCCCAGCCCATTGGAAATGTGTAGCAACTATTTTGTCTTTTTTTTTTTTTTTTTTTTTGAGAGATTTTTGCTATAGGGTACATGGGCTTGCCAGAGAGACAGAGCCAAAAAATGAGAAATCACCCAAAATCCTAAGAGGAGAATGGATGAGAAGGGATTACAGTGTGGACATCCTCTCAGGAGAGATGGCCATGCCACAATCCCATCTCCTCCATTTCCCTCTTGGGATTTTGGGCATGCACATATGTATATCCAGTGTGAGATTTAGGCTGCCAGGTCCGGGACTTGAACGGCAGTTGACTACATAGGAGTCTAGCAACTTAACCATTACGCCATCTGCTGGTCCAAGTCATTTTCTTTTTCTTCCTCCTCTTTGTCATCATTGTCTACTATCCACATGGGAGTCAGGGCGCAACACCAGGTAGACCATCCATACCAGTAGAGAGAAATACTAGGCTGAATGGCTGCTATACCAAAACACCATTGAAGCTACATCTAATTTTCAAGTAGGTGTCAAAAAAAAACAAAACAAAACAAAACATTAATTCCAGTGAGTAACAAACCCACTGACAAGGCCAGCAACTCTTTTACACTTAAGTGCTGTCAGTGAGCGCAAACGCTGATATTCACCTACCTTACTGGATAACTATTGTTCTTAAAAATGGAAGAATAGGGAACCAGCAGTTAGCGTAATGGCTATGTCACTGGACTCCCACGTAGTCGACCGCAGTTCACGTTCCAGACCCGGTGGTTTAAAACTCATGCCGGGCGTGTGTGCGTGCGTGCCCAAGATCCCAAGAGGAGAATGGAGGAGAAGGGATTGCGGCGTGACCATCCCCCCTGGGGGGTGATTTCTCTTTCTGTCTCTATGTCTCTCTCTGTCTGTCTGGCTAGTGCACGCGCCCTATAGCGAAAACCTCTCAAAAAAAAAAAAATGGAAGAATAAAGAGAGGAATTATTGGACAACCAATATACGTTTTTTGTAAGACCAAATATTGGGAGAAAAGATATAAAAAGACCTCAGTATAAAAGAAAAAAGAAGCACTAATTTTTAAAAAGCAGTAAAAGCCTATCAGTTATCTTTTCAAGGAGATACTTAGTGAGATCGACAGAGCTAAGCACCAAAACTAACTTGGGATATGATGTCTCCTGGAAGACATGTTTTTTTGTTTTGTTTTGTTTTGTTTTAAAAAAGAGTGAGCATGTGGAGGAAGAGAGGTGTGGGGGCAAGTGACAGAGAGATTTTTGACTGGGTCTCACTATGTCCTGATCCTCCTGCCGGGGCCTTGCAATTAGTTAGGATCCCAAACGTGTGCCATGGTACCCAGCCTGTTAGGTCGGGCCAGAAACCAAACCCTGTGGCCTCGGACACTGCACAGTGGCACCCTCCCGCCTGCACCACTGCACCTAACTCTGGAAGGCTTTCTTGAGAACCACTGAGGTAGAGGATTTCAAATTAGGAAGGCAGATCGGAGTATTTAGAAACATTCTGAGCCTGATACTTACTCCCCCATATACTGGTTGTATTTTCCAATCCCTAAATTTTTATTTTCTCATTTGTAAACTTATTAGCCAACTTATATAACCTGAGAACTAAATTGATGATAAACGGAAATGCATCTTACGTAACAGGTGGTTAACCAGGATGAGCCCTTCTCCACTTTCACTCCCGATACGATACACCTACAGATTAAGGGCGTAGAGCAGATGGCCACGCTTCCATTCCACAGCTTGACAGCATAAATCGGGGCGCAAAGTCCACAAGAAACACAACCTGAAATTCAAAGCCCTGCAGACCACCAAAAGCATGTAACCTCTACAGTGCCAGTCTAGGTATTTGTGCAGTTAGTGGGCTTTACTGACAGACACTTACCTCTTCTGTTTGGTTGGGCCTCAAGGAAAACTCTGGGCCTTGTTCAACCCTTGGTGGGTCTAATGCAAGGATCTGTGTCGTGGAACCATCACAGATGCTTATTTTCCTGGCTGCCTCCTGTAAAGCAAAGAGGAACAGGTCCAGCAAAGTCCAGGCCTGCTGTTTTACAACTGCTCAGTCTGTAAGTAGCCTACTGCAAAAATGTCCAGACAAGTCAGATTTAGAAAAAATGTAGTTCATGAGGGGAAGAAAATCAGCTTCTTTGTATTTATCTTTATTTGAAAGACTTAAATTCCCCCCCATTTGGCTCAGTGTGGTAGTGACTGCTGCTAAGACACTGCCACACTGGGCTGAGGCCGCATGGTAGGACTAGGAGTGATTCCCAGACTGACTAAACAGTCAGGATACAATGGCGGATGCTTGTAGCTCTGGCTAACTAGGGGCTGGGGAAGGAAGACTGTGACGTGGTAAGGCCCTGTCAGAAATCATTCTCTTTCTCTCTCCCTCATACATGAATAAATAAATAAGCTTAAAAGAATTAGCAGGTCCAGCAGGTGGTATGGAGGTTAAGGTGCAGGATTCTGCAGGGCGAACTGCGCAATTCAAGTCCTGAACCCAGTGGCTTGAAAATCATGCTGGTATGTGTGGGTGTGTGCCCAAAATCCAGAGAGGAGAATAGAAGAAAAGAGACTACAGAGTGGCCATCCCCCTGGGGGGCAATTTCTCACTTTTCCTCTTGCTCTCTCTGTCTCTGTCTGGTGGGTCTATAGGCCTTTTAACAAAAACTGAGGCAAAAAAAAATTCTCCAAACTCTTCTACATACTGAGTAGCATGTAAGAATTCTAAATAAACAAGTACTTGATTGCTATGAGAATACAAATTAGATAAAATTATATGATAAAGGTCACATTTCAAATAATGGGAGAAAGGACAGATTTATTGGATTTAAACACAACTACCTACATTTCATGAAAATAAAACTAAATCATTGCCTTACTCCCCACAATGAATTTTAAATATATCTAATATTTAACTAAATATACCACAAAAATCCTTCAAGAAAAAAATCACTGAACTTTAATCTAGGAGTGGGAAAGGACTTTTAAAGCATGGGTAATAAAGGAAAAAATGTTGGTACTGGCAACATAAGATAAAAAGTTGTACCACAAAAGGTCCCATAATCTAGGTTAAAAGAGATATGACAAACTGGGGTAATGACTTACAAAACGTTCATATTACCAACATATTAACTACTCTTAGAATTCACTAAGGAAGGGGGCCAGCAGGTGGCGTGGTGGTTAAGGGTGCTGGACTCCCACACGGCTGACCACGGTTCAAGTCCCGGACCTGGCAGTTTGCTTTCTTACTTGCTCCTCTCTCCCTCCCTGGTCAAATTAAAATAAATAAATAAAGATAAATAAATTTTTTTTTTTAAAAGAAATCACTGAGGAAAACACCAAACTTCTTTTAGAAAACAGCATAAATAAGCAACTTATAAAAGAGTTACAAAAGCCAATAGATATCTAAAGTGATCTTCAGCATTCTCAGAGTATAAATCTTTAACCACTGGTTAAGCATGCTAACACTGTCGATATCAAATAGCAGAATGGGATCAGGAAAATGGCATTTCCATACATTTTTAGGAGGAATAAAATTGGTATAATCTTTCTAGAAGATGATTTAACAATGCGTGTCACATTTTTAATACGTACTTTGATCTAGCAATGCTCCTTCCATGGTTAACCAAGGTTAAATGAGAAAATGACATGTACACATGTAATTAGCACAGTATGGTAGGAAGTGTACTGATGTGTGATCAGCACAATCTTGCTTGTTCTGCTTACAACCTGCATGATCTTAGCCAAGTTAACCTGGGCTCTCTGAACCTCAGTCATTTCACCACTGATGTAACGTAACTACTCTTGCTTATAATTATTAAACAAGATGGTGTATATAAACCATTTTGCAGTTCCTAACATGTTAGTATCTTTTCACCCTATTGAATCCACCCTACTAAAACCAATAAGTGCTATCAGAAAGGATTGAAACAAGAATGAAAGGTAAATTGGAAAGGTAGGTGGGGATCAAGAAAAGTCTGTGGGGCCAGCAAACAGCATAATGATTACATTGCTGGACTCCCACGTAGTTGGCTGTGGTTCAAGTCCTGGACCCAGTGACTTAAAATTTGTGCTGGGGGGACAGCAGTTAGCATAATGGCTATGTAGCTGGACTCCCATGTAGTTGACCGCGGTTCGCATCCCGGACCCGGTGGCTTAAAACTCACACCGGGCGCGTGTACGTGCGTGCCCAAGATCCCGAGAGGAGAATGGAGGAGAAGGGATTGCGGCGTGGCCATCCCCCCTGGGGGTGATTTCTCGCTTTCTGTCTCTGTCTGTCTGTCTGGTGAGCGCACGTGCCCTGTAGCAAAAATCTCTCCAAAAAAAAAAAAAAAAAAAAAAATTTGTGCTGGGTATGTGTGCGTGCATACCCAAAATTCCAAGAGGAGAATGGAGGGGAAGGGGTTATGACGTGGCCATCCCCCCTGTGGGGTGATTTCTCGCTTTCTGTCTCTCTCTGGCAATCACAAGTGCTCTTAGCAAAAATCCCTCTCTAAAGAAAAGTCTGGAATGCCAAGCTAAGAAGTCTGCATTTTATTCAGTATTTATTAAGTATTTATGTAAGATTTTAAGCTGAGGGTAGGCATGATTTATTTAAGGAACAGTCAACAGTATTTTACAAGATACTAGATAAATAACTACAGCTCATAAAACCAAGTAGACGGCTACTCCAAACATCCACAGAAGTAATGACAATCACATGAAATAGGATGATGGGAAAAATAATGGGTCAAGGAGAAAATGGCATTGAATGGACATCACTTGACCATGAATTAATTATGAAAGGTCAGAGAAATGAAGAACTTGTGAGGATTCTAAAGTTATCTCTGATAAAACAGTGATACTATCAAGAGAAATTAAGATAAAGGAGGAGTTTTGAAGGAAAGTAGGTAAAGGGGTTTGAGATGAAGCAAAATCCATTCAAAAGAGAAGTCTCCCAGGAGGGTAGAAATATGGAACAGACTGAGGGGGTGGCCAAGACCTGTCATTTCACTGGCACAGAGGAGACTACCAAAACTAAGGAAGGAGATGAAATGGCCCAGAGATAATCAAGAGAAAGAAGAGAACTGAACATTGGGGAGAAGTTAACCATCACAGATGAGAAGAGAAGGCGGGGCAAGAGGAGAGGAAAAAAGCTAAGAGGTAGAAGAGACAGGAAGGAACAGAGGTAAGAAAGTCAAAGGAAGTCACCGTGACGGTACAGCAGTGACGTGATACTCCAGGGTCCTGAGGCCACATGGGAGGTCCAGGTTCGTGTCCTGAGATCTCCGTATACACACTGGGTGTGCACACATGTGCCCATAATGCAGGCTGGGGCTGGATCCTGCATTCAGACCCAGTTGAGAATGTGCGTCTTTCTATCTCATGAAAGAAACAAATATACATTTTGGAGAAAAAAAAAAATGTAGGGGCGGGGAGAGAACATTGCATTTCAAGGAAGAGATAGTCAATATCTCATGCAGGAGAGCTTGATAAGGATTATGACTAATAAAAAGGCTAGATTGGTGATCCAGACATCAATGACAGTTGAACCCTAACCAGAGGCAAAAGCTAAATTACAAAAGTAGCCAAAGCCAAAAGAGGAGAGAAGCAAATAAAGACATTTAGCAATCAACTGACATGGGAAGCAGATCACGAAGTTCAATGTGTTAAAGTTCAGTACCGAGCCAACTACAGAACATAAACATGTAGTAGAGACTGCTCTTGCCATTCATGAGTCTGCGATGGTGTGTTCATGAACAGGTGGTAAGTCATAAATGAGGCTCAGAGTGCTAGTGGGAAACACCGGGAAAGAGCAATTTCCCTCGAGGGTCTCAGGTGTCCTGGAGGAGGTGGAAGTTGAGATGGATCTTTATGGGTGTGTAGAAGGCCTGTGGGCAGACATGGAGAAAGGGCATCCCATGAAGCAAAGCATTTTCTGAAGAGACAGGCTGGGCTTTGGGATGGTCAATGTGTTGGAAGGGGTGAGTCCATGAGGGAAGGAGAAACCTGAATAATTAAGACATGGACATGAAGACACAGGCAGCATGGTGTCGATGACTAGTGAAGGGTTAGCATGGGAGGCAGGGAAGTGGGGGACAGGAGGCAGGAGGGAAGAGGCGTATGGATCATAATAGAGAGATCTTACAGAACAAAGGACGGGCACTGTGTTTGCATCAGTTTATAATGATTTTCTTAACTGAGGGCATTTGCCTACCACCTTGAAAGACAAGAGATTTAAAATAGCAGAAGGAGCAAAAAAGACTTATTGCATTTAATTTATCTTATATACCACTCTGCTCAAAAAGAAAGAAAAGAAAAAGGAAAGAAAGAAAGAAGGAAGGAAAAAGGTGAGGTGAGCGCCTCTCCCAATGTTTCCCAATGGGAGACATGTTAAATTCTTCCGAGCAGCACTGTGAAGAAGTTTCAAGGTGATCCTCCCAAGTTACCAGTTTTGTCAGTTTTGATTTTCACATGTGCTCTTTTCCTCAGAAGAAGTCTTATCATTGGGTGTAAAACAAAACTTACAGATAATAAGCACTACTTGGCCACATTGGCATTTGTACAGAAGTCACAGTAAAAGAGCTTTACAAATTCAAAATAACCAAGATACAGAATAAATCTAAGTGTTCATCAATGGATGAGCGGGCAAAAGAAATGTGCTACACGTAAACAATGGAATATTATGCAGCCCCGAAAATGGAGGTTATCTCATTTATAACTCAAAGATAAACACAGAGGGCATTAAGTAAAATAAACCAGGCACAGGAAGACAAATGCTGCATAATTTCACTTCTCTGTGGAAGCTAAAACAGTTGAACTTGCAGAACCAGGAGCTTGAGGAGAGAGATTGGGAAGACAATCATCCAAGGACACAAAATTCCAGTTAGACTGGAGAAATAAGTCCAAGGAAACATAATGTACAGCATGGTAACTCCAGTTAATAACAATGTAGTATATACTCTAATATTTAAGAGTAAATTTTCATTGTTCTCACTAAAGAAACAATGATAATATGTGACATAATATATTAGTTAGCTTGATATAACCATCCCAATATATATTAAAAAATTTGTACACCACAAATATGAACAACTTTTACTTGTCAATGAAAAAACAATTTTTTTAACCCAAGTAGATTCCTTCCCTAAGAATTCTTTCATACAGTTATTTATTATCATTTATTTTTATTCTTTTTCTGGGCCACAGATTGGTATTTTAAAGATGTGTAAACTGATTAAAAACCAAAGGAAAGGAGAAAGACAGCAAAGTCACGTCACTCCAGAAAGTTGGTCAAAAAGGGCTCCGTGCCCACCCTAACCCCAAAGGATGATGCTCCTTGTATTACCTGAACAATCGTCCCAGAGGACGAGGATGCTCTATCTTCTTCCATGTCCTTGTCGTGCTTCCAGGGTGAAGACCAAGACCCAAAGGACACCTCTGTTTTCTTGTCTCCATTCTGAGACAGAAATCAATTGATCAGTAAAAAGAAGTGATTCCCTATGGTCATAACCAGCACTCTACTCATCCTTTATGAGACTCAACTTACCAAGACAGTATAACCACAGCCCTAATTCTGCCCCCCGCCCATCTATTTTTCTAACTAATGCATGTTTTTTCAAATGTGGTTGTTCTCCCTGAAACCATGATACATTTTTAAAAGCAGGGAGTCAGCAGAGCCAGCAGGTGGCGTGGTGGTTAAGACGCTGGACTCTCACATGGCTGACCATGGTTTGAGTCCTGGACCTGAAGGCTTGCTTTCCTACTTTCCCCTTCTCTCTCTCTGTCTCTTTCTGGTCAAATTAAACAAATAATAATGATAGTAAATGAAGTAAAATAATTCTTTTTAAAAGAAGTAGGGAGTCAGCTCATGTCACACAAAGGAGATCTTTAAAACAGTGCTTTAGGAATGCAATTTACTTTGTAAATGTAACTTTAGGCATTCTCTTCAAAATGATAATCTGATGGGTATAAGAAGTAATGCTCAACAACCTTAATCATCAGAAAAATGTTAAGTTAAAGTATAATGAGGTAACACCTCACACTGTTAGAATGGGTTTTTTCAAGAAGATGGAAAAGGGGCCAGATGGCGGCCGAGCAGTAATGCGACGGTCTGCCAGGCCAGACCCACACACATGCCCCTGCGGACCGGCTGAGGCTGGGGGTGGACCATGGCGTGGAGACCCTGCTGGAGTCTCAGTCTTAGTCTCCTCCTCTCCATCAGCCTTAAAAGAGAAACCCTGTCATTTGCAACAACATGGACACACCAGGTGGACATTAGGTTAAGTGAAGTAAGCCAGGCATGGAAAGAAACAGACCGCGTGACCTCATGTACTCACGGAAATCAAAATCGAACTCAGTAAAATGATGATTATCAGAGGCGTGTAAGTGGGAGTGGGGAGATGTTGGTCAGAGGATACAGATCTCAGTCAGGCATGAGGAAGAAGTTCAAGAGGTCTACTGCACATCATGGTGACGACAGCTAACTAAAATATGTCATTTACTTAAAATGGCTAAGAGTATTTTTTTAGAGTTTATTTATTGAGAGAGAGGGACACCCATGACAAGAGTCTTCGCGCCACAATCAGCACGTGCCTACTCTTGTAGCCAGCCAAGGTCACAGGCATCTCCGGGGGGAGGCAGACCGAGGATGAGAACCCATAGCCTTTCCAATGGTTTCCAGCACCACTCAAACAGCATCCCTATTGCCTGCACCACTGTGGCTGAGCGAACTAAGAGAGTGGATTTTAAGTGTTCTCGCCATAAAAAAATGGTAAGTAGATGAGACAATACAGTAGTTCAGTTTATCAAAACATCATGCTGTACAACATACACATAATTTTTACTCTTCAATAACAAAAAATAGAATAGCTTGATGAACTTGTTTTTGTTTTGTTTTTTTTTTCTTCTGGTGGGTAGTGGTGGGGTATGTGTGTGGTGTTTTTGACAAGGTCTCGCTGTACTGTAATCCTCCTGCCTCAGCCTCTTGAGTGACTGGGACCACAGGCGCACACCACCACACCCAGCTTTCAGGGTGGGCCAGGAGTCGAACCCCAGCCTCGCACATGACTTCAGCCTGCCAAGCAGCAGCATCCAGCACACACTATCCTAGAGGGCCTGTTTTATTGTTGTTGTCAAAGATAAACAACAAATGACATAAACATATCAGCTCAGAAGCAAGTCCCTGTCTCAGATTAACATCACACTGAAGTGCATTCTTTCTTGGCACCTGGTCCGTCCTCTATTCTCATCATTCTCTCTGCCATGAAGGGGCATGAGCAGACTGCAAAGGACATGGTAAATGTAGCCTCTTCTCAGTCCTACACTCAGCTAAGCCATGTCTTAGACTACGGACCAGAGGTCTGTCCTGTGGGAAATGGAGCTATTTAACAATTTATAAATCAAGCATTAAAAAATGTCCAGTGGTTACTAGTGAGTTATAAAAACTATTAAGTTGCTACAATTTTCTTCCTCTTGGCCTAAGACTTACTCTAACTTTATTTGAAGTAGGAAGAATTGGTAGTATTAGTTTCTAACATGACTTTTCAAATCCTTGGCAATACTTTTTTTTTTCCATAACATTTTTGCCATAGGATGTAGGCACTTGCCACAGAGAGACAGAGAGAGGGAAAGTGAGAAATCAGCCCCTGGCGGAAAGGGGGGGGGGGTGGCAATGCCATAATTCCCTGTCCTCCATTTTCCTCTCGGGATTTTGGGAATGCATGCACACACACCCGGTATGATTGTCAGGCTGCTAGGTCTGGGACAAAAACCATGGTCCTTTACGTGGGAGTCCAGCGTCTTAACCACCACACCACCTGCTGGTCCTGACAATACTTTTCAGTTCAAAATGGTTCATTCAAATATGGGTTAAAAAAAGTTCTAAAAAGATCACAGAAGAGGTGTCACCCACACGACATACTCTCAAAACTGCACAGAATGTACTCAGAAGTCAGGATACAACAAAGAATTACTTCATCTTCTCCCTGAAGCCAACACATGTGTCTAAATACATTTATCCCACTCTTACATGGTGAGGTAGGTTTAGATGCACTTACTGTTAAATATTATAAAAGAACAACTTCAATCATACTTTTAAAATATCAACCGCAACTTAAAAAAACATAGGTTTTCATTCATTGTATGATCTTTCCAATGACCTTCTTTTAGAGATTTGGTTCTGATAAACTTTAAAAAAATATTTAAAAGAGAGATTTTTTGCTATAGGGCATGTGCACTCGCGCGCGAGAGAGAAAGAGAGAGTGAGAGAGAGATAAAGCAAGAAATCACCCCCCAGGGGAATGGCCACATCACAATTCCTTCTCTCCATTCTCCTCTTAGGATTTTGGGCACGCACACACATGAACTCAGCATGAGTTTGAAGCCACCAAGTCCAGGACTCGAACCACAGTTGACCATGTGGGAGACCAGCAACATAACCATTACACCATCTGCTGGTCCTGGTTCTGACAAACTTGAACAAGAAAATCTTTCTCCTTACTTCACCCTTCACGGAGCTTTCTTCCGCTTCTTCCTCCACTGCAGGCAGGAAAGACATGGAGCCTGTTCTGTTCGACTGCAAGACACAGCACAAAGACACGTGCAGTTGGCTGCTGTTCACCGTCCCCAGACACCTGGTCTGGCTGCATTTTTATGTAGCTAGTTTTTCACTCACTTTGTCCAAGGTGCCCTTCATACCAACAGCTTCTGCCTGCACCTTTCAGCTCATCCAGAGGATTATCCAGGCCCAGTCAACCTCCCCGGCCCTTGCTTACATTGCCCCCAGTGGCCCAGCACTGAACGATGTCAGAATGTGACCCCTGATGTGGATTCAGAGTGGGCTTACAGAAGTGCTGGGCCGTTCCTCAGTCGCAATGAGCTGACTTTTCTGTAAGAAGATACTTCAAAGAATGGCTCCCGCCCACCTGCCTGCGGAATTTCATAAGCACGTCCTTCAGTAACTCAGGCATAAAAATTCTGGCCTGAGTCCAAAACAGACACACTCTGAGGACTTTTATTCACAAGTAAACAACCTCAGATGGAGTAGTTCCACTTAAAAAAAAATTCCTTTACTGTAGGCCACAGACAATATTCTCATGCCATGTGGGACCAGCACTGGCCTGAAGTCATACCCACCTTCCACTCAGAAGCATCCCTCTCTGCCATCCCACCCTCCTCCGATGCCATGGCTGACGGAGTATCTCCTTCTCCTTCTTGTGGATCTTGCTTCAGATGCTGGTGGAGGTTTAGTACAGCAGCCTTCAACTCCACTAACAGGTCTTCTTTTTTCTGGTTCAAACTCAGAATCTGCTGTTCCATTTCTCCGATTTCTCCCTGCGTAGAAAGAGTATTGTTTGGGAAGTGTGAGGCCTTGGCCTGCCATAGGGACCTGCTCCCTTTGGTACAGGGGAGACGACTGTTCTCAGCTGTTTGGCTTGCAAAGCCAGGACCTAGTCTCTGCTACAGTAGAGTCCTTCTCCACTCTGGCTGCACTTCCAAAGGCCTTGTGAGGGTTTATAAGCTGGAGAATGCCTTAGCCTCTCTGGAACCTCGTGAATGAATGAATCTCTGGGAGTCGGAAATGTGTAGCAAACTCCAGGGCTGGCTATGATGTTTTGCCAGGGTTGAGAGCCATGGCTAGCCACAGGACTGGGAACCAGGATCTGTGGGCCAGCACCTGGGGCTGAACTTTAGCAAATAGAACCAAAGTGCCTAGATGGTACTTTCCATTTTTGTCACACAGGATACTAAAAACACAAGTTCCCAGGAGACAGGTTTCCCTCTTTCCAGGAGATTCTTAAGCAGACTATAATTTGGGAGCTACTAAGAGAAAACAAGGTTAGAAATCTTATTCTTTTATTATTGCCTTTGGAGTCTTTTGGCATTATCAAATTCATTGACTTTTTCTGAAGTAAAAGCTTTCTGCCAAATGAGAATAAACAAACAAACAAGAAAAGGTAGCATGCAGTATAACTTACTACAGAGACACGGGACAACCTTAAGCTTCATAATGTCACCTGTAACAGCTGTATTATTGATCTGTGCAAACAATGGTAGATGACCAAAAATACAGATGACCACTGTCTAAGAGAATCAGACAATGAAATCCCAGGTTTGGAAGGACTAGCTGGTGTCAAACAGTCTAGCATCCTTGTCCCCAGCCCCTCTCAGAAGTTATCATTCAACCTCTGCTCAAGCTCTTGGGTAGGTGCTGTATTGGAAGACAGCCTGAACCTTTCAGGAAACCTTCATGTGTTTGACATTTGTTCCTAATGTTGTCTTAAACCTCTATTTTATTTTCTTTCTCTCTCGCTTTATTTCTTTCCTTCCTTCTTTCCATCCATCCTACAGATATTTATAAAATTAATTAATTTTTTTTTTTTTTACAGAGAAACATAATACATCTCTACCTACAGGCAAAGTCCAGAAAAGGAAAGGATTAGTGCAAGGCTACAGCCAGCATGCGACGGAGCCCAAACCCAATTCCTTATGACCCTACACACAACTTACCCCCAAGGCCCTGTTCTGAAGTCACAATTCCTGGGACTGCTTTTGGGAAATGTTAAGTTTTTTGGTTTGGGGTTTTTTTGAGAGATTTTTGCAATAGTGTGTGTGTGCTCGCTGGAGAGACAGAAAGTAAGAAACCACCTCCTGGGGGAATAGCATATCACAATCCCTTCTCCTCGATTCCCCTCTCAGGATGTTGGCCCACACGCACATGTGCCCAGAGTGAGTTTCAAGCCACCAGGTATGGGACTCAAACTACTCATGTGTGAGTCTAGCGCCTTAACCACTATCCTACCTGCTGGTTCCTAAGAGAAGTATTAATAAATGTGAGCTGTCGGCAGTTTGTGCTCCATTTTCAAGAAACATTAAACTTCAGAGGTGCGGGGCTTCCCCAGAGCAACACTGACATGGAGAGACCCCGAGCAGTCTGCTGAGCTACCCCACACAGAGGCAACCCAGTAAGACACAGGGCCGTCATTTTCCAAATCACATCTGCAGACCTTTGGGGGTGCCATCGTCCATGAGGCGAAGATCATTTTCAAAAAAATACTAAAATATTGTTTACATTTCTAACTGTGCTATTATTTGTACTGATAATGGCATGAAAGCAATGATGTGTAAAACTATATGGTCATTGAAAAAGTCAAGATGCATTTTTGCACAGAAAAAATATGCCCTAACTTTTCTGACAACCCTGTATTAGCTCCTAATAGGAATCAAGTCAGGGATACCAAATATACTAGCAGCTACTGTATTCTTCACTATAAAAAAGATAGCGCTCCTAAGAAAAATAAAATGCCAGTCTCACTTAGGAATGTCCTTGACAGGCTCAGCCATGGTGCTGCAGGTGGTGGGGCACCATTGTGCAATACTACAGCCACATGGGAGGCCCGGTTCAGACTCCTGAAGCAGATCAGGTGTGGTAGTGCACCTTTGGTCCTAGCTAGCTGGGAGGCTGGGGCATGGTTTACAACTGCAAGACTGTCCATTTATGTGGGCACTGACTTCACTCATGAGCCTGGAGCCCTCAGGAGGTAGTCAGCTCCCAGAGGTCACATTTCCCACCACTGGTACACTGGGGATTAAGTTTCAACGTCAATTTTTGGAGGGACAATAACATTCAGACCACGACATATGTATACTTAATATTTTGTGTGACAAGATGGGAAGTACGCACAAAGCACAACGATTGAAGAAAAGTATTTGTTTCTGTTATGAAACACTCTTTTTACTTGAAAGAAAACAACTGGTGAGGTATACTGATACATGTAAATGCTAAGCTAAAGATTTTTTTCTGAAAATATAAGTCAATATTAACAAATGTGGTTTAATATTAATTACAAGAATATTTTAATATTTGGGAGAACTGCATAACCCAGTGAGACATTTTCCAATAATCAAACATGATGTTATAAAACCACAGATGGTTACAAGATCCATTCAAGGTGTAAGACAGACCGATGAATTTTAATGTAAGAGTATGAGAAGTTTATTAATATGATTCAGATTCCATTTTACAACTAACCTGTGAATCATTTTCACCAGTTGAGTTCTAGTGTAGTTCCAGAGAAAAAGTCCATAATTACTCAAGAGGGCTATAAAAACAATCATCCTTTTCCCAAGTACATGCATTTAAGAAGCTGGATTTGTCTTTACATGTTTCAAACAAAAGTACAGAACTCAATAGCTCAGACACAGAAACAGATGGGAATCTGTTAGGTTGTCAGAAAAGTCATGGCACATTTTTGCGTAGAAAAATGACGTCATGACTTTTCCGACAACCCAGGAGCTGTCCTCTGTTAAGCCAGATATTAAAGAGATTTACAAACCTGGAATACAGTATCACCCATATCACTACTTTTTTGTCTTGGAAAATATAATTAAAAAGGTTATTTCTATTAATATGTAAAAATTTGTGACTGTAATGTTAGAATAAACTAGACAAATGTTTTTACACTTTTGAGGTTTATTTTCTATATCAGTAGATATAAACTCACGCAAGGAAAAGTTCTTTGGGGTCTCAAAGTTTTTAACTGAGAGGGAATTTGGACATTTTTACAATACTGGGTCTTTAATACCATCTGCATTACTGATTCCACCACTCAATATCTGTGCCAGCATGGATCCCTCTGTACCCCACATTGGGTAACTTCCCCTGTTCTTACAGCTAGCATGTGGTGTACCTTTGCTCTGAGCACCACCTTCATTGCCTGCCTACATCCACTTGATGGCAGGGGAAAAATCAGTTCTATACAATCCCTGGCACACGATCACACATTTTCATCATGGAAATGCTCATTCAAAAACAAAGACTATAAAACAACCCTGGCCATAGAGGGTTGATGTGTAACCCTTTGTAAACTGGGTCCACGGGGGTTGTTAATAATGGCGTATGGCAATACTATTTAATATCTGGAACTCTTCCTTATGACCGTGTTCAAGGTCTTGACCTCTGAAGCCCAGTCTGCCCACACCACACTAGGAAGGAGGTGGTCCAAATATCCTGTTGTACCAATCTCTCTAGCACCAGAGCTAATTCAGATCAAAATGCACCACGCGAGGCTATAGGCAACTGGGATTAGGGCTGCCCATTCCTCAAACAGATAAAGTTTCTTCTGATTCAATTTCAGGGGCTACAATCTTTACTTTTTTTTAAGTAATGGTAATTACATTATCACCTATTTTATGAAATGAGAATAAAAAGTAAATACACACAGAAAATACCTTCATCTGGAACACAGAAGTAGGCAATATCACCATACCACAATGGAGGGGTCTCAACACCCAACGCGTCGTGACTCTTGAATGGACTGATGGGTGGATGAATGAATGATAGAAACATACCTGTACTTGCAGCAGGTTGGCAGCTTGGTCTGGTGACATATGTTCAAGGGAGCACTCGGCTGAATAGTTATCTAAGATCTGTTTAAATTTTTCTATTTCTTCATCGCATTCATTAGCTTGTTTTATGACCACCTATAAAATAACCCCCAAAAGAAAAATCTTTGTCATAGTCTTAGGACTAAATTAACAGGCGATTTGTACTCTATCCACAACAAAAGTTCCCGTCGATGACAGTAAATGTGCACCCACACAGATGTCAACAGAAAATGGCAGAGACAGAGAGAACAAGGTCTTCTTGCTCTACGAGATGTCAGAGCACGCTGGCCCTGCCAGGAGTGCGAATCTAATTAGACACACCTTCACCCTTAAGTATTTCCAGTTTAGTGGGTTTATTCTGAGGAGCATTTAATGGCATGTTAACATTAAGTTGCCAAGTATTATGAAATTACTGGTGTCACATATGCCATTTTAATACATAGTCCCTGTGGGGCCTTCCACGTGGACAGGTAGTATTACTGATTCAGAATGAACAGGACATGTAATTTGAGCGATGACAGATTTTCCTAGTCCAGACATATCCTGACCCAGAACCACGTGGGACCAGTGATATCCACTCTACAAGTAGGATGTGGAGGGTCTGAGAGCAGTCTGAGTTTGCAGAATGAGGCAAAAACCATCCAGAATTGCACTTGGAATCTAGTGTTAAGGGATAGTGGAGCTCAGACCTCTTAGGGGACTCATTAATATGACCAAAGTACAAAGAAAGATCAAGAAATGAACTTCAAGAGAATGTCGAGATACTTCATTGGTATGCTTCATACAAAAGCAAAATGCCTTTTAAAACCACGTTTCTGGCCAGTACAGAATTCTTCCTTGTATTTCCTTTAATATTTAACCATTGCTTTTGGCTGCAGGCTAGAAATTAATAACTATGCTCACTACACACACCTGTTTTGTAGACTTCAATAATAAACTACATCCCATTTCTACCCACAGAAGGTATCTGCCTTAGTTTCTACAGTGAGGACACTTTTAACATCTAAAGTAGGAACTAAAGGAGACAGACCATGTGCTAATGGTTTTCATCATCACTGGCTTACTTAGCTTTGAAATGTGTAATTTCTACAAACATGAAAAGATGGGAAATTTTGCCAGCAGTCTGACATCTGACTTGGTCCAAAATACAGTATCCTTTTCTATCTCTCCCCTTCCATATTTGTGAAGAAGCCACTTTAGAGCACAGTTAGCGGGACCAGCAGTTGGCGTAATGGCTATGTTGCTGGACTCCCATGTACCCTACTGTGGTTCGAGTCCCAGACCCAGTGGCTTAAACTCATGCTGGGCGCGTGTGCATGTGTGCCCAAGATCCTGAGAGGAGAATGGAGGAGAAGGGACTGTGGCGTGGCCATCCCCCTCTGGGGGGGTGATTTCTCGTTTTCTGTCTGTCTTTCTGGTGAGCGCACATGCTCTATAGCAAAAACTTCTCCAAAAAGAAAAATTAAAGCATAGTTAGGATGTTATTTTCTTTTTCTAATCAGGATATCAATAAAAAACAAAAAAGATAAAAAATAAGAGATCAGATTTTTTCTTTCCTTCTCTCTATGGCATTAAAAAAAAAATCCTGTAAATTTCATGTTAGATATTTTTCTGAGTATGGATGTTAGAAAATTCTATCAGTTGGTTAGTGTCCCAACCAGAGAGTCCGTATAAGTGAAGATTCAAACCAGGGTGGTTCAACAGCCCAGTGGTTAACACCTTTCTCCAGGGATGCTCGACCCATAGGAAGATCAGGGGTTCAGTTCCCCCATAGGGAATGGTCATGCCGTAATCCCTTCTCTTCTCTCTCTCCTTTCAGGATTTTGGGAACAAACACCTCGGTATTCAGCATGTTTCTCAAGGCACTGGGTTTGGGACTTGAAGTGTTCAAACAAGTGGGACCCAGCGGCCTTAACCACCATGCCACGGACTCCCCTATTCAGTCCATTTTGAATCCAGAGCCTACTAAAGCAGGCAGTTTTAGGCATTGGGAATACAACAGTGAACAAGACAGACCCAAATTCCTGCCCTTGAGAAAACTAGGCACCTACATCAGCAAGGATGGAGCCACAGTAAACAACAGACATGGTACGTATGTCACTTATGCACCATGCTGGAATGAGGTAAAGTACTACAAAGACAGAAGAATGAACACAAAGCGAGGAAACAAGACGTGAGCTCACAGCTGGCTGAGTGTTGTTGATGAAGCCCAAATCCAGGGCAGGGCAGCTTTGACACATCACATCAAATCAAGTAACAGCTGCCCTGTGGGTGAGGCAGGGCTACCTCGGCTGGCACTAGCTGTCCTGTTTTCCCCAAGGAAGACTGACCTCTGCAGGATCCCCTTCACAACTTGCTGTTTGGGAGCTGGATCTGACCAGCAGGAAGAAACCAGAAAAGTGGCGGGAGACTGAAAAAGGAGCCTGGATGAAAAGATGCAGCAGGCTGGCGGCTTGAAACTCACTCCAGGTGCACATGTGTGCATGCCCAAAATCCCAGGAGCAGAATGGAGGAGAAAGGAGTGCACGTGGCCATTCACCCAGGGGGTAATTTCTCACTTTCCCTTTCACTGTCTCTGCCTCTCTCCAGCGGATGCACATGCCCTAGGGCAAAACCTAAAAAGATGCAGCAGGGTTTTGTTTTGTCAGGTGAGGTTCCAGACTACTGAGCTCGCTGCTCTGTATCCCCCATCCCACCCTGATGCCCAGATCCTTCAGAGCTCTACCAACCCCTCAACGGTCCGCCTTCACTAACGACGGAAGCCAAGCACACTGCCAACAGCAGCTATGACTGAGAAGCCAGGTTTCGGGTCGAGAGTTCCTTTTCCTCCGCCTCCTTTGATCTCTCACCTGAAGCGGGGAACAGAGCCCTGCGTTCAGGATCTGCAGACAGGAAGCCCTGGACTGCTCCTGCCCAGGGTCAGCAACGTGGCCCAGGATGGGAAAGCAAGTTCAGGACAAGAGGTTTTAGAAGTGGAGAAGCCTGCTGGGTAAACTTCAGCAGTGTCCGGAAAGTTGTTTCCCAGGTTCCCGAGGCTAGAGGAGTCTGTGTACAGGACGTCAAGTCAGTGACCCAGTGGGAAACACCAGTTAGAGAGAAACAGAAAGAAGAGAAAGCCGGCTCCGAGGAAGTGACCTTCCAAAAAGGAAAGAGCCAGTTGGTACTTAGAAAAACCACAAAACATGTTCCATGTAACAGAGCTCTTACAAACAGAAACGCCACAAAGTGCCCAATGTGGCAAAAACTTCAGTTGGCAGCGCCAGCAGGTGCCATGGTAATTAAGGTGCAGAACTCCCACACAGCCAACCATGGTTCTAGTCTCAATCCTGGTGGCTTAAAAATCACACTGGGCACATGTACATACATGCCCAAAATCCCAACAGGAGAACAAAGGAGAAGGGATTGTGATGTGGCCATACCCCCAAGAAATGATTTCTCATTTTCTCTCTCTCTTTCTCTGTCTCTCTGGTGACAACATGCACCCATGGCAAAAATACAAATAAAAATAAAATCTTCGGTTGACCTTTAGACCTAATTCTCCATGACTGAAATCTATCTGGTGAGAAATGTCTTGAGTACAGTGAGTGTGGGAAAGTAATCAGGATCAGAAATCAGCTTTCTATGCACCAGATAATCCACATGGGGGAGAAACCCTGTAACTGCACCCAGCGTGGCAAAGGCTTCAGCACTCCATCAGCTCTTTGCCTGCAGCAAGAAGCCTAATGAGAGCAGGGACTGTGGGAAGGCCTCCCAGTGGAAGCATCCATGGCAGAACACACACTAGAGAGGCCATACAGATGTTCGGAGTGTAGACAGGACTTCAGTGGGGCTTCAGACCTCCAATCAGCAAGGATCCCCACTGGGGAGCGACCTCACAAGTGTAAGGAGTGATGGAAGGCCTTCGGTCAGAGCTCATATCTCAGCAAACGTGAAAGAATCCACTCACGGGAGAAACACCATGGGTGCCTCCAGCATGGAGAAGCCTTCACTGTGGAGGCAGAGCTGCCACACACGGAAGGATCCACACGGAAGAGCCGCCTTACAAATGTGAGGTGTGCAGAAAGAAAGGCCTTTCAGCACAGCGCGCTGTGGAGGTGGCACGGAAGAACCCACGCTGGTGAGAAGCCTTGCCAGCCATGCCTGGGGCACATCCTTCCCCCAGTTCTCAGCTCTAATTGAACATAAGTGATTTCACATGGGGGATAAATCTTATGAAGACTGTGGAAACAGCTTTTGGAGTGAGCTCGAACTGCGCTGGACATAAGAAAAGCAAACAGAGTGTGGAGAACTCATGAACTTGTGAGAGGAAAATCTCTCACTGTTTCCCAGAACATCTTAGTGGTCAGTAGTTTGACCATCTAAAAATCCAAAACCAAAACAAAAAGCAGTGACCAAGATGGAAACAGTATTTGCTGATGGCTACTTTATGTATCTACTGGCCTCAAGGGGTTACAAATGCCTTGTTAGGTTTGAATCTCATCCTGCAACATTTTACTCATGCAGGTTTTCAAAAACTAGAATGGCATTAAACACTCAATGACTGGGGCCAGCAAACACTGTTGGACTTCCATATGGCTCACCATGGTTCAAATTCCGGACTCTGTGGTTTCACACTCACGCCAGTTAATGTGCATGTGTGTCCCAGATCCCAGGAGAAGGGACTGCAGCATGGCCATTCCCGCTGGGGCGAGGGGAGTGAATTCTCACTTTCCCTCTGTCTCTGTCTCTCTTTCCAGCAAGCACACGTGCTTTAAGGCAAAAACTTAAGGGACCAGCATTTGGCATAATGGCTATATGGCTGGATTCCCACGTAGTCGACTGTGGTTCGAGTCTCTGACCCGGTGGTTAAAACTCATGCTGGGCATGTGTGCGTGTGTGCCCAAGATCCCGAGAGGAGATTGGAGAAGGGACTGTGGCGTGGCCATCCCCCCTGGGGGATGATTTCTCACTTTCTGTCTCTGTCTCTCTGGTGAGCGCACATGCCCTATTGCAAAAACCTCTCCAAGAAAAACAAAAATACACACAATGATTATGCTTTAATGTCCTCATCCAGAGCCAAGGAAAGAACAGAAAAACATTAGATCCTTATCACATGCCACACCCTGGATGCTAATTTCAATTAAAATCGTAAACAAAATCAGCTTTTGCTGAACATTTTCATCCAATAAGTTGGCTGTCATTATACACTGCTCACCTTTACTAACTCATTTTGCTCTTGAGTTACATTCTCCATTAGTTTTAATTCTCGTAAAAGCTGGTCTGTCCGCTGAAACACAGGCAGAGGTTTCACTCCTGTCTGGGGTAGCCTCAGCTCCACTTGGTAAGACATGATCTCAGCAATTGTTTTCTTCATGGGACGAATATTTTCAAGTATGACCTGAAGTATATAAGAGAAACATGATAATTAATACATTTTTTCTTACAAAATAGCTAGATAGTTTAGTCAAAATTAAAATACTGTATAATTTAGTCTTTAATCTGGAGTTTCATTTTAAAAATAGATCCTCAGAGATAGACAAGAACTACTGCATCATTTGTGATCTGATCAAGTTCTCATGAAAGTACAGCTGGGGGCAAGGTAGCCAGCCAGCATAAGTTATGCACTTGGACAACCCATTCCTTCCTTCTCTCCTCCCCACTCTCTGTAGAACTGTTGTTTTGCAGTGTATATTGTCACGGCGCAGGGAGCTATGTAAGGGTATGTACTGCAAATTGTTATTTTTTAAGACTTATATATTATTATTATTATAATTATTTAATTTGATATGGAACACATGTGTTCACCAGAGAAAAAGCGAGAAAGCAAGCCACAGTCAGCCATGTGGGAATCCAGCTTCTTAACGACCATGCCACTTGCTGGCCCCCTGCACCTATTTATCACAACTACACCCAGTACATACTGACACATCAGGATTTCAACGTTTATGGAAAATAAAGCTATGCATGGATTTCAAAATTTGTTTTGCACCAAAGTAACACCAGTACATTAATTCCATTTATCTGTGAACTTTTTAACACATTCTTATAAAAGGCCCTTCCCCACACACACAAAAAAAGGCATATTGAATGACACAGAATTGTCCAACCAAATTTCAAATTTCATGAGTCTGAGGAGTATAATTACATTTTGTTTAATAACATCTGATCCATAGAAATATGGATATACAAAACCAATACATTAGAGGAGAATAATATTCACTCGACTAAGTACTTTGTATGCATCATTTCACTTAGGCCCATCTTCTAATGTTCATTCATACATAAGGAAATTGGGTTCCCAGAAGTTACAGGACTTAGGTGAGATCAGATTATAATGGGCAGGGCTGGGATTAGAACCCAGGCCTGCCTGATCCCAAGGCACATGCTCTCAATCACTACATTGAAGCAAAAACCCATGCTTACTTGCTGTATAATATATCCCAGTTGCTGTGCTAGGCACTCCCTATACATTAGAACTGGCCAATGTATAGTTATGGAAAAGAGTCCAAGAAACATTAACTAGTAACTCAAAATCACATAACCAGTAGACAGTGTGGCTGGAGCAGGAACCCAGTTCAGCCTGGTTTCAGTGTTGAAGTTCTTGGATTTGAAGCTCTTGATGGCAAAAACTTACATGAAAATTTAACTGCTAGGAAAATTATCTTTACCCAAGTAGTGCCATGAACAGGATTTAAAGTAAATTTACATTCTCGCATATCTAGTTCTCAACCTTACTTTGCTATTACTCTAGTAAGCCTATATACTTTTTACCATATCTTCTTATTTTTTTAAAAGATTTTTGCCATAGGGTGTGTGTGCTCACCAGAGAGAGCGCTATATATATAGAGAGAGAGTGAGAAATCACTCCTCAGGATGATGCCCACACCACTCTCTCTTCTCCATTTGAGATTTGAGATTTTAGGCACGCACGCACACGCACCTGGTGTGAGTTCCAAGTCACTGGGTCTGAGACTTGAACTGTGGTTAGCTATGTGGGAGTCTAGAGCCTTAACTACTACACTACCTGCTGGCCTCTTATTACATGTTTGTTTGTTTGTTTGTTTGTTTTTACTTTTTTATCATTTATTTATTTATTTTTACATTTCCCTACAAATATTTATGTATCAAAAAATTTTTGCTCAGGGACCAGCAGGTGGTGTGGTGGTTAAGGTGCTGGATATTCCCACATAGCCGACCATTGTTCAAGTCCTGGACCTGGTGGCTTTCTCTCTCTCTCTCTCTTTCTCTCTCATCAAATTAAAATAAATGAATGAATAAATGAAATTAAATAAAAAATAATTCTTTAAAAAATTTTTCCTCATACTCCATAGTTATTGACAGTTAATAAAAAAAAACTCAAAAATCTCAAAAAACTAAATTTTAAAGATAATGTCAAAATATTTGTTACACTTTTGTTTGTAACTCTATAACAACAGAGACAGGATGGTTTTAAATATTTCTGAGAAAATAATTACATGTCAACCACTCAAACTGTTGAAAGGCAAACACTCAGTACACAATTCACACATAAACCTTCTCAATTCAGCCCTGCCTACCAAGTATTCTGTGATATATCATCTGCTAGCAAAGATCAGTCTCTTGTTCTTCCTTCAAAGTCTTCCTCAAGATAAACCCTCTGGTTGTGGCTGCTCATTTGCAGTCTCTACTGATTACAATGCTGGGCTGGAAAAGTCTAGGTTATTTTATGGTACGGATTATTTCATATAGCTTCTCTAATCCTCTCTTCCAGGCAGAACTGTTCATGGTACCAGGCCATCTTTCCAAGAGCTCCTGTTGGCTTACTTGAGATCCACCTTAATCCCATAGTTGTCTGATTTAATCTTCAGATGTGACATTCCAGTCAGAGCCCTGTCCAATAACGAGTATTTCCAATTTCTGATTCAAGGCAACAGGTATTATTGAACTCATGCAAATAACCATTCTGCCACAAAATAAGAATACTCCAAAATATTTTCCAATTCCAGACGTTTCAGGAAGAGAGAAAAGTTTGTTTTCATTTAAAGAAACAAACAGACAAGAAGAAAAAACATTTTAAGAAATTGCTGAACCTATCAACAGCTCAGTTGGTTCAATAAGTGTTGAAGACTTCAGTGACCCTTGTCCTTGTCTGAGTGTTTCGGGGGTCTAGAAGATGAGGTTTAGAGCACAGTTTTAGTTGCCTTGGTCCCTGAACATGCCAGGACACATCTCAGATTTAAAATGGCTTTTTTTCTGAGTGTTTTGGGAGTCTAGAAGATGAAGTTTAGAGCATAACTTTCGTCACCTTGGTCCCCGAACACACCAGGACACACCTCAGATTTCCTTATTACGTATTTTTAAAAAGACATGTAAGTGTTATGAGAAAATACTTTTATTAATGATCCATGTTTACCTCTCCATGCTTAAGGTGCTCTTCAGGTGAAAAATCAAATATTTCTTTTGATAAGAGGATGGCTTTGATTTTTGAAACTCTTTTCTCCACTAATTTTACTTCCGATTCAATAGCAACAACATCCTAGAATTTCAGAAACAATAACATGCTCATGCAATACACGCTATACATTAATAATCTATAAAACAGAATTATCATCATTAACTCTACTCTCATATTTAATTTTAATATTTGTCACTTATATTTCTTAAAAATCAACCAAGTGCTAAACAGGTAATGATCACTGTTTTTAATAAAAATGTGATTGCACTGATGGCATTCCACACTACAAAGCACTGCTTAAACCTTACTAAAGATCAGCAATGGGACCATTCTCAATTACTTACACTCTGAGAACCAAGGTAGCATATATCCAATTTGTTGTTGTTGTTAGATTTATTTATTTATTTATTTATTTATTTTATTTTATTTTATTTTATTTTATTTATTTATTTTTTTTGCCATAGGGCTCATGCATTCACAGCAGAGAGGGAAAGTGAGAAATCACCCCAGGAAGGATGGCCATGGCCTTCTCTTCCATGGGATTTCTTGGGATTTTGGGCACACACACAAGCACAGTGCTGGCAAATTTTTCAGGTTACCGGATCCAGGACTCAGGCCAGGCAGTCAGTCATGTGGGACCCAGTGCCCTAACCTGCACACCACCTGCTGGCCACTGCGTCCATATTTTTAAATAACCTCTCAATCATCTTCAAAGTGTTTCTCTGTGGAATGTGTTTAAATACTTAACATAAGTGGCTCTGGCATTCTAGAAATTCCCACTTTAAGTAAAACGATAAAGTCACCCTTGAGAAACTAACACACAGGATCTGGAAAATTGACAGGATGTTCTTCCCAACTTCTAATAAATGATTGACAAGCAGAGTGTCACTGAATTACTTTATAACCTACTCAGATTAATTTAAAGTATAGCTTATTTGTCCAGAGGTTATTGTTTCACCAATGTCAATGTCCAGAACCTGGCAATAACTTTAAGGAAGAAATGCTGCAAAGATAAGTTAAGATATGTGCTGCAAAACCTACATATCAAAGTAGGTAGAAACACAACAGAAGAAAAGCCTTCAGACTCATACTTTAGCATTTAATGCAAATGCACTGTAGCAATAGGAACACATAGCTAATAAAGAAGATTTTTAAAAAATGACATAGAAACTGTCTGAGGGTTTCAAATTACAGCAACTTGGAGCTATTCATTCTAAGGACAAATTAAACTTTATTTATTTTTCAAAGAATTATTTAACTTAATATATTTATTTTAATTTGACAGAGAGGGACAAAGTGAGAGCATGAGTGAGAGAGAGAGAGAGAGAGAGAAAATGAGAAAGCAAGCCACCAGGTCTGGAACTTGAACTGTGGTCAGCCATGTGGGAGTCCAGAGCCCTTAACCACCATGCCACCTGCCAGCCCCAGGACAAATAAAACTTCATAAGCCTGAAACAGATGAAATAGTAAATATAGTAACTGTTTATAGTGATATCACCAAATTATGAAGAAGAGCTTAATTACATTGAAATTACTTTCTGCACCTACTGTTTAAGAAGGTATATAAAATTATATAGTGCATTTAGGGAAATTTCCATTAAAAATTATAGAAGCATTTTAAAACTTTGCAATAAGCTTCAGTAACCAAGAATATTTACTTTAATAATTACTGGGGGGCAGAGGGATAGCTTGTTGCACGGTGGTTAAGGCAGCTGTATCCCACATGGTCAACTGGGCCATTTGAGTCCCAGACCCAGAGGCTTGAAAAACATGCCAGGTGCATGTGCAAATGTGCCCAATATCCAGAAAAGAGAAACGGGGGATTGCTGTGTGACCATGCCCCTTGGGGGTGCTTTGGAGTCCCCCCTCCGGCTTTTCAGCAAGCACACGTGACCTCCAGCAAATGTTTTTTTCTTTTTTCAAACATAAATAATTATTGGGCCAGCCCTGTAGCCTAACAGTTAAGCAAGCTGGATCCCACATGGTCAGCCAAGCTTTGAATCCTGGCTCCAGCAGCTTAAAAAACCATGTCAGACATGTGTACATGTATGACAAATCATAAGACAGAGAAATGGAAGAGCAGAGATTGCATCCTGGTGGGGGTATCTTTCTCCCTCTACCTCTTTCTCTGACGCTGAGTGCACATGCTTTCTAGCAACTTAAAAGTAGTAATTATTACCTAGAGTTACGATAGTGCAGCATAGGCGATGCAACTGAGAAACACGATAAATAATTAAGAACTGTCTTAAAAAAAAAAAAAAAAAACTCATTTGCCTTTATTATGTGACTCTGCCCTTACATAAATGCCTTATCTATTTCAAGCAAAGATAAAATTATTTTAAAATCCAGTGGCTACAAATAGCAGCCCCTAAATAAATATGTGCTATTGGTGAATGAAGACTTGAGAGGTGATCTGTTTTAATTCCCTCTTTCCTAATCAGTCCTTTTAAATTGACAGTATCACAACATGTATGTCCTCATTGACAAAGAGGGAACACTGAGCTTATCTGATCATGATCCTTTACTCTAACTAAACCATCTTGAGTTGAGAGTATGAACATACCTTCTGTTGTAGTTATACTACAGGTGACGAAGTAAAGGAAAACATAATTCAAGAAATAAGAACACAAATGAAAAATTTGCCAATTCCTACATCGTCATATAATTAGGAAGTGATTAATATAACACTAATTTATCAAGTAAAATATAAGTTAAAACTAAGTGATTACGCATTTATGGTATAAACTTACATCAGCCATTCGCTGAACCTGTGGAAGGGTTTCCATTATTTTTTGTTGTAAAGCTGTTACTTGACTACTTAACTCTTGTATGGACTGTGTCAAATCATCTGTTTCAAAAATTATTGACAGGTCTTCCAGATCCGTGAAGACTGAATGTAAGAGATTGTGCTTCTGCTCTGAATCTTCCAAAGCCATCTACATAGAGAAACAAAGGGAAAAAAAAAAAGAGAGAAAGAGCAAAACAGAGAAATGTCAGGACACTGAAATAAGCCACGTTTACATCAGATAAAATTTCAATTTGTCTCAATATTTAAAACTCTGGTCATTTTCATGATGAAAACATTGAACACTCTCTATTGTCAAGGGCAGTAGATGATCTTAGTGTATGCACCTATGATATTGTGATCTAATGACAAAGATATATATTTAGGCTTCCTCCCCAGTTCCTACCAGAGAGCTTCTAAAACTCTTGGAATTCCTGAACGTTACAGATGAGAGAAGCATCTTGTTAGTCATAATGAGCACCTTTCAAACATGCATTAACTTTCAAATTTCAGATTTCAGAACATCTCAGACACCTCTGGAAATATTCCGCCTGCTAATGTTGTCTTCAGATAATTCCATAGAAAATAATTGATATAAAAAGCACAATTTACTTATGCAACCAGAATTCTCATCGTAAGTCTCCAAAATTAATTAGGTTCTTCAGAATTATATATTGCTCATATTTGAATGGAGAATAGAGGGAAACTTTAAGAAAAGCAAAACTTAAAAACCAATAAAACACCACTTGTGATAGTATCAAAAAACATTAATACTTAGGAATAAATTTACAAGACACATGTAAGACCTGTACACTGAATACTACAAAAAATGCTGAGAGAAATCAGAGATGAACAAAACAGAGATATATATCATGTTCCTGGATTGAACAGTCAATAAAGCTAAGACGGTAATTCTCCCCTAAATTGATTTACAGATTTAATACAATCTCAATAAAAATTCCACTAGACTTTCCAATGGACCTCTATATAGAAACTGACAAGCTGATTCTAACATTGACATGAAAATTCAAAAGACCTATGAGCCAAAATAAATTTGAAAGAAAACAAAGTTGGGGCCAGCAGGTGGCATGGTGGCTAAGGGGCTTTGTTGATTTACTCCAACATGCCCAACCATGGTTTAAGTCCCAGACCTGGCAGCCTGAAAATCATACCAGACACATGTGCATGAATGCCCAGAATCCTGAGAGGAAATTGGAGGAGAAAGGACTGCAGCGTGGCCATCCCCCTGGGAGGCGATTTCTCACTTCCCCAAGCTCTCTGTGTCTCTGTCCAGCAAGCATATGTACCCTATGACAAAAACTAAAAAGGAAAAAGAAAGAAAAAGGACAACGTTGAAGAACACATACTACCTGATTTTAAGGACTTACTATAAAGCTCTAGTACTCAAGACTCATATTGTTTAACAGACAGACACATAGATTAATAGAAGAGAAGAGCACGCCCAGAAACAGACCCACAGGGATGAAGTCAATTGATTTTCAACACGTTCCAAAGTAACCCGATGGTGAGAGTCTTTAATAAATGGTGCTGGAACATTTGGCTACGACTATGGAAAAAAGGGAACCTTGATCCTTGATTCACACCACATATAATAAACATGAAATGGATCATAGACCTGATGGAGTTAAAACTATTGAGTTTCTGGAAGAAAACATGTAAGAAAATCTGTGATTTCGGGTTAAAGAATTTTTTTACATATAGCACATAAAAGAAAATACTGACAAACTGGACTTCATCAAATTAATATTTGCTATCTGAAAGACAGTATTAAGAGAATGGGGACCAGCAGTTAGCGTAATGGCTATGTTGCTGGACTCCCACGTAGTCGACCGCGGTTCGAGTCCCGGACCCGGTGGCTTAAAACTCACGCCGGGCACGTGTGCGTGCGTGCCCAGGATCCCGAGAGGAGAATGGAGGAGAAGGGATTGTGGCGTGGCCATCCCCCCGGGGGGTGATTTCTCGCTTTCTATCTCTCTGTCTCTCTCTGTCTGTCTGGCGAGTGCATGCGCCCTATAGCAAAAACCTCTCCAAAAAAAAAAAAAAAAAAAAGAGAGAGAGAATGAAAAGATAGGGCCAGGAGGTGGTGTGGAGGTTAAGGTGCTGGATCCCACATGGCCAGCTTCACAGTTTGAGTGTGTGCCTGAAATCCTGAAAGGAGAGTGGAGGAGAAGGGATTGCAGCATGGTCATAACCCCTGGGGAGGTGAGTTCCCACTTTCTCTCTCTGTCACACTCTGGTAAGTGCACATACCCTATAGCAAAAACTTAAAAAAAAAAAAAAAAAAAGAATGAAAAGATTAGCAATAGACTGGAAAAAATATTTGTAAATCACATATGACGAAAGAATAATTTTTCAGGATGTTTTATAAGTAATTCTTACAACTCCATAATAAGAAAAACAACACGATTTAAAAATTGGCAAAACAAAATTGAACAGGCACTTCATAAATGGAGTACACAAATGACAAATAATGACATGCATAAATCCTCAAAATCATTATTTTTAGAGAAATATCATAAAAGACAATGAAATATCACTAATACTTAATAATTCACTATAATGGCTAACATTTTTTTAAACCTTTCTTTTTAAAATTTTGCTACAGGGTGCATGCACTTGCCAGGGAGAGAAAGAAAAGGAAAGTGAGAAATCACCCGGGGGATGGCCATGGCACAGTCCCTTCTCCTCTATTCTCTTGAAACTTCGGGCATGTGCATGCTTACATCCAGTGTGTGTTTCAAGTTGTCAAGTGTGGGGCTCAAGTCACTCAGCCATGTGTGATCCAGCCACCTTACCCACTAGACTGCCAGCTGGCTCAGAATGGCTGAAATTTTAAATATAGACTATATCCACCGCTGGTAAATATTTGCAATTAGAACTCACATTGCTGGTGGGAATGAAAAATGGTAGTCTTCCTCAGGAACAATTTGGCAGCTGCTTATTTATCTAAACACTTACTCTGAAGGTCAGCAATACTCACTGTCAGGTATATATTCATTGAAACGAAATAAGGGGCTGGCAGGTGGCATGGTGGTTAAAGGTGCTGGATTCCTATATCATTGACTGCAGTTCGAGTCCTGGACCTGGCAGCTTGCTTTTTCACTTTCTCACTCCCTTGCTTGTTCTCGCTCTCACGTAAAAATGTTTTGTCCCTCTCTGGTCAAATTAAAATAAATAAAATTAAACAAAATAATTCTTTTTTGGGGGGGAAAGATTTTTGCTATAGGGTGCATGCGCTCGCCAGAAAGAGACAGAGACAGAAAACGAGAAATCACTCCCCAGGGGGCATGACCACGCCACAATCCCTTCTCCTCCATTCTCCTCTCGGGATCTTGGGCACGCACGCACACGCGCCCGGCGTGAGTTTAAGCCACCGGGTCCGGGACTGGAACCGTGGTCGACTACATGGGAGCCCAGCAACATAGCCATTATGCCGACTGCTGGTCCCTAAATAAAATAATTCTTTAAAAAAAAAACAGAAACACACATTTGCATAAATATATGTATATAAATATTCATAGCAGCTCTGCTCATAGTGGCCTGTGGTAGGCAGCCTACAAAACGGTCTCCCACGATGGCCACCTCTGCTGTTCATGCCCTTATAATCTGCTCCCTTCAGCATGGGCAGGACTTGTTGATTTACTTCCAATAAAATATGGCAGAAGTAACAAGGTGTCGCTTCCACGATTATATTACAAAAAAGACTGTGGCAGGGACAAGCAGGTAGCATGATGGCTAAGGTGCTGGACACTCTCACATGGCCGACCATGGTTTGAGTCCGGACCTGGTGGCTTGCTTTCTCACTTTCAATCTCTCTCTCCAGTCAAATTAAAATAAACAAATGAATAAATAAAAATAAATAAAACCTTAAAAAAAAAAAAAAAGACGGTGGCTTCTGCCTTGGGAGTCCTCTCTCATTCTTTTTGAAATCATTCACGTTGAGGGAAGGGAGCCACCATGCCCCGAGGCAGGCTTGTGCAGAGGCCCACATATCTGCGTACGTGAGTGGATCTTCTGAGCCCAGCCAACAGCCACGTGAACGAGCCTGGACATGGATCCAGTCTTCCCCTCACCCAAGTCCAGACTTCAGATGAGCCCACAGCCTTTTTTTTTTTTTTTTTTTTTTTTTTTTTTTTTGAGAGGTTTTTCCGCTATAGGGCGCGTGCGCTCGCCAGACAGACAGAGAGAGACATAGAGACAGAAAGCGAGAAATCACCCCCCAGGGGGGATGGTCACGCCGCAATCCCTTCTCCTCCATTCTCCTCTCGGGATCCTGGGCACGCACGCACACGCGCCCGGCGTGAGTTGTAAGCCACCGGGTCCGAGACGCGAACCGCGGTCGACTACGTGGGAATCCAGCGACATAGCTATTACGCTAACTGCTGGTTCCCAGCCCACAGCCTTTTGATGACCCCTTGCTGCATTCTCAGGAGAGACCATGAGCCCTGGATACATGACAAAGCCATGCCTGGATTCCTGACCCACAGAAGTAAGATTGGCTATTTAAAGCTACACATGTGAGCAATCCCTTCAAGGGCTAAGCCAACCGAAGGGTTTCTGCTCAGACTTCACCCTCCAGACCTCAAGATCCACCAGACTGATAGGAGAGGTAACACACAGACTCTTTGAGAAGTCATCTGCATTTGAGTTGTGAGCACTCCCTTTCGTACATCGTGGTTTTAAATGTTTTGCCTTTTTCTCTCTTTTTTAAATTGTTTCTTCTTCTTTTATTTTCCCTCTTTCTTTGCTTCCTTCTCCTTTTTCTTTTACCTTTATAACTTTGTTGCTCAGCCTCCACACACTGATTGTCTAGACAGGTCTAGGTGCACAGGAGCCAAACATCTGATTACTATTAGGATCAGAATAATCCTCAATTCCCACTCAATCTGCTGCACAAGTGGAGAAAAACAGAACTGAAGAGAGAATGCAAAGTCACCTCCTCCTACACGCCTCTGAACACTTAGATTTAACTTCAAAAAATTAGGGAGAAATGTATAATTCATCAGATGACCAGAAACCACTTCAGAAGCACAAGCAATATGAGAAACCAAGGAAATCTCTCTCTCCCAAGGGAAAAAGAACAACTCCTCACGCACAGACAGTACATTGGAAGGCGAGGAAATGTCCGATAAAGAATTTAGAATATTTATAGCAACAAAGCTGACAGAGAAGCAAGAGAAGAGAGACAACTTTTCAAAACCCACCTAACTCTGAATTTAAAATGTATGTATTTTACTATATGTAAATTATACCTCATTACTACAGGGTGCGACACCTTGTTACTTCTGCCACACTCAAGGGAGGGGATTATCCAGGTCATGTACACCAGGGGATAGGAATATTGGGGACCGTCTAGAATTTCGTTGACCAAAACCATCAACACCATTCATGTAACTTCATAGATGGAGGAAACTGGGGCCCATGGAAGATATACCAAACCATCCATAAAGTCACAAGGTAGTTTTGAGGATGCAAGAAACCAGATCCCGGTTTTCCAAAACCCTGTCCAGTGCTTGCCAGACATACTCTCAAGCTTCCTTCTGCCAGTTGGCATGGTTAGAGGTAAGGTTTGTTTTCAGAAGGGAATTTTCTTTCTTTTTATTTATTTATTTATTTTTTTTTTTGGAGAGGTTTTTGCTATAGGGCGCGTGTGCTCGCCAGAAAGACAGAGACAGAGAGACAGAAAGTGAGAAATCACCCCCCAGGGGGGATGGCCACGTCGCAATCCCTTCTCCTCCATTCCCCTCTCGGGATCTTGGGCACGCATGCACACATGCCTGGCGTGAGTTTAAGCCACCGGGTCTGGGACTCGAACCGTGATCGGCTACATGGGAGTTCAGCAACATAGCCATTATGCTAACTGCTGGTCCCAGAAGGGAATTTTTTTAAAAGACTAATGAATCAGTTGGTGGCATGGTGGTTAAGGTGGCTGGATACCATATGGCTAACTGAGTGCTGAGTCCCCAATCTGGCAGCCTGTAAAGCCTGTGTACATGCACACATGCCCAAAATCACAAAGGAGGAAAGAGAAGAGATTGCGGTGTGGCTGTCCCACCAAGGACCGCTTTCTCACTTTGCCCTTTGTCTCTTACCAGTATGCACACACCCCCTATTGCAAATTTTAAAAATAATTAAAAAAATGAAAATTTTAAAAAGATGCAGATGACCAGTGAAGCCACTGATCATTATGCATATGCAGACTATGTGACTCACAGGAAACACCCAAAGAACACTAACCTGGAGGGTACTAGCATGGTGGCTCAATGTCTTTGAGGAGTTGTAGTCAGCAGGGTTGGCCAATAAACGACTGGTATTTTCTATCCAAATCTCTGTGCTCTTCAGAAGATCACTGTATTCCTCCATTTTAATTGTGGCCTGTGAAAGAGATGCAGTACCAAACTTACTCAGACACAATTTACTGAAGTTAAAAGATTCCTGCAGGAAAAGCTAGTTGCCACTGGTCAGCAGTAACACTTTGTATTTTCTCTGGCAGAGGGTATTCACTCACCTGCTCCAAGTTAAGATCCTTCCAATGTTTAAGACCAATCCTGACCAAGTGGAAAGGATTTAAGACGCTCTTCCCCAACACTACAGGCCTTGGCAAGAGTTCTTAGTATTGTAAATATTCTGGTTTCCATGTTATACTTCTGGCTAGAAACTGGACTTCTGCTTAGTTCTATTCAGAACCTTGTTCCATAACATCCCATTTCAGACTGAGTTCTGCCTGTCCCTTCCTAGGTTACACAGTCTACACACCCTACCATGGCCCCTATTTTGAATGAGGGTAGGAAGGGTATCTTGTACCTGAAAGACAGTCCTTTTTATTTATTTTTTTTTTAATATTTTTTGAGAGGTTTTTGCTATAGGATGCGTGCGCTCACCAGAAAGACTGAGACAGATCCAGAGACAGAGTGTGAAAAATCCCCCCCAGGGGGGATGGCCACGCCGCAATCGCTTCTCCATTCTCCTCTCAGGATCTTAGGCAGGCACGCACGCACACAAGCCCGGGGTGAATTTAAGCTACCGGGTCCGGGACTCAAATCGCAGTCAACTATATTGGAGTCCAACGACATAGCCATTACACCAACTGCTGGTCCCAAGACAGTCCTTTTTAATTGCTGGCTTCGTCTTTGGACTCCTGAGATCATCTGCCTCAAATGCCCACTACTGCCTTTACCCACTATTGGGAATCCCGGCACTTGCCAGACTGCTGTCATGGTCTAACTCTTGGATTTCCAGAGCTGCTTGCCCAGCCAGACTTCTTTCCTGCACCAACACTGAAATCTGTCCCCTGGTGCCCATGAGAGCCTACTGCCCTCTATAACCAACAGTTTGAAAGAAACCGCCTGCCGTTTTAAAGCCACCTCAATACCGCCACATGGTACACAGCAATCACATTACAGCCGCACCTTATTTAACTGTGAGGTTCTGGATTCTGCCCTCTGTGATACTTGCTGATACTGCTGGAAAGGAATCATCAAGTTATCCATCCATTCTTGAGCCTGTCCTGGGTCCTGTTCGACAATGTCCTGAACCTCAGAATCCAGCTCATTTAGCTTGGAATGCCAGAGATCCAGTTCATCCCACATTTTCTGGAGAAGAAAATTAAATTCATTTGAATGAAGATGGTGTGGTTTATTGCAGTAATTCCTATTTTTCACATAGTATTTGCATTTGCAAATGCTATCAAAACAATGTCACAGAAAAAAAATATATAGGCATACTTCTCAGTTTATACCCAGCAAACACTTGTGATCTAAACTGAACAACACTTTTTCTGTGTCTCTTAACTGTAACTGTATTCATTTTGGTACAAAAGAGCGGTAGGGAAACATTTCCAGAGATGAACAACAGCAAACAAGGTCACAATAGCTCTACCCTTTCAAGAGTTTGGAAGTAGAACACTATTTAAAAGACTTGGTGGGGAGACAGCAGGTAGTGTGGTAGTTGAGGTGCTGGATTCTCATATGGCCAACCATGGTTCTAGTCCCAGACCTGGCAGCTTTCTCTCTCTCTCTCTCTCCTTCTCTCTCTGGTAAGCAGACGTGCACTATAGAAAATTAAAAAATAATAATAATAATAGTAATTATTTAAAAATTTTAAAAATAAATAAATAAAAAAGACTTGGGTAGGGCCAGCTGGTGGTGTGGAGGTTAAGGCAACAGATCCCATATGGACAACTGCATGGTTTGAGTACCAGACCCGACAGCTTGACAAATGCCAGGCCCATGTCTATGTGTGTCCAAATCTTCAAAGGAGAAGGGATTTCAACACGGCCATCTCTCTTGTGGGGTGATTTCCTATTTTCTCTCTTTCTCTCTCCAGCCAGTGCATGCTCCCTATGGCAAAAACTTTTTTTTAAAAAATGTAAAATGTTAGGTTTATTTATAGTTTTACCTAAGATTTTATTTTCTAAAACATTTTACAAAAGAAAATTTGAATTTGTTTTGTTTCCTTTTTGCACCCTGGCAATCTAAAGCAATGCTGCTATTATTTTTTGTGTTCTATTGAATTATTTTTAATATCAGTTTTCCCAAAATAAGATCCTTACTTTCTCTTACTTATTAAAAATAATGCTGGTTCGCAATAAGGGGCTCTTGGGAGTTTGGGCACACGACTACCCTGGCCAAACTAACAGTTCTTAAATGCAACTTTCTCCATCAAGTCTCTGCAGGTGACACCCTCAGTAAGGATGCCCCGGCGGATCCAGTTCAGGTTCTCTGTGTTTCAGATTAACCCAAAGAGCTCACCTTGTGATGACTGATAAACAAGAGGAGTGAGTCAGAATGATCAAATGCTGAGGGAGTTAAAGGAGATGTTACCTTTTGAATTTCTTGAGCTTTCTCAATATTTTTGCTTTTCTGCTGCAACATTTTTTCAATATTTTGAAGCCCATTGTTAATTTCTTCTATCTTTCTACTCATTGCATATGATGGTGAGCTTCTCAAGACTTCATTGCTAATCTGTAACAAGAAAGATTTCATTTAGAGAGGTTTTCTACAATCTGTTATAGGTTCGAAAGACAAAAGGGGTAGTCATTCTACTTTTTTTTTTCACTTATAAAAATCTTTTAAGGGCTGGAGGAAAATTCCAAACCTTACTGGCTAAGGTGTTCATGAAAGGGTAAATTAGCAAACTACTATATAGCAGCTGTGTTACTTGACCCTTTAAATCTAAATCTTAAAAAATAAAAATGTGTTGGGAACCAGCAGTTAGCGTAATGGCTATGTCGCTGGACTCCCACGTAGTCGACCGCGGTTCGCGTCCCGGACCCGGTGGCTTAAAACTCACGCCGGGCGCGTGTGCATGCGTGCCCAAGATCCCGAGAGGAGAATGGAGGAGAAGGGATTGCAGCGTGACCATCCCCCCTGGGGGGTGATTTCTTGCTTTCTGTCTCTATGTCTCTCTCTGTCTGTCTGGCGAGCGCACGCGCCCTATAGCGAAAACCTCTCCAAAAAAAGGAAAAAATAAATAAATAATTAAATAATTAAAATGTGTTGAATGTAGTCCACAGTATGGACCACAGATAAGTGCCATGTTGGACAAAACTGCTTCATGGACTGTCTGGAACATACTCCTATGGATCAAAAAAAATAAAAAAAGAAAGAAGTCCTGGGGACAATCTCTCCATTTTATGAGAAAATCCTCTGCACAAATATGTTTTCAACAAAATTAAACTCATTCTCAAGCCAATATTACAGGAAAAAAGTTCATGGAAAAGTAGAATTACAGTACAAGTTTGTGCAAAAATAAAATCTATGTAGTTTTTTTTTTTTCATAATATGCATTTTTCATGAACTTTGTGAAGCTCCCTTGTATTCACTTAGGTGAAACAATCTTCAAAAAGCAGCATTTCCTGAGGATACAGAGCTTAATTTTTCTCTAGGTGACTGTTTCTAGTACTACATTTTCTCCGCATATTTAATCAGAAGTTTAGCAGCTAAACATTGTAATTTATTTTATCTAAAGGATTTTAAGAAAATAACTTGCGCTAGGAATGATAGTAAATGAATGCTGAATGTATCAGTTTTCAAATACCTGATTAGGTTGTGTTCGTGTTTAAGCTATGTTGATAAGGCTTTTTCCACACAGTCACTAAATAACCAAATAACACTATAAGCTTTTGTGTAATCCTTTCATTTTTCCACTGCATCTGTATAATTACTGAGATGAAAACCTTCCTATGCAGACAGTATACGGACACAGAAACGAACTCAGGCTAAAACGACTTGCTACAGACATATGGAGGTGGTGGTCCTGCCTGTCCTGAGAAACCCTCTTGTCTTCAGAGTCTAGTCCAGGGCTCTAGTCACATCAGACTATTGATACTTTCGTATCATGTTTTTTATTCTACAAATCAAACAAACCAGAGTCAAGATAATTTGAAGAAAAAAAAAAATCATCCCATTTTGATCCTGTATTCTTTTTTTTTTTTTTTTTTTTAAATTGCTGACAGTATTACAGATTATGAGAAAGTGAAGCTTTCCGATATTTTTGAGGGTTATTCTCCTGGCAGAAATGCATATGACTTAGCTACATTAGCAGAAATCCTGAACGAGGGAAAGTAAGTAGCTCTGGGAATCACACCCAACGGCATATGTCTCCTGCCTGGATCCTTGAACTTCCCTTAGACTCTTTGTACAATTAAAATTAGTTGCTGCTTTTTTACAAACATAGACGTTCATGGCAAAAATTCTCAACCTTAAATTTGAAAGGTTGCTTTTGGTTATTAATTTACTTTGTTAGGTATTATCACATGATGTTCTCATGAGACTAACACTGCATCTCTCTCAAAACATTTAGTATTCTCTTAAATAAAATGAAGAGTGTGTGATCCCTGAGAAAATATCAAACAGGTTTCCTTGTGTGTTAAATCAAAGAGATTTGTTCTAACTATACACTAGCAGTTTACCTATTTTTTACACAGGTTAGATTTTCCTAAGAAATCTGTCACGTTAGTTGGTGACAAATTCCAGCAACTAAGTTTGAAATCAGATTTGTGTGTGCGCATTTAAGATCTATTTTATACATCAAGCTTACAAGTATCCTAGGCTTCAAAAATAATATAAAAATCCTCTGTGGATGCTGGACCGGATATAATTTTATTCTGTTGGATTTGGGCTGCCTTTTTTTACAAGTGAAACAAATTCTCTTGCTATGCTCCTATGTCTCCAGTACTATAAAGTGTTTTTCATTTTTCTTCAGATCTGGGTTTCCAGGTATAGAGATTTCCCCAGGTACGTCTGTGACAACTCTGTTACCACCATTAGATAGAAACAGTGCGCTAAGTTCCACTCCTACTTAGCTGTGAAACTGGCGTTCTTACTGCACATGGCTGCAACTTCCAACTATTTCAGGGAATACATTTAAAGATATTACTCATGCCTATCATTTTTAAATGACTGTGAAGAAAAAGCCAAGTCAAAGATCATATATAATTCGATTTTAAAATGCAAGAGAAGACTCAGTATCCTGAGAATTAAAAAGCTGCAATCTAATTTTATTATCTATGTCACGTCATTAGAGCATTATCCCATTCAATACATAAACACTTTCACTTAAGCAAACTCTATAAATAGTCATAGCGGAAATGGGGGTAAATGAAAACGGACATTAAATGATTTTTTTCTTATAGTCATCCAACTCCATAAATAATAACAGTAGTATAAACGTTATTGTTACCTTCTCATCTAAGTCTTCTAAAGCTTTTCTGCATTCTTCCACCTGGGATTCAATCTCTGCAGGGACTATGGTGTACATTTCAGAATACTTGATTCGCAGTTTTTTCATAATGTGCTCAAAAGTTAGCTTCCCTGTCTTAAGAATGCTCTGAAGCTCCTAAAAACATCAAGAGAGTTTCAGTACTCACAGGATGGGGGGAAGTTTAACTCTAAGGAGCGGAAAGCAGCTTTCCAGCACATCCTTATGATTTAAATAAGCCAATTTTGCATGACAAAAACCTCACTATTGATACAAGCTGATTAAGCCTGAGAGATACTCCTTTTAGTCAGCTGATGCTTTCTAATTTGTAAGAATTAAACTTGATATCTCTTCATAGTGTCAGACCATTGTCATGAAGAGACATTACAACATCTCCTGCTTCTAAAGGACCTCTAAGATTTAACTGTATCTCAGCTGCAGTCCAGATCTAAAAAAGCTGCCAGTAGCAGAAAGTTTCAAAGAAGTGTTGTGTTTTTTTTTGGTTGTTGTTATTAACTTGTTGCTATTTCTACTTCTTCTGCATTATCATCACAATGATTCAAGGCCACTAAAAGCCCTCAGCTTGGAGCAGAAGTGTCTGCTTTCACGTAATTAGACAGCCCAGCACAGCTCAACTTCTTTCAAAAGGGAGGGTTCCAGTTCCAGGCAAAGAATGTAGGTTTTAGGAGATAAAAGAAACCTGAACAAACGGCCTATTGGTTGTGGCCTAGAAATAAAATCTGATCTACGTATTCCTGCAGTAATTATAAAGGAGAAACTCATTTGCTTGGGAAAGTTTCCCAAAGATCCAATGGAAAAGTACTTGACTTGACTGTGGCTTTTTTTGTTGTTTTATTTTCCCAGTAGCAGTTCAGCAGCATTGTTTGTGTTAATGGATTGAATCACTGCAGTGGCCAAGGATTACAATGTGAAATGACTCTGTGATGTGTCACTGTTTTCCTTTTGTGAATCCCCAGCAGAGAACAAATCTGGTGAGGGACAGTGAAAGACCAGCACCATTCAGACAAGGTGAGGGTTTGAGGTGCAAGTGTCATCATCCTGTTTTATCCTGACCTAATCTAGGGTCTTCATTCAGGGCTACACAACGACAGCTTTCCCATGCGAATTGTTTATGGGACTGGCAAGAAGCTTCCTTTTCAACATTCATAACCCAAAGCTCAGATTAACAAGAGCATGAGACTTCTGAATAAACGCAGAGATGTCATTTTTGGCTGTCACCACTGGACTGGAATCAGGTATCTTTGAAGAAAGGAGTTCCCAAATGGCCCTCGGCAAGTGTGCAGCTCCCGTCAGAGCACCTAGACAAGTGTGGTCTGAGGCCCCTGTTCACCAAACGCACTTGTCAGTGGTTGAAAAGGGCTGCCCATCTCCCAAGCTGGTTTCCACCCTTCTCTCCAACCACCTGGATCACCTCTCGTGGCTCTGCACACCACACCACAGAGCCTCTGAGTGTGCTTTCCCCTTCCCCTGGATCACTCCCCAACTCAAGTCCCAAAGCTACCTACCCAAAGACTTTGTATTCTCCCACCCCATTGCCAGAGGGTATGTGTGGTCACCAGAGAAAGAGAAACAGCCAGCTAAAACTCTCCCCACTATGGGGTGTGGTTATGCCACAAACCCTTGTCCTCCATCTCTCTATCCTGTCAGGATTTTTGGTACACAGGGACACGTGCTCATCGTGTTTCTCAAGCTACCAGGGCTAGGATTTGAACCAGAGTTGGCCATGTGGGATCTGGCTCCCCACATACAAGGCTCAACCCGCTGCACCATGAGATGGCCGGCCCTGCCACGAGACTTTGGACACAAGATTGTGTCTCAGTCACATTCACACTTTCCTTACCTCAAACTGCCTGGTCTTTTCTGGGTGGTCCTGTAATGACATATTTTGGAAAGAAGTTGTGCTCTGTTGAAATAAATACTTCAAAGCTGTTATTTCTTTTATAAAGGAATGTCTTTCTTGCATTTCAGTCTGCACCAATTCCTTATTTTTTTGAGTTTTCTGTAAAAGCCTAAAAGAAAGCATCAAGATGTAATTGTTTTCCTGTGAAATAGTTTTATTTCAACAATTAACGAAATTCTTGAATAGCTCACGAAAGATTTTTCTGAAAACAGCTGTATTCAATAATTTATATTGCATATGCAAACATATATAAACCTCTGTCACAATCGAAAAGTTCTCCAAACGGCCTGCAGGTAGAGTGCTGGTCAAGGCACCAGACTCTCCTATGACTGACCACAGTTCAAGTGGTTAAAAAAAAATCACATGAGGGGGGCCAGCAGTTAGCGTAATGGCTATGTCACTGAATTCCCATGTAGCCAACTGCGGTTCGAGTCCCGGACCCGGTGGCTTAAACTCACGCCAGGCGCATGTGCATGCATGCCCAAGATCCTGAGAGGAGAATGGAGGAGAAGGGATTGTGGCATGGCCACGCCCCTGGGGGGTGATTTTTCGCTTTCTACTCTCTGTCTCTCTCTGTCTGGCGAGCGCACACGCCCTATAGCGAAAACCTCTCCAAAAAAGAAAAAAAAAAAATCACACGAGGCACACGTGTACTCAAAATTCCAAGAGGAGAATGGAGGAAAAGGGATTGTGGTGTAGCCATGCCCCCCCCTCGGGGAGGGGTGTGATTTCTCATTTTCCCTCTCACTACCTCTCTCTGGCGAGTGCATGCACCCCATGGGAAAAAAGTAAAAACAAAACAAAAACCTTCTCCAAAACTTTCATCCCCAAATATACTCTTTTCATACTTGACTTTCGAATTGCCATCTCCACCCTCTCATTCTCTATGGAATCCTGGAGCTCAAATGAAAATAACTTAGAGGTGTGATGGCAGTCATGAGTGAGCTCTCAGGCACAGACAACCCCCACTAGCCTTCTCTTCAGCCAACCCTATTTGCAGTGGATGTTCCATCATATCAGAAAAGTATTTAAATTTGTGAAAATCTTTTTTATGAGTTATTTAGTAAGTATACACTGGTTATAAAATTATTATATCCTTTGACCCAATAATTCCATCGTTTGGCATCTTTCTCAATGAATTAATCACAGATGCAGATAGAGATTCTGGTATGAAAATATTCACCGCAGCATTTTTATAAAAGTAAAAAAGTTACATAAAAAGACCAGCGGATGGCATAATGGTTATGTTGCTGAACTCCCACGTTTGAGTTCCAGACCCAGCAGCTTAAAACTCATGCTGGTGCATGTGCATGCCCAAAATTCCAAGAGGAGAATGGAGGAGGAGAAGGGATTGCAGCGTGGCCATCCAATCACCCCTAGGGAGTGATTTCTCACTTTCTGTCTCTCCGTCTGTGGCCAGCTCACGTGCCCTGTAGCAAAAATCTCTCCAGAAAAATTACATACAATTTTACAGTTTTAAATTTGGGGCTTTAAATAAATTTGGATATCCTTTTGGCATATCCAAATGGTGGAGTAGTAATAGTTGTGTATTAAATGAACCTTTAATGACATAGGAAAATAAACATGATATGTAAAAAACGTTTCATCAGAATACGAAACAATGCAAGTATTAGGATTTCAATTTATTTTAAAATATATCGTAAAAAAAAGACTAGAAAAATTGTTTATCAGTGTTTGTTGCTGAGTAGTGAGATTAAAGATAGCTTTATACTAATCTTTGTAATTTTCCACACTTTCTAAATTTCTTTTAATGAATATAAAGTTTGGAAACAACAAACATTAAAGAAAAAAAGAAAGGAATCAGAAGGATATTCACTCTCAGTAATACTAGGATGAAATGCATGTACTGCTTTTAATTATAGTTATTAATTCTTCCCATCTCTTCTTACACTCCTCAGTGTTAACTCACTTGTCTTATCATTTGGCATTATGCTACAGTATTAGGTTGTTGGGTAAGTCATGATGTATTTTTCTATGCAAAAAAAATGCATTATGACTTTCCCAAAAACCCAGTATCTTATGTTTCCTAAACTTGATGTATTCTAAATTTTGCGCCTGAGCTGCCAAGTACATTTCCTTAATAGTTTTTCAGAAATCTTACTTGTTGCATCGTTCTTGCATAGATGTAATCTCCTGAAATGCCGGAACAGCCTCCAGAGCTCCTAAGCCTTCAGGAACATTCTGGATACTTTTGATGCGCTGGAGCAGCAGGGTTAGTAACAGTTGCTCTTTCTCCACATTCTCTCCACATTGGCATAAACAGTCTAGCAGCTCCGAGAGCTCCTTCGTGGTGGCTGCCTCTTTGGTTTTGGAAATTTCGGGCAATTCTTCTGGAAGATTATCTAAAATAATTGCTTCTCGTTCAAGCTAATACAATAAACAAAAAAAGAGAGAGAGATAAAACATACCCTTAACCATTTCAGAACCTGAACCACACCCTGGCCGCCATAATTTTTGTAGACCCTCTCTTCAAAGGCTTCCTAACACTGCATTCTAGTTGAGAGTAATAGTTGTTCTCCTGCCACTGGGAATAAGAGTCTTCTATTATCAAAATCCTGTTTCCAGCTCTTGCTCATGTAGACCTGTGCTATGGTTTGAATCCAGCATGCAAGAATGGTTCTATTCACAGGGTGATTGTACATGGAGGGTTTCCGGTATGCCTGGGGTTGGAAGACCTATGTCTGTAATCCGGCTCTTCTTGGAGCATCTCCTGGTACTTCTATGCCTGGTGATAACCATAAATGGGGAACTGTAACCAGGACCCAGTGAGAGGCCCAGAGAGACCCAGTAACTAAAGGCTCAGAATTTTCCTGTTTCAGTTCTCCCAGTGCTTTACTGTTGAAAATAAATCAACTGTTGGCAAGCCCCTGTCTTGGACTCTGCTATATGCTATAAAGTTAGTAAGTGATGGAGAAGGGATACACAAGAGGGAAAAGAGCTTTTTAGTTTTTTTTTTGTTTTTTTTTTTTTTAGTTGTCAGAAGGTGCATGTGCCCACCAGAGGGAGAAGGAAGGAGAGGAAGAAAGCACCCCGCAATGGGGTGTGGTCACACCCAATCCATTCCCCATCCTTGCGGAATTGTAAGCATTCACAACCACGTGCCTGCCATGTCTTTCAAGCCAGCAGAGCCAGGATTTGAAGTGTAGTCAGCTATGTAGGATCTGGCTTCCTTTAACCACCAGGCTACAGGACTGGCTCTGAAAACAGTTTTGATTAGGACAATAATTCTACTCAAGTCAGGCAATTCTTCAATGTGTGAGTTGAATAACAAACTACAGTATATTAACCCAACAGAATACTATCAGGAATAAAAAGAAATGCACTACTAACAGGAGAGCAGCAAGAATGACTTTCAGGGCCAAATGTTGGCACAGTGGTAAGATGCAATGTTCGTTGAGGCAATCCCACATGGGAAGGTTAATGGTTCAAATCTAGAGACCTCCTTGAGTACAACGGGCATGTGTGTGCACATGGTCTGAGGCTGGCTGATGGCTGGAGGTAGACCATGGCCTCGAGACCTTGGTGGGGCTGCTGTCTCTGTCTCTTTATCTAGCTCTGTCTGTTTCTGTCTTTTTTCCCCATGGAAGGAATAAATAAACTTAAAAAAACAAAAAAAGAAAAAGATCTCAAGCACATTAGGCTTAGTGAAGAGAAGTCAAACTCAAAAGGCCAAAAACTGTAAGAGTCTATTTATATGACATTCTGAAATTGAAAAAAACAAACAAACAAACAAACAAAAATGACAGGAAAAAAGCAGGTGGACAGTTGCCAGGGGCTGGAGGTGATGGAAGGAGTTGACCACAAGGGGCACAAGGAAATTTTTGAGGTGATGGGAATACCTGAAATCTTGATTTTGTTGGTGGTCATGGAATAAAGCAACTGAAGAAACATCGGTTGGGGAACTATGGTTTGTTGAAAATGAAGCACTCACCTCTTCGCTGACAAATTTCCACTCCTGCTTTAGTTCTTCACACCACATCTCCCACTCCTTAGCAGCTTCCTGCAAATGCAGCCATCTCTCCCACAGAGCTGAGCCGGTTCTGAGCACACACAGGCCATCATTCGCTGTGCACCTGGACTGCAAGCACCTGAGGACTTGTCGTAGCTTCCCGAACTCTTCTTTGGTTGATAAAAGATTTGACACCACGGCCTTAAGAAAGAAAATAAAAAGAATAGGAGGGATTTAATGCCTTTCGTAAGTATAACATGACTCATTTCTTTTCCTTCTGGAAGATAATTTAGGCCAGAGAACCATCTATGTAGTATTGTATTCCGTATAAGTTTGGGGCTATAGGCAAAAACAATGACCCATAAACCAACTTCTTCCAAGCAGAATGAATTTTCAAAGGTAACTATTCTAGAAGTACATTTCAGTATTTTAATTGAAGTCTCATATTTTGCTTGATAGTTCATTTGCATGATACTACAGCAACAACCATCACAATATTTTTGGGGGTTTATTGTTTTTGTTTTTGGTGGGTGTTAAGCACATCCACAATTCCTAATAACGGTATCACATTTTGGGTCATCAGAAAAGTCATAATGTATTTCTTCCATGTAAAAAATGCATCATGACTTTTCCGGTGACCCAAGAGATTCTAACAGCAGATGAAAATGGGCAAAAACTAAAATTGCTTAGTAATGGAATCTAAAAAGCAGCCAGAATTCAGGGCTTACAAGAATTGTAATAAGCGCTCAGTGGACAAGGTTCTATTGCTGATCCAGCTGCGTCTCTCAAAACAAGGTGACAGAGGAAGCTTTGGAAAGGAGGTCAACAAAAACCAGATGCTACTGGAAGATGACTGTCTTGTGATCTCAATTAATTCTGCCCCTTAGAACCACTTCACACTTCCTGCCCACCTTGGCTTTAAGTGTAAAGAACTGCCATGGGTACACAACGCAGCATGGAGATTTCTGTGGGTCCTGACAGAGCCACAGTCTCAGCTGCCTCCACCTGCTTGTTCAGCTGAGGCTTTGCGCACAGGTTTACCAAAGGCCTGCAAATACCATTACCTTGCTCTGCTCCAAGCGCTCCAAAGCTTCTTTATAAGACACTGGCAACGAAGACATGGACTGCCTGAGAACCATCTCCATTTTGCTGAGGTCAGTGCAAATTTTCTCTCTAATTTTTCTATAGCATTTGTAATTCTCCAGACACCTAATGAGGTCCGATTAGAAAAAAAAAATTTAAATGATGTTAAATTTTATTTAACACAAAAGATTCTGAACTTCCCCAGAACTGATTCTCCAAACTTTTTTTTTGGAGAGGTTTTCGCTATAGGGTGTGTAAGCTCGCCAGACAGACAGAGAGAGACATAGAGACAGAAAGCGAGAAATCACCCCCCAGGGGGGATGGTCATGCCGCAATCCCTTCTCCTCCATTCTCCTCTCAGGATCTTGGGTACGCACGCACACGCGCCCAGCGTGAGTTTTAAACCACCGGGTCCGGGACGCGAACCGCGGTCGACTATGTGGGAGTCCAGCGACATAGCCATTACACTAACTGCTGGTTCCCCAAACTTTTTTTTTAATGATAAAATTTTTTTGGTGATTCACTGAAACTTATTGCAAGTTTTTATTGACTACTGATCCCCCCAGAAGATCTGCATATGGTTTTATATGCAAATGTGAAGAATAATATTGTGATATATTTAGAAACACTATTATTAAGAATAGAGCCTAAATCTGGCACTGAGAAGAATTAAAATTCTGGATCAACTATATATTAAGAAAAAACCCACATACTAATAAACTAGCAAGAAATTGAAGATTCCACCTCTAAAATGGAAATACACAGACATAAGTAAAGCTTTAGGGCCAACTTTCTGTTTTGAGGGCATTTCCTTACTTCCAGTTTTTCTCCTTTTTTTTAAAATTTGCTAAAGAGTACATGTGCTTGTCAGAGAGAGAGTGAAACAGTACTCCCCATGGGGGATGGCCACTCAGCAATCCCTTCTCCCAGATTCCTCCTTTCAGATTCTGGGCATGTGTGTCATGTTTTTCAAGCCGCCAGGTCCAGGGCTTGAACCATAGTCAATCATGTGGGATTCAACTGCCTTAACCACCACACCAGTGGCTGGCCCCTGACTTTCAGCTTTCTGTCTCTTCCTGGAAAGTGGGGGGCAGATGATAAACTTGGAGCTGCTCCAGTATGGATGTCTCACAGACCACCCTCTCTGCAAAGACATTTCTAATACACATAACTGTAACAGAATAAAGAGTAGGCCTCTAAAAATAAAGAATCAGTAAGAAAAAGAGGGGATGGGCCAGGAGGTGATGTGGAGGCTGGATTCCACATGGCCAACTCTGTGGTTTGAGTCCTGGACCCAGTGGCTTGAAAACCATGGCAGGCATGTGTGGGAACATGCCCAAAATCCCAAGAGGAGAATGGAGGGGAAGGGGTTGCAGAGTGGCCACCCTCCCCTTCCCAGGAGGTGATTTCTGACTTTCCTCCTCCCTCTCACTCTCTCCAGTGAGTGCACACACCCTATAGCAAAGTTTAAAGAAAAAGAGAGGCAACCTAATAAAATTGGACCAAGGCTTGAGTAGACATTGGACAGAAAAAATAAAAATGATCAATAAACATTAAAAAAAAAAACGAACTCTTTAGCAGTAATAGAAATCCAAATCAAAACAGATAACACTTCTTACTCTTCAGACTGGTAAAAATTAAGTCTCACGATATCAAACGTTGGCAAGAATATGGGAAAACTAGAATACTTATATGCTGGTGGTTTAAGAGGAAATTTCAAAAATTGTTTGGTACTAAAATTTAAGATGTGTATACCATTAGACCTAGGCAATTACACTCCAAGATATATATCCAAATAGAAGCTTGCATTTAAAAATATTCCTTGTAGCATGGTTTATAAATACAAAAAGTGGAAATAATCCAAACATCTACCAATAGCTCGGGAAGTGAATTTTACTACAGACAAGAACATGAATAAACCCTGGGGTCGTAATAGGCCTGCAAAACTGCCACGACAAAAACACACACATACTGGGGATTAGTCCAACACTGTGAAAATGGCACACACAAGCACACAGTGAAAAGACAATACAAAGCTAAGACATGGTAAATACAGAATTTAGGATAATGCCTTTTCTGAGAGGAAAGGGAAGGAAAACATAAGAGAAGTCACGTGAATGTTTATCTTTGAACATTTGGGTACAGAAATGCTTATTGTAACATTACACCTTATACTATCTATTCGGTCATCAGAAAAGTCATGATGCATTTTTACATAGAAAAACAGAAAAAATACATCATGACTTTTCTGACCACCCCATATATACTTCTTATAAACATTCTGTTGTGTGGACCCAGTACTGAATAAAGAAAAAAAGAAGAAATACAATGAAATATTCACCATGATTTTTTTTGAAGACAGTGATTTTCCCCATTTCCCAAATGATCTCTATGGATACATGTTAATCATAAAAATCAAACTCTACTTTTATGTTCTTAAGGCATTACATTCAGAAAGAGGACCTACCTTTCCACCTCGGCTCTCTCTCCTTTCGCCGCCTCCTTCAAGACTGAGTTCTTAGAAACGAGGTCCCGTAAAGTACACTGAAGTTGCTGTTTGGCTTTGGGTCTGGACACAGCTCCCAATTTCTCGGTGAGGTCCTGGATATCTGTTATTGTCGATTCCAATTCCTCTTGTTTCCCATGAGTCATCTCTAGTGATTCTTCTGGATTATCAAGGTCTACACTATGGGATGTGATGATGGCTTCAAGGGAAGTGATGGTCTCCACCGCCCTGGCAACCGCTGCCTTATAGTGTGTTAGATTTTCATAAGCATCATCCAGAACATTCTGGTAAATAGGAGATGAAACGCTGTGACAAAACTATCGAACTTTTCGGATTTCTGTCATTCTTGAATTGTGACAGTGCATTCACAATACATCCAAGTATTAGAGTTCTCATACTTTTGGGCAATATTACACTAGTATTTGTTTTTTTGTTTGTTTGTTTTGTTTGTTTGTTTGTTTGTTTGGGTTTTTTTTGGAGAGGTTTTCACTATAGGGCGTGTGCGCTCGCCAGACAGAGAGAGACATAAAGACAGAAAGCGAGAAATCACCCCCCAGGGGGGATGGTCACGCCGCAATCCCTTCTCCTCCATTCTCCTCTCGGGATCTTGGGCACGCACACACACGCGCCCGGCGTGAGTTTTAAGCCACCGGGTCCGGGACGCGAACCACGGTTGACTATGTGGGAGTCCAGCGACATAGCCATTACGCTAACTGCTGGTTCCCATTACACTAGTATTTAAAAATGAATAACCAGAGACTGGCAGGCGGCGTGGTGGTTTACAAGCTGGAATCCCACATGGCCGACCGCAGTGCAAGTCCCAGACCTGGCAGCTTGCTTTCTTACCTTCCCTTTCTCACTCTGTCTCTCTCTGGTAAAATTTAAAAAATAAATAATAATTAAAATATTAAATAAATAATTATTTTAAACATTTAAAAAATAAAAGCAAATAACTTTTTATTTACATAAAGAAAAAACTGTTTCTAATTTTCTTTTAAATCTAAACTCGAAATAACATCACATGAATCACGTTTATGGATGTATATTCCTACTCTGGCACTCTTGTAATAGACTATGAATTAAATAAAAGAATTGGATATGTTTAATGTATATAATCTTTTTTATTCCTTTCAGTTTGCTTTAGGACACATGTGTTCACTGGAGACAGAGAAAGTAAGAAATCACCCCACTGGGGGTGGAGGAGAGAATGATCCCTTCTTCTCCATTCTCCTCTCAGGATTTTGGGCACAGAGGCACAAGTGCCTGGTGTGATTTTTCAAGCCATCAAACCAGGTAGTCGGCCACATGGGATCTAGCTGCTTTAACCCCCATGTCATCTGCTGGCCCAATGTATGCAATCTTAATATTCATGAACAAATAAAAAAGCAAACAACTCCACAGCTATTGTGTTTATTAATTAATGGCTCTACCACTAACTTCAATTTTAGCACATCAACGAATGTTTCCAGGCTGTCTTCTAATTGAAATAAAAATAAATCGTTGAAATAAATTACCTTAAAAGGCCTCTTCCAGTTCCATTCTAATCCTATTTTTCTGGGGATTTATGTACATTATTTCTTAAAACTATATCAGAACCAAATAAAGAAGTATGCATATTATTCAGCATTTGCTACAAACCCATTTAAAGAACACAATGAAGGTACTTCAAAAAGCTCATGGAAAAACAGAACTAAAGTATGAGTTAACTGTGGTGCCAAAAAAAAAAAAAAAAAGCATAGCATAGTTTTTTTTTTTCCCCATAATAAACATGTTCCGTAAACTTTTTGAAAACTCCTTATATTAGGGTTCATAATACTACTTCACATTTCTTTTTTTTTTTTCTTTTAAGGTTTTTTGCCATAGTGTGTATATGCTCCATGGAAAGAGAGAGACAGAGGGAAAAGTGAGAAATCACCCCTCTCCGGGGTGGGAGGGGATGGCCACACCACAATCCCTTCTCCTCCATTCTCCTCTCAGGATTTTGGGTAGGCACACACACAGACACACCCAGTATGATTTTCAAGCCGCCAGGTTCAGGATTCAAACCACAGTCGCCCACGTGGGAGTCCAGCACTTTAAACACCACACCATCTGATGGTCCGGTCCCTGCTTTACATTTCTACAATATTTGTACTTATCAAAATGTCCTAAATATATTATCTAATAACAACTCTGAATTAGAAAAAAAGGAGTTAATATCCTTGTTCTCTAAGTTTAATGAGACGAGTCTGAAAACACTGTATAAGGCATTATTAAACCCAGCGAATACCATGGAGCCTAAGAGAGCCCTCTACACTCCCATCAGAAAAGAAGGAAGAGAACACACTGGAGTCACTCTCAAGTTCGGCAAATGACCACAAGTGCTCAACGGTGCTGTGGTAGCAGAAAGTGGCTACAGCCCATACAGACGAACAAGCATGGCCGTGGCCACTGAAGCTTCCTTAGAGGGCCAGGCAGCCGTACAGCAGCACCACCACCTCGGCCCACGTGGGGAAGGTCCTGGGTTTTCAACGTGGGACTTCCTGAGCACGCTGACCACCGTCTGGGCCAGCTAAGACTGGGGTTGGATTATAAAGTGAGAGCCCTGCTGGGAAAGCCCCTTTCTCTATCATTCTCTCTTTCTCCGTTTATCGCTCATGAAAGAAATTAGAAACAAACAACAAAAAATGTATACAATCAGGCCCAGTGGGCAAGATTTGGCCCATGAACCTTAATTGGATGATCCTAGCTCCTGAATCAGACAAATTTCGGTTTGAATCCTGATTCAGTTACTATTATTACAAAACAGAAAAATCTTTGAGTTTCAACTTAATCTTCAAACAGAGCTAATTTTAGTGCCCACCTCACAGAGTTGAGGTGAAGATGAGAACAAAGTGCCTAGCACAGAGCCTAGCACAGCCTAGGTTCTGAGTAAACATCTGTTACTTGGTGTTCTTCCTTCCACACTATTTCTTCCATTATCTCCTACTATGACTAAAGAAAAAAAATTATCCTGAGGTTGAGAGGGGCTATGAGAAAAAATAGCAATAAAGTTGTTAGATTTGTCTTTTTTCAAACTCCAAGGCACCGCGTTTAGGCGTCAAAGAATCAGGATTATAAACTGTCGTGTTGTCATTTTTGGCTGATTGGCTAAAGGGTGCGTGTGCTGGCCCAGGATGTTTCTCAAGTCACCAGGTCCACGTCTCAAACCATGCAGTCACCTGTGTGGGATCCAGCCGTCCTAACCACTAGGCAAGGGGTCAGCTTGACATTTTTTAAAAATGCTATCCTCCTGAAGAAAATTTTCCTGTAGAACCTGAACTTTCTTAGAAATCCAGGTGTTGACTAGAGTAAAACATAAAATCATGAAGTAAAAATAGATGCACTGTTAATTAAGAAAAAGAAAAACTTACGATGCGCAAATCGACGCTTGTGCTAAGCTGCATTTGAAGGTCTTCAATGTCACGTAACTTAGTCTCTGCATCACCAGTTTCAGGGGCGTTTTCTTCTCTTTTTCTCTTAATAGCAGTTACAGCCTTAATACTGTACATTTCTGCCTGAATTTGTTCTAGAAATATTTCACACTTGTCCTTTTCCGTTTGAATGTGTTTAATTTCCAAATCTATTAAAAAAGGCTGCTGTAACTCAGATTTTATCTGATTTAAAGCATGTAAAACATTTTCTAGTTTGTCATGAAAATTTTCAACCATTTCTTTAGGCTGGAATTCCAGTATCATGGTTTGGAGAGCCTGGTGTAATTTATCACATTCTTCCATGTTCAGCTTTATTTGCAACATTTCTTTCTCTTTGAAGGAGTCATCAAAGGCTTTATTTTCACTTAATGTTTTTATTATCTCATCGTAGAAGTGCCTGGCTTTTTCGATCCTCTGATTCAAAAGTTGAGTCTCGAGCATTCTGCTGTCTGGTGAAGCATGGGGAGCATTTAGGACTGCTTCAGCCCTCTTCTTCATCTCTAAATCCATGGCCCTCATTTTACTTAGTGATGCCTGATATTTGCTATATTCTGTCATGAATGTGTCCAACTGCTTAATTTTTTCTTCCAATTCCTTTTCTTTTTCAAATACTTGCGTGTATAACTGATCAAGATGTGAATAATCCCAGTTTAGTCCTATACAGTCAAACACTTCTTTCAGTTTCAGTATTTGTAAGATGCAAGATCGAATACCAGTGAGTCTGTCTTTAAAATTACAGAATTCCTCTTTAACCTCTTGATTTATTTCTTGGTTATGGAGGAGTTCATTGTGCTGTATATTGTCAACTTCTTTCTGAAGCACAGATGTTTTTTCGCGGAATTCTCTGCAAAAATTTACCTTGTGTTCTACTTCGCTACATTTATTCTGAATGAATCTTCGCGTTCTGTTGGCTCTGGTCTTAAGACTCTCCAATTGGTCGTTCAGAAAGAGTCTTTCAAACACATTCAGATCCTTACCGATGTCTGTTAGTTCCTGAAGATGTGTGGAGACGACACTCTCGATTTCCTGCAATTTGTTCTGAGATGCCTTTAAAACAGCATGGTGATGTTCTAGTGCAGCCTCTGTGGAGGTGGCGTCCATCTTAGGAATTAGCAGCGTTTCATTTCCTTGAAGTGTAAGTTGAACCTTCCCTATTACTGCAAAAAGTTTACTTCTTTCTTCTAATTTAAATTCTAATTGCTGTGATCTTTGAGTTGATTTTAACACTAGTATTTGGTATTGATTCTGTAAGTCCTCTAGGATGTCACTTAAATCATGGCTCTCATACGCTGTCAGGTTAGGAATGTTACCTTTGATCTCTTTAACCAGTGAGTCCAGGGCCTGCTGCTTCTCCAGGATGCCATCATGCGTCACCTTGCATTTTCTGATCTGTGAAAGAATGTCGTCTGGGAGAAGGGAAATGGGGGCAGTGAGTTCCCCTGCTAGATTCTTGACCCATAAGATAGCCTCTTTTATCTTGTTCCTTATATTACACTTCTTAATCTCATTTTCTGCCTGTAGGCTTAAAGGCTCTAATGCTTCCAACTGTTTCTGTAAAGCATTTATTGCATCTTCCAAAATCTTCTTCTCTTTTTCTCCCCAAATCCTCTTCATCTGAAGTTCAGCTTGCCCCTTTAAAACAAAAAATCTGTTCCTGACAACCTGGAGTTCAGTGGCCGAGGCAATCAAGCTTTGGCTCCCCTCCTGTTCTTCTGGAGAGTTCAGACTTGTCTGTAGACACGTCCGCAGTTGCTGGAGAGAAATTTCAATGTCTTGGATCTTATTCATGAGGGATGTAAATTCATCGTATTTCAGTACCTGCTGAGAATACTTCTTTTGAACCAGTTGTTCTATCTGTTCCCAACCAACTTCAAGTTGCTTAATCTGGCTTTCTAACAACTTCTTATCCATGGCCGTCAAATGGTTTGATAAAGTTTCCCATTCGATTTTCAACTTGCTTAAAGAAACTTTCTCTTTTTCTACTGATGCCAGAAATTTTTCAATTTTGTCCAGATAGGTTGCACTTTCCAGTGGTCCCCTAAAAAATAATAAGAGAAAGTAGAGCTTACCAGTATTTAATATTTATTATTCATCAACAGTTAGATATCATGAAAAAGATTAACTCTGCTCTGAATTCACAGATACGATTGGGTTTGTCTATAAAATTATTCTATCCTTCAAAATCAGAATTTTGTTTACTGTGTCTTTCGGTTGTTGTGTGGCAATGTAGAAAACTCACCCATAAAATGAGGATGATAAAAATAAAGAACTACACTCTGCACCACATGCCCTATCCGGAGGTCCGGCCCGACTGGGGCTCTGCCCCGCGTGCCGTGGCCAGGCTCTGCCCCGCGTGCCGTGGCCGGGGCCCTGTCCCGCGTGCCGTGGCCGGGGTCTGCCCCCGCGTGCCGTGGCCGGGTTCTGCCCCCTCGTGCCGTGGCCGGGATTCTGCCCTGCGTGCCGTGGCCGGGGCCTGCCCCGCGTGCCGTGGCCGGGGCCCTGTCCCACATGCCGTGGCCGGGGTCTGCCCCCGCGTGCCGTGGCCGGGTTCTGCCCTGCGTGCCGCAACCGCTGATGGCCGTCTCTGCTTTCCTGAGCCGCGTTCCTGAAACTGTGTTCCATGGAGATTCACCTACATTTGCGGGGCTGCACGAGATCCACCCTTGGTCCAGCCCTGAGTGCAGTCTACGTTTCCTATTGTTGGGAACTTTATGATCTGATAATTGGGAAAAAAATCATGTTTATCATAAAAAATAATTAGAATAATAATAATAATGATTGGGGGAAACATAGGAAAGATATTGAATGTTGAAGCGGGGAGATTAATGTCTCTGTACTGACTGACATGCATGACATTCCCTTTTGAAAAAGCAATGTAATACACTGTAAAGTTATATGTAATTCAATGTAATAAAAAAATAGATAATAAAAAAAAAATAAAAAAAAATAAAGAACTACAGGAAAAGAGAGACAAGGGAAGGGAGTCATGTATGTAAAAATACTTTCATAAACTAAGAAGTACTTATATAAAAGTCGGCCTGGCACTGAGAGATTTACCACGATATTCAACCCTTTCATTACACTTTTCCCAACAATACTGATACAGATATTGACTAAGTTACAATCATCAAGCAAATCTTTTGAACATAAAATTGCTTCCTGAAGATATGTTACTGAAAGTAAACCACATTTAATTAGAACATAAACCTTTCTGATAATGAGAAAATATTTACATATAGAAATCTCTACCACCAGTTGCTATCATTTTCTAAGCCACCAGGTGCACATATATTTTTAACCATCACAATACATATATACTCAGTAGGTACCAATCTACTTAAACCAGCTATGCCGACACTAAGCAACTGTGAACATGTTTCTCCCCTACTGCCAGTTTCGAACACATTCGTGACAAAAATATTGTTTAAAAAATGCATTTGTAAAATATCCAATACTGTGAAATGTCTTTGCCTGAAACCAACAGTTTCCTTAAATGGCTTCTGCTATGGTCTGAATGTATGTGGCCTCTAAAATTCATATTTTGAAACCAAATCAGTAATATAATGGTATGAGGGGGTAGGGATTTGGAGTTGTGATTAGATCATGAGAATGGAGCCCCTATGAATGGAATTAGTGCCCTTATAAAAAGAGACCTCAGAGAGGTATATAACATAAGTATTTCCCCTTATACCATGTGAGGGCACAGACAGAAGTTGCCATCTATAAATCAGTGAGAGAGCCCTCACTGGATAACAGATTTGCTGATGCTTGATCCTGGATTTCCCAGCCTCCAGAACTGCAATAAATCTATGCTATTTATAAGCCACCCACTCTACAGTGTTCTTGTTATAACAGGTCAAACAAACTAAGACAACTTCTATATGGAATTAATTTCCATATTACAGTTTTTTTTAAGATTTATTATTTATTTATTTTTATTTGTTGTTGTCATTAGTATCATTTTAATTTGACCCAAGAGAGACAGAAAGGGAAAGGGAGAAAGCAAAATGCCAGGTCCAGAACTCAAACCGTGATCAGTCATATGGGAATCCAGTGCCTTTAACCCACCATGACACCTGCCAGCCCCTCCATACCGTAGTTTTTTAAATCGTAATATCCTTTTTCAGTATAAGCTCTTAAATCCTGGACCTGTCCAAGGCAGTAGAGGTGATGCTTAAACAAAAGAATGCAAGTCCTAAATTCTTATACTTACACTTTCAGACTTTCCTTTTCAGTCAACAAGGCTTTCATTGAGTATTCAGCTGCAGAGAGGGATTCCTGAAAATCTTCAAGACGACAATACTGACTTTCTTTATTTTTCTTCAAAGTAGTAAGTGCCTGAAGAAGACTATCCAGTTGGTGCATTGAGTATTTTGTATTGTGGAGAACCAAGGAACTTGTTTCTGTTGTGTTAAGACATTCACTTTGTTCCAGTGGTTCAATGGATGTTTTCTTTGCATTCAACTGGGTATATAAATCCTGAAATCAAGTCAGGCAAATTGGTAAACAAAAATCCACTCATTTACTCATTAATTCATTCATTCTTCTCTTTCCTCCTCCTTCACATTCTATTCCAAGATGACCCTCTAAACATTTCATCTGCACACCAAGAAACTGAAGTCTTGACTTTTAAAAGTTTTTTTTTCTGACTAGAAGCATGTTAAAAATCTACATTTTATTTTAGCCAAAAAGCTGAGAAGCAATTCCTATTAAAAGCAAGGCTAAGACTCGCCATTGGCCCAGCGTTTTATATCAATTAGATCACCCGTTGTCTTAAAGGTTTTGCAATGTCAAAAGGAAGATTAATCTTATTTTTATTATTTACATACAGTACCTCTCTTTCCTATTTGAAATACATGTTCACTGTTACGTAAACATAGTTAGAATTGTAGGGATCATTTGTAGTTTCACTTTTAAAAATGTGGCCAAGTATTAGTTTTTTAGGTTACTTTACAAAAGCTGTAAGTACATTATACATAAACACAGGTACGTAAACACAGCTGTAAACACAAAGGAGGAGGACTCCAGAATGTCGAGCATTAGGAAAAATAAAAGAAATTGATCAGAATCAGAAGAATACATAGGACTAAGAAAAGGAATGATGACAAGTCCTAATCTTCACATTTTGTTACTGAATAAGTTTTCAGGAACTTTGTGAAAGAGAAAGACGACTAATTTTAATTGAACTCTCCCACTTTTTAAATGGAAAGATTTATACAACTTACTGATTAGTACATAATTATATAGTTACCAAATTGATCATCAGGCAAAGGTTAAATAAGACTTTTCACTCTGTGCAAGCAAGTTTCTGGTAATTAAAACATATTGTATAGCAGTGGATAAATGATGCAATCATGTTGTCAGTGTTTTTCATGTTTCCATACCTCCATCTCTTTTAATTGTTCATTTCTTAACATAATATCTAATTCTAAAGGTTGATTTTGTAGCTCATTGACTTTCTGCTCATCCTTAGTGTTTTTCATGCTTTCTTGAACATCAAGAGAAAGTTGTTTTGACAAAACCATTTCCACAGCTGAGTTCTGAAAACATAAAAAGATTAATTGCTGAATAGTCTACCTTAAAAACAGTTTTTTTCTTGATAAAAACATTCCAGTTTCTTCTATTTACTCAGATTAAAGACTTCAAAGAAGTACATTTGGGCACTACCAAAGATGACTTTCTTTCCATGTAATAATTAATACCTATATTAATTTCCAAATAAACTTTTTTCAAATATAGGATTGTTCAACATTACACGTTGAGGAATAATCTATAGTCTTAAAGAAAACAGATGTAGGAAAAAAACAATGATTCCCAAATCTATTTTCGTATTCACTACGATGTAGAAAACAGGATGAATAATAGGCATTCATTGTTGATTACTGGTTGTTTAAAATAAGTGGACAGAGAAAACACCAAGATTTCATGATATTAAGAATAAATTATGGGGGTTGGTGGGTGGCATGGTGGTCAAGAGTGCTAGACTCCCACATGGCCGACCACTGTTCAAGTCCTGGACCTGGTGGCTTGCTTTCTCACTCTCCATCTCTCTCTGTCTGTCTGTCTGTCTGTCTCTCTCTCTGTCCCTATTTAGTCAAACTAAAATTAAATAAAGTTTAATAAAATAATTCTTTAAAAAAAAAGAATAAAGTATGGGGCCAGCAAGTGACATGGTTAAGGCTCTGGACTCCCACACTGCCAACTGTGGTCTGAGTCCCCGATCCAGTGGCTTGAACATCACGATGGGCAAGTGTGCCTGTGTGCCTATAATCCTGAAAGGAAAATGAGAAGGGACTCTGCTGTGGCCATTCCCCCTGGGAAGTGACCTCACTTTCCCTCATTCCTCCCTCCCCTTTCTGGTGAGCAAAACAAATCCTATGACAAGAATTTTTTTTTTTAATTTTATTTACTCATTTATTTTAATTTGACCAGAGAGACACATACACACATAGAGAGACAGAGAGAGAGAGAGAAAGAGAAAGAAAGAAAGCAAGCTGCCAGATCTAGGACTCGAACCGTGGTCAGCCACGTGGGAGTGCCCGGCATCTCAACCACCACACCACCTGCTGGTCCCGTCAAAAACATTTTTAAAACAATTATGGGGCCAGCAGGTGGTGTGGTGGTTAAGGTGCTGGACTCCATAAGGCCAACTACAGTTCAAGCCCCAGACCCAGTGGATTGAAAATCACCCCAGGGGTGCATGTGTCCAAGGTCCCAAGAGGAGAATGAAGGACAAGGGAGTGTAGTGTGGCCATCACCCTGGGGGGGTGGGGGAGAGGGTGATTTCTCACTTTCATTCTCTCTCTCTTACAAGCACAGATGCTCTATCTACTACAAAAAACTTAAAAAAGGGAGGATGGGCATTATGCCTTAAACTAATTAATAGCAAGAATTACAACCTGGGTAATTGAAAACAGGTTACATATGGAATAATTTGATTTTTTTAAAAGCTGTAAAAACTTGAGGTTCTCAATAAAACATAGAGACAGGGCATCTGCATTCACTTGTTCATTTTTTCAACAGTATTTCTTGAACAAATTAAATTTATATGTATCAGTTACAATGTCAGTAATTTTAACAAAATTATTTTTATTACTTGGTCAGTTATTAGTTTTATTTTCTGGTTACTGAATAAATGAAAGAACCCTTAATTCTGCCATTTATTTTCATGTAAGTAGAACCTTTGAGGTATCAAATCTATGAATAAAAAGTGCCCATGTTCCCAAACAAAGGAGAAGCTGTTATATTAAAAATACCCTGTAGGAAGTAACGTAAGAAAACAACAGGGGACACTGGATGGTGAGGTAGAAGGAAACTTGATGTATAATTTTACTAAGTTTTCTGTAAATGTACAGCTATTCTAAAAGTAAATTTAATTTAAATAAAAGAAATACTACCTGAAACTTCAGAAGTTCAGCTGTCTGGAGTTACTGGTTTTATTTGTTATTTATTTATTTTTTAATGCCAGAAAGCATGTTCATATGCAAAGCAGGGGTGAGAGGGGAGAGAGGGGGAGAGGAAACCCATGCAATGGGGCTTGGTCACATTGCAATCCTTTTTCCTCCAATTTTCCATCCCATCAGGATCTTGGGCACATGTGTTTCTCTACTACACCACTCTCCAGCCCTGCTTCCCTATTAATGTATCCATGGGAATTCAGAACCCTTGGTCTCCTTTACCTGATGAGGAGTGCCTTAAGACTACCATTACACAGGAAAACACTACCAACCTTTGTAAAGCCTGCCTTCAGTGGTTGGAAAAAGTATTAAAAACCTGAAATCACACCAAAATACCTTTTGTTTACCAACCCAAGGTGTGTCCACCTTGGCAGAAAAGCAAGCCAACAGAATCCCTCAAAGGAACATTTTAAACGTAAAAGATGCCATTCTATTGCTCATGCTAAGGAGGACAGAACACAGACTCAGGTCCCTGCCCGGCTCCCTGGCAAGATTCTTCCTTTTCCAGTCATCCTGTGCCCACTACCCACACTATATGTTATTTTGATTTTGCAAGGGCATTTTAATTTTTTTTTTTTTTTTTTTTTTGAGAGGCTTTTGCTATAGGGCACGTGCACTCGCCAGAAAGACAGACAGAAAGTGAGAAATCACCCCCCACCCCGAGGGGGGTGGCCACACCACAATCCCTTCTCCTACATTCTCTCAGGATCTTGGGCACGCGCACACACATGTGCCCGGTGTGAGTTTAAGCCACTGGGTCCGGGACTCGAACAGCGGTCAACTACACGGGAATCCAGCGACATAGCCATTATGCTAACTGCTGGTCCCACATTGTAAATATTTTATGTGAAAGTATATTTCACATATGCATAAAAGATCAAAATATAACAGATATTTGTTTCCAAAAACACAGATTTAAGAGATGTAATTTTCCAAATTAAAGAAATAGTTGAAAGGCCAACTTCCATCTCTTCTCAAGTCCAAACATAACATGTTTTTATATTTTTACTACACGTTAGTATTCATGCAGAATTGTTTTGTGTGTTTTTGAAATAATTATTTTATTTAATTTCATTTATTATTATTATTTTCTTATTTGACCAGAGAGTGACACACAGGGAGAAGGAAGGTGAGAAAGCAAGCCACCAGATACGGCACTGGAATCATGGTCACCTATGTGGGAGTCCAGCACCTTAACCACTATGACACCTGCCAGCTCCGCTGTGTGTGTGTGTGTGTGTGTGTGTGTGTGTGTTTGAGTGTTTTTTGCTATAGGGCACATGCACTTGCCATAAAGACAGGCAGAGACAGAGAGACAGAAAGTGAGAAATCACCCTCCGGGGGGATGGCCACACCACAATCCCTTCTCCTCCATTCTCCTCTTGGGATCTTGGGCACGCACGCACGCACATGCGCAGTGTGAATTTAAGCCACCGGGTCTAAGACTCTAACTGTGGTCGACTACATAGGAGTCCAGTGACATAGCCATTACGCCAACTGCTGGTCCCATGTGTTTTTAATGCTTATACAAATTAGAATCAACTTGGATTTTTTTTTTTCTCAGTAGAATGCTTGGAGGTTTATCCACATTAACAGATATAAATCTAGTAGTCATTTTAGCTTTGTAATCGTTCTGCTGTTTCAATGAACTGTGGCTGATTCACTTGTTAAGACTACTATGGATGATAACACTGTTCTCAATTTTTTCTACTCTGTATTGCTGTGATTCACACCTTTGTACAAGACTTGCACACACTTGTGAGTTTCTTTACGATATTTACCGAGCTCTGAAAGTACTAGTCATAGAACATGGTCTTTTTTACTGTCACTAGCTTCTGATTTGTTCTCTAAACTGAACTACAATTTACATTCCATCAGCATGATAAAAGAATTCATGTTTTCTCAATGCCTCTCCAATATAGATGCTAATAGACTTCCATTTCTGCCAATATAATAGGCATAAAAATTCAATTGTTGTTTCGGTGGTAATTCCCTGACCGAGCTGTTCTTCACATGCTCAATGACCAGAGCCTAGTGTTTCATGAATTGTTTTTGCATATTCATTGTCCACGGTTTTTTGTTTGTACTGCTTGTGATTTTTGGTGTTCTTTTGTATTCCAGATGCTACTCTTCTATCAGTTAAATGCACTGTTAATTATGGACTTCCGTGAGCCCTTATGAACCCTTAGCCTCTGGACTAAACATTCTTCCCTTCCCCACTGTTCCTGGAATTTCTCTTTTCAGAAAACATAATTAGCATAAACTCAAGAAAAAGTGTAACCTTTACACAGTGTAATAAGTGAACACATTATGTGCATAGATGGCATCTTCAAAGTTAATAATAAATTTGAAGTGGAAAGTTACCATTCTATCAAAAACCAGTTTGGATTAATTGCCAACTATTTTTTTCTTAAATGTTGCTTTTTTTTTTTTTTCCAGCCACATACCTTCCCTTAGGTGGCTGGAAAAGAATAGGAGGTGAAAATAAGAATATCATCCTCTCTCCTTAAGAGCAGGGCTATGACACTTCAATTTGTGTATTCCTTAATTCACAAAGTAAATCTTTTACTTTAACATTGAAAAGACTGATCTCTAAATAACTGAGCACTGTCTCCAGCTTAGCAAACACACAACACAGCCCAGTGGGGCCAGTCAATAACCGCTTCACCATCCCTTTTCCTGATGGTAACTGTGTGATAGTTGGAAATCTTAATGAAGGATGTGTAACTTGCAAAGAGTGGGAAGTATCTTGTGAGCTTTAGAGGATAATTTTTTTTTCCCTAAAGCCCTCCAATACTAAACAGTGAAAAACAACTCTAAGCATAAGTATACAGCCCTACGTTACCATCTGGACAAAATCAATAGGCAGATCAACATAGCCTCCAAGGCGACCTATTTCTTTCTCTTAGTATAACATTGAAAATCTAACGTGACATTCAAGGCAACTGGGACTCAGCCAGCCTCTCAGGCCTCAGCTCTGTCCCTCTCTGTCCTCTATTCACCATGCTCCAGTCACAATGCCCTAATCAGTCTCTGAAACCCCTCCAGCTCTCCCAGAAGCGGAGTAAATAGTATGTCCTCCATCAAGCATGTTTCCCATGCCAGCCCTGAGCTCTAACTCCAGATGACCTCTCCAGTCTCCTGAGAAAAGCTCTATGAGCCTATAGCTTAGGTCAGATTCTTTTGTTAAAAGCTATCATTGAGACAAGCGGATGGCATAATGATTACATCGCTGGACTCCCATATAGTCAACTGCAGTTCAAGTCCGAGACCTGGCAGTTTAAAACTCATTCTTGGGCGCATATGTGTGCGTGCCCAAAATCCTAAGAATGAGAAGGGATTGTGGCATGGCCATCTCTTCCAGGGGGGTGATTTCTCGCTTTCTGTCTGTCTTTATCTCTCTAGCGAGCATACACATCCTATAGCAAAAATCTCTCTTAAAAAATAAAAAAAAAAAGGCTATCCTGGAACTGGGTTCCTTCCTTTAGTTTCTGTAATTAGATTCTTATTATTTAATTAGTTGATTAATGCATGTCTGTCTGCCCCTCTAAGACCAGAAGCTCTATGAAAACAGACACCAAGTCTATGTCTGAATACTCATTGTCTTTTTTTTTTTTTACTGAAAAGATATGTAGATGAATTCAAAACCCGAAAAACGGACAAGAATTTTTAGTCTTCTGCTGTCATTATTAATAGTTTGTGGGTTACAGAGGAGTAAAAGAAATTGAGGACCTGTTAATCTAGTGATTACTGATAAGATATCTGTTAAGATATCTGAATGATAGGCTGGTGAGCACGCATGCCCTATAGCAAACTTAGTAATAATTAAAAGGGGGGAAGGGAAGGAGGGAGGAACAGGACTTGGCTGGGTGGGGCCAGTAAAAGAGTGGAGAAGGTTCGAAACTCATGCTGAAATTACATGACTAGGCACCCAGAGAACACAATAAAGGGTCCACTGAGGTCAGATAGCATACTAGCATGTTAAAGCATCTAAAAGGGGCCGGCAGGAGGCGTGGTAGTTGAGGGTGCTGGACCATGGCCTACTGTGGTTCGAGTCCTGGACTTGGCAGCTTACTTTCTCACTTTCCCTTTCTCTTTCCCTCTGTCCCTCTCTGGTCAAATTAAAAATAAATAAATAGATAGATACATAGATATACAGACAGACAAAGCTAAATAATTATAAAAAAAGAAAACCTATTTGAATTTGCTTAGCTCTACCATTCTAAAACTTTTTGGAGTTCAGTTTTTCACTGATGTAACACATTTTGTAAATGGTGAGGTAAAGTTCTGAGCGATTAGGTATAGGTAGGATGGCTGGGTTCTAGAACCAGCCCTGCTTGAAGTCAGTTCTCTTCCTTGAAACAGAGGTTAGGTGAGAAGATTTAAGATTTTAGTAGGAAGGAGCATGTTCTCAAATGCATGCTGCCTGTAGATGACAATAACATATATACCATGAAAGTCACTTATCCTATAAAGGAAAAATCTTGGATTGTGACAAATATCTCTGAAGGAAGATTTGCATACTGACCTGAAAGAGTAAAATAGGATATTCTAGTTGACATAAGGCCCAACAATGTGCTCCACTATGAATTTCTATTTACCAAGTTTCCAGGACAAACAGCAGCAGAAAGAGACATCATTTACCCCAGGGTTGAATATCACTCCAGTCGGAGTGCACACTGCTCCACACACTCGCCCTGAGCAGGAAGCCAAGCACATTCTACCTGGGTGTGACCGTTTCCCTTCCGAGCCCCTTCTACAGTTGCCTTCTTAAACATCAAATTATAAGTGCTCAGAAATTTGTGACAAGAACAAAAAGAGGTTCAGAAATACTGAGCGACAATTATGCTCAATGACAATTTTAAAAAGTAATTACAGACAAGGTTTGGGGATTTTTTTTTGAGAGGTTTTCGCTATAGGGCATGTGCGCTCACCAGACAGACAGAGAGAGACAGAGAGACAGAAAGCGAGAAATCACCCCCCCCAGGGGGGATGGCCACGCCGCAATCCCTTCTCCTCCATTCTCCTCTCGGGATCTTGGGCACACACGCACACACGCACACACGCCCGGCGTGAGTTTTAAGCCACCAGGTCCGGGACGCGAACTGCGGTCAACTATGTGGGAGTCCAGCGACATAGCCATTACGCTAACTGGTGGTTCCCAAGGTTTGGGAATTTTTAAAAAAGCAATTATGTCACAAAGGTTGGCATCTGCCAGGGATAGGGCAAAAAAGATCACCCAATACCAGTTAAGTTATAGTGCTGCTTTATGATCTTTTAGAAAAACAAAAAATTAGAAATGCTTGAGTTTCCCTATTTTTTTCTCTACTATTCCCCTTTAGGGACACCTAAAATCCGAGGAGATTAAATAGTCCTCACTTTTTACTATCTCCTAATTTGTTATTTCACTTAACCTGTGTAGAAAGGGGGAGACAGTTCTGCCTAGTCATACTTTAAAATTCTTAGAAATTCACATATAGAAAAATATGCAGTATGATATTAGATTAAGCCCCCAAACACTTCAGACTGATTTTTGTAATTCTTTTTGCCTACAGGTCTGCCTTAATACTTCAAATATTTTTTAATATTTATTTAATTTTATTTATTATATTCTTTGTTTTGGCTAGAGAGAGAGGAGAGTGAAAAAGCAAGCTGCCAGGTCCAGGAATTTAATTGCAGTCAGCCATGTGGGAATCTAGCACCTTAACCACCATGCCACCTGCTGGCCTCAATATTTCAAATATTTTTAAAAAGGATCAAAGAAAGGTCCAGATATGAAATAGCTGCTGAATTTTATCTAAAATGAAATTGTTGGCAATAAATTCAAATATACACAGGTGGAAATTTTTTAAAAGTGCAATCACACTTTTTAAAATATATTTTTAAATGTTTTTACTTGCCATAAGACACATGCACTTGACAAAAAAGGAGAGAGAGAGAACCCCCCAAAAGGATTTTAGGCATGCACACACACACATGCCCAGCCTATTTTTCAAGCTGTCGGGCTAGGATTTGAACCATGGTTAGTCAGGCAGGATCTGGCTCCCTACGTACAGTACTTAACTGTGCACTACAGCGCTGGCCCAATACAATCTCTCTCAACAAAACTCTAAGATTAATGATATTTATTGAAGAAAAAGTATAAGAAAAAATATAAACTTCTGAAGTCTATTTAAAATAATCATATAAATGCCTATCTAGATTTCAAAAAGACAAATGATAAGAGCATCAATTCGATATTTAATTGGAGTTAAGATTTTAAGCTGTGACAACTGTATCCCCACATTTTAGCAGAACAGCTAGCGGAAAATATGTCTCAGATATTTACGATGAAAGGTAAAAGCAGTTAGCCTAGTGGCTATGTTGCTGAACTCCCATGTAGCCAACTGCGATTCAAGTCCTGGACCTGGTGGCTTAAACTCACGCTGGGCCCATGTGCGTGCATGCCCAAGATCCCAAGAGGAGAACGGAGGAGAAGGGATTGCAGCCTGAACATCCCCCCGGGGGGAAAGGGTGTGATTTTTCGCTTTCTATCTCTCTGTCTCTCTCTGTCTTTCTGGCGAGTGCATGCGGCCTATAGCAAAAACCTCTCCAAAAGAAAAAAAAAGTTTTTGATGAAGGAAGTGCTCATTTTTCACCACAAAAACTACATAATATATAAGACTACTTGTAGTTTTAGATTAATACAATTTGTAATTTAGTAAACTGTGCTTTTATGTGCTTTGTGTATTCATTATCTATCAAGACTCCTGCTTAAGTCATTTATACAGTTACGGCCCTTGTCACCTTATACTTGTACTTTATTGGTCTGCATGTATTTGATCTCTCTCACGAGTTGATCTTGCTCAACCTTAGAACTGCTCTTGACATTACCTAGCATAATGTTCCACAGTCTAATATCACACAGAGGTAAACACAGCCAGTACTTACAGTAGAGAAAATAAGATACAAGTTCAGAGAACATTCATGCTAACAGAGAACTGAAAATGTTGCTAGGGGACTAAACCTAGCTTTCTGTAAACCAGATTTAATAAAACTTATTCAAGAGACTTAAGGTCTCCCATCTGCTCTGAAAAAAAAAAGTCATTTTAATTTAGGTATCATAAATTACCAATAACTTTACCCATTCAAGATTAAGTAAAGGTTTAATTAAAAGTCCTTATGATTGGATTATAATCATTATGTAGTTTCTGATATGCTCTACTGAGGTTTTGGGGGCTCACAGTCAAAAGGGGTCTGAGAAGTCACCTTGGAAGTTATTAGGCACGGTCCTGTGTCGGCCTGTGCCCTCTCTCACCACCACTTTCCAGAAAGCACTCAGCTATTCTTTTTTCCTATTGCTCTTCAGATACTGTTTAGAAAGTTTCTTTCACACATACAACCCCCAGAGCTTCACTCACAGAGCCCTCAGTACTTTAGGACATATTTCTCTAGCAGTATCTAACAATGTCGGATTATTAGAACAATATGAAAAAAAGATGACTTTCTGCAGCTACTTGGGAGGCTAAAGCCAGGGGGTTGGGAGTTGAAGTCCAGCCAGGGCAACAAAGAAAGACCCTGTCTTTAAAAGTGAAATAAATGGCCAGTTGCAGTGGCACAATGGTTGAACAATGCTGTGATACTGAAGACACGTGGGACAGTCCCAGAGCTGTGACCTGGGATCTCTGAGTACACACCAGACACAGGCAAGCACGCCTGTGATCCAGAATGACAGGCAGAGGTAGGATCCCAGCGTGAAGACCCTATGGGGAATGGCTATCTCCCTTGCTCTCCTTCTACCTTTCCCTCTGTCATGGGGAAAGAAAAAAATTGTTTTTAATAAATTAATTAAAAGAATATTTTCAAGAGAGAGCTATTTTCTATATGGTGCATGCACTCGCTGGAAAAGCAGAAAGCAAGAAATCACTCCCCCTTCAGAACTGTTCATGCCACAATCCCTTCTCCTCCATTTTCCTCTTGGGATCTTGGGCACACACGTACACGTGCCCGCTGTGAGTTTCAAGCTGCTGAATCCGGGACTAGAACTGCAGTTGACTATGTGGGAGTCCAACAATATAAGCATTACACCATCTACTGGCCCCCAAAATAAAATTGTTAAAAAGAAGACTTTTTCAATGATTAGAGATAAAATCTTCTGGCATTGAATCTTGTTTTATACATTCCTAAAAAATGCTCTCTGGTTCCTTTCATGTTCCATGCATTCCTGTCCCATGAAGACAATAAAAATGTGTGTTTTATTCGTTCTTGTTGATTTTGTGTTTGGTGAAAAGCTGATGAGAACTCACACCTGAGTGGTCTCACCTTGGATGCTGGACTGTAAGAGACCCTTTCAGATAGTTTAACTGGGTAGCTCTTTGTCGACGTTTTTTCATTTCAATCGATAGCCAGTAAGAAGACACTTTAAGAGCCCCAAGAAAATGTACCCATTTGAATGTTTACAGGGAAGACAAAAACTTTTTTTTTTTCCTCCCCAAAGGAGATGAGAAGCCTGGATGTTGTTATTCTCATACTAAATCACCTGGCAACATTTAGAACTATATTTGCAGTACAGGGTTAACATAAGAAGAGGAAAAAACAAAAGTATCCTTCAAACGTCTTTGATTTCATGATCAAACCAACTCCCTCCCCCACACCCCGAAAACATGGGCTCTTGGATTTTTTTTTTTTTTCCTGAGAAAATGGGTAAAGCGCATTTTTTTCTTTTCTTTTGCCTTTTCTAATTTGCCTTTGTGCTCTTGACCCAAGAAACTGTATCTGATTACATATCAGAGAGAATAATAAACCTAAATTGATGACTGACATTTTAACAGACTGAACAATAATATTTCACCACTGAAATCCTGGACAGTTTTCTAAGAGCTCTTTTTATAAGTGGGCTTCATAAATAGCCAGTCCATTGAGGATTTAATTATGGAACCAGAATGCTTGATTCACGACCCTCTTTTCATAGCCGAATAGCTCTCCATTCTCAGACTCGGTGTCTTAGAGAGCGCAATCACAGCACTTACCTCGTTTATTCCGCAGTCTGCCTCCAACTTTTCCGCTGCAGCTGGGTCCTGAGTAGACTCCTGTACATCAGAAGTGGCCTGCTTCTCTCTGCCTGGCTGAGGAAACTTTTCTTTTTCTGTTAAGCATTTTGATTTGAGAATGCTGTTGAGACAATGTTCTGTCTCCCGCTTAGCAGATTCAAGTCTGTTTTCCAAATCTTTTTGTTTACACTTAAGCGATTTTATATCATCCTTAATAATCGTCTGTCCCACTGAAGATGTATTTTGCTTGATGGATTTTGCTAAAGCTGAAATCTTCTTTAATGTGCCATCTTGTAAACTGAGTCTATGCTCTAGTTCCTGTGAGTGGAGAAAAGATGGTTACAAAAAATATCTCCATTCAACTGCCACAAGAGTTCCTTGACTTTTGTAGAGCACAGAATATTCTGCTTCACTAGTGGAAAAGATAAAGATGTTATCAACTCATATCACATAGAGGAAACTCTGGGCAAAATTTAAACCAATATAGCATCCCATATCAAATTTTCAAACATCTTTTATAAGATAGTAGAAATATGCAACATGTAATAGAAAGTTATCACAGTACAATTCTTTTTTTTTCCTTGAGTTTTTTTGTTTTGTTTTTGTTTGTTTGTTTGTTTTTTGTTTTGTTTTGTTTTTGCTATAGGGCGCATGTGCTTGCCAGAAAGAGACAGGGACAGAAAGCGAGAAATCACCCCCCAGAGGGATGGCCACACCGCAACCCCTTCTCCTCCATTCTCCTCTCAGGATCTTGGGCACACATGCACATGCGCCCAGCATGAGTTTAAGCCACCGGGTCCAAGACTAGAACCATGGCCAACTACATGGTAGTCCAGTGACGTAGCCATTGTGCCATCTGCTGGTCCCCACAGTACAATTCTTAGAAGATAAATATTTGTTGACTGTACATCTCATACAAGCTACAGCCTTTTATGCAATAAAGTACTAAATAATAAGAGCCTACTATATCAAAAGTATTAAAAAGAATAAAGAATTAGAACGTGACCACATGAACTTAAAGCTAATATTTAAACTGAGCACAAAGAATCTGAGGAATGTGTTTTGAGGCTATAAGTGACGGGTTACAATTCTCACTTTAGAAGGCTGGGTTTTATAAGAGTCAAGATGGCTACCTTAGAAGCCTTACATTGGGAGAAGAAATCTAATTTAGGCCATGAATATGAAAATTAGTAAGGCAAAAGTTAGACAACTATCCGCTCAGGATGCAGAACACTAAACTGAAACATTTCCCCCTAGGTCTTGCTGTGTGAGATGCATCCTTTGACCACGCGGTGCCCATGGGATCCCTCTGTTATCTATGAAACAGACATCCAGGAGCTCCAGGCTGGTCATGACTGGAATTGCCTGAGGACCTAGTGAGGGCTATAAATAGCTCTGCCATTATAAATGGCTTTGCCACCCAAGAACATCCCCATTTTTTCATGATTGGTCAGAGATTTAATTATCTAAGAAATATGAACAACCCTTGAATTTCTGATAGAAGACACTGATTAGCCAAGTTGTAATATGAACTTCTTAAAATGTCTATCATAGCTGGACGTTTAATACCTGTAGTTTCTGCAGTTTTTCCTCAACTGCTATTTGATGCACAGGATTATCAAAAAAGCTGACAAATTCCTTGGCGAAATCGTCCAATGTGTTATTCAGGTCTGTGACGCAAACCTGATATGAGTGGTGTTCTTGAACGTGACCTTCCAATTTTTGCACCGAATCCTAAAAATAAAACCATCAGTGGTGTACAGGTTACTTACTTCTCTCTGGATTTTTTCACTTAGAAAATAATCCAATGATTCATTTACATTTTGAAACAGGAATATGGCTCTAACTCATCCAGAATTTTAAAGTAAAGATTTAAGTTTTAAAATATATCAGTGCAAAATCTCTACCTTCCCCCCAAAATAACTCTTATCGAAAACGTATTTGTTTGCCCCCATGCTTCTTTGCCTTCGTTTCCTTCCTAAGGATAATTTGTGAAGAGGTTTATAAAACAAAATGGCTATAAATTATATAATTAAATCCAGACATCCATAATCAAGCAGCTCCCTTAATTATCTTTGACAACAAACCAAGTACCCAGTACCCACGCTTGGAAATGAGACTACTTGAGATCAACCTAACCCCGGATTCCCTTTCTAAGAAGCAAACTCCAGACTTCGGTGTTAGGAAAAAGTAATCCTAACTCAAGAGCAAAATCATATGCAGATTCACCTCCTAGGGTAAGAAAACAAGAGGATCGCACCTGATCCGGTAAGCAACAACTGCTGAGCTAAACACCTGACAGCCAAACAGGCACAGCGGAACCCCTGTCCGACTCCTGCAAGCTGCAGCAGCAGGAGTTCTTATCCAGGTAAGCCTGACGTTGACTCCAACTTTCAGGATACAAAGAATTATGAACAGTTTTATTAACATACTCCCTCATGATAAGCTAACTTTTTACCTCTTAACTCTTATACTGCAGATTGTTTGGAAAGATATATTTTTAAAAAAAGGGCACTGACATGAGGAAGAGACAGGATAATTGAAATAAGCTATTATAATAAATAGATGGATAAATGGGTAGATAACTTTAAGACTGTTACCTTCATAGAGATGCCTTAAAAAAAAAAAAAAAAAGCTTCATCAATCCTACCCCTGAACAGGGGAATTTTGATGAAAGAAAAGTAATACAATCATCATGTAATACACAATGGATTCCTCTAGCAAAACTAACTGGAGTCATTACTCCATCTTTGAGTTAGCAATTTCAATGGAAAATGATAAATTTTGAAAGCTTTTGGTTTACCAAAATAACAACAGATTGATCCATACACAAATTGTGCATAATGATAGCAAATAGTTTTATTTTGACCACTTCACCTGTAGTTGTTGAAGAAGACTTTCGTGTAGATGCTTTATTTCCAACCAAGGCTCTTCACTGAAGTTAGGATTTTTAGTGCACTCCAGCAGGTAATTTCCTTGAGATTTTAACTCCTTTAGCAAAGATGTCAAATCTTGTGCTTTCTGGAGGAATTTCTTATAAATTTTTAACTGAGCCTTCTTCTCCTGCAGTCCATGCTGCAGAGCAAAGCCTGCTTCTTGTTTCTTCTTTAATTCTGTGAGCACTAATCTTAGATCCTCCTTACTTTGCAAATACTTCTCACCTTCGAGTAGAAGCATTTCCTGATGGCTAAATTTCCCAAAATAGTTTATAAATGAAATGACATTGAACAAAATGGAGGGGTCTTTCACATATTATAATGCAACATACACTATAATTAACACTAAAATACGCTAATATACATTATTCCCACAGATTCTTAGCATTGTAACATTCTGAACAGTAGTAGATTTAGCTAAGAAATCAGATAGAAATTGAATGTTACTGGAAAAATAGTTGACTTTTGTAACCTAATTTATCTAGAGCATATTTAACAATTTAGATCTCAAGTTCCAACCATTTTTGTTATATTTAAACATATTATCCTATATTTTACTTTTCCACAAAGGTAAAATAAGCATTCATATATAAACCAAGTAATTAAGTTGTTTTCTATAGTTTAAATTTAGTTTTGATCTGATACAGTTTCTTTGGAAAAACATGCCCCCTGGATTTAGCCAATACTTATTGATATATTACACACTTAGGGCCAGCCTGTAGCGCAGTAGTTAAATGTTGAATGGAGGGAGCTAGATCCCACATGGCCAGCCAACCACCCTTGAATGTCATGCTGGGTATGTGTGCCTAAGATCTTAACAGAAAGGAGGCTAGAAGAAAGGAGACCTACAGCATGACAAGACCCCAATGAAGGGAATTTCTCTCTCTCTCTCTCTCTCTCTCTCTGGTATGCATACATGCCCTTCTCTCTCTCTCTCTCTCTCTCTCTCTGGTATGCATACATGCCCTCTGGCATTAAAAAAAAAAGTATATAAAATATTTATATATTTTTAAAATCTTCTAAAATAAATATATAAAAGCATGATTTATTTTATAGTGATACCATGCAGGTACCATGGTTGTCTAGGGGAAGTGGGATAGTACAGAAACAAAGTCCTGGAAGTGGAATGGTAGATGTTAATCTACTCCCAAGAACCCCACAGTAAATGCACCAGCTACACTGAACACTGCCAGAGTTATGACAGAGCTGTTCCAGCTGATCTGTAGAACCATTCCTTTGGAGAAGCCCCTAACATGACTGCCATTCTCTCTCCTAGATATTACATCCAAGCCCAGAAGGCAGACAAAACACACTTGTGATGGCTTCCTGGGCAATGGAAATGATGGCTGTGGTGAAGCCAAGCCCTTTACCTGAGATACGTGTGAGCTAACTGGAGTGTGTTGTCCCACTGGCTGCTGATGTCAGCAACGGCTTCATGTGCCAACGGAGCCTCGCTGCTCTCAGCCTGCTTCATGACGGTCTGTATTTTGGCGTCCCCTTCAGGCTTTAGTAAAATGATTTCCTGAATTAAATTTAAAAAAAGGCCTTATAGCTCCATCTGTATTACACAGGGATATTACATATGGTTATCTTTTTATTTGCAAGCTTTACTGAGATAACTGCAAAGTAGATTTCAAAATAACCCTTTCATTTTCATTTATGCCCCAAAGACAAAGCTATCCTTCACATTATAGAGTTGGTACTCAGTAAACATTCCTGAGGTTCAATTGTCTGCCTTCCTGCTCTCCTCTTGATTTTCAACCACTTCTTTACAATATGAAAAGGAAATAATAATAATTTTAAAAACCCTGACAAATCCTCCTTCCCATTCACTTTATTAGATGGAGAATTAGGATAACGATCTGAAGAAAACGTTTTTATACAACCAAGAACAACCCTACCGTTTCCCACAGGAAAATGCACTCCCTTCATGCCAATGCTCGCCCTTCTACCATGACGTAATTCTCATTTCCTGTTCTTCTCTTTCCCTCCTTCGCTCTGACAATTACGTTCTTCCTTTCTTGGAAATACTACTCAAGATTCACCATCTGGGAAAGCTTTTGGGTTTAATCCCAAATGACTCTGATTATTACTGTTTTACCAATCCTTGCAGACCCTTATTCTTGACCATTTCTTCCTCTACCTATGCTTCAATTAGTGTGATTTCAATGCTCCTGGAACTCCTCTAAGCACATGAGCTTCTGTCCTCTGTATTTTTAACTAGCAATGTTTAGTGAATCTCCCCTTAGACAGAAAGTGAACTCAAGGAGCTTGAGACCTCCTTGCCTCCCATACCCACTTGATTATTTTTTATGAATCATGTATGTCCACAATGAAGAAGGATTCCTTTTCATTCCTAACAGGATAAAATGATGCCCTTGCTACACTGCCATATTCTCGTTATGTGCTAGCAAACTTCTACCTCTCATCTACTGTCTTTATTTCAATTCTTCTGCACTCAGGAAAGATGAATAGTACCCGGGCATTGTCCTTTCAAAAAGAAGGTATAAATTCTCTCTTTCATATACAATTAAATTATTTTAAACCCATCACAACCCTTCTGTAAGCTCACTGATCTAAATTTCTTCAACCGTTCCACAGTAATCCTATCTTCCATCAAGAAACAAATTTTCCTTTTTCCTCTAAATCTTAAAATTAAAGTTCACTCTGACCTCTGAAAAATCCGTTTTCACAGTTATACCTTTATTTTTTGGATTCTTTCCTCAAGTGGCATTTTGCCTTCAGATGAATTCAAAACCATGAGGGACTCTTTAATCTCTTTTATCCAATGAATGACATCCTGGGCAAGATCGTTAAAGTTCTGGTCCTCGGCAGTTGGTAACTTGTCTTCTTCCTCAATTTCATGTAATTGTCTCAATAACGTTTGGTATCTAGTAATCAAATGTGCCGATTCCATTATTACTTCTTCTTTTTCAGTAAACCCATGTTCCTTCAAAGAGTTGTTCAACTGGACCACAGATTCAAATTGTTCCCTGCAAATTTCAAGTATCATTGAAAATTTACAGGAGTCATTACATCATGGAAGAAATCATATTCCCAGGTAATGTGTTTCAAACAAGATCAGCTCTACCTCTTTCTCGCTAACGCTTGGCAGAACAGCTCAGCTTTCTCTCCTGACTCTTCCACTCCTTTCCATTTCTCTTCTTGATTTGTCAACCACTTACTCAGGTTTCTGTGCTCATCTTGGAGTCTAAAAGACATTCCACATGTCAGAACATAAAATAAGCAAAAGACGTTTATACTGAAGAGAGAGACGGCATGAACCTTGTGAATCAACCAGCTTCTGACGATATTTTTCTCTATTTATAGAGAAAACTTGTAACACATGAAGACCTGAATAACAACAGCCTTTATTAGGAGTAGGATTCTAGAGTATTACAACAATATGCCACAGAACAAGAAACAAACAAAAACATTTTTGGACTAGTCCCTGAACTTTTGTTATATTAGGTAATTTGAAGAATTCTTTCTACTTTTATATTCCTAGCACCAAACCTGGATTTCAAAGTACCTCTTTCATTTGTGAAATTTTAAGTACTATATATCTCAGTGCTCTGTGTACTGAAGCAAAGTACCAATAAAGGTATTGTTAGAAATTGTATTTAGAGGGACCAGCAGATGGCATAATGGTTACGTTGCTGGACTCCCACGCAGTTGACTATGGTTCAAGTCCCGAACCCAGCGGCTTAAAACTCACACTGGGCATGTGCGTGCATACCCAAGATCCCAAGAGGAGAATGGAGGAGAAGGGATTGGAACATGGCCATCCCCCATGGGCGGTGATTTCTAATTACTGTCTCTCTGTCTCTGTCTGTCTCCCTAGCAAGCATATGTGCCCTAAAGCAAAAATTTCTCCAAAAAAATGGGGGGAACTTTATTTAGATATTGCCTTTATTTCTTACCTCAGCAGCTGCTGCAGATGGTCATCAAGCTCCTTTGCTCGTACCTGGCATACAGACTCCATGTTTTCTAATTCAAATTCTTGGCTCACGAGCCAACTGTTAAGCTCTTTAACACGTGCTTTAGGCAGATGTTTCTTCACATGATTCAGCACTGTGTCCACCTGCTGTATTTTACTGCTTCTTCCTTCAAGTGTCAAGAAATCCTTAAGAAAGACAAAAAGTCAATTATCTCCTGCAAGTCTGTACATTGTCTCTGTCACCAACTTTAGGATGCTTTCCACACACACCAGTTTCTTAACATCCTATATCAGAGGGCTATGACAATGTGTCTAACCCCAATGACAAGACGATGTGTAGCAGTTCTAGCATATGTGAATATGCATTTGCTTCTGACTTCCTGGGGATTATGTCAAGCAAAATAATGCAATGCACTATAAAGACCGGTAGGAGCAAGAGCAGAAAAGCTACGTTTTTCTATCTTGGCTCTGCTCACCTCCTCTTAAATACCTTGCTACTTTTTGGAAATCAACAGGTAAGACTAAATTGACTATTCTCTAACTTTGCTCAAATCAAAATTTCATTTCAATGTTTTTCACTTCAGTCTTTCAAGGTCTGGACATTAATTGCTGAAACCCATGTAGTGGACAAAATTAAAGAAAAAAAAAAAGAAGAGAGACTTTGAACTAAAACAGAGAAGAAAGTTGATTTAACAATAAAAAAATAGTACCATGAAAGAAGGAATAAAACAGAACATTTAGTGACATTGACAGCTTGAGAATATGACTCATCATCAAAACATCGAAGCACTCAATAATCTACCCTGAAGTGATCAAGGTTTACAGTGCCGTAGGCATCTTTAAATGCCCCCATGCATTCTGTCTTTTATTTCAGGCTACCTTCTGACCAACAGTGTTAAAGTTCAGGTGCAAGTTTTAAAACAAATGTGACTAGAAAAATATATAAAATGTCAAGAGACCTCTTGCAGGAAAGTAAGAGGATTTTAAAATCCAAATTAGGTAAAATCTTCCTCTTCATCAAATATGATTTTAACATAGCTGAATTCACCAGTGAACATTAAATGAAACCACATCTTTTTTTTTTTTTTTTTTTTTTGAAAGGTTTTTGCTATAGGGTGCGTGCACTCGCCAGAAAGACAGAGGGATACAGAGACACAGAAAGCGAGAAATCACTCCCCCGCCCCCAGAGATGGCCACCTCAATCCCTTCTCTTCTAGGGATCTTGGGCATGCATGCACACGTGCCCAACATGAGTTTAAGTCACCGGGTCCAGGACTTGAACCGCAGTCGACTACGTGGGAATCCAGCGACATAGCCATTACACCAACTGCTGGTCCCATGAAACCACATCTTAAAGTAAATGTGTAAGTAGAGCCTGATTGTGTCACTGCACACTTACCCGGTACATATGTAGTTTAAAGATATTTAGGGAAAGCCATGTTAAATGCGAATATTATCTCTTACATAAAAAAGTTAACAAGTCAAAGTAATTATTATCCTATCTACTGAAGTACATGTCTATGCATCTAATCTTTAGTTTGACAATTTTTTATTAAAATTTATATATATGCATACATATAAGTATCTTACAGAAAGTTTCTGTAGCTTTTGTTCCACACTCTTTTTTGTTTCTGATGATTCAAAACACTCCTTAAGGTTCATATTAATGTTGCTGAACCAGTCATTAAAGTTCTTACATTGATCTGCAGGGGAAAAGAAAGCACTATTCATTAAAGAAGGACTTTCATTAAAGTGGGGGATTTTGAAACTTGCTTCCCATGCCATGCATACGAGTCATTTTGTAAAGTGGAATTAAGCTCTGAAACCCACTTCAGCCTAGAATGGGGTGTATTTTCTACATCAAGCCTTTTGTCCAAGCATACAGGACACCCCAAGCCACTTGCAGAGGCAGCCTGCTCACAGGCATGTCCGCAGGCCAACTGATTGCACTGAGCAGGTCAAACACAAGAACTCTGGTGACTTACCTTCATGAAATAAAGATCTGGAACGGAAAGATATAAATGTTATTTACGTCAGCCATGGATCACTGAGTGCTTCCCCCCAAATGACTTATCTGAGTATCATTTCCTTAACCTTTGCAAACCATCACTCAGTCAGGCTTAGACTAGCTCTATGTTCACAGCACTACTCATACTTCCAGAAATAAAGAAAAGAAACATGGCACTCACCATTCAGTAACTTAGAAAAGTGATCTTGCAAGACACTCTTTTTGGTATTAAATAAATCACTGACACTTTCATATTGCTTTTTCAATTCAGAGAGTTCAGGAGTCAGACAACCTATTTGATTCTCAAGTAATATCATACTGTGCTTCTGTTGCAGAATTTGCTGCTGTATCTCCTAAATATACAAACAAACATCCATCAAGTCTTAACGTGGGTTCAGCTTACACAAAGCATATTAGATCTCAATTATTTTGTAAAAATCTAGATGGTTTTATATTGAGTGAGTTCCCTTTCTCTTTGCTAGCAAATGCACAATACAGTGTAAATTAATATCAGATCATTACTGTCCACAAAGCGATTCAAAAGTAAAAATGCTAAACATACACAAACTTTTTTTGAGGCTTTTGTCCTAGATTTTTTTTTTCTCTATTTATTAAACTCAAGAGGTCAAGACTACCATAAATATGTGTGAAAATAAGTCAGAACACAGAAGACAAGCCACTGGGCAGCACCTCTAGTTTAGTGAAGATCTCCAAGCTGTCGGAAGGAGACAGGGCTTTTAAGAGAGACTCGGTCACCCCAATCTGAGTCTTGGCTTGGTCGAGATCTTCCCTCAGCTCAGCTGTGCTGCCACCGAGGGCATGGCACGTGGATTCTCCTGTTAAATACATTTTCATGTGTTCCATCTTGTTCAAAATAGAGGACTCCATGACCTGAAATCATGAGACATACGACACACGGTAACAGACATTATTTAACCAGATTTCCAGACAGCTCCACTGGAGGGGACGAATGGAGACAGCTTCATTTCAGTGTGAATTTTTTTTTTTTTCATTGTTCTACATCGCTGACCTAATTTGACTATTGCCTTTAAGGGAATAAAGAATAGCAGTGACTATGATGTGCTTTTTCCTAGAAGACTAATTTGAATCCTTTCCCCTAAAGCAAGGTTTATCTAACATGCCATGAGGTGCTATCTCATGGGTTTCATGAGATAAAATATACAGAAAAACATACAGATGAGATTAAAACATAAAGAAAAATAGCCACCAATAATTGAATATTTGGTCTGTATACAAATATTCAATTTTTTTGTATACACATACTGGGTAAGCACACACATCAAATATAGTGGGTCGCTGGAAAAGTCATGATGTACTTTTGTATAGAAAAATACATCATGACCCAATAAAATATAGGTTAAGTAACCTGCCCAAGATCACCAAGCTAGTAGGCGGCACGGACTCATTCAAAGTCTGACTTCAGAGCTTGTTTACAAGCTCTGTGTCTTGATCTAAATAAACCTAAAACAGATCTCTTTACACAACAGAAAAATCATACTTGGGGCAATCTTCCTATTTCTCCATCTAGCAATTAATAAGCCAAGGACCACTTGAGTCATATTCTTCCTATACCCAAGACATTCATAGTAAACCACTGTTTTTACAAGGAAGCACTGGCAATGCTTCCCCATTCACATAAGAAATCTGTAAAATAAGTGAAATGAGAACAAAAGAGTGCAAAAATATAATACTGTTCATGCTAGAAGTGGGGAAAAAAATGTAATTATACCAATTAAATGTCATTATACCAATTATTAAAATCTCAGTTAGACCTACCATAGGAATTGAATAAATAATTATCTTAATTCTATTTTTAGTTTGAGGATGGAATATACTGTTTGTGGCCATTATTTTAGAGGATATAGAGAATCATAAACTAGGGTTTTTAAAGTAAAAATTCTGTTACCTGCAGTTCAAGAGGTATTTCATTGCTTTGAAGCAGAAACTGTATTTCGGCCACTCTTCTGGAAAATTCTGAAGACTTTTGTTCATAGATTTGTAAGTCTTCCTAAAACATAAAATTTTAAAGGATATCTTTTTATTCCATACCTTATTTTCCGGTACGCATAATTACTATTGTTGATATAGAAACAGAGCACCCTTGTATTTTTCTGAGGCACTTGTTTTCTTTTTTTACGAGTCCGAAGCTACAAATTCAACTGCCTTCAGGGATCAGGCAAAGGCTACCACTGAGGGATGCTTTCTAGCTATTAGGCAAGAGAGTAAGGGGCAAGGCCTGTGCCCTGACGTGCTTGGCCTGCCTAAAGGCAGTACTTTTCATAGATAGGTACATATAGGTTATAAACAAATACACACACACTACCAACTTCAGCATTTCTGCATTACACCAAACCACAAACAACAGCCAAAGCTTCACTGTTTTCTGACCTAGTGAAAAGCTGACTTTCCATGGTAGAAACTAATACTATGTAAGCAAACAAATTATCGGAAAGTGTTCTTTCTTTTTTTTTGGGGGGGGGAGGGGTGGGAGGAGGCATTTTTGGTATAGGGCACGTGCGCTCGCCAGAAAGAGACAGAAAGCAAGAAATCACCCTCCAGAGGGGTTGGCCACACCGTAATCCCTTCTCCTTCATTCTCCTCTTTGGATCTTGGGCACGCACGCACACGTACCCGGTGTGAGTTTAAGGCACCAGGTCCGGGACTCAAACCATGGTCAACTACATGGGAGTCCAGTGACGTAGCCATTTTGCCATCTGCTGGTCCCTGGAAAGTGTTCTTTCTAGACTTAAGAGATCATTTTGATTCTTCCCAAATGACAGTACCTGAAATTACTGTTTCAAAAAGTTGTTTTTTAAAACTCTATAAGGATGGCATACTCACCCTTGTATTTTTTCTAATCTCTTTGAGGCACTGTTTAATTCAAACAATGAATTCATTAAAAAATGAATTTGGTGAAGCCTTTGTATTCCTTTGTATAACATTTTTAAAATAAAACAAATTATTTGTCTATATTGGCGTCCAGATCAAAAGTTAACAAACCACGGCCTGAGAGCTGACAGCCTATTGTAAATAAAGTTTTATTGGAACCCAGCTACTTTCATGCATGTAAGTATTATCTGTCCCTGTTTTCATGCTACCACAGCAGGGTTAAGTAGCAGTCATGGGGACAGAAAAATCCAAAACCCTAAAATATTTACTTCATGGTCCTTTAAAAATAAAAAGTTGGCCAGAACCAGCAGGTGACATAATGGTTACATGGCTGGACTTCCACATGGTCAACCATGATTCCAGTCTGGGACCTGGTGGCTTGAAATTCAACGCCAGGCACTTGTGCCTGTATGTCCAAATCCCAATAGGAGAATGCAGGAGAAGGGAATGCAGTGTGGCCATACCCTCTGGGGGGTGATTTCTTGCTTTCTGTCTGTCTGTCTCTCTCTCTCTCTCTCTCTCTCTCTCTCTCTCTCTGTGTGTGTGTGTGTGTGTGTGTGTGTGTGTCTCCAGAGAGAAAAAATATAGCAAAAATCTCTTAAAAAAAAGAAAAAAAAAAAGTCTGCCATCCCCTAGTTTCTAAACTAATTGCCTGGGAATAATTATATATTTTGTTGGGGCTTCTGATAGTAGTTCTTAAATTTTTTAATACTATGAAACCCTTTGATAATTTGGTGAAGCCTTTGTATTCCTTTGTATAACAATATTTTTAAAATAAAACAAATTATTTAGGATTATAAAAGAAAACAATTACATCGGGTTACAGTTATCAAAGTATTACAAATAACATGGAATATATATTACTACATTTATCTAGCAATACTTTAAAGAACAAGAGATAACAGTGGACCTACCAAACCCCGTACTTTTTGTCAAAGTAGTGACAAGGGTAATAGTTACAACTGAATAAATGATTCATAAATGGCTTTGATTTTCTTGATAACAAAGCCACATATAAATATCCACCCTATTAAGTTTGTTGACTAGACTCATAATTGAATCAAATGCTACATTTTAGATAGACATTCATGCAAATGAATATGCAATCTTTTCCCATTCGAGGTCATTTTATCCATGAACCCCTTCAATGTTTGTGAACCTCGGATTAACAATATCTGCTAGCCATTTCCCAAATGTCACAAAGAAAATGATAGAATTCAGATCCCTCTCAAGGGATAATGAAAGAAATAAAAGATTTCTTTGTGATTTTTTTCATGACATCAAGAAAGAAAATCAGTATTAAGATGTCCTTTGTATATAAAGAAATATATACATTTGATCTCTATTAAATTACCTTCAGCCTTTCTCTGTCCTCTGCAGACAGCTGATGTAATTCTATTTTCTGAATGGATTTTTCAGTCCACTCTTCAATAGCATTTTTTAAGTGAAAAAGTTTGTCCCATAAAGCTAGAGCTCGACCAAGATTTTCATAGTAGTCTTCTGCCTTCTCATTGATCTACCATAATTTAAAAATACAGACAGCACATGAAGTAGGGGAAAGTATGAAAATCACCATTTCGGTAAAGCATTGTATAAAAATAAAATTTTTATTTACCATTACTAGCTAAAGAATTTCCTTTACTCATCAACAAAAGATATGCTTTAACATGTCATGTAGTTTTTTTTCTCTTCAAAAAAAAAAATCTTAGCTGATCTGCTGAAACTTACATGTAATTTAAATTAATAGTCTAATTTTTAAACTACATATTTTAAAAAAGGGTGTTTTAAAAATCCCAGATGAAAATATAATAAAGATAAATTCTTATTCTAAAATTCATAAAAATATTACAACTATGCAAGTGAAAATGTGTTAAGTATATAGTTAAGCTTCAACATTTTTCACGAATAGTAATACATTAATTAGTTTAAATAAGTTAAGTATGTATTTTTATCCCTGCAATATTATAAATCCAATTATTATTAGTACCTAACTCAGGGGATGAAATTAATTCCTACATTATAAATTTTATATTATTTGAACATTTTACATTGAGTATTTTTGCATTTTGTAATTAGATAAAAATAAACAATACACACAACATATATCAACTTAATTGTTATAAAATACAATTTGCAGTAAATTAAATTATGACGTACGTCAAGCCACCTATCCACAATAATATTAGCCTCTTTTTCAAAAGGGGGCTCTTCAAAGGTTTTCATTTTATTTAGATGAAATTGTAGATTTTTGCAGATCTGGTTTATCTTGTCTACAACTTCTAAGTGTTCACTAAATTCTTCTTTAACAATTTCAATCTGCAAAAAAAGATATGAAAGATGTTTTTGATATATTGACATAGACGAAGTTAAAAATTACAATTCTATTATTGACTGTTCAGCTTAAAAGCAACATCATAATAAAGAATAATTTCTTATTATTTTGTTCTTTCTTAAAGTGGGCTTTTTTTTGTCACACTTTTTCAATGAAAAGTTTTTAGAGTCCTAATCAAAGGCTTAATGATAATCCTACATTCCAATTTACTCCCACTATGCATGATGAAATAATTATAATGGTCTAAAATCAAATTTTTTGTCCATGTGAATTAAGATTCTACCAAAAAAAAAAAAAAAGACAGTTCTACATCCTTCTAAGAGGAAACATCTTTTTAATGTCAAGAAACCTAGGTACTCATCTGAATAAAATAATCAGAACTCTAAAACATCTTTAATATGACTTCTAGTTTAATCTTCTATGATTCTAACTCCATTATTTTTAACATGGAAGGTGAAATTGCTACTTTATCTAAAGGATCATCTCTAATCATTTAGAAATGAAACAACATACTTCTAAATATGGGTCAAAAGTGAAGTGTCTAGAGAATTCTGAAATATATCAAACAGAATGAAAAAGAAAATAAAATATCAAGATGTATGAAACACAAAGTATTACTGAAAAGAAACTGATAACACTAAATACAAATGTTAGAAAAAAGAAAAATTGCCAGGCTTGTCCCATAGCTTAGTGTTTCGAGAACAGGGTCACGCACTGGCCAAATACATGGTTTGAATCCTAGACCCAGTGGCTTGAAAAACATACATGGCGTTTGTGTGTGCATGTCCACTACCCCAACAGGATGGAGAATGGGACTGTGGTGTGACCAAGCCCCACTGGGGGCATGTTTTCTCCCTGATTCTGCCTCTGGTAAGAGTACATAATTTCTGGCAAAAGTTTTTTAAAAGAGGAATTGTCTCAAATCAATAATCTAAGCTACCCTTTCAAGAATCTAGGAAAACAACAAAACAAAACTGAAACAAACAAAAGGAAGAAATTAATAAAAGTGGAAATGAAAATCAACTGAATTGGGACCACCAGGTAGCATGGTGGTTAAGGCACAGGACTCCCACATGACCAACTAATGTTCTAGTCCCAGACCTAGTGGCTTGCTTTCTCACTCCTCCCAACACCTCTCTCTCCCTCTATCTCTCTCTGGTGAGCGAATATGCCCTATAGCAAGTTAAAAAATAATAATAAAATTAAATAATTCTTTAAAAAAATAAATTGAAACAGAAGATCGTTCAAACATAAATCAATAGAACAGAATTCTTTGAAAAATCTGTAGAATTGGCAAATCTACAGAAAGACTGACAGAGCAAAAAAAAAAAAAAAAAAGAAGAAGAAGAAAGCAATATCAGCACTAAGGATTTCACGTAAGCCATAACAGATATCAAAAGGATAATAGGGAATGCTACAAGTAACTCGACACACCTGAATGTGAGAACTTAGATGAAATATACTAATACTCTGAAAAACAAACTACCACAACTCATTCCACTACGAAATATATAACATGAATAGCCTTATTATAAACCTTAAAGCAATTGAACATATAGAAACTTTCTCAAAAGAGATCTATAGATCCCAATGGCTTCACTAAAGAATTCAACCAAACATCCATAGAGGAACTGATCGATCACACACAGTCGCTTCTGGAAAACAGAAAAAAAGGGAAAACTCCCAATTTATTTTATGGAAGCTGGGCCTGCCCCATTGTGCAGAGGTTAAATGCTGTGCATAGGGAACTGGATCCCACCTGGCCAACTGCAGATTGAGCACTGGCCTTGGGATTTGAGAAACACATGAGGTATGTGTGCATGGATGCCCCAAATCCTGAGAGGATGGGTGACGGATTGTAGCATAACCAGACCGCCTCAGGAAGTCTCATTCTCATTCATTCTCTCTCACACACACACATAAATCCAAGCATATGCCCTCTCTGGCAATTAAATTAAAAAAAAAAAAAAAGTCTTAATAAAGAAAGCAAAAACAGGTCTTATATAAGTATCTGAGGCCAGCCAGGGGTGAGGTAGCTAGGTTAGCTAGATCCCAACTGTGCAGTTCAAGTCCTGGATCAGGTGGCTTGAGGAACATGCCAGGCATGTGAGCCATGCATGCCCAAAATTTAGCGAAGGGAATGGAGAAGAGATTGTGGTATGGCCATCCTCATGAGAGGGTGATTTCTCACATTCTCTCTCTCTCTCTCTCTCTCTCTGTCTCTCTCTGATAAGCACATATGCCCTATAGCAAAAACTGAAATTATTTAATTAGCTAACTAATTTTAAAAGAAAGTATCTGGTTTGCTATCAAAATCAAAGAAATCTGTACCAAAAAAGAAACTACAGGGATCCAACAGTGGTGTGGTGGTTGAGGCAGCTGCATCTCCCATGGCCAAGTGTGTGGCTCAAGTTGTGGCTTACAAAACACTCCAGATGCATGTGCATGGCCAAAATCGCAAGAGGAGAATGGAGAAGGGATTGCAGCATGACCATACCCTCGATGGGTGCTTTCTCACTTTCTCTCTCCCACAAGTAAATATGACCCCTAGCAAAAACTTAAAAAAAAAAAAAAAAAAAGAAAGAAAAGAAAAGGAAACGTCAAACCAATGTCCCTCAAATATATAGAAAAATCCTTAGCAAAATATTAGCAAAAGAATTTATTAACACATCCAATGACTTGTATACCATAACCACGTGGGGGTTATTTTAGGAAGGCAAAGCTGGTTCTACACTCAAAAATCAATTAATGTAATCCACCATATTAACAGGTTAATGCAAAAAAAAAAAAAAACCAACATACTATTATTTTAGTTAACACAGAAAAAAGCATGTATGTAAAATGATAGTAACTCTGGAAAACAATTTGGCAGTTCCTTCTAAAAACAAATAAGCAATTAACATACATAATAAAGGACTCTCAGCCCACTCTGGCATTTCCCAAACTTTTAAAGTCCCCTGACAGTCCAGCCTTCTAGTCTTACTTTTGCACTTCTTTCATTAAAGAGAGTAGGAACTTGACACCATATCCTAGATAAGCATCCAGGTTTCTATGGTTTTGAAGGACAGAAGTTCTCAGTAGTATTATATTCCACTATTGATACCAAGTATCATGAAAATACATACTATAGTGGTTGACGATTTCTGCAGACAGCCCCTAAGGTATCACAAAATTAACTGAAAGTTAACAATGAGCACTGAACTGTTTTCAGAAAGTTAAATTAAAAAGTATTTTAAAAAAATAAATATTCATGCACTAAAACATCTATATCATCCATACAAACCATTCAACCCTTGTTTATCTCAACAAATACATAAAGTGCCCATATGCTAGATACCATATTAGGTACAAAATTCTCCAAGTAAGAAAATCTTGGACTATTACACATTTCTTAAAGGTAATTAGTTATTTTATTAATTTTAACACTGCACTTTGCAAGCAAGCTTTTACAGTTGAATAAAAAGTGTAGACAAAGCAAAATCAACCAATTTTTACTCCTGCCATATACCTACTGATACTTCAAATATGCTTTGAGACAATAAACATTATGAGAAACTACATTTCTTAGCATGTAGTGAATTTTTTAAAATCTGAAAAAAATTCTGATATTATATGTCTTAAAATGAATGGCATACTTTGTTATCAACTACTTTTTCATTTTTTTTAAGAGGGATTTTTGCTATAGGGCATGTGCACACACTGGACAGAGAGAGACAGAGCGAGAAATCACTCCCCAGGGTGGATGGCCACGCCACAATCCCTTCACCTACATTCTCCTCTCAGGATTTTGGGTACACATGCACACACACCTGGCTTGAGTTTTAAGCTGCCAGGTACAGAACTCAAAAATATGGTTGACTACATGGGAGTCCAGGGATGTAACCATTACGCCATCTGCTGGCCCCTCATGTTTTATTATTAAGAAATGAGATTCTTAAGATTTAATAAAACATGGTACATATGGGGGGGAGGTCTTCAGAAAGTTCATGGAAATTGTATATTATGAAAAAACTACACACAGATTTCAAAATACTTTCACATAAACTCATACTGTCATTTCATTTTCCATGAACTTTTTGAAGTCCCCGCATATTAACCACTGACTTTGCTCACTATGTTTATACTGAGTAATCATGCCTATGACCTTACAAGACCTTACTTAACTGGTTGTCCAGAATTGGGCAATTACAAAGTAGAAATGTCCATGAAAGCATTTCTCTCTTTTATGAAATATACAGATTAATAAGTATGAATCAGAACAGAATATTATGAAATAGGGCTTAAAATCCCTTGCTTTTACTTCTGTACAAATATATAGAAAAATTCTTATAATGTTAAAGGAATAACTCAGAAGAGCTCAAAATGAGCATGTGTGCATGTATACGTGTGTCTGCATGGATAAATAGCAGTTATCATCAGACGACATCTAGTTGAAGGGGTTTGTAGTTTTTATTTTACATTCTTCTACTGACACATAATAAAACACAAACTAGACTTCAAGATTACCATGGTGGATTCAATATACATGTTTGCTTTGGCTCTCTCCCCAAAAGCTACTAAAGGACAGGAAAGAATGAAAATAGTACAAACCCACAAATGCAAATAGAACAGAAGATGAGAATGCTCTCAAGGTGTGAGAGGAGACATTCAGAGCTGAATGGTGAGTGATGACTGACTTAACAAAGCACGAATGATGATACTGTAGCCCAAAAGAAAATAGAAGAAAGGGGGAGAGGGAAAAGGGGAGAAGCCAAAATGAGGTAAGGCCATTTGTGGCACAGACTCTAGAAAAAGGCTAGAAATTACCTTAAGGGGCCCATGAAGGCAGGCACAGAATCAAACAACGGCAAGACTAGATTATTTCTTTATATATATATATATATATATATATATATATATACACACACACACACACACTTATATATATATAAATAAATATACACAAACACACATTTTATTTTTGGGGGGAGAGGTTTTCGCTATAGCGTGCGCTCGCCAGACAGAAAGAGACAGACAGAGAGACAGAAAGCGAGAAATCACCCCCCAGGGGGGATGGCCACGCCACAATCCCTTCTCCTCCATTCTCCTCTCGGGATCTTGGGCACGCACGTACACGCACCCGGCGTGAGTTTAAGCCACCGGGTCCGGGACTCGAACCGCGGTCGACTACATGGGAGTCCAGAGACATAACCATTACGCTAACTGCTGGTCCCCCAACACACATATATTTTAAGAGGTTTTTACCTTAGGGTACATGAGCTCCTGGGAAGAGAGACAGAGACAGTGAAAGAGAAAGTAAGAAATCACCCTGCTGGGGGATGGCCACACCGCCATCCCTTCTCCATTCTCCTCCTGGGATCCTTGGGATCCGTGCACACATTCCCAGTGTGAGTTTCAAGCCACCAGGCCCGGGACTCAAATTGCAGTGGGTCATGTGGAAGTACAGCGATGTAACCGCTACACTATCTGCTGGCCCAATAATTTTTAAGGGAAACTGTTTAGACTCACAGGCCCTCCTCCATCTGGTTAGGTGACCTCGCTCCACACCCTGGGAAAAAAAAGATTGGCTTTCTGGAGAGACACTGGACTTGGGGCTGCTAAGCACAGCTGAGGACAGAGGTAGGGTCCTGTTATGAAGCTATGGAGGAGCTAATGATGGCAGAAGGGACAACACCTTAGCCTAGAGTCCCGTCAGGGAGACTCATCCAGGAGAGAGTGACCTGTTAGTGATGGGGAAATTTTATTAGTCGGATAAGCTCACCCAGAAAGCAGTTTACTGTTACGGAGGTATACAGTTGTGGACAGTGGGAAGAGCTGCAGACAGACCACACATAGGGTGGAGCACCATAGTGAACAATCACTGAGAGGCTGCCCTAGGTGTCTCTGCTAGGGACCTAAAGATGCTACCTCACCAAGACAAGGAGCTTGCAACTGGCAACTGGCTCCAGGACTGGGGAGGATACCCATGAGCTAACAAAAGCTGCAAGTCCAGAGGAACTAGGAATCTGGTCCGTATACAAGGCAGGGCCTAGGACCTGCTGAATAACGCAGAGACCTCCATCCTGAAATAAAAGCACAAGGTAGGAGAATGGGGTCTGGGTGCAGCAGAAGGGTGGCTATGTGAACAGCCCATTTGTATTACAGCATCTCGAAAAAGGCTAGAAATTACCTCAAGGGGCCCACGGAAGCAGGCCTACAGGGACTCAAGCCCGAGGGAATCTTGGAAGGCTAAACATCCTGCATTCTCCAGGAACCGAGTAACCAGCACTCCTTAAAATCTACTAGAATGAGGACAAGGTCCTCCGAGTTTCTAGGTCTAGCCAAACCCGGAAGCTGCCTCCATTGGATGGACCCAGATGGGCAGCAGCTGAGCAGCTCCAACGATCTGCTTGCGGGCTTGCTGGCTTCAATTAAGTCGGACAGAAAACCAGCTACACGGGCACACGGAATACACCTGGAGTCCACACAGGGCTCCTGACTGGTCAGCTCTTAAGTCTGAGAAAGAGGGTCTCAGAAAGGGCTATTCCTGACAGTCTGTGACACTCTGGGTATCACTTCAGCTTCAGGGCTAATAGTTCCAGATAAAGATTAAACTGTCTGTAAGACTGATCTATTTAAGCTTGACCTGATACTGTTCTCAGCAACTGGAGGGCTTTATAGAATTGCTCTCTAACATCCAGGTGCATCACGGAGACTCCATTTCACACACGCTCTGACAAACCTGTAGCTTACCACTCAAAAAAGGTAATAAGAAAAGCAGCTTTCTGGTTATAGTCATACAGACTAGGTAATATAGTGTCTTCTTTTCTAACTCTTCCATTCTTCTACAGCTCTGGTTGATAACGACATAAAATCATAGAAAATAATGACACCTAGTGTCCAAAAACGTTATTCTTCTTAGGCTATGAAGTGATTGGTGAGGCTCTGAACAGAAATGAAATGACATAGAGATCAGCTGACCCTTCTTTGCAGACAGCGTGTAAGTAAAACCGTAAATCTTCCTTTGTCCACTAATAACAACAGTGGGGATTTGCCTACCATCTTCATATTCTCAACACGGCAAAGACGCCTCAGGTTCCTTTTACATGGAGGTTGGCGAGAAGGCTGTTACAACCTTACAGAGAGCGTGACAGAGGTGACCCCAGGCTCCAGGCAGAATCACAGCCCCAGTATTAAAACTCAAACAGGGAGCCAAGTGGTGGTGCAACCGTAACACAACCAAAACCAAGATCTCGGTCTCAGATCCCAGAAATTCCCTGAGCATGTGTGCCTGTAATCCAAGACGACTGAGACTGGATCGCGGCATGCAGAGCCTATCACAGGGGTCTCTCTCTTTCTCATGGAAATAAATTAAACAAACAGTAAAAAAAAAAAAAAAAAAAAAAAAAAAAAGATGCAACTCAACAATAACAGGAACTGATTTTTTTTCCTAAGCTCTAATAAAAAGTTCAAGACATTCTTAGATACCTGGTAATATAGAGTCACTAGTAATTTCTCTTAAACAAAGTTTTAAAAAGACTTCGTTTGTCATTTCTCTTACTGGTGAGCATGCGGATCACTGTGCAGAGCTTTTTCTCCTAGAATGCGGACTCACCTCTGCTATTCTTTTCTTCAGGTTCTCTTTCCCCATGTACGAAGCCTGAAGGGAGATGACATTCTCTTCTTTTTGAATCAAATTTGTCAAGACATTTTTAAAATTATGATATTGCTTCAAGAGCTCCAAAACTCTTCCACATTGTTCAAGACTATAAAGAGAAAAATATATAAAACAGCTAAATATCAGAAAATATAAAAACCATTATTTCTCTCTGTGAGTATCCCACAACAATGTCATTAAAGGATTTTTCCTCTTGACATGGTTTCCAAAATCATTTTACCAATTTAACCTAAGAATGATGGTGCATGCATTTATCTGCCAAACAGATGAAATAATCACTGGATTAGTGCTGTCACGGCCAGATGGCAGCCAGCAGGTGGCATGGTGGTTAAAATGCTGGACTCCAACATAGCCAATCATGGTTCGAGTTCCAGACCTGGAGGCTTGCTTTCTCACTTTCTCTCTGTCTCTCTCTGGTGAGTGCATGTGTCCTATAGCAAATTTTAAAAAGTAATAATAAATAAAAATTAAATAATTCTTAAAAACAAAAGTCACCAGACATAAACTCTAGAAACACAAAATTTATAGCCTTAAGAAATCAGTATCTTGATTTCATCACTAAACAAAAGACATCTTGAAAACAGTGCCTGCCTACCATTATTCATGGAGATTATTTTAATATTATCCAGCAAGTCACAGATTGCTTATGGGGACATCTATTCTACTTCTTCTAGATCAAGCCCTTTTTAAAAGTAATGTAGAGCCAGAAAATAGCACAGAGGTTAAGGCAGCTGGATCCCACATGGCTGATTACATGATTGGAGTCCCAGACCCAGCAGCTTGAAGAACACACAGGGCACATGTACATGCTTGCCTAAAATCCCAAGAGAGGGATGGAGGAGAAAGGACTGCAGCATTGCCGTTTCCCCTGGGAGGATGCTTTCTACTTTTCCTCTTTCTCTTTCCCTCTCTGTTTCTCCAGTAAGCGCATGTGTCCTATAGCACATTTAAAAAATTAATAATAATAATTAAAGCAGTACAAATAATATGGCAGTTAGCACACCTGCTTCCGAGAATGGCTGGGCACTAATTGGCCATGTGACTTTGGACACATTAGTTTAGCCTTTTTGATTTTTAAAAAAAATTTTTTTTCCATGAGCAAGAAAGAAAGACAGAGAGACCCTCCAACAGTATCTTGATGCTGTGATCCACCCCAGCCTTCAGTCAGCCCCAGTTCATGGCTAAGCACTTGCCTGCAGTGCTCAGGGAGGTCTCTAGACTTGAACCAAGCTTCCCATCTCACAAAGCATTTCATTATACTGACTGGTCAACATCTGGCCCCTACTTTAGCTTCTTTGGATTTCAATTCTGTCTTCAATAAAATTAGAGGGTAGACTAGACAGGTTACAGGCAGAGCCAGCCAGCGTAGCGCAATAGCACACATTAGATGCCGCTGCTGGGCAGGCTGAGACCACGCGGGAGGCCCATGTTTGATTCCTGGCCTACCTTAAAGGCCAGCCTTGGTTGCGTGTGCCTGTAATCCCAGCTATTCAGGAGGTCGAGGTGGGAGGATTCAAGTGCAAGGCCAGTCTGGGCAGCATAGCCAAGGAAGGAAAGAAGGAATGGAGAGGAAAGGAAGAGAGAAGAGAGAGAGAGAAAGAAAGAGAAGGAAAGAGAGAAGGGAAGATGAAAAAGGTGAACAAAAGGGTCTAAGAGCCTACAGAAGTAACACAGCTTAAGTTTAGGACTTCTGACCGCTAGAAGTATAAAATAATAAATCTAAGTTCTTTTTAAGCTATTAAACTGGTGATAATTTGTTATGGCAGCAACACTGTAACTAAGTCCGGTGAGATGATAATAAGTATAAACATATGAGGGGACTTCAAAAAGTTTGTGGAAAAATGGAATTTAACATGAGTTTACTTTGGTGCAAAAACAAATTTTAAAACCCATGCATAGTTTTTTCCTAATGTGCATTTTCCACAAACTAGAAAGAACCTTTCATATAGTCATCCCTTGGTATCCACAGAGGATTGGTTCCGGAATCCCCCATGGATACCAAAAATTTATGAATGCTCAAGTCCCTTGTAGTCAGCCCTCCTTATCCACAGGTTTGGCATCCCTAGATACAGAGGGACAACTGGGTATTTGTTATCCTCGACAGAGAACCCCTCTGGTACATTTTACATATGATCTACAATTCCAGGTCTCGTCCCAGACATGAGCCTGTGAGCTCCAGTGTGAAACACTTATGTTACCCCTTTTTTGTAGGCCTATAGGGATGTGTCTTTACTATAAAGTTTCAAAAGTTTATGGTTCCTAAGACAAATCTTCAGATTCTGGAGGGATAGTTCTTTTCCTTACCACTCGTTGACTGAAGCTTTGGTTTGCTCCCACAGGTGTACGGTTTGTTGACACTGATGATTCACAGTTTGGTCTCTGCCATCTTGGAGTTGTGGAAGAGAATCAGCCATTCCCTGTAACTGTCTCTTTTCTTCTTCATAGTCATCTAGATCCTTATCCAGTCTGGTTAATAATTGTTTCCTTGATTAAGAATAAGAAAAGTTTGAGTGCCAACCATCAACCGTTTGACTCAACAAACCATGATTAAAATGGAGGAACACACGAACTTCAATTTGTCCCCATGAGATTGATGCCATAACGAGCATGTGTGGGAAAGAGAGCATGATGTGGCAAAAAGAAAACAGATGGACGACTGAGCACTGCAAAGCTCCGATGGAAAGGTGGCATGGCCAAGGATAAAGTAGGAGGAGAAGGAAATCTTACTCTTCTCACTCTGTACGAAAAGCTCTTCCATACTAAAATGGGGTCACTTAACTAAGGGTTTTAACTAAGCTAATCCTAGAGGAATTCACTCCATTCACATTAACCAAAATTGCTAAAGTGTTCACTTGCCTCTACTTTCTCTCCTCCAATTCTCTCTCTCTCTCTCTCTCTCTCTCTCTCCCTCTCTCCCTCTCTCCCTCTCTCCCTCTCCCTCCCTCTCTCTCTCTCTCCCTCTCTCCCTCCCTCCCTCTCTCTCTCTCTCCCTCCCTCTCTCCCTCTTCCTCTTTTACCTTAATTCATGATAGAGCAAATCCATGGGCATTTAGAGTGAGAGAGAGATGAACTCTCTCCACAAGGGCATGGTTACTCCACAATCCTCTTCCTCCAGCTCTCCAGCCCATCTTGGATCTTGGACACAAATGAGCATGCCCGGTGTGTTTTAGGCTGACTGGGCCAGGGATTCAAACCAAGGCCACCATGTGGGGACCAGCTTTTCTCTGAGCAGCATGTTACCACTGCACCATGGAGCTGGCTTCAGTTCTCTCTTGAGCCCAGTCCCAAAACATTCTATATCTCCATTAACCTCCCCATTGTGAAATCCATGTTCCATTGTCTGCCTTCATTTTACTGGACTGGACAGCAGCCTTTGACATAGCTGATTACCTCTTCCTTGCTGAAATGCCATCTTCACTTGACCCCTAGTACTCTTGATTCTCCTCCTACCACACCAGCTGACCCTTCTGAGGAACATCAGCTGGTTTCTTCTCACCTTACTGATCTCATAACATGGCATGGCCAGAGAATAAAATTTAGACCTCTCATCTGTCTAAACTCACTCCCTCAGTAATTTCATCCATTCTCATGGCTTCACATAGCATTCTAAAATGCTGAAAACTCCCATATCTCTCTCCTGACTCCTGATGCTGTCCATTTTTAAGAGTCTTGTATTATTGCTACTTGAAGTTCGAATAAATAATGTGACCCTATCATTTCTAAAACTGAGCACATCTGATAATTTTTTTTTTTTGGGGGGGGGGAGAGAGGTTTTTGCTGTAGGGTGCATGCACTAGCCAGAAAGACAGAAACGAGAAATCATCCCCCAGGGGGATGGCCATGCCCCAATCCCTTCTTCTCCATTGTCCTCTCAGTATCTTGGGCACACACGCACACACGCCCGGTGTGAGTTTAAGCCACCAGGTCCAGGACTCGAACTGTGGACAACTACATGAGAGTCCAGGGACATAGCCACTGCGTTATCTGCTGGTCCCAAGCACACCTGATCTTTCAGTCAATGCTTGAAAAATGTCTTTTTTATCTCAGATAACAATAACTCTATACTTCTAGCTGCTCAAGTCAAGCCTTGGAATCATTCTTAACTCCAATCTTCATTTTACAACCCATATCCAATGTGCATGTAACTCTGTGGACTCTGTCTTCAAAATATATACAGAATCTATATTTACAGAATCTTAACACTTTTCACCACCTCACGACAGGTCCCTGCCATCATCACCCCTCATCAGGATTAACACATAAGTTGAACTAAATTTCCTGAGTTTCCCCTGGCCACCTAGTCTATCTTAACACACCAGTCAGAGACAACCAGTTATGAAGAAAACCAAACCATTTCCTTCTGCCCAGAGCTCTCCAATGGCTTCCCATGTCACTCAAAGAAAGTCAGTCATCACATTGGTGACGAGGCCCTACATGAGCACACACCCTTTATCTATCTCCATCACTCCATTACTTCTGTGACCCTCTTTCATACCTCTTCCCTTCACTGCTGCACTTTCTCACCTCCCTGCCTCTCCTCAAACACACCTGGCCTTTGAAGCTACTGCTCACTCCAGGTAGTCACGTGGCTTGCCTAGAAGGCTCTTACTCCAGATAGTCACGGAGCTTACCCTTGCATCTCACTGGACTCAAAGCGCTTTCTTAGGAAAGCCTTTGCTGACGATCCTCTTAAATTGCAACCTCCTCCTCATTCCTTATTTAGTATTTCTTCCTAGCTTCTGTCACCACCGGAAATGCTAAGCATCATATGACTCCCACTAGGTAACAAACTCTACAAGGGACAACAATTTCTGTCTATTTTGTTAACTTCTATATCCCCACTACCTAAAATAGCATCAGGCACACAAAACCTATTGGTTCTATTAATAATGAAATCAATTTATTCTTCATAAACGTGTTTTTTTCATTTATATGTGAATATTTATTACCTACTATTCATAAATCTATAGTTAAAACATCCTATGTAATAACTAAATTAACAATTAGTTCAACATCTAATTACAAACTGGGGCACTCTAGGAAACAAAGTCTCGTGCACTGAGGGCATGGGGAACTTTCGGTGGGAAGGCACACTTAGCATACCGAGGAACTTTAGGCCGGCTAAAGATCCTCAATGGACCATTACTGAGCCTGAACAAGGAGGGGTGAGTGGAGGAGATAAAGGGGGGAGAGACTCCAAAAGGAGAGGGGAGGTCCACAGAAAGGACTCTTGCTAACATTTGAGCTTTCAGGACCTGGAAGTCATACAGTGAATGCTGGAATTAAAATAGCAGTACTGATACAGAAGGTTGCCAGCTTCAGTGTACCTCAATTCTGCTGTCTCCAGAATCAACACTACCCTTCGCTTGTCTCTTAAATTCAGTCCCATGCCCTGCCACTCAGTGCCTACCCTGTTCTTGCTGTGAGTAGAGGGGAGACTCATTACTAAGTCAGAAGCAGGGACAGAAGTGCCTTGTGTCTTGCCCACTACTTGCTTTTTTTTTTTATTAAGTTTTGCTATAGAGTGTGTCTGCTCACCAGAGACAGAGAGGGAAAGTGAGAAATCACCCCCCCCCCCCAGGGAAATGGCCATGCCACAGTCCCTTCTCCATCCTCCTCTCAGGATTTGGGGCATGCATGCACGTGTGCCTGGTATAATTTTCAAGATACCAGGTCCAGGACTCAAACCGTGCAGTTGGCTGTGTGGGATCCAGCGCTGTAACCTCCACATCACCTACTGGCCCCACTTGCTTCGTTAATATCAAATGTGTGCAGTTGGCCAGTCTTTTCCCCTCAGGAAGACTCCACAATAAACACACAGAAGTACAAGGGACTTTGGGAACCAGCAGTTAGCGTAATGGCTATGTCGCTGGACTCCCACGTAGTCGACCGCGGTTCACATCCCGGATCCGGTGGCTTAAAACTCACGCCAGGCGCGTGTGCGTGTGTGCCCAAGATCCCGAGAGGAGAATGGAGGAGAAGGGATTGCAGCGTGACCATCCCTCCTGAGGGGTGATTTCTCGCTTTCTGTCTCTAATGTCTCTCTCTGTCTGTCTGGCAAGCGCACGCACCCTATAGCGAAAATCTCTCAAAAAAAAAAAAAAAAAAAAAAAAGAAGAAGAAGTACAAGGGACTTAGAAGTTACTCATGTACTTTACACACATCTTACTTCACTACTCCTTCATCCATGAGAAAACATACTTCAAAGAGAGAAAAGAAATTATATAACATTTTATAAACATATATCAGCAAAAAGGAAGCTGCTTGAAAAGTCTAAAGAAAAGGATGCTAGGGGTAAACAGATGGCGTAGCAGTTACATTGCTGGACTGCCATATGGCCGACTGCAGTTTGAGTCCCAGACCCAGTGACTTGAAACTCATGTTGGCCATATGTGTGCATGACCAAGATCCCAGGAGGAGAATGGAGAAGGGACTGTAGTGTGGCCATCACCCCAGGTGGTGATTTCTCACTTTCCCTCTCACTATCTCTGTCTCTCTCCAGCTAGCACACATGCCCTAAGGCAAAAACCTCTACAAAAAAAAAAGGAAAGAAAAGGCTGCTGAACACAGGCCAGAATGGGATGGAATAAAGGAGAAAGACATAGGAGTGTATGTTTTACTTAATAGATACTTGAGGGCCGGCTCTGTGGCCTGGGGGTTAAAGGAGCTGAATCCCACATGGCTAACCACAGTGTGAATCCCTGTCCCAGAAACTTACAAAACGTGCTGAGTGTGTGTGTGTGCACATGCCCAGAAATCCTGACAGGATAGAGAAATGGAGAAGAGATTATAGTGTGACCACATTCCACTAAGGGTACTTTCTTCCTCTATGTTTTCTCTCTTTCTGGTGAGTACATATGCCCTCTGGCAAATCATACACAAAAAATTATACACACACACACACACAGAGAGAGAGAGAGAGAGAGAGAGAGAGAGAGAGAGAGAGAGAGAGACCTGAAAACACAGAAAAGTGTCGCCTTAAATGGAAATGGATAGAAACAATATTTACCGGTGTTTTACAGCAGGAACAGTAGCATCCTTAAGACCGATTTTACTCATTTGATTCTGTACATCTTGAATATTTTTAAGGAGCTCATTATTTTTGAAAATACAAGCCTCCAGTAATTTGTGTTCCTCAGTGACTTCCTCCTGTACACTGTGGCCATGGGACTCAGATGACTTTATGGATAAAGCATCAAGAAGTTTTTCACAGGAGGTGTCTTCACCCCATTCAACACATCTAAAGCTTAAACCAAGCATCTTCAAACGTTCATCCAAACGTCTGGCCTTGTCCATTAGATGAGTTTCTGCCTCTTTATTTTTTATTATCAAAGAATTGTCTGGTGTCACCTGTATATCTGAGGCTGCAAAGTCTGTAACAAGCTCCACAGAGAGTTCAGCTGTTCTTACAGAAGCCAAAAAATCTTCCAGATCTTTGAGAGCATCTTCACTCATCTGCACCTTGCGGTTCGCTTCTTCAAGCTCTGTTTTGCATTTCAATATAATATTCTGTGTTGCGTGTAGATCAAATGGGTGTAATTCCTTTAATACAACATTGCCCGACTCTCCTAAATCATTACATATTTCAATCTGCCTTGCTATGGAATCTTGGAGAGTCTAAAATAAAGGTAAGAAAAGCTGAAAAGACTGAAGTAGAAAGAAGGCCATGCTTCAGAAGTAAAACTCAAAATATACAGATTTGATCTAGAAAAATGCTTCTGAGTTTAGTCAAAGCTGGTAAGGAAACATTTTAATTACAAATAATCAAGAAGCCCAGCTGTTTCATTATCTAATACCCTTCCTGATATTTCAATTCCAAAAAGAAAAGTACAGAAATTTATTATGCCAAAGCAAATAATTAGAAATGGAATGGTTGAGAGATGGGTTATAATTTAAAAAAAAAAAATTTTTAATTTAAGGTGGGATTTGGAATAAGTAAGTTGTAAAATATGCCAACTTATGCATGTAAGTCTAACATGCTACTTAGGAATTCAGTCATTGAAGAAGGCATTCATAAACTAGGCCTTATTTGAAATTCAAAGAAAATACTCCATTATTTACTCCACAGAACCAACCTCCAAATTTGTAAAAACTTAAAGAATTGAGAAATAAATAACAAGTCTAAATTACTGAGGAGTATTCAGCCATTGCTTATGTATTTATTTATATTCTAAATCTATATTATAGTGAATAATTAAAAACCTATAAACATCTATAAATCTGTGAAGAACTGATCATTCTGTAAGTACAATGTGAGAATTATTTTTACCCTTAGCTTTTGATAAATATCATCAGCCCCAGTAAGATGAAATTCCTGGATGGACATTTCATGGAGAGGCAGCTCTGAGTCACAGAGATGGAGCGATTCCTTCTCCATAGGTAACACAGTCTGCAGCGCGATCTCTAGAGACTCCATTCTAGGTAAAAAATGAACCAGACATGAGGGGAAATCTTATCTTATGAAAAATATTAACATCATTATTTAACCAAAACAATAAAATAACTATTTAATAAAAGTATATTTAATGATATGTACAGACTATCACATTAAAACTCAAACTCATCAAGGAGTTGTTTGCTATACCCAAGCAGTCTTTAAAAAAAAAAATTTTCATTTATCTATTTATTTGTTGTCATTTTTAAGCCACAAGGTCCAGGTCTTGAACTGCAGTTGGCCATGTGGGAATTCAGCACCTTAACCACTATGCTACCTGCTGGGCCCCCAAGTAGTCTTCTTATCATCCATGCATCCATTCATTTATTCATTCAATCAACAAAAATTTATTTAGCAAGCATCAACAGAGCTAGGCTAACCATGGATCCCACTAGGCCAGAACAACTCCTGCTTCAATTATCATTATTAATGATTTCTCCTTTCACTCTCAAAAGTGGCCCGATATCCAATTATTCTTAATAGTTTAATCAATAACACACTGAAGGGGAAAACTGTAAAACATAGTAAGCCCTTCCCCTCTTTTTTTGGGGGGGAGGGGAGATGTTTTTGCTATAGGGTGCGTGCACTCGCCAGAGAGACAGAGAGATAGATAGAAAGCAAGAAATCACCCCCCAGGTGGATGGCCATGCTGCAATCCCTTCTCCTCCATTCTCCTCTCAGATCCCGGGCACACACGCACACGTGCCTGGCATGAGTTTAAGCCATTGGGTCCAGGACTCAAACTGCAGCTGACTACATGGGAGTTCAGCGACATAACCATTACGCTAACTACTCATCCCTCCCCTGTCTTTTCAAATACCAAAATAACAAATGTAATTTAACTTTGTTTTGATGACTAAAAAATCTCAAAACTATTTTATTATAACTACAGGAATACTGATTATATTTCCATATTATATAAATTGCAAATATGAAAATATAATGGGGTTCAAGAATAGGCTCTACAATGAGAAACTGAAATGTATGACTATTGGGGCTGGGGGGGCCACAGCAGTGGCACAACTGGACTCACAAGAAAAAGGTCCTGGGTTTGCATCCTAGGACCTCCCTGGGCATGCTGAGCATGCATGTGTATGTCCATCATCTGGCCCAGCTAAGACTAGGGTGGATCTCTGTTGGGAATACTTGACTCTGTGTCTCTGTCTCTCATGGAAGAAATAAATAAACTTAAAAACATAAATGTGTGATGAGGGATAGGTAACATACAGATTCCAAGCCTGTATTTCTCTACATAAAATGAGGATACAGGGGCCAACAAGTGCCATAATGATTAAGGTACTAGACTCCCACACGACTGACCATAGTTTGAGTCCCGGACCTGGCAGCTTGAAAATCATGCCAGGCGTATGTGCACAAAATCCTAGGAGGAGAATGGAGGCAAAGAGATTGTGGTGTGGTTATCCCCCTTGGAGAGGTGTGATTCCTCACTTTTCCTCTCACTGCCTCTCTGTCTCTCTCTAGCAAGTATACATGCCTTATGGCAAAAATCTTTAAAAAATGGGGCTGTGTTCTATGGATACATATCCTACACATATGGGATAATAAGAGCACTCTCATTTTAGACATGAAGAATCAATACCCAGAAAGGTTAGGCCTAAGGAGAGAGAGTGGAAAAGCCACTTGACAGACCTTCAGTTGCACTTAGTTATCTGGCTAGTGGTGTGGCTTGATGACCATGTAACCTCTCTGACTACTGGTTTCCTTATCATAAAATGACAATCACATTGGTAACCCCTCTTATGGATGTAGTAACAATTAAATAAGATAGTTAGTATAGTAAATAGCTATCTTAAAATGGCATTTAAAAGTTTAGTAAATCTGGCCCAGCTGCAGTGGTACAGTGGTAGCATGCCACTCTGCAATGCTGGCTACATATGGAAGGCCCAAGTTCGGATCCCAGGTCGACCTGAAACATGCTAGGTGTACATGCCTACAATGACCATGATCCTGGCTGGCTGGGAGACAGGGAGGCAGGGTGTTGCAGATTGCGGCTTGATAAGACCCTGCCAAAGATGCCAGTTTTTCTCTCTTTCCCTCACTCTCCCATGAAATACAACAAAATTATAAATATTTTTTAGTAAATTCATTAAACTTGAGTTTAATAGTTCTCAGAATCATACCTGGTATTAAGAGTCATCTGCAGCTCTCTTTCTTTTACCTTCAATCTTTCTCTTTCCTGAACTATAACAGGCTTCTTCAGGTCATTCGCAAGATTTTCTAACTTCAGTGAAGTGGTTTCAAACTCTTTCCAACAAGCATTGGTTTCATTTTTTATGCTCTAGATAAAACACATAATTTATCAACTAATGTATTAACAGGCACAATGATTCTATTCCTGCAAAATGAGACACTTCCCAACTGTGGGGGCAAACACAATCCCCATGAAGACAGGTTTAAAACTTATGTTCAAACTGTCTACAAGAGAACGACTCTTTAGGGAACAATGCAATTATGTCAAGGGAGGGGACAACATGGTTTTCAAAGATATCCAAACTCTTAACTCCAGAGGTAGAGACACAATGCAGAAAAAGGAAAGACGGAAGGACAGACAGACAAGAACAGATATTCTATTTCCTCTACATAGCAAATCTTTGTTCTCTTCTAAACTTAAAATTGGAGTTGAGCTGACTCTGTAACCTAAGGGAGCTGGATTCCACATGGCCAAATGAACAGTTTGAATCTCAGCCCCCATGGCTTAGAAAACATGCCAGGTAAGTGTCTCCAAATCTTAGCAAGACGCAGAAATGAAGAAGAAGGGATCCCGGTGTGACCACAACCCACTGGGGCAAGCTTACTGCCCTCTTCTCTCCCCCTCTCTTCTTCCTTCTCTCTCTCTCTTTTTCTCTGGTGAGTACACACACCCTCTGGCAAATTTTAAAAAAGAAAGAAAATTGGAGTGAACCAAAACTGTTCTATACAAGTAATAAGTAAATAAAAATAATGTATGGTTTATAATTAAATATCTAAAATGCTATACTATTCTAGTTTTTATCATGGTTTTTTTTTTTTTTTTTTTTTTTTTTTTTTTTCTTAAGGCACTGCCACAGAATCCTAGCAAGGACTCGGCTTGGCAGGATAATCTGTCCTTCACTTTTCTCAAAGACTAGTATAGCTTTTCTCACCAACTCATTATTCAATCACTGGGGAGAAGTCTCAAGACAGTTTCTGAATCGTGATGAAAACATGCTAAATTCACCACTTGAACAACAGGGATTTTAACAGATAAATTTTGCTTATTCTGATGAAAATTAGAAAGGAGCCAGATGATAAAATGTGACTGAGAATTGGCATAATTAAAATGAAAGATTTACGGGAGGGCATTACCCCACTCGGGCCCTCTTCCTCACCCATGAGGGTTCACTCGTGGGCACTCACGAGCATACAACATGAATGTTGCACTGCCATGCCCGGATTATCCTCAAAATACCAAAGACAGTTATCTGTAGAGCTTACAGTTTGTATATCCATCACTAAAGATGGTATGTTTCTGTAGCTCATGAGCCAAATGCAAAACCTCCTCTGCAGGCTTTTCAGGAAGATGCTCCATCACTCTGAGTGAAAGCATCCTCCACTGACCGCTCCTTATTGCCCAGCACCAGATAGACAGTTAACAGTGGGAGTACAGCTACTTCCAACAACGCGGCAATCGGGTCACGAAGATGAACGAACGAACCAAACATTCAGAGTCGCTGGGTCTTCATACATCGTTAACTTGGAAACCCCACAAGAACACGATGAAATGGCCTTCGAACACGTTGCTTTTGACCAGCTCATTTGAGGTGCCAGCACTATCAAAAAACCCTACAAGTCACAATATCTAGGGTAGCAGATTAGTGTATAAGCAATCATTTAGGACCCTAAACCAATGTTTCCTGTTTGCTACTAGAAAGAACTTTCTAGAATAGGGGTGACATAAGAAATATCTACCATATATGACCTCCACAAAAAATGGTGATTTCTATACTTAGGGTGATAGTATTTTCTAATAAAAAAGAAAGACTATTTTTAGTGATTACCTGTAGCTCTGTCAGCTTATCCTGCAGACAAGCACTACTCCTGTCTTTTTCACTGGAAAAATCAGAAGTAATCCTGAATTCACTGTTTTGCAGGTGTAGCTCAAGAGCTTCTCTGTGTGTATTATACCTGGGAAAAAAAACGAAATGCAACTTTACTTTGTTTTAAAAATAAGACAAAAAATATTCTAAAATTGTAGTTAACTGTACATGAGGAAATTCAGGGAATTTATGTTTAAGTTACTGGACTACATGCAAAAATTATGACTACAGGACAATAAAACATTTTGAAGTATGACATGTTTGAACTGATAAATGGTTTTAGTGAACTTTCCAGTTTGAAAAAAAATTTACCTCTCTATTAAACTATTTATAGAGGTGCTGTGATCCTTTTCATGCTCTTCCATAATGTTTTCTTCTTGTTGAAGCTTTAACCCTGATTCTGGGCTTAAATTCTTCATTGGTTCCATTGCCTAAGCAAATAACAAAATAGTAACTATAACCTTAAACATACTTAATTATCTAGAAAAGATTTTTAAAAAATAAAAACCTTATGCCCAAAAGTACGTCGCTGATGTTTCATACCCCAAACTAGAAGATAACACAATTTCTTTGAGACTTCCTAGGTCGGGAAAATAAGCCTTTCCATTGTTCAGGAGAGATTTATTAGACTGAGTCCCACCTTCTAATTTGTATGACAACATGGTGAAGGAACACTCAAGTCCCTACATGTAATTTCTGCTTGAGAGCACACAGCTGGAGTCTAAAGTAGACAGAAGGGCCAGATCATGTGCAGTGGTAACACCACTGGGCCCACGGAAGAGCCCAGGGTCACTGTCCAGGGTCTTCTACACACATTTGCCCATCATCCTGGCTGGCTACGGCTAAAGGTGGACGGCAGCGTGAAGACTCTGCCAGGGTTACCTGACTCTCTCTTTCCTTCTCTCACTGTCTTTCTCTCTCACGAAAGAAATAAACAAAAAAAATATTTGAAGTAGACAGAAGGCTACCAGGAAGGGACAGACCTCTGAAAACAAACACACCTTCCCACAAGTCTGACTGGCAGTCTGGGCTATGTATACTATGATATACAATTCACCTAGGCCTCAAGAACTTAAGAAATTCAATTTCCAGGGAAGGTGTAATACAGTAACCCTTATCCACAGGGGAATACGTTCCAAAATACTCAATGGATTCCTGAAACTGGATCATAGTGAACCCTGTATACACTACATTTATTCCTATACATACATACCTATGATAAAGGTTAAATAATAAACTAGGTACTATTAGAGATTAATAATAATAATAAAATATAAAAATAATAAAAACATACTCTAATAAAAGTTAGATGGGGGCCAGCTGGTGGCATGATGGTTAAGGCAGTTGGATCCCACATGACAGTCTACATCCCAGACCTGGTGGCTTGAAAAAATACTCTGGGCATGTGTGTGTCCAAAATCCCAAGAGGAAAATGGAGGAGAAAGGATTGTGGCATGGCTATCTCCCTAAGAGGTGCTTTCTCACTTTCCCTTTCTCTCTCCCTGTCTCAGGTGAGTGCACACGCCCTGTGGCAAAAACCCTAAAAAAAAGTTACGTGAATGTGATCGCTCACTCTCTCTGAAAATACATTCCTGCACTCTACTCATTCATTTGTTTTCAGAACCCCACAGGTAACTGAAACGGCAGGAAGTGAAACTACAGACAGGAGAGGACTGCCATGTACTACAATGAGAGAAAGGCACACGAGGATGAACTAATTCGTCTCTCTGAGACTGGGGGATCTGTGCGGGTCAGTCTCTCCCGCTCTCCCCAGTAATGTACAGACACGTGTGTTCACAGTGGTTCAAAACGGTCTTTGTTGGAAAGAATGGTTCGTATCCTTAGAGGAAGATGAAGTTACGGCTCACTATAGCATCAGTTCATTCACTGCCTGCTAATTCTCAGAAAAGCAGTCTTTCTTGAATTATGTAACTGGGAACTCTCCGCTGACGACAACAATCCGATAATGAAAACCAACACTTAAAGAGGTGGTTTACTGTACATCTGGCCTTTGACACTGGGTTTACTTCTTAAATACATCACCCATGTGTAACACCTTTTCAGCTAGTGGCTGGTCATTTGCTTTGGCACATGGCACTTCATTGTGGGACTCTCTTCCTCCATTCTCGGTGGTAGTCATGGTCCCCCTAGAAAGGAATTAAAGTTGCATATTAGAGTAGTGAGGAAAGTGAGACCCAAAAGAGGATGAATAATGTGTCGGTCATTCAATTTTGCAGAAGGCTTCATCTTGTTTTCTCTGAAGCGTGGTCATGCTGACAGAGCACTAACCCATTCTTTGAAGCACCTCCCTTAGTGGGCTGCAGGGTTGCACGAATCTCAGATGCATTTCTCAGAAGTCTCTCGATCTTTTGTTCATACTCTTTGAGTGCTCTCTTCACTTCTTGTTGACTCTTCTGGGAAGTCAGCTCCTCACACAGCTCCCTCAGTACGGCCATGTGGTGGTCAAGTTGGTACAGACTGCCCTCCTCAGAAAAACAAGCCTAGAGGAAGAAAGCAAGCAAAAATGTGTGTCAGAGGACCGTACAGGAGTGTTCCACAGGGAGGAGAGACCAGCAAGTGTGTGTGACCTCAACAACGCACCCTTTACGGGCCACCCATGGTGTGTTCAAGGGCCAACTGTATATATTGGGTCATCGGAAAAGTCATGACATCGTTTTCTATGTTTTTCTATGCAAAAATGCATCATGACTTTTTCTATGACCCAACATTATAAGAGACTGATATCGGGAAAGCCACAGCAGTAAAAAGTTGAAAAGAAATGCAAAGAGGAGTCAGCACTGTCTAATACATAAAAGCCATCAAACAGGATGGGGACCAAAAAGAAGTCATTAGATTTGCCCCAATTGCTTCACAGACTCATTTGCCAGTTTTCACAAAGGCCCCGCTTCTGAGGCCACCATGTTCTGACAAAAGCAACTCTGGGTACGCCAGCAACAGTCGACACATTTGTGACCAGAGTCTCAGGACAGGGGCCCCTGAGACATGTAAAGGGACATCATAAAGTATTAATTCAATGCCGACTTTTCTCACTTCTAAAAAGAAAGAAGCATAGGCTTCAGTAAGAGTTTGAACCACACAAGTGTCAATCCCCAGGGACAAGAGGGCTGACCTAATTTTCAGAGCAGATTTAATCCTAGGTTAAGGACAAATGCAAACTTCTTTTTTAAGCTTGTTTTTTTCCTCCATGACCAAGAAAGAGAGACAGCACCCCCAACACGGTCCTTTCCCCGTGATCTGCCCCGTTTCAACCAGCCCCAGGTCACAGACACACACATGCCCAACGTGTACTGAGAGGTCTCTGGATGCAAACCAGGAACCCTCCCATGTAGATGGCTTCCTGGTGCCTTGTATTACCACTGTGCCCCCCTCCAGCCCAGCCAAACAAGAAAAACTCCAAAATGATGACAAGATATAAGAGGAAACGGGCTGTTGTACCTCATGTTCTTTGATGAGACCCTTGGTCCTTCCTCTACGAATAAGTTTCTTTTCTCTATTTATTTGCTTTTCAAGTTTTGCAATATTGTCACTAAGCTTTCCTTTTTCAATATCTATTTTTAGTTGTTGAATATACAGAGACAGCTCATGATGAACAGACTGCAAAGAAACAAAGAAACATTAATGATGGAAACAGAACATATTGAAAAAGTATTTGTAGTAACAATAAAAATATGTGTAGTAACAAAGGATAGAAATAAAGCTTAAGCGATATTCTGATTCATCTATGTATCTTTGGGGAAAATGTTTTAAGACACTTGAGGCCCATAAGGATTGTTTTTTCTTTCTAACAATTAAAAACGTGTTTTAGCTGTGAAGGACACTGTGAAAACACAGGCGACCAGCGGGGAGGAAATGTATGCAGAACACATATCTGAGACCAAGGAGACATGACAAGTAAATGTAATGTGTATCCTGGAGGGAATCTTGAAACAGACAAAAAGAACGTTAAGGGGAAACAGTAAACTATGAATAAAGTACAAACTTTAATTACTAATCACGTGTCAATATCGGCCCTTCATTGTGACAAAGGTTGCTTTTTTTTTCTTTTCTTTTCTTTTCTTTTCCCCCTGCAGTGTGTATGTGTTCCAGAGAGACAGAAAGTAAGAAATCACCCTCCAGTGAAGATGGCCATGCTGCAATCCCTTCTCTTCTATTCTCCTCTTAGGATTTTGGGCACGTATGCACATGTGCCTCACATGAGTTTTTTAAGCTGCCGGCCTGGGATTCAAACCATGATCGACTATGTGGGAGTCCAGCAACATAACTATTACACCATCTACTGGTCCCCAAAGGTACTATTTTTATGTACAATGGTAATAATAGAATCTGGTCATGAGGTATCCTGGAACTCTCTGTACCACCTTTGCAATAATTCTGTACATCCAAAACTTCCAAAATAGAAAATTTTATTTTATTAAGTATTATATATATACACACACACACATACACATATATATGTGTACATATACATATTATATATATAATAATTTTATTTAATTTTTATTATTCTTCAATTTGATCAGAGAGAGGCAGAGATGGAGAGAGGGAGAATGAGAAAGCAAGCCACCAGGTCCCAGACTTGAACTGTAGTCAGCCATGTGGGAGTCCACTACCTTAACCACTATGCCACCTGCTGGCCCTGAAAGTTGATTTTAAAATATACTGTAGGGGAATCCTTAACAATAGTCATTAAATTCAGTTACATATGCATGTATATCAGCATCTATGACATATACACATTTGTAATATTAATTATCATTTAGTGAACACAACCTCTGTGGCAGATGCTATATATAAACCTTTTTAACAATCCTGCCAAGTAGGTCGTATAATTCCCATTTTACCAACGAAGCTCCTAAAAGTTAAGTAACTTAACCAGGGTTAGAGCTGCTAAATCCGTTTGCCACCAAAACTCACACCTATTTCATTCGGAAACTCTGTATGTGGCTATGTCCATGTTTTGACCCAGGATCCAGCCAAGAGACCAGAAAACACTCTCAACATTTCATGGAGGGAATATTAAATACAGAAAACAGATCACACAAGAGATGAAAGCACAAGAAGGCAAACAGGACAGCCAGGCTATCTACTGATTAGCAAGAGCAGAAAGCTGCTTCTATCCAGGGCTAGAGAATCAGCAGAGACCATCCAAAGCTGGAACCGTGGCATCTGGAGATGGCAAGCAGCAGCTGCAGAGACACACCTGAGAGAGAGGGGAAATAATCCCCCCTTTCTTCCCCAAATTGTCCTCTAATCTCTAAACACAACTGTCACTGGCTGAAGGGAGACAGAAGCTAGCTGATGCAGAGCTAGAACCACAGCCTGCAGGGGTCTACCTTTCTGTAAGACAGAGCAGACAAGAGAATCCCAGCAATGACTGGCTACAATTACAAGCCCAGGATCAGTCCTCCAAGCATGAGCCCCAAACACACATGTATCTTTTTTTTTTTTAAGAACTATTTACTTAATTTTATTTATCTTTTTTCTTTTCTTTTTTTAATTTGCTACTGGGCATGTGTGCTCAGAGAGAGATAAAGAGAGAAACAGAGAGAGAGAGAGAGAGAGAGAGAGAGAGAGAGAGAGAGAGAGAGAGAAAGCAAGCCACCAGGTCCAGGACTTGAACCACGATTGGCCATGTGGGAAGCCAATGCCTTAATTACCAAGCCACCTGCTGGCCCCAATACACATGTAACTTACCTCCCACTTGGCACAGACTTCTCTACTCTTTCCTTCCAAAGATAGCTTTACCTCCTCAGTTACATTATTTTTCAATTCTTCAATAGCTTTCAAATACTTGGTCAGACTTTTAGAATTGAAAATTATTAGTGCTTCCTAGGGGGAGGAAAAACACGCAAATGAGAAAATGGAAACTCATTATATACTGCCAAATGTTCAAAACTAATTTTTGTAGACTTTTAACAGGTAGAATCAAGAAGAAATACTCCAAAAACTATCTGAAGATTTACAGGAGACTTCTCTTTGTAAACTAAGGATGTATCCCTTTTGCATCTCTTGAATTCTCTTGACAAAAATTTACAAAATATTTATTATTTGACTGTAGTGGCACATTTGATATTCTTTTTTTAAAAAAAAATAATTGTTTTATTTAACTTTATTTATTTATTTTAATTTGACCAGAGAGGGACAGAGTAAGAAAGAGGGAGGGAAAGTGAGAAAGCAAGCCACCAGGTCAGGAACTTGAACCACAGTCAGCCATGTGAGAGTCCAGCACCCTTAACCACCATGCCACCTGTGGTCCCCACATTTGATATCTTCTTGACATTCAAAATGATTTTCATTACCCCTTTGATAAATCTTTGAAAGTCCAGAGGCCAAACGGTGGTGCAGCGGTAACCCAAGACTCTGCTGACCCACATGGAAAGGTTCTGAGTTCATGTCTAGAGACCTCCCTGAACACCCAGGCATGCACGTGCCCAGGACTGGGGTTACCTGAAGCTGGGGGTAAGGACCCTGTGGGAGGTGTCTCTCCCCCTCTCTGGCTCTTTCTATATTTCTCTCATAGAAGAAATAAATAAAACTTTTTTTAAAAAAATGTTTACTGCACAGGGTAATGCGTCACTGGGAATGTTTCCTCTAATGGTCTTAAATATTGAGTAGACAACCATTCTGCACAAGCAAAACAACACGAGTACCTCTGCGTGGATTACAGATCAGTGTTGCGATGAGACCGAAGTTTACAGCAGGGTTCATAGGGGAAATATTTACTACTGTGCACAAGCATGCGATGCTGCAAGATAGCAGCATCACCTCAACATCAGCTTCAGAGTTCTGCTGGGGCCAACCACAGTGGCAGACCCACCTCCGGGAAGGAGCAGCGGTAGACAGGGATAGGACAGGACAGCCATTCCAGGAATGCCTGCAATGCTGGCTGACTGGGAAGTTGCTCCTTCCCTGGTAACTCTATCAGGGCAGAAACCTAGCCGGGGTAACTGGAGGATAACAGAACAAACAAAAAACAGGTTGAGGCCTATGGAAGAGACAGAAAAGCTACAGGAGATGAGAAAAGATGAATGAAACTTTGGGGGAGAAGTAATGAATTTGCTCATCCACTCACAACACATGTGTTATGGGCTCGCTACATAAATGTACAATGCTAAGCTCAGGGTCCTTCCCTAAGGCCTCTCTGAGGAGCTGGATTTATGACCCAGGGAGACATCCTAACCTATATGCTGCAGAGAGCTCCTACTGCCCATGTGTTCAAGTCCCAGTGGCCTCAGGGTAATACCTGGCAAGACAGGAATCTTCTGCTGTGAAAATATATCCAATTCATTAAATACCACAGGCAAAAAGGGGAATGCCCTACCCTCAGGTTCCAAGAACGATAGATGGTCAAGGAGAAGAAGGTGTGAGAGACCTCCAACGTCAAGAAGAAACCTATGGGCCTCTTTTTTTTTTTTTTCGTTGAACCTTTCCTGAGCAGATCCTACCCACATTCCTGAAATCTAGCCTAGAGGTTATTTTTAAAAACCACTGACTTTTTTTTTTAAGGCTTTTACCATAGGGCATCACTGACTTTTTTTTTTTTTTTTTTTTTTTTTTTTTTAAGGCTTTTACCACAGGGCATCACTGACTCTTTTTTTTTTTTTTTTTTTTTTTTTTTTTTTTTTTTTAATGGCTTTTACTACAGGGCATGTGCACTTGTCAGAGAGTTAGAGAGACAGTGAGAGGGAAAATGAGAAATCACTCCCCAGGGAGGATGGCCATGCTGCAATCCCTTTTCCTCCAGTTTCCTCCTGGGATTTTGGGCACACACAAACACACACACATACACACACACCTGCCTTATACAGGACTCGAACCATGATTGGCCATGCAGGAGTCAAGCACCTTAACCACGACACCACCTGCTAGCCCCAAGGACTACTGATTTCATACAGACACTTTAACACTCCCAGTAACTTGGAAGTAAATGTGGGGAAAAAAAGGACAATGGGAATTGGTCAAAATCGGTGGCTCGCAATGTACAAACAGCTTAAGATCAAGCAGGTGAGGGCTCTTAAGGACATGAGAAAACCAATGTTAAAATGGCTGGTAACAGAGTCCAGTTTGGTTTAATAATCCAGAAAGCTAAAACAGGGATAAGGCCCAGAAAAGAGATGGGGCCTACATGAATGAAGAGAGGCACCCTTCATACAAGCGTGGAACAGTCGGACTGGGGTCATTGCCTTACCACATCTCTATCTCCCCACAATGCCTAGCTCACTTTAAGTGTTCAGTTAAGTGTGGTAAATGCTGGAAAACATGAATGAACAAAAGAACACGTATTACTCCACTTTTCCAACGTGTCCAAAGGTAGAGACCTTGTTTTACTTTTGCTTCAAATCCCTCCAAGCACCTTCCATAGCGTAATAGTGAGTCTCTAGCCCAGCCATAGAGCAACAGTAACACAACACTCTGCAATGCTGGAGGCCATACAAAAGATCAGGGTTCGAATCCTGGGTCAATCTGTGTACTCTAGGCATGCCTGTAATTCTAGCTGACTAGGAAGACTTGGGGGAAGGATCTAGGTACAAGACTCTGGTGAAGATGCTTGTTTGTCTTTCTTTTCCCCTTTTTTTTTTTGGGTGGGGGGGGGTGGGAGCATAGGGTGTGTGCACTAGAAAGAGGAAGACTAAGAAATCACCCTCCAGGGAGAGTGGGCACATTGCATCCCTTCTTTTCCATTCTCCTCTCAGAATTTTGGGCATGCACACATTTGCACCCACATGATTTTCAAGGTGCCGGGTCCAGGACTCGAACCATGAAACTGGCCATGTGAGATCCTGCGCTTTAACCTCCATGCCACCTGCTGGCCATGATTTAATTATATCTTAAGCTGCAATCACTACCAAAATATGAAAAATCAACCTGGGACTTCTCCAGATATGAACCTAGAACCTTCTCTTGTGGGGAAGGACTGTATTATGATGACACCACCGTTCAGCTGATTCAATGTTTATTTTTAATAGCCTCTAGCCTCAGGGGAAAAAAATGTACAAATTGGGAAAATGTCTAAAGTTACAGAAACTTTGTACATAATCACAGTGAGGGAAACATCTTGATTTCAAACAAGATAGGTTGCTAATAATAAATATCCTACATTTGATGTTGAAAGGATTCCCACCTTATATTTTGAAAGGAGGCCACTGGGATCCTCTCTTTGCCCAAGTAACTGCTCAGCCCTTGTGATGGACGATTCAAGCTCCCTCTGTACTTCCTCCACCTGCAGCCTGATATCCAGTGTTGGTGAAACGTCAGTTGAGTTGTTCATCGCTGACACAAGTTTCACCACATTGATCTGTGAAGACAACAAACTTCCAAATGAACACTTGATCCAATGTCTTAGTCAATTCGTAAGTCAGTGTTTCCTCTGAGTAACAATTGGTGTTTTCCCACTACACATGGAAATACCTAGTTTATCATGTTTGTAATTTCCAATATGTTCTAAATTATAAAGAAACAAAATATAATGAGAAATAGTTTATAAAAACATTTTTCTTTTTTTTTAAGAGAGAGATTTTTGCTGTAGGGTACATATGCTGGCCAGAGAGACAGAAATTAAGAAATTACCCCCCAGGGGGAGATGGCCATGTTGCAATCCCTTCTCCATTCTCCTCTCGGGATTTGGGCCATGCATGCACATATGCCCGGTGTGAGTTTGAAGCTGCCAGGTCCGGGACTCAAACTGTGGTTGATTACATGAGAGTCCCCCAAGGTAACCATTATGCCATCTGCCGGCCCCTTATCAAAACATTTCTAAGCTATAAGGCTATTAGCTCCTTTAATGCCCACCCACTGAACACTCGGTTTTATATGAAAATTCACTAAATAACAAATATTGAAGATAGGCCTCAGGCAGCCCTGTAACCTAGTGGTTAGGAGAGCTGAATCCCAAATGGCTGACTGTCATTCAAATCCTGGCCCCAGTGGCTTGAAAAACATGCCAGGTGCATGTGTATGCCTCCCTAAAATCCCGATCGGATGGCAAAATGAAGGAGAGAGGATTGAGGGATGAACACACCCCATGGGGGGTAAGGGGGTGATTGCTCCCTTTCCCTTACTCTCTGTGTCTTTCTTTCTTTCTTTTATTTTTTTGGAGAGATTTTTGCTATAGAGCACATGCACTCGCCATTAAGACAGAGAGAGACAGAAAGCAAGAAATCGCCCCCCAGGGGGGGTGGCCACGCCACATTCCCTTCTCCTCCATTCTCCTCTCAGGATCCTGGGTATGCACACACACACATCCAGCGTAAGTTTAAGACACCGGGTCCGGGACTCGAACCACGGTCGACTACCTGGGAGTCCAGAGGCATAGCCATTACACTAACTGCTGGTCCCCTCTCTGTGTTGTTCTGGCAAGCATATGCATCCTCTTAAATGGGAAAGGAAGAGAAAGAGAACAAGAGAGACCTGGACTTTCTCTTTAGCTTCTTCAATCTTTGCCTGAAGCCCAGCTCTGAGAACATGTTGGAGGGATTCCTGGCTTGAAATATTTTGTACATCCATTTGCAAAGTGTCTTCAGTTCTAGCCACAAGTTCTTCATACATAGAGCCTTTGGCAATAAGATGCTGTTAAAATAAATTGAAGTGTGATCACAATAAATGTTTGGATTATACGTTAAACATCAACCTTAACAATCTCACCAGTAAACAATAAAAAGTTCATTATCAGTCCAAAATAAGGATAATTTGCAAAACATTGTTAATATAAACAATCACTTTGAAATTTTATATTAATACAATCAGATTCTGAATAACAGTCTTTTATATATCATTCTTTATATAGTAGTGCATCAATAAAATAAAAACTAGAATTAATGCAATGCCAATAGAAAGAAAATTAGTTGAGAAAATAGTAATAAACATTAAAATGAAGTTGTTCTAAGTCAAACTAACGGAAAAAGGAATTCAATCAATATTACTGAAGAAAATAGTTACTGGAAAATAATCTTAGAACCATGCACTACACAACATTCCAAAATTAAATTCTAGATAGATAAGAAAATTATATATAAACTAAGAAACCACACAGAGAAGAAATTATCCATGAAAATTTATCTGCTATCTGGGTGGGGAGGGTCTTTACAGATGTAAGAGTAGGGACAGACATGATTACATAAATATAGAAACCTAGACACAGCAAACAAACAACTGAAACGTCAAGAATATTTGCCACAGAAATGAAAATAAATCCCAATTACAAGAGCTTATATAATTCAATGAAAAAGGAAAACCCAAGATCCCAAAGAAATTTCTGAAATGACAAGAAAAAAAATAATATACAGAAATGGATGTCTAATGAATCTGTGAAAGACAGCTCAATCACACATGTAGTACATGTAATCAAAGAAGTACAAATTAAAATAATAACCAGATAACCACTTCTTAGTTCCCAAGTTAGCAAGAAAAAAAAAAAGGGTCACAGTCCAACAGGGTGAACCTTAATTGTTTGAACAGATAAAGCAAACTGTTCAAAAAAGAAAAAAATTTACAATATGAAGGTACGATGGCTATGTAAAATAAGAATTACATGTGTGGTATCAGCTATATGAACATTGATCTATTTATCTTAGGGCAGTGGAAGTACATTAAAATCACCACATTTGTGGGGCCAGCAGATGGCAGGGTAGTTAAGGCACTAGATTCCCACATGGCCAACCACAGTGTGAATCCCAGCCCCAGGGGCTTAAAATCACACAAGGTGTGTGTGTGTGTGTGTGTGTGTGTGTGTGTGTGTATGCCTAAAATCCCAAGAAGAGAATGAAGAAGGGACTGCAGCATGGCCAACCCTTCAGAGGGGTGATTTGTCACTTTCCCTCTCACTGTCTCTCTCTAGCAAGCACACACACCCTATGACAAAAACTTAAAAAGAAAACATAAATAAAAGAAAGGTATAAAATGTAAAGAAAAAATTTTTCCTCCTCATCTCCGCTTAGTTATTTAATCAATTATTCGCACATTCATTTTAAGTGCCATGTAATACACTAGGAGCTGAGTATAATGCAGGATCAAGAGAGAGTCATTTACATTTATTTGAAGAAATATAAACACATAAGGCATATAAACACAACTCTTTTTAAAAAAACACAAATGGGAACACATTATCCATACTGCTCAGCAACTTGTATTTCTTACATCAGAACACAATATTTTGATTCAAATGAGAACTACTTAATTCTTTCTTAGCAGAAGTATATTTCAGTATGTTTGTTTTTTCACTATATGAGAGGTCTTGCTATTGTTTTGAAAATATTTTTCAAATAATTTTAAATTAAAAAATAAAAGTTGGGGGCCAGGTGATAGCACCGTGGTAGCACAACTGGACTTACATGGGAAAGGTCCTAGGTTTGCGTCCTGGGACCTCTCTGAGTGTGCTGGGCATGCCCACGAGAGCCCGAATGCCCGCAATCCAGGCTGACTGAGAACGGGTGTAAACTGCAGCATGAAGGCCATGCTGGGGGCTTCTCTCTGTCTCTCTCCCCTCTGTCTTTCTGTCTCCCTGCTTCATAAAAATAATTTTAAAAATTAAAAATGTTTTAAAAATTATTTTTAAAATTTTGAATTTCCATCTGATTATTTTTTCACTAAAATAAACTCTAAATAGAGCAAATAAATAAATATTTAAAAAATAATAAAATTGGGGGACCAGCAGATGGCGTAATAGTTACGTTGGCGGACTTTCATGTAGTCTACCGCGTTTTGAGACCCAAACCAAGTGACTTAAAAACTCACGCCAGGTGCATGTACATGTGTGCCCAAAATCCAGAGAAGAGAATGGAGGAGAAGGGATTGTAGGCATGGCCATCCACCCTCTGGGGGGTGATTTCTCGCTTTCTGTCTCCCTGTCTCTTTCTGTGTCTCTGGCAAGTGCATGCACCCTATAGCAAAAATATCTCTCAAAAACAACAACAAAAATATTAATTTAAAAAATAAATATAATTAGGAAAGCACTGGCAGGTGGTACAGTAAGCTCATATTATATTTTCAAAGCAATACAAACTATCAGTCTTACAAATAATGAAAACACCAAGAACACCAAGTACTAAAATATATACCTTTCAGAAATACAGATTTACAAATATCATGTAAATGCTCCTTTATTCTAAGACTTCCCATCTTGTAATTTACAACACGCTCTGTGGGTTTTATCACTCAGCCAGGACTCAGTTAAACTTCTTTCCCAGAAGAACTCAGGGCTGTTAAAACACACACTTGGGTCCAGCAGGTGTCATGGTTAAGGGCGCTGGACTCCCACATGGCTTACCACGGTTCAAGTCCCAGACCTGGCAACTTGCTTTTTTATTCTCTCTCTCTCTCTGGTCAAATAAATAAATAAATAAATTTTAAAAAAAATAATTCTTAAAAAAAGAAAAACACTTACTTGCCTCATTGCTTTTCAGTGAGCTGACTACCTGAGAATAAAGACTGAATGGAGTTCTAGCAGCACCAGTCACCCTCCCTGTATCAAATAAGGAAGGTGGGACCAGCAGTTAGCATAATGGCTATGTCGCTGGACTCCCATGTAGTCAACCACGGTTCGAGTCCCAGACCCGGTGGCTTACAACACACAGGGTGCATGTGCGTGCATGCCCAGGATCCAGAGAGGAGAATGGAGGAGGAGGGATTTTGGTGTGGCCATCCCCCCGGGGAGTGATTTCTCGCTTTCTGTCTCTCTGTCTCTCACTGTCTGTCTGGCGAACGCACACGCCCTATAGCAAAAACCTCTCCAAAAAAATAAATAAACAAACAAGGAGGGAAAAGGGGGCTTAATCACAATGACTCTTCCAGACAAAGATTGTATAATCTCATCTAGCCACACTGCTACGATCCATATGAGGCTGTACTCACTCACTTTTCTCCTCATTGCCCTGTGATGCAAAAGAATAACAGTAATCCCCATTCAGTAACTGAGACATTTATTCAAGAATACTCATAAGATATTATCAGTGGTCCTGTCTTAAGCAAATGTCCCAAGGATAAGAATTCATTCTGTTTTTTTTTTTTTTTTTTTGAGAAGTTTTCGCTATAGGGCGCGTGCTCTCACCAGACAGACAGAGAAAGACATAGAGACAGAAAGTGAGAAATCACCCCCCGGGGGGATGGTCACGCCGCAATCCCTTCTCCTCCATTCTCCTCTCGGGATCTTGGGCACGCACGCACACGCGCCCGGCGTGAGTTGTAAGCCACCGGGTCCGAGACGCGAACCGCGGTCGACTACGTGGGAGTCCAGCGACATAGCCATTACACTAACTGCTGGTTCCCTCATTCAGTTTTTAAACTTCCAACAAAGAAAATTAAAACCGGAGGCTTATGACTATTTTCTTTAAAACTTTTTATTTATCTTGGGACCAGCATGTGGCGTGGTGGTTAAGGCACTGGATACTCCCACATGGCTGACCATGGTTCGAGTCCTGGACCTGGTGGCTTGCTTTCTCACTTTCTCCCTCTCTCTGTGTGTGTCTTTCTCTGGTCAAATTAAAACAAATGAATAAATAATTATTTTAAAAACTTTTTATTTATCTTAAACTGGTTTGTTCACATAGTCCATGACCATGAAAGTACTCTCATCATCCCTTGCACGCATACCTGCAAAGTGTCTTCCACTGAGGCATCCACATCATCTTGATGTCTCAGAAGATCCAACACAGATTTGGTTTCTGCCTCCCAGATTTCCACTTGTTCAATGAGCTTTTCAACCTCTTCTGCCATTTTCAGTTGCCCTGTGAATTCTTCATTTTCTTTTTCATGTTCTTCCTCAATCTGTCACATTCAAAATGGTCAAAGAAAATGCCAACAATTACATTATGAAATAATTTTCCATTTCATAAAGTAACACCTCCTTCTGTCCTAGAGTGCTAATAAAACCCAGTTTAATGATATAGCATCTAGTCTGAGAACTGGTAAATACCCTTCAAAATATGTGTAGCATTTTATAGATTAAAAGGCTTGTGGGATCAGCAATTGGTTTGTTTATATTTTCATACTTAGTTATAGTATCATTACTATCAGTTAGATAAGATAATATTATCTCCATTTTACAGGTAAAAATAAAAGTTAGAGGGAACCAGCAGTTAGCGTAATGGCTATGTCGCTGGACTCCCACATAGTTGACCGCAGTTCGCGTCCCGGACCCGGTGGCTTAAAACTCATGCCGGGCGCGTGTGCACGCATGCCCAAGATCCCAAGAGGAGAATGGAGGAGAAGGGATTGCGGTGTGACCATCCCCCCTGGGGGGTGATTTCTCGCTTTCTGTCTCTATGTCTCTCTCTGTCTGGTGAGCACACATGCCCTATAGCAAAAACCTCTCCAAAAAAAAGTTAGAAAATTAAGGTAGGAACTTTATAAAAAAAAAAAGCATTTCTAAAACTCATATACAGTTTAATTAAATACATCTGTCTGTAATAGTAGTTGTGAAATATGATAAAAAAAATGATTCAAAATAAAATTTCAACAATTAAATCTTTTCTGGGGACTAGCAGATGGTGTAATGGTTATGTTGCTCGGTTTCCACATAGTCAACCACAGATCAAGTCCCAGACCTGGCAGCTTCAAACTCATGCTGGCTGCATATGTGTACGTGTATACCCAAGATCCCAAGAGGAGAATGGAGGAGAAGGGATAGTGGCATGGCCATCCCCCATGGGAGTGATTTCTCACTTTCTGTCTCTCTCTGTCTCTCCAATGAGCACACATGTGTTATAGCAAAAATCTCTCTTAAAAAAAAAGTCTGATTAAGACTCTGTCAGTGGGCCCAGCAGATGGCCTGGTGGTTAAGGCACTGGATTCCTACATGGCCAACCATGGTTCAAGTCTCAAACCTAACAGCTTGCTTTCTCACCTCCTCTCTTTCTCTCTCTCGTTAAATTTAAAATAATAATAATAATAATATATGAAACTTTTCAAAAAAGAGTTGACATACAAAAAAAATTATTTTAAAAATTTACATTCTTAAGGAAAGCTATATAAGTTATTCTGAAAGAAGCACATTTCCAAAACCATAGATATCATATCTCACATGTGTATGATTGTTTCTTTGTTTCCCATACTTACTTATAATCTTCCTTACAATCTAAAGTCTCTTCCCAAACTGTCCAATAAATCAGGGAAGAAAGATCATGTTTTTCCCCATTTTACAAAAAGGAAGCAAACACAGGAGCTTGCTAAAGGAGTTATCCTAAAGCTGAACAACTACTCAGCAGTAATTCAAAGAAAATATCAGCTCAACTTCAACTGCCTGGGACTCATGTGTGTCTGTGAAATTCCATGTTGGAAAGAAGCAGTAAGTAGAATAAGCAGGGTTCCATGGTAAAGACGACTTACTATAAGAAACCACTTAAGCATTTTCCAGAAAAGTCATCATACAAGGGGAATTTAGAAAGTCCCCAGCAGGTGGAATAGTGGTTAAGGCACTGGACTCCCACATGGAAGACTACAGTTCAAGTTCTGAACCTAGTAGCTTGTAACTCATGCCAGGTGTGAGTACATGTGTTTCCAACATCCCAAGGGGAGAATGGAAAAGGGATTGCAGAGGTGTAGCCAGCCCCTGGGAGGGGGGTGATTTCTTACTTTCCCTCTCTCTCCTGTGAGAACAAGTGCCCTGTGGCAAAAATCTTAAAAAAATAAGTTGTGACAATGTAATTATTAAAGTACAATATTTTATTTCCACTAAAAAGTTTAGAGATGCATGCATAGTTTTTCCACAAATGGATTTTATATGAGCTTTCTGAAGGCCCCTTGAACTTTAAATGTTATCCAGTAATTCATACATTTACCATATTTTTTATCTATTTTTTGAATAGCAAAGTTAAATTATTTCTATTAGGTTGTCGGAAAAGTCATGATGTGTTTTTCTGTTTTTCTACGAAAAAAATGCATCATGAGTTTTCCAACAACTTAATATATAACAAAATATACGAAGTATGACTATTTTACCTTTATATTCTCACTGTGATTTTCAGGAAGTTCTATTGCCATATCTGGTGCAACAGCAACAGTTGGATTTTCTTCTTTAGACAGTGGAATATTTCCAGAACTGTCGAAAATAGTCTGGTCCTGTTTTTTAATAAGTGGCAGTTTCATTTCCTATAAAAGTTTAATTTCATGAAGTTTAATGCTCACATGACAAACAGGCATAATACATTCTATTCCATATATTCCATAGTTCTTCTAGTCAAACACATTGAGAATTAGCTCTTAGCAACAATGTCATAAAATATGGAATTTTCCATAAAACACGTAAGTCTCGAATTGTTAAGAATAAGAAATAGAGGATCAGCAGGTGGTGTGGTGGTAAGTTGCTGAACTCTCATGTGGTTAACTGCAGTTCAAGTCCCAGATCCGACAGCTTGAAAATCACACTGGACACTTATGTGTGCATGCCCAAAATCCCAGGAGGAGAATGGAAAAAAAGGGACTGCAGTGTGGCCATCCCTCCGGGGATGATTTCTTACTTTTCCTCCCTCCATCTCTCTGTCTCTCTGTCTCTCTCTCTAGCAAGCACACACAGCCTATGTCAGAAACCTTTAAAAAGAAAGAATGAAAGTAAATAACAGAATAATTTAGGTTGAAAAATATTAAAAGTCTGCTTTTCTTTTATGAAACATAGTGCTAAGTATAAAGGAGACGCCGTGTATGTTCTCAGGGAGGTAGGAGGCAGGGGGCCAGCCAGGTGGTATAGTGGTTAGGGCAACTGAATCACACATTGCCAAGTGTGCTGTCCAAGTGCCAGACCTGGTAGTTTCGGATGTGTGCACATGTACCCAAAATCCTGAGAGGAAAATGAAGGAGAAGGGACTGTAGTATAGTTATCCTCCCTGAGGAATTATTTCTCACTTTCCCTGGCTCTCTGTCTCTCTGTGGCAAACATATACATGCAGCCTAGCACCCTATACCAAAAACTGAAAAAAGAAAAAAGAAACACACACACACACACACACACACACACACACACACACAGTAGGCAAAACAATACTTAGGTTTATTCTTTACTACTCAGCTAGAAAACTATATATTAGAAGAGACTCAAGAATTAAAAGCTCTCTTAGGTATATACATGTTCAAGAGAAATGAAAATACATGTCCACACAAAAACTTACACATGAATGTTCATAGGTGCAACTGTTCATAACAGTCAAAAAATTGTGAAGAGGGACCAGCAGATGGCATAACAGTTACATCACTGGACTTCATGTAGTCAACTCCAGTCCAAGTCTCAGACCAGAGGTGTAAAACTCAGGCTGGGTGGGACCAGCAGTTAGCGTAATGGCTATGTCACTGAACTCCCATGTAGCGGACCATGGTTCAAGTCCCGGACCAGTGGCTTAAACTCACATCGGGCGCGTGTGCATGCGTGCCCAGGATCCGAGAGGAGAAAGGAGGAGAAGGGATTACGGCGTGGCCATCCCCCTTGGGGGGTGATTTCTCGCTTTCTGTCTCTCTATCTGTCTCTGTCTCTTTGGCAAGCATACACACCCTGTAGCAAAACCTCCCCCCCCCAAAAAAAAAAAAAAATACTCAGGCTGAGCACCTGTGCATGCATGCCTGAGATACTGAGGAGAATGGAGGAGAAGGGATTGTGGCATGGTCATCCTCCCTGGGAGGTGATTTCTCACTTTCTGTCTCTCTTTCGCTATGGTGGGCACATGCGCTCTATAGCAAAAAATCTCTCTTAAAAAAAAAAAGAGGAAAGAATTAAATGGACATCCATCAGTGACTAGATAAACACAACGTGGTATATCCATACAGAGACTATTATTCTGGGTGAGAAGTAACTAAGCACTGACACATACAACAGTGTGGCCAGACCTTAGACATGATGCTCTGTGAAACAGCCAGTCAGAAGAGACCACGTTATGAACAATGCTATTCCACGAAGGATTCAGAACGGGCGGATCTACAGAGACTGGGTTGGCGGCTGCCTACGTCTGTGTGGGTTCAGAGGAAATAGGGAGCAAATGCGAATGGGGACACTGTCTTCAGGAAATGATGAAAATGTTCTAAAATGGATCATAAGGATGGCTGCAGAATGTCATGAATATACTAATCAACTCCTTATACACTTTAAATTCATGAATTGTGTGGCACATAAATGATATCTACATAAAGCTGTAACCTTTAATAAAAAGAACTTACAAGCTGAGTTTTTGTAATGAACTTCCTCCATCTTTTATTTAGCCTTCTCAGTTCTTTAGAAATAGATGATCCGACCTCATCGCTGCTGACCTCAATTAAGAAATTTCCCACTTCATTCAAGGTATTATGTTCCACGTTCCATTGGGATAGTGTCTCGAAGGGAACCTATAGAATGTATGACAAAACATTTTACGACATAATATCCGTCTATTAGCTGCGTCAGAACTTCACCAAGGTTAACTCTAAGCAAAAGTGACCCAATGTGATGGTTTCTGCACAGACTCAGACCTTCCCCTGAAAGGACCCGTTTGGTCTACTCCGTATCCCTAATCACTAATTAGCAGGTGGTCCTGGCCTTACATTTGATGCATCTTCCTTAGGGGCTGAAGACCCTGCAGCAGAGGTTCCCAAACTTGTTTGGTTCAAAACGTCTACATACTTTTTTTTACGGACTCCCTAAGCCAGAATAATGACCTTCTAACAGTTCTGAAGTTTAAGTAGTCAGGCCCTGCAATTCAGTAGCAGCATGGTGTCCACAGAACACATGCTGCCGTGTGTCCCTCAAATCTCATCTATCAGCCAGCTGCAGCAGCACAGCAGTAACACAAAGTGCACGATCAAACGGAGGGAGGCTGGGCATGGACTGGAGTGTGGAGACCCTGGGGCGACTCTCACAGTCTCTCTGGTGTTCTTTTGGAAATAAATACATAAATATTTTTCTTTAAAAATTCTGCAGTGTCTGGACCAGCAGGTGGTGTAGAGGTTAAGGCACTGGACTCCCACAAGGCCAACCTCAGTCTGAGTCCTGGACATGGCAGCTTGAAATTCATGCTGGGTGCGTGTGCATATGTGCCCAAAATCTTAAGAAGAGAATGGAGGAAAGGGACTGCAGCATGGCCATCCTCCCTGGTGGGGGGGGGGGGGGGGAGTGATTTCTTTCTCTCTGTCTCTCTCCATGTTTCTGGCGAATGCACACACTCTATAGCAAAAATCTCTTTCTGTATATATAAAAAAAATCTGCAGTATCTGGGCCAGAAGGTGGCAAGGAGGGTAAGGCACTGGATCCCCCATGGCTAGGTTCATGGTTCAAGTCCCAGACTCAGTGGCTTCAGAATCATGCTGGACATGTGTGCATACATGCCCAAAATCCCAAGAGTAGAGAAGAGGAAAAGGAATTGTGGTGTGGCCATACTCCCTGTAGGATGATTTCTTGCTTTCTCTTTTTCTCTGGTGAGTTCAGACACTCTGTAGCAAAAACTAAGCAACAAAAAGCCCTACAGTATCCTGCAAGTTTCCTTCAGCAGACCAAGGCATCTCAAAAGTGAGGGACCAGCAGTTAGTGTAATGGCTATGTCGCTGGACTCCCACGTGGTCGACCGCGGTTCGAGTCCCAGACCCGGTGGCTTAAACTCACACTGGGCGCGTGTGCGTGCGTGCCCAAGATCCCGAGAGGACGATGGAGGAGAAGAGATTGTGGCGTGGCCATCCCCCCTGGGAGGTGATTTCTCGCTATCTGTCTCTCTGTCTCTCTCTGTCTGTCTGGTGAGTGCACATGCCCTATAGCAAAAACCTCTCAAAAAAAAAAAAAAAAAGGGAATGGGAATTGCAGGCTTAGAATTGTGTTTCCCTCAGAATTTTGTACATTTTAACAGATGACTTCTAAGGCAGAAGAGCTATTGGAAGCCACAGTTCTAAATAAATAAATTCTAGTATTAATATAGGTGACAAGGAGAAGTGCTGATTCACTGACCCCTAAAATGTTCTTTTTAACACTCACACATGTAACACAAATTTTCCTGTCATACAAATATGAGGCCAGCAGGTGGCATGATGGTTAAAGCACTGGACTCCCACATGAATGACCTTAGTTTAAATCGCAGACCTGGCAGCTTGCTTTCTTACTTTCTCTCTCTTTCTCTGTCTCTCTCTGATGTGCGTGTGTGCCCTTTAGTAACTAAATAATAATAACAACAAATAAAGTTAAATAAATAATTCTTTAGAAAAGCAAATATTTTCAGTTGAGTAATTTTAGTTTCAATTTGGAAAGTGTTTAATTTGAAAGGCTATCTGTATCCATCTGCAACAGAGGCAAACAAATGAAGAAAGAAAACCATCTCAGATGACCATACACAGCATATTACATAAATAGCAAATGAAAAGAATAAGTTGTACTGACTTTTCAACCATTCCTCTCCATATATATCAAAGGTATTTTGAGTTTCTCTAAAAACTCAGGAAGCTTTTAGAGCAGAAAGTTTTCTTTAAAAAAAAAAAAAATATATATGTGTGTGTGTGTGTGTGTGTATATATGTGTGTATATATATGTGTGTGTGTATATATATATATATATATTTTTTTTTTTTAATCTTTTTTCTTTTTTTTTGCTATAGGGCACATGGGCTCCCTGGAGACAGAGAGAAAGTGAGAAAACAAGCAGCCAGGTCCAGAACTTGAACCATGGTCGGCCATGTGGGAGTCCTGCACCTTAACTACCATGCCACCTGGTGACCCAAGACCAGGAAGTTTTCAATCAGTGGAAAATAAAACTGTAAAACCTATTAATTTACTTTAAATGTGCCTATAAGCTTTCCAGTTCTTTAAGCCTTTTATTTTCTATCCATAGATCTTAGCACTGTCTTCTAAAAGCTATGTTGTAAACTACACCTAAATAAAGGAATGTATGTGCACATGTGTATATGTGCACGTGTGTGTGTAAGAAATCTACGACAAGGAGTAAATTTCCTTTTGGGAGTTAAATTGGGAAGAGACTAAACTCTTTCCTAAACCTTGGAGGATTTTCCAGTAGACATGCTTATTCTTCTTGGGCCTCATAGCCATCTTTAGATTGAGGATTAGAGTCTCCAAACAAAATGAAATTTAAAAAGTAACATTCAGCAGGTGTCATAAGACTGCAAATACCTCTTTAATTTGTTCCTTTTTTGTCTCCTCAAAACAAGCCTTTAGTAAGCGAAGGTTTTCCATGTAAGTAGTCCAACAAGCCAGAACTTTTTGTAGAGTGGACTTCACATTATCTATATTTTTCCTACACATACAAATATCACATTCCACCTTCTTATATTGTTCACTGGTTTCCTGACATTCTCCAGCTACAAGGTTAACAAAACAAGAAAGAAATATTAGGAAACAATTTTCTATTAATAAATAGCACTGCTAAGTACTTTTATATTAATTGACAAACAAAATAATATTAAAAGTGAAAACAAGACTTTACAAGAAAACATCCATTTAAGCTAATTTCTAAAACATTGAGGTATAAAGAAAATTAAAAAATGCCCCTTTCAAGTGATGTTATCTGTATCAAAAAATGACTGTAGTGCTTTACCCAAATTCTTATGAATTTCTTCACACTTTTGAAAAGATGTTTCAAGTTGAACCAAGAACTCATTTTCTTCAATAAATTTCTGGGGGAGAAAGGAAAAAAAAACATATCGACAGTTTTTACTATAGAATTTGCCAAGAATGAGATCAGCAGATGGCATAATGGCTACATCACTGAACTCCAGTGTAGTCAATGTAGTTTGAGTCCCAGACCCAATGGCTTAAAACTCACACTGGGTGCATGTGCATGCATGCCCAAAATCCCAAGAGGAGAACAGAGGACAAGGGATTACAGCATGGTCATCTCCCTCAGGGGTGATTTCTTGCTTTCTGTCCCTCTGTTTCTGTCTTTCTGGTCAGCGCACGCACCCTTTAGTAAAAACCTCTCCAAAAAAAGGGGGGGGACGAGTGCTTTCTCTCTTCTCTCTCTGTCTCTCTAGCAAGTGCACTCTAACACACACATATAAAATCTAATTAAGTTTAGATTGATGCTGCTTATTCATAAATATACTAGTTTTAAAATCATAAATTTAAAATATTTCTATTCATCTTGTTTCCAATTTTTACACAAACCTTTATAATCTTGGATTTTTCTCTTTTTTTTTTTTGGCCTTCATTTCCAAAAAGAGGGAAATAGAAAAAACAAGGTCCAAGTTCAGAAATGACATTTCTGAGTTCTTTTTGTTCTTAGAAATGAACACACTGATATTTAAATCTCACCAAAGGGGAGCTGGACAGTGCCACAGTAGTAAACACAACACTTCTTTATTTTTTTTAAATAATTATTTAGATATTTTATTTATCTTTTTTTTTTTTTTTTTTGTGCTACAGGGCATGTGCGCATCACCTGCTGGCCCAACACAATGGTCTTGAGAGGCTGACCATACAGGAGGAGTCTAGTTCACATCCAGAGATTTCCCTGAACACAGTAGGCACACAATGCCTGTGATGTAGGGCTGGCTAGAGCTGCAGGCAGGCTGCACTGTGAAAACCTTCTTGGGGGCATGGGTGCTGTGTGCTTCTGTCTCTCTGTCTCTTTTTTTCTCTCCCCTTCATGGGAGAAAGAACAAAATTAAATAAATAACTGGCTTAAAATATTTTTTCCTATAAACTGGCAGAACTAAAACCCCCCAAAAAAATACCTTAAGAGAAAACAGAAAATAAATTATTCTTCTTACTCTTTTTTTTTTTTTTTTTGTGAGAGAGAGATTTGCAATAGGGCACATACGCTCACTGGAAAGACAGAAACAGAAAGTGAGAAATCACCCTCCAGGGGAGATGGCCATGTCGCAATTCCTTCTCCTCCAGTCTCCTCTCAAGATTTTGGGCACACACGCACATGTGAGTTTTAAGCCAGCAGGTCTGGGATTTGAACCATGGTCAGCTACGTGGGAGTCCAGTGACGTCACCATTATGCCATCTGCTAGTACCTGTTCTTCCTATTCTTAAAACTTGAGAGGCTAATATCAAAATGTTCTAGTGAAAAATTAATTATTAAATGAAACCACAAATCTTTAAAGGAAAAAAACAGTAACTAAAATCTCAAGTAAGTGAAAGACATTGTAATGGAAATAACATGGAAACCTTCCCTGTCACATTAATTAGCCTAGTTAACCCTTAACCCCTCTGGGTGATAAATAACACTGTTTTCTCCTTCTTTCTTTTCCCTGTGCCTGCTGCTTGGCTAGCTATAATTATTTTCTCCAGGCAATATTTAAGCTAAAGAAAGCTACCAAGAAAACCCATCTCAAAGCCCATAAGATAATGGGAAAGTATACCACGGGAAAATGCTCACCCAGCACCCAAACGTGGAGAAGAGTTGCCTACAACACACAATAAAACAACTTACATGCCAGTCTTCCAGCAGTAATTCCACGGATTCTTTGTTCCCATATTTGATGTTCCAGACATCCAATTTTGATCTCACTTCATCTAGCAAGCCAAGAACTGAGCACTTATAGTAATGAAATTCCAGAAGTAGAATAAATTTTTTCTCCAAAATGTTGTGGATTCTGAAAAACAATACAGGTTTTAGAACTTATGTGAAAAACCTGTTTGACATTTAAAAAAATATTGGAACTTTGACGTCTCAATTCTTTTTTCTTCTTTTTAAACAATGTAAAACAAACATTTTGACTAGATATAAAACACCCATTTATTTTTTTTTCTATTGAGTTCTTTTTGTTGTTTGTTTAATGTGCCAGAAGGCAAGCACACTCACTGAAGGGCCAGAGAGAAAGGAAGACGAGAATGCCTGCCATGGGGATGGGCACACTGCTATCCCTCCTCCTCCATTTCTCCCTTCTTTCAGGATTTTGTGCTCGCACACACATGTGCTTGGAGGGGGTTTTTGTTGTTTTGGGGGTTATTTTTTAAGTGATTTTTGCCATACAGCATGTGTGCTCACCAGAGAGATCTTGGGCAGGCATGCACATGCACCTGGCATGAGTTTTAAGTTGCTGGGTCTGGGACTCAAACTGCAGTCAACCATGTGGGAGCCCAGCGACGCAATTATCATACCATCCGCTGGTCCCAACTGGAGTGTTTTTAAAACCTCCTAGTTCAGAATGCGAACTGCTCAATTGACTGTGTGGGATCCTGGCCCCCTTAACCACCAGGATACGGAGCTAGCCCCAAAACAACCATTTCTAAGGTAAAAATATTATATCTAACACTGAACACTTTCTGAAGAAACTATTCCCCTATTCAGAAATCCTGAAATAAAATGTTGGCCTGCTAAATTTAAAAACTTCTGTACAACTTAATACAACTATAATTTAAAAGTTTATATATTACAAGGGCTAGCAGGTGGCATGGTGGTTTAAGAGCACTGGACACCCACATGGCCGACCAAGGTTCAAGTCCCGGACATGGCAGCCTGCTTTCTCTCTCTCTCTCTCTCTCTCTCTCTCTCTCTCTCTCTCTCTCTCTCTGTTCTCTGGTCAATCAATCAATCAATCAATTTAAATAATTATTAAGGGAACCAGCAGTTAGCGTAATGGCTATGTCGCTGGACTCCCACGTAGTCGACCGCGGTTCGCGTCTCGGACCCGGTGGCTTACAACTCACGCCGGGCGCGTGTGCGTGCGTGCCCAAGATCCCGAGAGGAGAATGGAGGAGAAGGGATTGCGGCGTGACCATCCCCCCTGGGGGGTGATTTCTCGCTTTCTGTCTCTATGTCTCTCTCTGTCTGTCTGGCGAGCGCACGCGCCCTATAGCGAAAAATCTCTCCAAAAAAAAAAAAAAAAAAAAAAATTATTAAAAAGAAGTTTATACATTACGGCCAGCCCTGTAATATAGAGGTTAAGGGACCCAGGTCCCATATGGCCAATTGCATGGTTCAATCCTGGTACTCTTAGCTTGAAAAACATGCCAAGTATGTGTACATGTGTTCCTCAAATCCCAGCAGCATAGAGAAATGGAGGAAAAAGAAGCGTGGCATGACCAACCCCCACTGAGGGGTGCATTCTCCTGTCTCTCTTTCTCTCTCTCTCTCTCTTTCTCTCTCTCTGACCAGTGTGCATACCTCTGGCAATCCAAAAAAAAACCTTAACATTTTAAAATGATTTGATTATTAATGTTAATACCCTCTTGTTAGTCTACTTAATTGCTCATGAGTAACGAGAAAAGGGAAGATGATAAAGACACAATCAATTAATAACTTCCATACTGATAATATTTTACAGTTTATAAAGTGTTGTCCTATACCTCCTCCCATTGATCCAGTATTCTTCTGAGACACAGACAAGGTGATTATCATTATCCTACAGCTACAAATAAAGACATGTGCTCAGAAAGAGTAACTTAGCCAAAATCAAGATATAGAGCTCAGTTTCTAAGCCCAGAATTCTTTCATCATCGCACTGCACCCCGCAATAAGAAAGGAAATATGTTAGTATGATGTAATGATCCATGTTTCATAAAACACAAAGGGACTATTATCAAGATTTAAAGGAGAATCGTCAGAGATTATCTAAAAAATCTTCATTCTGTGGTTCCTATAACACCGTGTTAGTGCACAAACATAACTGTCAGCAGTTGTGAAATGGGAGTGTCACAAACCGTCTTTTCATCTCCTCCAGTTTGTTAGGTGGTACCAATGGCAAATCTCTCTCATCTCTATTTTCAAATGTCAGCAGAGCATTCAAGTGACAATCAGATTTACCCATCAGATCCTGAAAAAAATTTAAGCACAACATAAACCAGACATTTAGCCAAACACTGTAAGTGAGGGTTGGATCATGTAGCTTGCATTACATTTTCCCCTAAAAGATCAAAAAGCCCTTTTTATTCTTTTTAACTAATATTTTATACATAAATGTTTTAAAAACTAGAATATTTAACAGAGGAGACTTCAGTTTCATTGTTAAAACCATGATCAACCTCTTTCGTTTTCTTGTATAGTGTCTGTTCCTATTAGGCTCAAATGCTAAATGCTAAATAAATCTCACATATCAAATTCTTTCACATGACTGTAGTGAGCATCCACTCTCCCACACTGTAAACCAGTCCCCTGGGACCTTTTTTGATTAGTCTTTACAGTTGCTTTAGAACTTACTGGACTCTATCTTTACTGTTTCCCCCTTAATCCAGCACAATGGTCAAGAATATGAAGGTATCTTCTGGATCTCAAAAATCCTCAAGGAGTGACCAGCAGGTGGCCTGACAGTTAAGGTGCTGGACTCCGACATGGCCAACCACAGTTCAAGTCCCAGACTTGGTGGCGTGAAAATCATGCCACACGCATATGCACGCAGGCACAAAATCCTGGGAGGAGAATGGAAATGGGGGGACTGTGGTGTAGCCATCTCCCCAGGGGGTGACTTCCTTTTTTTAAATTTATTTATTTTATACACCACAAATTATTTTATTTTTAACACCCATTACGCCATGAATTCATAGGGAATAGGTTCCAGTAGCTCAGGCTCCTTTCCATTGGTTCTCACGAAGTGTGCTTCTCTGGGTGGAGCAGGCTGGTGCTTCAGTTGAATCCAGGTACCTTTCTGTTTGGCTTCCTTCTTTTTCTGGTCATTTTCCTTCACACGTTTTAGAAAGCTCTCTCTGCTCCTAGAATGCTTCATATGCTCAATACGCACATTAATTCTCTTGGCAAGAATCTTGCCCTTAACTTGTTTGTTCACAACAATGCCCACAGCATGCTGGGTAACACTGTAGACTCTACCAGTTTTGCCATGGTAACATTTGTGGGGCATTCCTGTTTGAACAGTACCCATTCCCTTGATGTCTACAATATCATCTTTCTTGTAGATTCACATATCTGTTGCCAGAGGACCCACTCCTTGTTTTCTAAAAGGCCTAGAGAACATATATATCAGGTGCCTCTCCTCTTTCCCTTTGTGTTCGTCATTTTGGTTAATTACTGAAAGATGGCGGTTCCAGCCAAAAAGAAGGCGGGAGTGACTTCTCACTTTCCCTCTCAATGTCTCTCTCTGTCCCTTTCCAGCAAGCATATGCACCCTATGGCAAAAACCTTAAAAAAAAAAAAAAATCCCCAGAGAAATCACTCTAAACCATCCTCAAATAACGGCTGTGCAAGAAGACTTCAAAAAGTTTATGGGAAATAAAACTGAAATACAAGTTTATTTTGGTACAAAAGAATTTAAAATCTATGTATGGGTTTTTCATAATATAGTTTTTCCATGAACTCTTTGAAGAACCCCTAGTATTTCCTTCTCTCTTTTTCTAGGACAAAATTTTCCTCAAGAACACTCCCTTACAAAGTGTTAATTACTCCGTGTCTCTTCTACTTTCCCAACCTTGAATAAAGTCATTTTCTCCTGTGTCAGAGCCATGGCTTCAGAATAAAGCTGGGAAGCTGGCAGCCCGTCCGCCACGAGCTGCTCCGCCTGCTGGAGCCAACCTTCGAGTTCACGGAGGGGTGCAGGTAAGGCGCCATCCAGAGCTGCTTTCCATGTATTCACCTGGAAAAAAGGGAAGACGTTTCTCAGAAGAACTTTCCCCATTTATTTCTTCAAATACAGTATGTTTAACTTGTAGAGTTTCTCTAAAAGCCAAGACTGGTAAATATAATCCATCAGTCAAGGAAATCTTTTATCTAAATAGTTAAACTTCTTATCGAGGGCCCAAAATCGAAGAAGGAGAATGGAAAAGGGATTACGGCATGGCCATCCTCCTGGGGATTGATTTCTTACTTTTTCTCTTCCTTTCCCTTTCCTCCTCCTTTTCCCTTCCCCTGCCTAGCTCTGAAAAGCACATACAACCCATAGCAAAGAAAAAAAGAAAGAAAAAACTTCTTTAGACTTTACAGTTGCTAAATATCATTTCTAAGTATTATTAAGCTACTTGCTGATAAGGAACATAATTTGTTCAAAAGCTGTAGGAGGGCAGGCCCTGTAACACGGCAGTTAAGCCCCGCACATAGGGAGCTGGATCCAACATGGACAACTGTAGTTCAAATTCTGGCCCAGTGGCTTGAAAAACACAAAGGACTCATGTTGGTGCACACCCAAAATCCTGATGGAAAGGAGAAATGGAAGAAAAAGGATTACAGCACGACCACGCCGGGGTGTTTTCTCTCACGTGCACACATGCACCTGTGTAGGTACTCTGTGGCAATTTGAAAAAGAAAACTGAGGGGGGGGGGGGGCAGTGAGTGGCATAGGATTGTCTGAGTGAGTGAGTTTTGACAGTGCTGAGGAGGGAGAATGTCCAAATAGAAAGGGAAGAGAGAGGGGCTGGCAGGTGGCATGGTAGTTAAAGGCACTGGACTCCCTCCCACATGAGCGACAGTGGTTCAAGTCTTAGATCTGGCAGCCTGAAACTCACACTAGGCATGTGTACATCCATGCCCAAAATCTCAGGAGGAGGATGGAGAAGGGACTGTGGCATGGCTCTCTCTCCCCTGGGGTGATTTCTCGCTTGCTCTCTATCTCTCTGGCAAGTGCAAGCACAAGCACCATTTAGCAAAAATCTCTAAAAAAATAAATACAAAAAAATGCTGTAAAAAAAGAGTGCACAGGAATAAAAAGTTTTGCTAAAATTCCTGATGAGTTAGGAAGGGGAAATTCAAAATACTTTTGGCACCCCTCTAAGCAGGGAGGCACTACTGTATTGAATAACTAGCGTTTGAAATGTTGCATATCCCTGTGTTCATTGACATTAAAACTACACCTTCCATGCAGATTTCTGTTTTTCTTCCTAGTCCTAAACATACATTCACATTAAACATCTCTTCTATAATTCTGAATATCTATCCTTCACAGCATCCCAGAGTCCAGACCCACCTCCTCCTTGCATGGCCTCCTTCCACTCCCTACAAGCCCCCATCTAGGAGTCGCACAAACCCTGACTCTCATTTCTCCAGACACTCACATAATCTCGTCTTTGTTCTCTCTTCTCTTTCTTTCTTTTTTAAATTAATTAATTAATTAATTCCATTTGTTATTATTATTTTTCAATTTAACCAGAGAGAGAGAAAGAGAAAGTAGGAAAGCAAACCACCAGGTCTGGAACTTGAACCTCTGTCGGCCACGTGGAAATCTAGCACTTTTAACCACCTTTACAACAGACCAGTCCACCTTTACAGCAAAGGATAGCAAGTAATGTAACAGAGCCAGGCAGAGGAGCTTGGAAGGGACACTGGAAGATCACCAACTCCAATGCAATGACCAGAATTGTATTTATTTATTCATTTTTTTAGAGAGATTTTTGCTATATGGCACGTGTGCTTGCTGGAGAGACAGAAAGCAAGAAATCACCCTCGGGGGATGGCCACACCACAATCCCTTCTTCTTCCAGTCTCCTCTTGGGATTTTGCACACACACACACACACACACACACACACACATCCAGCATGAGTTTTAAGCTGTTGGGTCCAGGACTCGAACCGCAGTCGACTATGGGAGTCCAGCGACATAACCACTACGCCATCTGCTGGTCCCGACCAGAATTCTTAAGCACAATAAAAACCCAGCTACAAGGTCATCTCCTTTCCTGATGACCCGACTAAGAATCCAAGCAGTTAGAGAATGGCATAGAGGTAAAATATGACACTCAGCAAAGCTGACCCATATTCCTGGTTTGAGCCTGGAGACCTCCCTGATGATTCCAGGCAAACATGGGCATCACCCAGGGCTGGCTGAAGGCTGGGGGGTGGATCACAACATCGAGACTCTGTTGGGATGGCATACTCTATCTTTCTCATGAAAGGAATAAATAGACTTGAATCCCTTCTCCTTTCTCCTTTCAGGATTTTGGGCATGCGTGCACCTGCAGCTGGCGTGAGTTTGAAGCCACCGGGTCCGGGACTTGAACCGCGGTCGGCTACTTGGGAGTCCAGTAATGTAACCATTATGCCATCTGCTGGTTCCTCTCTAATATTTAGAGATATTCTGAATGAATTGTTACTATTCTTAGAGTTAAATACATTTTAAATAGAGGAAAGAACAGGTAAAAATTGTATATTACATGGATTATTTGATTCATCATTAATTCATTCAAAAACATTTCTTGACAGGGATGTGGCATGGTGGTTAAGGCACTGGACTCCCACATGATTGACCACAGTTTGAGTCCCGGGCTTGGCAGCTTGCTTTCTCACTTTCCATCTCTTGCTCTCGCTATCACTCTCTAGTCAAATTAAAGAAGAATAATAACAAATAAAATTAAACAAATAAATAATTCTTTAAAAGAATTTATACAAAAACATTTATGGAGCACCCATTAAATACAAGCCAAATATCTAATAGACATTTAACCAACTACCCAGGTACACAAAAATGAGGACAAAATTAGCCTCCTGTAAGGCAGTCAGATAGAATTTTTCTATTTTGATTTTTATGTTTTGCCCCACAAGTTTATTTCCTCAAAAAGCCAATGGCAAAGAACTCTACAATCTTAAATCATTAACTACATGCTATTAAGTCTCCAATTGGAAAAAGAACAACAAAAAGGCTTTCATCATTATGAATTTTTTTTTTTAGAGGTTTCGCTATAGGGCGCGTACGCTCGCCAGACAGACAGAGACATAGAGACAGAAAGCGAGAAATCACCCCCCAGGGGCGATGGTCATGCCGCAATCCCTTCTCCTCCATTCTCCTCTCGGGATCTTGGGCATGCACGCACACGCGCCCGGCGTGAGTTTTAAGCCACCAGGTCTGGGATGCGAACCGCGGTCAACTACGTGGGTGTCCAGCGACATAGCCATTACGCTAACTGCTGGTTCCCATGAATTTTTAAAATAAAGTTAGTATGTCTCTTTTTAAAAAAAGAATTATTTAACTTTATTTATTTATTTACTTTTTAATCTCATCAGAAAGGAACAAAATGAGAGACAGAGAGAAAGTGAGAAAGCAAGCTGCCAGGTCCGGTATTCAAGCTGCAGTCAGCCATGTGCGAGTCCAGTGCCCCAACCACCATGCCACCTGCCGGCCCCATAAAATAAAGTTAGTAAGCTTCTATTGCATTTGAGTACTTGTGCATTTGCCAAAAAATAAACTGGGAAAAAACTGACGAAAGACTGAGTTAAAGAGATGCTAAGAATATCTCTAATTCAATGATCAGTCTTCTGTACACCTAAAAGGAAACTATAAATTCTGAATGGAACCATACCTACGCTTTCTGACTCAGGGCTACACTCAGTATCTATGTAGCACTCAGAATAGGAAAGGCAGAAGGCAATGTTTACTGTCCATTCTCTTCCTTTCCACTTCCTATAAAAAATTGGTTCCACACTTTCTTTCTTGATCATTTTCAATTTAGTTGAACATCTATATAAGATCTAATCAGGTCAAAATAATATAATGCTGCTATTATCTATAGCAGACTTAAAATAAAGCCACTTCTCACGATGCTTTAATATATCTGTGTTCTCAAACTATTGAACCAGAGAATGTCTAGATGGTGCTAACTTTTATACACTGATGTTAAAATTAAGTGAGTCTCACTTTGCCACTCCAGAGTAATGAGCTGCAGTTTACCTGACTAAGGAATAGATTTCTATGCTGCTATCAATTTGCAGCACTTAATCTTACAAAATAGTTCTTTCTGTGGTTTTTCTCATTATTTTAGGTAATCTTTCCATATCATATTCAGCAAAATTAGACCAGGGCGCTGTGGCCTGGGACAGCCTGAACTACGGACAATATCCCCGCCGACTTCCATTTTGCTGAGGACAGACAGCTCTTGTCCTCTACACGAGCCAGTTTCAAAGCTGTGATGAGAACAGGAACTGACCACGTAATGACACTGGCACTTGATGGGAAGATGCTTAAAGCCACACTAGTTCTTCAGAATGGGGTCCTCCGGCCTCTAGGCAAGGTGGCATGGTTGGGAGCATAGTGGACTGCCCTCTTGGAATCCGCATGGCTGACCACAGGTTCGGATCCCTGGGTTTGCCTGAAAACAGGATGGGCATGTGAGCAGGTACCTAAGACCCTGAGGAACTGGCGGGCTGGGGGAAAGGTGATCAAGGCATGATGAGATCCTGTCAAGGGTGCTTTCTTCTTTCTCTCACAGGAATGCACTCTCTGTTATGAACTCTAAAAAAAGGCAGGGGTCCAGCAGGTGGTACAGAGGTTAAGGTGACTAGATTTGAGCTTCAGACCTGGCAAATTGAGAAACAAGCTGGGCACATGTGTACGCATGCCCAGAATCCTGAAAGGAAAGTGGAGGAAACGGGGTGGTGGTGTGTGGCCATCCCTCTCTAGGGGATGATTTCTCACACCCCCACCTTACCGCAAGCACACACGCCCTATAGCAAAACTTAAAAAAAAAAGCATCCTCTGAAAGTTGGTTCTTTTTTTTTTTCTTTTTCTTTTTTCTTTTTTTTTTTTTTTTTTGAGAGGTTTTTGCCATAGGGCGCGTGCACTCGCCAGACAGACAGAGAGAGACAGAGAGACGGAAAGCGAGAAATCACCCCCCAGGGGTTATGGCCACGCCGCAATCCCTTCTCCTCCATTCTCCTCTCGGGATCTTGGGCACGCACGCACATGCGCCCGGTGTGGGTTTTAAGCCACCGGTCCGGGATGCGAACCACGGTCAACTACGTGGGAGTCCAGCGACGCAGTCATTATGCTAACTGCTGGTCCCAGAAAGTTGGTTTTTTAATCCACTGAAGTACTACTTAACTCAGAATATTATACGAAAAATGTATTTTGAAAACTGCTGATGGCCAGGCAGAGGTTGGCAAACTTCCCCTGAACAGGACCAGGGTAAGTATTTTTTATTTTAAAGAACCACGCAGTCTCTGTGACAACTCTGTAAATTCACTTAAAAAAAAAAATTCCATTATTTATTTAAAATGAATAAATTCTGTGATGTGTAAATTATACTTCAATAAAGTTGTTTAAAAAGGAATGAGGACAAAATACAGTCAGAGATCAAAGGGAATTTGTCACCCACAGACCTGTATTATAAGGAAAACTAAAGGAATTTTTCAGGATAAAAGGAAATGAGCTCAATGGAAATTCAATTCTCTAGAAAGGAATGAAGAACACTGGAAATGGTAAATAGCTAGGGAAGTATGCAACGCTAATACCTTTTTTCTCTAGATTCTTTAAAATAGATGGCTGTCTAGGCAAAAAAAAAATGATCCTGGGGACTTTCAAACATGCTTATGTCATATATGTGATATACACAAGTGTCACATGTAAATATGTATACATGTATGTGTGTTTATTTTATTTCCAGAAGGTGCATGCGCTCACGAGAGAGAGAGAGAGAGAGAAAGGGAGAGAGAGAGAGAGAGAGAGAGAGAGGAGAATCCTCCTGAGGGTCTGGTCACACATTACCCCCTTCCTCCAGTCCTCTAGCGCACTGGATCATGGGCACACAAGCATGCCTGGCATGTTTCAGACTGCCCAGATCAGGGATTTGAACTGTGATCTCCATGTGGGATCTGGCTTCTCTTGAGCAGCACATTATTGTTGGGCCATGGAGCTAACCCAAAATGAATCTATTTGATTGCAAGATTTCTACCTATTACAAGAATCTGTAAAACATCTTAGAACTTGTGCAACCCTAAGTAGACTGAAGGAATTTTGTAATGTATACCGTAATCCTTAGAGCAACTATTAAGAGGTAGGAGCACAAAAATCAATAGACAAAATAGAACTGCACAAAATACTAACATCTACGACAAGGCAAAAGGAATAAAGATACAAAAAACAGAGGGAATAAACAAAGAGTAAAATGATACGCTTAAATGGATCCCTATCAACAATTACATTAAGAACAGCTCAGTGACAGAGTAGTTAAAGGAACCAGACCCTACATGGGCAAACGAGATTTGAATTCCAGCTCCAGTGGCTTAAAAAACACACCAGGAATAGGACCAGCAGTTAGCGTAATGGCTATGTCGCTGGACTCCCACATAGTCGACCACGGTTCGAGTCCCAGACCCAGTGGCTTAAACTCACGCAGGGCGCATGTGCGTGCGTGCCCAAGATCCCGAGAGGAGGATAGAGAACGGATTGCGGCGTGGCCATCCCTTCTGGGGGGTGATTTCTCGCTTTCTGTCTCTCTGTCTCTTTCTGTCTGTCTGGTGAGCACATGTGCCCTATAGCAAAAACCTCTCAAAAAAAAAAAAAAAAAAAAAACACCAGGCGTTTGTGTATGTGTGTCCCAAATCCTTTAATCCCAAAAGGACTGAGAAATAGAGGAAAAGAAATTGTAGCATGACCATGCCCCATGGGCAGGGGTAAGAGTTCTACTTCTCTCTCTCTCTCTCTCTCTCTCTCTCTCTCTCTCTCTCTCTGGTGAGCAGGTGAGCACAGACACTATCTGGCAGTTTAAAAAATTAAAATTAAGGGCCATCACGTGGCAAGGAGATTAAGACACTGGATCCCACATAACCGCTCTCCATGGTTCAAGTCCCAGACCTGGTGGCTTAAAAATTGTGATGGGCACACATGCACACATGTCCAAAATTCCAAGAGGAAAATGAAGGGATTGTGGCATGACCAATCCCTCCAAGGGAGTGATTACTCACTTTCTCTCTCTTCTCTCTGTATCTCTCTGTCTCTCTCTGTCTCTGATGAGTGCATGTGCACCATGGCAAAAATATTTTAAAAATTTAAAATTAAAATTAAAAATTTGGGGGCCAGCAGGTGGCATGATGGTTAGGGCCACTAGATTCCCACATGGCCAATCATGGTTTGAGTCCTGGACCTGGCGGCATGCTTTCTCGCTTTCCTTCTCTCTCTCTCTCTCTCTCTCTCTCTCTCTCTCTCTCTCTCTCTCTCTCACTATGTCCCTCTCTAGTCAAATATAAATAATTAAATAAATAAATAAATAAATAAAGTTAAATAAAATAATTCTTAAAAAAATTTAAATTATATTAAATGTTAATGAACTAATAAGCACTCCAATTAAAAGTTAGAGATTGTCAGAGTAGTAAGAAAGCAAGATTCAGCTATGTGCTGTCTGTAAGAGATAGGCTTTAAATATATCAACTTAATAGGTTGAAAGTGAATGAGCAAAAGAGACATGTCATATAAACAGTCAAGATCAGAAGATGGAACGACTATACTGCTATCAGATTAAGTAGATGTCAAGAAAAACAATATTACTAAAAATTAAAAGGAATATTTCATAATGATAAATGTGTTAATTTGGGGCAGGATGGTAGCATAATGGTAATGTAACACACTCCGCTGTGTCAAAGCCACATGGGGAGGTCTTAGGTCTATATCCTAAGGCCTCCCTGTACATGCTGTGTGTGTGTACACACATGCATACCCATGATCTTGGTTGACTAGGCAGGGGTGGATCACAGGATGAAGACCTTGTTAGAGATAGCTGTCTCTCTCTCTAAATAAATAAATAAATAAACTTTTTTCTTTTTTCTTTTTCGAGAGATATTTGCTATAGGGCATGTGCGCTCACTAGAGAGACAGAAAGCGAGAAATCACCACCACCATCCCCCTCCCCTGGGAGGATGGCCATACCACATTCCTTTCTCCCCCATTCTCCTCCTAGGATTTTGGGCATGCATGCACACATGCCCAACATGAGGTTTAAGCCTCCAGATCCAGGACTCGAACCATAGTCAACTAGATGGCAGTCCAGCAATGTAACCATTATGCCATCTGCTGATACCCAATAAATGGACTTTTTTCTAAAAAGCCTCAATTCATCAGGAATGTAACAACAATAAACATGTAACCACAGAGTTGTAAACTACATGAAAAAAATTTGAGAGAAGTGAGATTTCCATAGATTTTAATATCCTTCTCTCAGCAACTTGATAGAACTGGGGACAAAATGTCAGGCTAGACATAGACAATCTCAACACTATCAACCACTTGGTCTTCGATGACATTTTAAAATGTTACCTAACAACTGCACAGCACATGCTTTCTCTCTTTTTTTTGAGAGGTTTTTGCTATAGGGCATGTGCACTCACAGAAGAGATAGAAACAGAGAGACAGAAAGTGAAAAATCACCTTCCTCCAGGGGATGGCCACACTGCAATCCCTTCTCTTCCGTTCTCCTCTCAGGATTTTGGGCATACATGCACACGTACCTGGTGTGAATTTTAAGCCACCAGATCCAGGACTCAAACCATGGTCAACTGTGTGGGAGTTCAGCAACGTAACCATTACACCATCTGCTGGTCCCTGCATGCTTTCTTTTTACATGTATATACACCATATACTGGGTCATCAACCAAGTCCCCCCCCCCAAATGTTAAAGGACCAAAATCATACAGATTTTAAAGACACACACACAGACACACACACACATTCATCCTTACACCTTCTCCCTGGGTTTTGTCCCTACCCACTTTACACATCTACTGATATTAACACATGATAGTGAAGAGATTATAGGTCAATCAAATATGGATAATCTCCCAGGCAAACCCAAAACTGATGGTAAATATAAAGTTGGATAACTTGCATTTTCTCTAAGCACAATCCCGTGAATTCCTACTCAAACCCAAATGCTACTCAAATAATGTCAAGGAAGAAATAGAAAAACACTACCCCATTTTCTAATGAAGCATTTACCCTGTCTGTACAAGACAGGGTTTTGCTTGGAAGTCTAAAGTCCTCATCCAGCAACACAAGGCTGCCCTTGAATATGTTCTAGTCAACGTAAACAATAACCTGGTGGTGGAGACCATCCCAGCCTTTTCTCAACTGTAACTGATCATCATCCAGCACATCCGGAATCCCTTTTGACAGGATGTCCATGAAAGACTTCTTTTCTTCATTGAATGACTCCATGAAGGACAGCAGCCCCTACAGTTATAAGAGTATTCCATTTATAAAACGAAATCTGCTTTTTTAAGGTCTACAGCTTATACGTAAGAATTTACTGAGATAAAACGAAACCTCCAGAATCCGTTTTCCTCTCCCTGACTTGGTTTCCTTCTTCAATGCACCATAGTAATTTGGGTGTCAGTATCATGGCATAGGTCTCAGCTTGTGTCTCATGTCCGTATTGCTGGATGTTTACTGGAATGGAATGGCAAGGTCACCCAGCTCTAGAGAATAAGTGATGCCACATGGAAAATGTAAGCTTGCTTGTTCTTCCCAAATATGTGTTCACAACAAAATGAGTGAGCAGACATAAGATGATACGACAGCAAGTATCACGTTAAATTCCTGAAGTGTTGGGGCCAGCAGATGGTATAATGGTTATGTACTGGACTCCCACATAGTCAACTGTGGTTCAAGTCCCAGACCCAGTGGCTTAAAAGTCATACCAGGTGTGTGCATGTATGCCCAAAATTCTAAGAGGAGAATGGAAGAGAAGGGATTTCAGTGTGGGCATCCCCCCAGCAGGTGACTTTCTATCTCTCTGGCAAGCACACATGCCCTAGAGCAAAGATCTCTCTCTAAAAAAAAAAAATTCCTTAAGTGTTTATGATTAGCTGAGCTTGGACAAATTGTTCCCATTTCACACAGACCTTACAAAACATTTTGTCTTTAAAATTTTAATAACTAAAGCTTTTCATTTGTATGAAATATTGATGTTTAAGAATTATTGATCCCATAAAAGCTATTTAAGACATTATTCATAATTATTGACAACCTTTTAATTAAATTTTATAAGTAAACCAAGAGAGAATTAACTTACTTTCATTCTTTCTGATAATTCATTGCTTCATAAAGCTTTTTAGTTAGGAATCTGAATCTGTGATACATTATTTAATCAAAGACATAAGGGAACAAGGCATTTCTAATGAACGCTTAGCATCCGGTCAATAAACAATCAGACCAGAGCTAAAAGGGAAGAAACACAAGCTTATGGGGTTCAGACCAAAGGATGATGAGAATGTCTGACTCCTTCCCTTCCAGATGGTTCCAAACTAAAAAGGATGGAATGACCTATAAGTCACACAATCCACTGAATATTAGTATTGGAAAAGCTAGACTCAAATGACTCGCTCACTTAGTCAGTTTGAAGGAGGCTGACAGGTGCTAAATGTTGTGTGGAGGCATGACAGCATCTCCAGTTGCTTTAGGATGAGACCTCAGGGGAGCACAGGGTCACATAGACAATGGCTTTTGAGAAACTGAACTGTGGGACCTTCACTTGGCTCCTGTTAGTCTCCTTTAAGATTGTACAGGAAATAACTACTTACCTGGCAAAGCATCAAGACACAGTGTAAAAAGACCTAGGTCTTTGAAGGTAGACTACTACTAAAACTCATTTCTACTTTTCAGTAGCCATATAACCTTAGATAAGGTTAGTCACTTAGTCTCCCTAAGCCTTTTTGTCTTCATCTACAAAACTAGGCTAATAATACTCAACTCATCAAGGTGTTTTTGGGTTTTTTTTCCCCATCAATTTTCTCTTTTTAAGAGGGATTTTTGCTATAGGGCACATGCGCTCACTGGAAAGACAGAAAGCAAAAAATTATCCCCCAGGGAGGATGGCCATGCCGCAATCCCTTTGCCTCCTTTCTTCTCTCAGGATTTTGGGCACACATACAAACATGCCTGGTATGAGTTTATACCACCAGGTCCAGGACTTGAACTGCAGTCGACTACATGGGAGTCCACTGATGTAAATATTATGCCATCTGCTGGCCCCAGCAAGATTTTTTTTTCTTTTTTTGGAGAAGTTTTTGCTATAGGGCGCGTGCGCTCGCCAGACAGACAGAGAGAGACAGAGAGATAGAAAGCGAGAAATCACCCCCCAGGGGGGATGGCCACGCCGCAATCCCTTCTCCTCCATTCTCCTCTCGGGATCTTGGGCACACACGCACACACGCCCGGCGTGAGTTTAAGCCACCGGGTCCGGGACTCGAATCGCGGTTGACCACATGGGAGTCCAGCGACATAGCCATTACGCTAACTGCTGGTCCCAAGATGTTTTAACATGTAAAATTCTTCTCAGTAAGGTGCCTGGAACATAGTAATGTCCAACATGTGGTAAAAATAACAGCTGCCTTTATTCCCCCAAAGGAATCCATTGAGGCCATGTATTATGACTCTTAAAATTACATTTCTGGGAAACAGCAGTTAGCGTAATGGCTATGTCACTGGACTCCCACGTAGTCGACCGCGGTTCGCGTCCCGGACCCGGTGGCTTAAAACTCACGCCGGGCGCGTGTGCGTGCGTGCCCAAGATCCCGAGAGGAAAATGGAGGAGAAGGGATTGCGGCGTGACCATCCCCCCTGGGGGGTGATTTCTCGCTTTCTGTCTCTCTGTCTCTCTCTGTCTGTCTGGCGAGCGCCCGCGCCCTATAGCAAAAAAAAAAAAAAATTACATTTCTGACTGCCTGATCATTTTTACATTCAATGTTCATTCTGAAAAGCATGTTCTTCTCTAAACCAGGGACTGGAGAACTTTTACTAAAAGGGGCAGTAAATATCTTGGGCTTTACCAGCCATATGGTCTCTGTCATAGCTACTCAACTCTGGGGTTGCTGTATAGACAATACTCTGTTCCTAGAATATTTCGTTTCCAAAAACAAATGTCAAGGTCCATGGGTCCTAGTTTGCTCACCCTGCTCTAGAATGTTGCTGCTCAAAACTCTCCAAGGACCAGCAGCATCAACATATCTTTGGACCTTGTTAGAAATGCAGAACCTCGGGCCCTGCCCCCAAATTAATGAATCAGAATGAGGCTATCCAGTGATTCGTATGCACATAAAACTCTCAGAAGCATTGTGCTAAAATGAAGCCCTAAAACCTGGAGATAATTAAATACTGAAATATTTAACTCTGGGCTAGCCAATGGCATCGTGGTTAAGGAAGCTGAATTCCACATGGCCAACTGTGCAGCTCAAGTCCCAGGCCCAGCAGCTTGGAAGATACACCAGTGCATGTGAGTACATGCCCAAAATCCCAAAAGGAGAACAGAGGAGAAGGGACTGTGGTGAGGCCATTCCTCCCAAGGTATACTTCCTTACTTTCCCTCTCTCTTTTGCTGTCTGTTTCCGGCAAGTGCACGCACCCAACAGCAAATTAAAACTATATCTATTTTACTCTGAAAAAGTTTCCTGAAAATGTACTTACTACTTTTCCCTAAAAGATTAAACTACAAATACACTGTTTAAAGTCATACTTACATGATACTTTTTAAAGTAGATCTCATTTTCTGAATCCTTTAACAACTTCTGTAGCTTTTCCTCTTGCAGAGCTAGCCAGCTCATAGCATCTTTCACCTTTCCCTGTAATTCACACACACATACACACACATTTAAACTAAATCCTAAATAGATATGGTGATTTTTAATAGTAAAATTAACAGCTTAAATCATCAGTGACGTAATGCCATCAAGACACACCAATGACTCATGTATCAAGCAGTAATTTTGCTTATTCACATAGCACCTTAAAATTTTAAATAGATTGAAACTAATACATGAACTTAATGTGCTGAAGGAAAAAAGGTAGAACTCTTCACCTTTTTGGCTTATCTATTTCCATTATTCTTCAATTTTTCATTACTATTAAATTTTCATCTAAATCACTTCTTTATAGCCAGCATTTCAGAAGACTGCTTCCCAATAAATATGAACTTATTTAAGAGATGTTCACAGCCAGCAAAAACACTGACATCAAAAATATCTTAAACATTTTAAAGATTCTAGAAATAACACTACTGAAGGTTTTGGTTATGCTACTACATAGAAGTGAGCAACAATTTTTTTTTTCTCGAATTCTTGCTTAGGTGGTAAGATTGCTTCCATTTAGGAGCAGATTTTACTGCTGGAGGGTAAAGCGGAAGAGACTTCTTTTTTCTATTCTTCCTTAACCTCCACTAAGCTTTTTTTCTATTAAGCAACAGTGTTTCTAACATTTTTGCAATTTCATGGACAGTTGAATTTTTAATTTGAAGTTTTCATATGAAAATTAATTAGAAAAGTGAAGCTCCTCAGCAGGTCAGAGAGAAGTGAACTGAATTATAAACCTGCATCTCAGCTTGAGCCTCTCTTCCAGAGTCAGCAGCATTCTGGCTTATTGCCTTAAACCCAAAGCTGGAAAAACATAGGCCCAACATGTCAAACAAAACGCATGTAAACGTGTCTGAGAAAGCAGCCTGAAATAAACTTAATATCAATAAACATTTTACTAAATCCACAGCACTCATCTATCTTCGTCGAGGCAAAATGAAAGTTTCTTTTCAGCTCAGTGATTTTTGTAAAATTTCTATCCATAATATTCGATATAACTGACGACAAATGAAAGGGGAAAACTGAATAATCAAATGGCAATGTAACAGTAATTCAAAAGTATCTCAACAAACAGGGATCGACAGTATAACACAATGCTTTCATTTATACCAATTACACAATTCCATTTCTATGAAGCTAAAGGACAGGCAAAACGGAAATGTGATAAAATTAGAGGAGGACAATGGTTGCCCAATCACATAAATATACTAAGAACGCTTGAACTATGCAGCCTAAATAGAGTTTTATAGTATATAAAGTGTGTAAACTGTATCTCAATAAAGTTAATCAAAATGATAAAGATTTGACATCACTACCATTTTTTCCTATATTGTGCCTGTCTAAAGTTGTTTCAGATGATTTGGCAAAGTGTAACATGTTATCAATGTTAAATAAAAAATACAGGCAAACCTAATTACGGTGAAAGAAATTAGAATGCTGGTTGCTGGGGGGGTGGTGCGGTAGAGACAGAAAAGAGCAGGGTGGAACATTATGGATTACAGAAATGTTCTCTATCATGATTGGAGTATGGTTTACCTGAGTGTACGCATTTCTCGTAACTCACTGAACTACATATTTAAGTTCCGTATGCAAATTATATCTAGATTTTTCAAAGTAAACCATGAGAAGGCTACAACAAAAATGAGCTGAACTTATAAAGACATACCTGAGCTGTATCTTCAGTCTCAGGTGCTTTCTTTGAATACTTCAGAAACTGTGCCACGTATGTCATGATTGACTTCTCATCAGGATTAACGATGTCCACGTCTGCAAGATATAGCATGCCATCAATTAGCTACGGGAATGATTTGCTAGAATGAACAGTCAAAAACAGGCTATTCCATGGTTAATGCCATTTGGCTCATAATCTCTTAGTAGTCAGTAGTCAGCCAGCCATGCAATTCACCCTTGCTCCAAGAACATGCAGTGGGTAAGAGCTTGGAACGAGAGTCAGATCTTGGTTGGATCCTGGCACTAGGACATTCACAGTCTCAGTTTCCTTAAAATTGTCATTATGGGTCTTGTATGCAAATTTATTTGTTCTAGGAATGAATAAATAAACTCTGTAGATGACTTGAACAAGTCTTCCTTGTAATATATACTTTTGGCAATGCTTCACCATACAGATGCTGAGACTAATGTGTTAGGAAGAGATCTCAGGGGCCAGCCAGCAGGTAGCACGATGGTAAAGGCACTGGACTCCCACATGGCTGACTGTGGTTCAAATTCCAGACTTGGTGGCTTGAAAATCACACTAGGCACATGTGCATGCATGCTCAAAATCCCAGGAGAAGAATGGAGGAGCAGGGATCAGCAGTGTGGCCATCAAACCTGGGGGGGAGGGGGATTTCTCACTTTTACTCTCTCTAGTCTCTCTTCAGCGGGCATATGTGCCCTGTGGCAAATATCTGAAATTGAAAAATGGGAGGTGGGATTTCAGTTGCTGTGTGTTCCTGCACCCCTAGAAGAATGTCTGTACTATGCCTCCAGGAAGAGGAGCACTTTATATTTCTCCTTTCCTCCCTTTTTACTACTTAGATGAGTGCATACACCCTACGGCAAAAAAACCTTGAGAAGAAGAAGAATTTTAATAAAAAAACTAAATAAATCAATAGTAAATACATTTTTTTGAAAAAAAAATGTTTCTTAATCAGTTAAACTCAGTGCAACTAATATTTACAGAGAGCCAGCAAATGCAGGCCATGGCAGGGCTACGAGGACGTGTAAGGTACAGTCCTTGTCCTCTAGGACCTTATATTTCATCACTTCATTCATTCTGCAGTGAATATTCGATGTTTTAAGATATCATCTACCCCTCAGGGAGTTAGAACTTCGAAAAGAACAAACAACAAACACATCTAACATACTATACTTTAGGGAGCATGTTTACTAGGTCCAAGAAATGTTCTAAGTTGACTGAAGTTGAAAGTAAAACTTTTTAATTTTTTGCATTCCAGTTAAAAAGAAATGACATGTTGATACATACAACATAGATGAACCTCAAAATAATTCTGCAGAGTGAAAGAAGCCAGACCAAAAATATACATGCCATATGATTCCATTTGTATAAAATTCCAGAAAATGATACTGCCGGCAGGTGGTGTGGTGGTTCAGGGCACTGGACTCCCACATGGTCAACTGTGGTTCAAGTCCTGGACTTGGCAGTTTGCTTTCTTACTTTCTCTCTCTCTCTCTCTCTCTCTCGCTCTCTCTCTCTCTCTCTCTCTCTCTCTTGCTCTGTCCATCTCTGGGCAAATTTAAATAAATAAATAAAGTTAAATAAAATAATTATTTAAAAAAAGAAAAATTCTAGAAAATGCAAACTAAAACAAGTGACTCTAGGGGCCGGCAGGTGGTGTGGTGGTTAAGGGCGCTAGACTCCCACATGGCCAACCAAGTTTGAGTCCCAGACCTGGCACCTTGCTTTCTCACTTTCTCTCTCTCTCTGCTCCTTTCTAATCAAATTAAAATAAATAAGTAAAAAAAAAAAAGTTAAATAAAATAATTCTTTAAGAAAAGTGAATCTAAGCCATATACAAATACAAATAATATAATTTAAGGCAATAAGCATTAAAAGCTATCAGTAAAATCCTGCAGTAGGGTTTCAATAAAGGAAGAATTCCTCATAGTTCGGTTATTCTATCTGATTAGAAAAGGAGTACATGGGCCAGCAGGTGGCATGGTGGCTAAAGGCACTGGACTCCCACATAACCAATCACAGTTCAAGTCCCAGACCTTGCAGCTTGCTCTCTCACACTCTTTCTCTCTTTCTTTGTCTCTCTCTGATCAAAACTGAAAAATAATGATAATAAATAAATAATTCTTTAAAGAAAAGGAGTACATGAGAAGAAATCTATAAAATACCAAAATCAACATAACTAGATTTTTTTTTTTTTTTTTTTTTTTTTTTTTTTTTGCTATACAGAGCGTGCGCTCACCAGAAAGACAGAGACAGACAGAGAGATTGAAAGCGAGAAATCACCCCCCGGGGGATGGCCACGCTGCAATCCTTCTCCTCCATTCTCCTCTCGGGATCTTGGCCACGCACATACATACACCCGGTGTGAGTTTAAGCCACCGGGTCCGGGACTCAAGCCACGGTCAACTACATGGGAGTTCAGCAACATAGCCATTACGGTAACTGCTGGTCCCATGACTAGATATTTTTTTAAAAGTTTTTCATTATACATAAATCCGTGCATGATGATAACTAACAATGTTGTATCAAAGGATACTTCCCTTATTCAAATATGACTATGGTATTTGGTTTGCATAAATAATCATGATGCATTTCACATTTCTGAGCTTTTATTTAAGCTACTTACACTGAATTATGGGCAATCATTCATAGAGTAGAAATTTGCTTTTATTATATTGTCATTCCATTAGTTGCCTAATTACTTAGACACCCTAAAACAGAGTATTTATACTCAAGCTATGGAGAGTCATACATAAGTACAAAAAAAGGACAGTAATCAGAAGTAAGGAACTGAGCAAAACATGGAATATAAAGAAAAGCAAAAAAGGTAATGGAAAACCATAAAAGAAAGAGAAAAGACCCAAAAAAAGAAAAAGGAGGAGGAGGAAGAAAAGGAGGGAGGGAGAACAAGATAGGAGTAAAAAATTAACATGAAAAATTAATTAACAATCGTCATAAAACCAAACTGATGCCAAAATTGATATGCAGAAATATGGATTCATTGAGTTAATTTAGAAACAGCACTTAGTTCAACGATTGGGGGCGGGGGGGGGGCGCGGTTCAAAAGGCTAAGTTCCCACAGTAAAGAGCACATCCAACACTTAGATCCTGGTTTCTACGATCATTCTTTAATAATAGGAAACAGGGGTCGTTGGAAACATGGCTGATTCTAACCCAGGGCCAAGAAACAGACAAGATGAGTCTGTATCATCTTGTGCCAGAGAAAGAACAGTCTCAGAAACAAGCGATCAAACCAGTATTGATGGGGCTACGTCAAAGAGGCACAGGAGCTCTCCAAAAGAATGCCCGGCTGCCCAAACTGAACTTAAAGAAAATTTGTTGTTTTTTTTCACTTGAGCATTAAAACAAAGTAGCACTGATTACGACTCAAAGTATAAAATAAAATATCGATAAGCTCATACTAATGTAAATAAATGACTAAATAAATTTAGTAGGAGAATAGACAAGCCTCTTATGCAGAAGAATTTTAAATAATTTATGTAGACAACCTGCCATCAAGCAGGGTACATAACTCTCTTAAGTGTGGTCTGTGCATAGTAATCTCCCTTCACAGAGTTCAGTATGAAATGGGGTGTGTGTGTGAGAGGGTAACTTCACAGTGGAGAAACCAGACAAGCATTACCTCAGGAAGGTGACCAACACTAGCACCAACAATGATAAATCATGTTAAATGTATCCTTGAAATGATGTGATGAGTATGACGCTGAACGTGTGGTCTTCCTCCCAAGAACCCATAAACCTGGTCTAACCATGAGAAAAAAAGATGAGACAAATTCCAATAAAGGAACATCCTACAAAATACCAGACCAGTAATCCTCAAAACTGTCAAGGCTATAAAAAAGAAGAAAAAAAAAAAAGGTCGGAGAAACTGTCTTGGTCAAGAAGAGCCTAAGGAGATGTGGCAACTAAATGCCATGTGGTTTCCAGGAGAGAACCGTGGAAGAAAGAAGGGCAGTAGGTAAACGTGAAGGAAATCTAAATAAAGGATGTCCTGTCTATAGCTGCTAAATGGTGAACAGCATAAAAAGTTAGAAATACTCTTCCAGTATTTGATTCAGCAAAGCAGTCATTCACGTCACTGAAAAGAAAGAGAAGTTCTGGCAAACCCCTGTTGTTCCGCTTACTCATTAACATAAAGAAAATTATCAGCTAACACTCATGTCCAAGTACACTGGTTCAGCAAATGCAACCTTAAATTGGCCTCAGAGGAATACAAGCATTTTGCAAAAATCAGCAAAAGTATTTTCAACAAAAATATCATAAATTTTATTACTGTGTGCTATACCTTCTTTATATCAGCAAAATTTATAACAGACGTGTCTGTGTGTGTGTTAATGTGTTTCACATTGGGTCATTTATTATGCACTTTTGGTTATAGAGCTGAGACTCAATTTTTAAAGAAATCATTTTATTATTAATTATTATTTTTATTATTTGTTTAATTTGATCAGAGAGAGAGTAAGGGAAAGTGAGAGAGTAAGGGAAACTAAACTGCCAGGTCCGTGACTCAAACTACAGTCAGTGATCTAGGAGTCCAGCACCTTAACCAACACACCACCTGCCGGTCCCCAGACTAAAATTTGTGTGTCTTGACCTATTAGCTCATTATAAGTTTCACTAACACTATGTGAACTTAATTTTTAAATTAATTAATTAATTAATTAATTTTACATTTATTCAATAAGCATTGTCACAGCATACAAAATCTGATTTCCAATCCAGAATACACTGCATAGTGGCTTAAATCATACATGTTATTGTCAATAATTTTCCATTTCTAGTTTCATATATATATGTGCATGCGTGTGTGTGTGTTTGTGTGTGTGTGTATGTGTGTGTATTTCCCCCTATTTCTCACCCTCTCCCAATTCCCACCCTCCTCTCATACTATCTCTGGTGTCTACAGTTGCTTTCCATTCCTCCTTTTTTCCCCCACATTTCATTGATTCACAAAATATCTTAATTAATCTAACTACTTTCATTAGCAAGTTCAGCTATTATATACATATGTCTGTGAACATATGTCTGACTTCAGGCATGAAACTCTGAGTAGAATGAATATACTATAAAGTAGCACCTAGCTGATGCTATATAGCTTCCTGCGGTCATTAAATAGGTATTTTTTAATATATTTTTTCATTTCAAGAGAAGGAGTTTTAGCTTTAATAAATCAAAATCAAAGAAATGCTAAGAGAGCTTTGCTTAAAACTTAAAGCCAGGAGACAGGTTAGGATTCTGTTCAAATAGTAGGTATATGAACCTATCAGCAGCTCAAGACAAGAAAAAAATCCTTAAATCTGAAAAACAAAGCCTAGAAGAAAATTAGTAATGTTTTAGTCAAAAGTCATAAGACTCAAGACTAGCAGTTAGCGTAATGGCTATGTCACTGGACTCCCATGGAGTCAAACACGGTTCCAGTCCCTGACCAGGTGGCTTAAACTCTCACCGGCGCATGTGTGTGCGTGCCCAAGATCCCAAGAGGAGAATGGAGGAGAAGGGATTGCGGCATGGCCATCCCCCCTGGGGGGTGATTTCTCGCTTTCCGTCTCTCTCTGTCTTTCTGGTAAGCGCATGCGCCCTATAGCAAAAACCTCTAAAAAGAAAAAAACAATATAACAAACAAACAAAAAAGTCATAAGACTATTTCACCAGTTCAGTCTCATGTACTTAATTACTTCATTTATCTTCTGTTGTGGTCTGATCTTCCTGATTAAATACTGGGATATAATATTCAATTCCAGATTTGTCCCTACCATTAAGTTGGCCATTTTCTTAGTTATTTTTGAACTCTTATTTCTGTGTGTCTGTATTTAGTTTTCCTGGTATAGCATTCCCTTCAGAACTTGGAGATCTGGCCTGGTGTTGGTAAATTCATTCAGGTTTTGTTTATCTGAGAATATTCTTGTCTTTCTTCCCATATGAAGGATAATCTTGCCAGATACAGTATTCTTGGTTGAAATTGCTTTTCCCTTAACACTTTGAATACATTTTCCCATTCTTTCCTCGTTTGCATTGTTTCCGATGAGAGGTGTGCTGTTAGCCTGATGGGATATCCTTTATAGGTAACTTGCTGTTTTCTCTTGCCAATCTTAGTATCTTGTCTTTCTCTGTGGTTTTGGTCAATCTGGCTATAATGTGTCTTGGAGAAGATCTTTTTGGGTTGATTCTATTTGAGATCCTTTGTATTTCTTGGGAATGGATCTTTGAATGCCTCTTTAGGTTTGGAAAGTTTTCTTTCAGGATTTCATGGAATAGATTATCAATGCCCTTATTAGTCTCTTTACTTTCTGGGATACCAATTATCCAGATGTTTGGACCTTTGATGGTATCTAGTATTTCTCGTATATTATTCTCATTTTAGGGGACAATTTTCTCAGTCTTTGTAGTGGATTTTTCTAGGCCAGAGATTCTATCTTCTACATCTGAGATTCAATTTTTTGTATGATCTAGTCTGCTTTTAATACTTTCAGGGAGGTTTTGACTTCCTGTATTATAGCCTTCATCTCTAACAGTTCCATTTGATTCTTTTTAATCATGTACATTTCCTCTTTCAGATCTTACAGGAACTTCCTCACCTCCTGGAACTCGTCGGCTCCTTTCTCCTGCCTCTTCTGCAGTTCATTGTCTTCTCTTCCATCTCTGTTAGCTTTGTCACTATGAAAATTCTAAATTCTTTATTTGATATTTTCATGAGTTTCATTGTACTGTTTGAGGATGAAGAGGTGTTATTCTTTTCCCTTGGAGCAGAGTTTTGTCTTGATTTCCCATATTTCTTGTGATGCTGTGGTGATTTCTAGTCATCTGATGGATGGTGCATTTCTTCCTGATTCTTGAAGTTCAATCTGAGTATTCAGAGGCAGTAGAAGTTCAGTAGCCATCTCCAGCTTAATTTTAAAATTTTTTAATAGCTTTATTTACGTTATAAAATGATACAACCCCGTGTATTATTTATTTATTTAATTTTACTTACTATTTTCTTTTTAATTTGCTATAGGGCATGTGCACTCACCAGAGAGATGAAAGTGAGAGGAAAAAGTAAGAAAACAAACCACCAGGTCCAGGATTTGAACCACAGTCAGCCACATGAGAGTTTAGCACCTTAATCACTGTATCACCTACTGGCCCCCAACCCCATGTATTTCTCAGAAAGGATTATTTTTATTTAAATTTCATCAAGTTAAATTACAATTTGGGGGCCAGCAAGTGGCATGGAGCTTAAGGGTGCTGAATTCCCACATGGCTGACCATGGATTGATTCCCCAACCTGACAGCTTGCTTTCTCACTTTCCCCTCTCTCTCTGTCTCTCTCACTCTGTCTCTCTCTGGTCAAATTAAATAAATAAAGTTAAATAAAATAATCCTTTTAAAAAATTATAATTTGGGGACCAGCAATGGGCATAATGGCTATGTCACTGGACTCCCATGAAGTCAACTATAGATCGAGTCCCAGATTCAATGGCTTAAACTCACACAGGGCACATGTGCATGAGTGCCCAAGATCCCAAGAGGAGAATGGAGGAGAAGGGATTGCAGTGTGGCCATCCCCTCTGGGGGGTGATTTCTTGCTGTCTGTCTCTCTCTGTCTTTCTGGCGAGCGCACATGCCCTATAGCAAAAACCTCTCAAAAAAAAGAAAAAAGTGTAATTTGATGATGGCGTCTGTTCATGTAATCAGTACTTAGGATTTCATTACTCTTTACAATCCAGTAGAATAGATTGAGCAGAATCAGTGGGCAAAGCTTGGCCAACCATGCAAAGAGAAATGGGAAAAGCAAAGTCTCTCTTCTCACAGAGGTTCAACTTTAACTAGGAGGAGGGAGTCATTAAGGGAAGATACAGAAATAACTTTAAGACTCAAAGAAACATTTTACAGAGGAGATTTAGAAAAGAATACATTCATGCTAGGCACAACAACGTTTTGATCAAAGACAGACCATATATCCAACAGCGGTCCCATAAGAAGCATACAGGCTATATCAAATAGCCTAGTTGTGTGGCAGGCCGTACCACCCAGGTGTGCGGAGGTACACGCGACGATGTTCACATGGTGATGAGGTAGCCTAATGACACATTTCTTAGAACGCAGTCCAATGTTATGTGACAGATGACTATGATAGAATCAAGAACAACACAAAATAGAACACAGTAGAAGGAAATTAAGACAAAGGCTCAAATTATTCCCAGTAATAGCACTGTTTGCTTTCAGTTGTGGTTTCACTGCCTCCCACCCCTGCAATTATTCAAGTCAACTAATTGGTAGGAATTCTTATTTTCATGAAATTTAATAAAGAAATTAAACTCTCCAGAACTAAAACATAATGCTGTTATCTTTACTTCTATGTAGACACTATTTTCAAATAACTTTATGCTGAATCTTAAAATAAAAATCGTTTTTAAAAGAAAGAAGCTCTTTACCTTCTGGTTCCAGCAATTTGGGAATTTTTAATTCTCGTTCTGCAATTTGGAAGGCCTCTTTGAGATTGTCTTTGTTGGATCTCTGCATTACACTCTTCATATCGATTAGGTCTGGTCGCAGGGCATGAATGACAGCCAAAAAAGCCATCCCATTTCTCCAGCTTGACTTAAAATCTGTCACACTGACAGACTCACACCTACCACAAAAGGACAAAACATGGTAAGCACTATTAAAAATAATGTATCAAAACACTTCTCTAATAGTTGATAAAACAAGATTCGGTGAATCAAATAAATGATATAAATTATTCAAAAATTTTATTTTAAGGGGCCAGCAAGTGGCGTGGTGGTTGAGGGCGCTGGACTCCCACATGGCCGACCGCGGTTCAAGTCTCGGACCTGGTGGCTTGCTTTCTCACTTCCTCTCTCTCTCTCTCTGTGTCTCTGATCAAACTGGAAAATAATAATGATAATAATAATAAATAAAGTTAAATAAAATTTAAAAAAAAAATTATTTTAATTATTTGGTCAAAGTAAACTGCCAAGACTGATGAAGCTCAGAACACCACTAAGCACTGACGTTCAAGTGGTCCCTAGACCAGTAGCAATGGTATCACCGGGACTGCGGGGTTAGCAGTACCAACTCTCAGGCCCAGCCTTGTAACTACTACAGCAAATTCTGGAGGTAGGCCTACAATCTGTGTTTTTAAAAGCCTTCCAGGTGATAATGATAATGACTCAAGTTTGATACTCTTCATTGAGCAATCTGCTAGCGCGAGACTGACTTTAGACCTGTGCATACAGATAAGGTCCTTCACTAAAGGAAACGATTTTCTTCCTCATTAAAACAAATTATTATACCAAACCAACAGTAGGTCACTCACTGGATAGACAGACCTTGTCACTCATTTCCTTAAAACCCATCATAATAAGGGGCTAGCAGGTGGTGTGGTGGTTTAGGTGTTGGACTCTCATATGGCCAACTGGGGTTCAAGCCCCATACCCGACAGCCTGAAAAACACTGGGCACGTATGTGTGCATGGCCAAAATCCAAGAGGAGAATGGAGAAGAAGGGATTACAACATGGTCATTTCCCCTGGATGAGTGATTTCTCACTTTCCCTCTCTCTGTTTCTGTTTCTCTCCTAGAAAGGCTGGGAGTGGGGATTACAAGATGAGACCCTGTCAAGGGTGCTTGTTTCTCTCTCTCTCTCTCTCTCTCTCTCTCTCTCTCATAAACATTTTTTTAAAAAGAAAAGAAAAAAATGAACTTTTAAAAAAAGGGAATTTTGGGAGGTTTTAATTCACTTAATTCATATTTAAAAGTGTGTACATAGGACCAGCAGATGGTGTAATGATTACATCACTGGACTCCCATGTAGGTTTGAGTCCCAGACCCAGCAGTTTAAAACTCACGCCAGGTGCATATGCATGCATGCCCAAAATCCAGAAAAGAGAATGGAGGAGAAGGGACTGCAGTGTGGCAATCCCCACTGGGGAGTGATTTCTCACTTCCTGTCTCTCTCTCCTGCAAGCACATGCACCCTATTGCAAAAATCTCACCAAAAAGAAAAGTGTGTGCACGCAAACGTATAAGAGAGAAAGAATTGCCCTTAAGAGGGTTTGTCACATCACAATACCCCTTTCCCCAGCCCTCCAGCTAGCCAGGATTTTCAGCATGCACACACATCTGCTGTGTTTTCAAGTCAATCCAGGGAGGGACCCAAACATGTGGCATATGGGTTCCAGCATTGCAGTTCAGTAGGACAAAAGGAAAGAAACTCTAACACACGCTACAACATGGATGAACTTTAAAAGACAATATGCTGAAAGAAATGTCAGTTACAAAAGAACAGTGGCATAGTGGTTAAGGTGCTGGATTCCGACATGGCCAATTGCAGTTTGAGTCCCAGGCCTGGTAGCTTGAAACTCACGCCAGGCACAGGTGCGTGCATGCTCAAAAATCCCAGGAGGAGAATGGAGAAGAGATTGAGGCACGGCTATCCTCCTGGGGGGGTGGTTTCTTATTTCCCTATCTCTGTCTCTCTTCTTTCTGGTGAGTGTATGAGCCCTATAGCAAAAACCTTAAAACAGGGCGGGTACTGTACAAAAAGACTACAAAAAGTTCAAGAAAATGGGAGTAAAGTAGAATTTAATCTGGGTACCAAAAAATTATTTAAATTCATGCATTGTTTTTTCATAATATGCCTTTCCATTAATTTTTTAAAGATCTCTATATGATTCCACTCACATGATAGCCAAATTCACATACACACACACACACACACACACAAAAAAAAAAAAAAAAAAAAAAAAACAAAAAAAAACAAAAAAAAACAGAACGTAGAAGAGTGGTTGCCAGGGACTAAGGGAGGGGAAATGGGAAATTGTTGTTTAACAGGGGAGCATTTCAGTTTTACAAAATGAAGAAAGTTCTGGCAATAGATACTGATGATGGTTGTATAACAATGTGAGTGCACTTAATACCACCAAACGGTACACTTAAAAATAGCCAAAATGGTAAATTTCATATGTATCTAGATATACACATATCTAGATACACACACATATATACGTATATATGCCATCATTAACTGGCCATTGAACTTAGAATAACATTTCTCACTCTGACTCACAAAATGTGATTCAGCCCCACCTATTTCTCCCGTATTTACAGCTCTCCTTTTTCACAGTTACACCACCCTGGCTATATCCCTGTTTCTCAAACCCATGCTCCTCCTGACTCCCACACTTGGATTCTTACAGATCTTCACCCACCTGAAGCCTTTCCCTCAGGTCTCAACTCAAGGTCTTTGCCACAAGGAGTCCCTGACCACCTAAGCTAATAGAGACAGTCTCCCCACCCTTCATAATCATTTTGGCAACTGTGATGACCATGGCTCTTCACCTGCTTCTCCCACTAACATGCAAGCCCTTGAGAGCAAGGGCCTTGCCTTTCTGTTCACCACAAGTGCACTCACTCCCCCAGAGTGTCTGGCATGTTACGGGGCCTTGACATAGACACATTTTAAACCACTCAATCACTATTCTGGATTTGATAAGGGATCAGTGAAAGTCTTGCAAAAGAGTTTGTTGCCTACAACATCTGGTAAATATTCCAGTACAACTAGATTTCCTTTAATACCCTGTAAAAAGCATAAAGACATTCAATACGCTGGGCGGTTTGTTTGCTTATTGGTTTGCTTTTGGAGACAGAATACGAAGAATACTAGAAACCACCCCCCAGGGGGACTGTCAGGTTGCAATCCCTTCTCCCCTATTCTCCTCTTGGGATTTTGGGCATGTACGCACATGCACCCAGTTTGAGTTTTAAGTCACTGGGTCCAGGACTCAAACAACTGTCAACTACATGGGAGTCCAACGACATAACCATTACACCATCTGCTGGTCCCTCAATGGACTGTTTTAAAATATGAATCAAATGATAAAAGCTACTCAGGAAATAGTCTGCTCCTGATGACCTGGGTTTTCTGTTTACTCAGGAAAAAAAGCCTAAAGTATGACATGGTAGTCAGTGATTTGGGAGTTGCTTAATAAATACTTAGGTCAATTGTGTCCGAAAACTGTTCTAAATGCTTTCAAAAATTAATTCTTTTTTTATATTTTATTCATTATCATTATTTTTAAAATTTTACTGAAGATGACCAGAGAGAAACAGAGAGAAGGAAAATGAGAGAGCAAGCTGCCAGGTCCGGGACTTAAACCACAGTCAGCCATATGGGAGTCCAGTCACCTTAACCACTATGCCACCTGTTGGCCCCCAAAATGAATTCTTATAATAAACAACAACCTTGACATATTACTCCTGCCCATGTTTTGTGATTGGACAAAATGGAGTATAAAGAAACTAGGGGTGCAGGGTCTCCAATTAGAAAGAACTGGGGCTGGGGACCAGCAGTTAGCGTAATGGCTATGTTGCTGGACTCCCATGTAGTCGACCGCTGTTCGGATCCCAGAACCAGTGGCTTAAACTCACGCCAGGTGTGTGTGCATACATGCCAAAGATCCTGAGAGAAGAATGGAGGAGAAGGGATTGTGGCGTGGCCATCCCCCCTGGGGGGTGATTTCTCGCTTTCTGTCTCTCTGTCTCTCTCTATCTGTCTGGCGAGTGCACGTGCCCTATAGCAAAAATCTCTCAAAAAAAAATAAAAGATAAAAAAGGAAGAAAGAGAGAGAGAGAGAGAGAGAGAGAGAGAGAGAGAGAGAGAGAGAAAGGAAGGAAGGAAGGAAGGAAGGAAGGAAGGAAGGAAGGACGGACGGACGGACTGAGGCTGCACACTGTGCTCTCAGCTGATTGCTAACAGGGCAGGGCTGGGCTGAGGGTAGGCCCAGACCACCTGGAGAACACCCAGGGCAGAACTGGCTCAGCACCGCCTTGCAGGCCTGAACTCAACAGACCACCACCACTGAGGTCAGTCCTATAGTAATGAGGTGAAGCCAGTACTAGTAAGAAGTTGCAGCCAGGACTTAGGGACTGGCAGGTGAGGCTCCAGAATGACAGGCAGGATCTGGACTCGTTTAGAAGTGGGGAATAAGGCCTGATTTATCTGTTTTACAAATAAGAAAATACAGTCATATGTCACTCAGTGATGGGGATATGTTCTGAGAACTGCGTGGTTAGGCAACTTTATCGTACAAATGCCATAGAGTGTACCTAAACAAGCCTACATGGTATAACCCACTGCACACCAAAGTTAAATGGTGCAGCCTATTGCTCCTAGGCTACAAACCTGTACAGCATGTTACCATACTCAATACTATAGGCAACTATAACGCCTAGGTAAGTATTTGTGTATCTAAGCACAACTAAACATAGAAAAGCTACAGCAAGGGGCTGGCAGGTGGTGTGGTGGTTAAAGGCACTGGACTCCCATGTGGCTGACCACAGTTCAAGTCCTTGACCTAGAAACTTGCATTCTCACTATCTCTCTCTCTCTCTCTCTCTATCTCTTTCTCTGTATGTGTGTCTCACTCTGGTCAAATTAAAAAATAAAATATAATAACAATAATTATAAAGAAAATAATTCTTAAAAAAAAAGAAGAAGAAAAGCTACAGCAAAAAGGTGGTTATAAAAGATAAAAAAGATGGTACACCTGTATAGTGCTCTCCCCACAGATAGAGCTTACAGGACTGAAGGTTGTCCTGGGTGAGTCAGTGAGTGACTGGTGAGTGAATGTGAAGGCTTAGGGCATCACTGTATGTGACTGAATTACACACTTGGCTACATTAATTTTATAAAGAAATTCTTTAATAATAAATTAACTCTAGCTTACATTTCAATTTTATAAATTTTTAATTATAAACTTATCAATTTTTTAAAAATTGAAAAACTCATGGCTTAAAAAATAGCCAAGTGCTATTCTAGGCATGTGGGCAAAATGCCTGTGCCCATATGCCTAAAATTCTATCAAGAAGGAGAAATAAAGGAAAAACAATTGTGACATGACCACACCCCATTGAGGGTGCCTTTTCTCTCTCCCTCTCTCTGGCAAAAAGACATGCCCTCTGGCAATTAGGGACCAGCAAAAAAAAAAAAAAGAAAAGAAAGAAAAAGAAATACAGATCATTTGATTTCCACACAGTAAAAGGCCACCTAAACACAGTGATTGGGGGTGACTTGGTTTACCTGGATGATACCACCTTCTGGCCTTCAAAACCAAGGGTGGCTGAGCTCACAAACCCCTACATTTGGAACGTTCGCTATGAGAGGAATGGGATGGAACGTTCGCTATGAGAGGAATGGGACAATGAGGATTTCTTTTGCGAGAGGGAGGCAATGGGCAGGTATAGCACTGTCAGCCTGACTTCTCAGTCCTCGAGGTCAGTGAGGTCATGCTTCCATACAAGTGTCCTGTGTTTCTGGTCAGGGCAGACTACTCACGTGGCACATTGTTCCTGAGCCCACAAGAGAAGAGCCTTCTTTGCAGACATCTGCCATCGTGCTTGGGCTTTGGAGCATTTCTTAGCTGGAGGACTTGAGGTAGGAGATGAGTCAGCCACACTCACATCGTCCTGGGAAGATTGATTGTAATTGCAAGAAAGATCCCGGGCAAGCTCCTCAATCTAAGGAAAGCATGTTAGTTAACATATACAGAATCAAACGTTACCAGCAATAAGTCAAAATCTTCAGCCAAAATGAGACCTTAGAAAGTGACATTTACTCCTAATGACATAACCACTGGACAATTCCTTGAAGAACAGCATTTGCCATCAGGGCTTGCACTTTGATGTTCTCTTAGTCTAAACTTAGGTCATTCCTTACCTTCAGTCGGGCATCGCAGCCCACACTGAGGGCAAGCTTCCAGTCACCCTCTGAAAGTGCTTCCAAAGCACTCTCCGGGAGCCCAACACAGGTCAAACTAAGCTGAGCTCCTAGTCTACAGCATCTTTACAGACTGGATGAATTGAAAAGCATCTTTGATTAAAAAACATTAAGAACAAATGTGCAGGCTCCAGCAGGTGCCATAGTAGTTGAGGCACTGGACTTCCAATATGGCTGACCATGGTTCAAGTCCCAGATCTGACAGCTTGAAACTTACGCTGGGCACATGTACCTGCATGCCCAAAATCCCTAGAGGAGAATGGACTAGAAGAGATTGTGACATGACCATCCCCCCAGAGGGCGATTTTTCATTTTTCTCTCTCTCTGCATCTCCAACAAGTGCACAAGCCCTACAGGAAATGTACATACAGAGGAAATGTACATACAGAAAAAAAGTACTTGGAGAGACAAAGTCCCAAGAAAGAACATGAAATTACCATTAATCATATGTAAAACAACTTGATTAGTAATTCAAGAAATCTAAATGTATATAGTGAAAGGATAATATTTTCCATATAATGAAGGCCAAAAATGTTTAAAGACAATATCCAATTGTAGTGAAGTATGAGAAAGTGGTATCTTTATACTGCAAGTAAATGTACAAACTGGTTCAAATTTTGGAGGGGACAGTATTATAATATTTACATAAAACTTTAAGGATAAATCCACAAACATATAAGAATTTAATATATTTTTCTCAATAATTGACAGAATAACCTGACAACCAATAATAATTAGTGTGACCAACACAGTTAAATTGATCTGATTGGCATTGATCAATTTAGGTGCTATAAATAAATTTTGGCAGAACCAATATTCTTCTCAAGTACATAGAACTTCTAATAAAATTGGCCATCCTATGCTGAGCCATAAAGCGAGCCTCAGGAATTTTGAAGAATTAAAATCATTCAGATTATGTCTCTGCACTGAAATTTTAGCCAGTAGCAAAATAGACAAAAAGCTCCATCTATCTAAAAATTAAGTCTACTAAAAATAATAGACTTCTCAGGACCAGCAGTTAGCATAATGGCTATGTCGCTGAACTTCCATGTAGCTGACTGTGGTTCGAGTCCTGGACCCGATGGCTTAAACTCACGACGGGTACGTGTGCATGCGTGCCCAAGATCCCGAGAGGAAAATGGAGGAGAAGGGATTGCAGTGTGGCCATCCCCCCTGGGGGTGATTTCTCTCTTTCTGTCTCTCTGTCTCTCTGGCAAGCACATGCGCCCTATAGCAAAAACCTCTCCAAAAAATAAAAAGACTTCTCTATAAACCATGGGTCAAGTGAGAGATCATAATGGAAATATTTAAATATTCTGAACAGAGCAATAATGAAAATACTACTTTCAAGACCAGCAGATGGCATAATGGTTACGTCACTGGACTCCCATATAGTCAACTGTGGTCCAAGTTCTTGACCCAGTGGCTTAAAACTCACACCGGGTGTGTGTGCATGCATGTCCAAAATCCCAAGAGAAGGGGTTGCAATATGGCTATCCCCCTGAGAGGTGATTTCTCGCTTTCTGTCTGTCATTCTAGCAAGTGCATGTGCCTTACAGCAAAAATCTCTCTAAAAAAAAAAAAAAAAAAGGACTACTTTCATGGATTGCAGTATTTTAAAGACGTCAATTTTTGAAAAAATGTTATACACATTCAATGCAATCCTAATCAAAATATCAACAGACTACATGTGTGCACATGTGCATGCAAATACGCATGTGGAAATGGACAAGTTGCTTATAAAATGTATATGGAAATGCAAAGAATAAAGAATAGCTGAGATAATCCTGAAGAACAAGCTGGACATCTTTAAGAGGTATTGGGTCATGGGGGCTCTGCCTTTATAAATGAATTAACATCATTATTGTGCAAATGAGTTTGTTATAACAGGATGAGTTCAGCCCCACTTCATCTCTCTGTCTCTCTCTCTCATCTACCCTTTGCCCTTCCACACTGCGATGACATAGCAAGAAGGCACTTGCCAGGTATTATCCTCTCAAGCTTGGTTTTTTCAGTCTCCAGAAACATCAATCAAGAAGTTTCTATCTATCATAAATCACCCAGTCTGTAATATTCTGTTATAGCAACATCAAATGGACTTAGACACTACTAAAGTTGAAGATCATATATCCTCAGACCAGCATTCCACTCCTAAATATACACATAATATATTCTTTTTTTTTTTTTTTAAGTTTTTGCTATAGGGCACCTATGCTCACTAGAGAGAGGCAAAGAGGAAAAGTGAGAAAGCACCCCCCCCAGGGGGGGTATGGCCATACCACAATCCCTCCTCCTCCATTCTCCTCCTGGGGTTTTGGGCACACAGCCTGCATGGTTTTCAAGTTGCCAGGTTCAAGACTTGAACCATGGTCAGCCATGTGGTAATCCAATGCCTTGACTACCATGCCACCTGCTGGCCCCATGCTGTGGTATATTTATACACAGTAGTGAGAAAGACAGACCTACAGATGTATGCTACAGCAGGATGTCTCTCACAGATAGGATGCTAAATTAATAAACCATACAAAAGTGTATATAGTATACACAGAGGATTACAAAAGATCATGGAAAATGCATATTATGAAAAAACTATGCATGGATTTCAAGACTGTTGCGCCAAAATAAACCTGCACTTAATTTCATTTTCCACAAACTTTTGAAGTCCCTCATATATAAGAAAATAATTCTACTTATATGAAGTTAAAGATGCTAAATGATAGCTGATACAGATTAAAAGGAGAGCAGTAACTGGGAGAAGGATAGGGAGTACTATGGAACATGGCAAAGTTCTGTATTTTTACTTTGGGGGGTTGATTATATATATAGGTGTGCTTAATTTATAAAAGGTTCATCAGAAAGGGGGCCAGCCCCCAGTGTTAAGTCAGTTGGAAGCCACGTGGCCTAATGTGCGGTTTGAGCCCCAGACCCAGCAGCTTGAAAAAGCACACAAGTCCCATGTGCATGCGTATCCAAGATGCTGAAAAGAGGGAGAAATGGAGGCAAAGAGATTGCAGTGTAACGATTTTCTATAGGTAAGGCTTTTCCTCTTTCTCTCTCTTCCTCTTTCTCACTCTATCTCCATCTGGCGAGCACACAGACCTTCCAGCAAATAAAATTAAAAATATGTCAGAATGGGACCAGCAGATGGCATAATGGTTACATCACTGGACTCCCATGTAGTCGATCAGGGTTCAAGTCCAGGGCCCAGCTGCTTAAAATTCATGCCAGGCACATGAGCGTGCATGCCCAAAATCCCAAGAGGAGATTAGAGGAGAAGGTACTGCGGTGTGGCCATCCTCTCTGGGGAGTGACTTCTCCCTTTGTCTCTCTCTGTCTCTCTGGCAAGTGCACGTGATACAGATAGCAAAAATCTCAAAAAAATAAACAAACAACAAAAATAAAAAACACATATATTAGAGTGAATATATGTGCATTTTTCCCTCTGTGTGTTATACTTAACCACAAGTTTACTTAAACTATTAAGACAAAACAATTTTTTTTAAAAAGGCAAAAGATCTGCTATATATTTTCTACCTGTTCAAGTTTTCAGGAGTCCTCTCTATAGAAGCTCAAGACTGATTCAGCATCGAGGCCCACTTACTACATTCCATTTATTTCATACTGCGGTAATTAGAGTAGAAATAATTTTCATATCATCAAACTACTTACATGAAAGTGCAGTATAATTGTCCAAATCAGGCCAAGAATAATGGATGGGTTTCCATCTATAATATCAGTAACATGAATATTTATTAGCTTGATCTAGAAAAGAAGAAATGCAGGTTAAAAGGAGAAATTATTCCACAGCAGAAATTTCTTCTATGAATTTTCAAGTCAAATGTATACTCACTGACTGGTTTTTAAGGAATGTCAAGGCATGTTCTATATTGCTTCTACACTGGAATGTATTAGATCCTTTATCTCGAGGCTATGAAATTCAAGCACATATATTAATCAGAAATATGAAATATATTCTTTTCAAATCAACAAAAACTTGGTATCTTTTTTTTTTTTTCAGTCTTTTGCCATAGGGCATGTGCACTCACTGAAGAGAGACAATGAGAGAAGGTGAGAAGGAAAGTGAGAAATCCTCCACCACCCTCCCATGGGGAATGGCCACATCACAATCCTTTGTCCTCCATCCTCTTCCTGAGATTTTGGGCATGCATGCACAGGCACTCAACATGATTTTTAAGCCACCAGGTCCAGGACTCAAATCATAGTTGGTCATGCAAGAGTCTAGCATCTCAACTACCATGCCACCCACTGGGCCCTCTTGATGTCATTTAAAAATCTTACCAACTGTTGTCCTGAGAGTACTTCCAACAGGTCCAGGAGGACATGCCCCTTTTTAATGTCTGTGAATAGGTCTGATATAACTGAGGGAGGAGTGTGCTGCAAAAGGTCACAAGGAAAATAATCATTCAAACTTTGGTCTAAAAACAATGTTTTTAAGATCATCATAAATGTACTTGGTTTCTCTGTAAAAACTAAGAATCAGTACTAATTTTCTTCTTTAAAAAATACACAAAGTTCCATATCAAGATATAAGAGAACGTACCTCATTTCAATTTTCCAATAACACAACACTTTCTGTGTGGGACTTTCACTGAGAGCTTAAAACCTGTGTGTAGAGGGGCCAGCAGGCAGCATGGTGGTTAAGACACTGGGTTCCCACATGGCTGAACTTAGTTCCAGTCCTGGACCTGGTGGCTTACTTTCTCACTACCCACCCCACCCCACCCTGCCGCCCTGTCTCTCTTTGATGACTATAGCAAGTTTAAAATTAATAATAATAATAAATAAAATTAATAATGCTCTTTTTTTGAAAGAGATTATTGCTACAGGGCGCATGTGCTTGCTAGAGACAGAGAGAAGTAAAGTAAGAAATCACCCCCCAGGGGGGATGGCCACACCGCAATCTCTTCTCCATTCTCCTCTCGGGATTTTGGGCATGCACGCACATGCACCCAGCTTGACTTTCAAGCCTCTGGGTCCAGGACTCAAACGGTAGTAGGCCATGTGAGAGTCCAACACCTTAACCACTATGCTACCTGCTGGCCCCGAAGTAAATAATTCCTTTTAAAAAAGTGAAAGCCTGTGTGTAGAAATATTAATAGCATTAGAGACATTCAGAATCAGCCAATAATGACCCATTTGGAGACTGCATTATGATTCACTTGGAGACCATACTTATATTTCTGGGACAATATATATTTCTGCTTATATATTTACCTTTTTGGATTTTTTTTTTTTTTTTGGCTTTTGTTTTTGTTTTTGCCCTAGGGTGTGTGTGTGTGTGTGTGTGTGCACTCGCTGGAAAGAGACAGAGAAAGGGAAAGTGAGAAATCACCCTCCCCCCCAGGGTGTACAGCCACACCACAGTCCCTTCTCCTTCATTCACCTCTTGAGATTCTGGAGACACACACGTGCTGGGTGTGATTTTTCAAGCCACAAAGTCCAGGACTCAAACTGTGGTCCGTCATGTGGGAATCCAGCACCTTAACCACCACACCACCGGCTGGCCCTATATTTACCCTTTTTTAGAATTACAAGCATTGTGTTAGAATGAGCAGACAGGTAACAGTGTGAACAGCCTGCGAGAAGCACTCATTCCCCATGTACTTGGGTTACCCTAGGCACTTGGAAAAAATGAGAAGTAGAATGCTACAATGATTATGACCAAGGCCTCTGGGTCCAGACTCCCTGACTTTGTATTCCTGCACTACCACTTACAAGCTACGTAGCCATTAAAAGTCATGTAACTTCTCTGCACCTGAGTTTATTTGGTCTTTACAAAGAAATAATACTATCTGCCTCATGGGAATGTTGTGAAGTCCTTTAAGTGTACTGAGTAGTCATAATCATTATATTTAAAGAGTTTTGGACACAGTCTAACATATAACACTATGAGAGATCTTTAAAAGTTCATGAAAATACTTATTATGAAAAAAATTATGTATAAATTATGAACAGTGTTTGTACCAAAAATAAACTCATTTTTTAATTCTGTTTTTTCACAAACTTTTTAATGCCCCCTTGTATATAAAAATCATTATTACTACTGTTTTATTTGACAAAAGAGATATTACCTCTACAAACACTTTTATAGCACAGTCCTCAGCAAAAGTATCCTTTGAGTGTGTTGAGAATGAATGACAAATACACCAAGACAAGAGCAAGATAACTTTCCCCACATTCTTTCAAGAGAAGATGGTCTATAACTTCTCACATGTCACCGGTACTGTTTTTTAAGTGTCTCTTTAGGGTCAAAACTGAGGGAGTAGGAGGAGGGTTACGGATATTACTGTTACGGATATTACTGTAACATAAGTTGCTCTTATGTTCCTCACCTTTGCCAACTGGGTGTTTATCCAGCAGGTGAAAGTTTTCTTCTGCGTGTCTTCCTGTTCAGCTATCAGAAAGGACAACAGTAGTTACAAAACAAAGGCCTCAGAAATACTTGTATAAATCAAAGCTTCAAAGGTCTGTTACTCTGGGCATATACATGTGTTTCACAAGCTTACAAGCTTTCTAGAACTTGGTCTAAATTTCCAATGCTCCTACAACTAGTATTTTAGAGGGACCAGAATATGGTGTGGTTATTAAGGCGTGGAACTCCCACATGGCAGACTGCAGTTCAAGTCCTAGAGCTGGTTGCTTGCTTTCTCACTTTCCCTCTCTCTGGTCAAATTAAAAAAATAATAATAAATTTTTAAAAATTAAATGGGATGGGAACCAGCAGTTAGCGTAATGGCTATGTCGCTGGACTCCCACGTAGTCGACCGCAGTTCGCGTCCCGAACCCGGTGGCTTAAAACTCACTCCGGGCGCGTGTGCGTGCGTGCCCAAGATCCCAAGAGGAGAATGGAGGAGAAGGGATTGCGGCGTGGCTATCCCCCCTGGGGGGTGATTCCTCGCTTTCTGTCTCTATGTCTCTCTCTGTCTGTCTGGCGAGCACATGTGTCCTATAGAGAAAATCTCTCCAAAAAAAAAAAAAATTAAATGGGATAATTCTTTTAAAAAAAAACAAATAATGTTTTAAAAACAGTGCATTGAGATGAGATTGTTCTTAAGAATTATTTTATTTTAATTAATTAATTAATTTTTTTCACCAGAGAGGGACACTGAGAAAGAGAGAGAGGGAAAGTGAGAAAGCAAGCCCCCAGGTCTAGGACTTGAACCGCAGTCAGCCATGTGGGAGTTCAGCATCTTTAAACACCATGCCACGTGTCGGGCCCAAGGAGAGATATTTTTAAAAAGCTACATTCTTACTGACCAGAAATAATGGTTTGGGGTTTTTTGTTTGTTTTTGAGATTTTTGCTATAGGGCGCACATACTCGCTGGAGAGACAGAAAGCAAGAAATCACCCCCTGGGGGGGATGGCCACTCCGCAATCCCTTCTCCTTCATTCTCCTCTTGGGATTTTGGGCACGCACGAACACGTCACTGGGCTGAGTTTCAAATCACCAGGTCGGGATTCAAACTGCAGTCAGCCATGTGGGAGTCCAGCAATGTAACCACTACACCATCTGCTGGCCCCGTAGACAATGGTTTTTAATATTTTTAATGACAAAGAATTAAGTCCCTATACAGCTTTGACAGTACTATTCAAGGAACCATGAAAAGCAAAAGGAAATTCTAATCCAAAAGGATCTGCAGTCTAAGCTGAAACCACGCAGTAGTTCAAACAATCCCAGAACATCTGAAGATGTTTTAGAAGGCTCATAAAGTCACTGCAGTTTAGTCTTGACAATTATCACAAAAATTTATCACAAAGAATACACTGCTAGTAAATTAACTGTGAGCTGCAATTAGTCAGAGAGTCCTGGGTTCGAATCGTGTTCCTGTTAGTGAGTAGCTGTGTGACCTTGAATGGTGTCCTTATTTCATTAAGAGTCACATGCACTTGCCTCTCGAGAGTACTGTGAGAACTTAATGATTCACTTAAAGTGATCAGCATGGACTTAGGCACATAGTAAACATGTAAGAAGTGCCGGCTACTACTTCATAACTGGGCAGGAGTTAAGGGGAAGACTTAAACACTTAGAGGATATCCTTCTTTGTTCCGCAGGGCAGGAGGGGGCCTCACACTCCTCGACGCCTTTCAGCTTCCGCAGACACCCGCCACTCAGGGTTAGCCCTGCACAGAGAGACTGAGCTTCCATTTCCCCAGACTCCCTCACCTCAGTAGAAAGAGCATAAGCCCAGACACCCACTCCTCCCTGCACCCAATCCCTGCCGGTCTCATCTCACTATGCCCTTTATCCCTGTGTATGTCAGTCAACACCACACACACACACACACACACACACACACATGGATGCAGGTGAATTATGTGCACATGAGCACACACCCATGCACACACACATACACATACACACAGATAGGACTCTCAGGTCCCTCTCATTTCGCTCACTCTAATTCCCACAGGCCTCTGCACATTCCCCAATTTTTCTGATCTCTCACCTCTCTTTAACTCCTGAATCCCTTGCACTCATGATGAAATCCACAGTAGAAAACCAGCAAAATCCCCTTCTTGCCCAATAGCCTCTCTGATTGTTAGGCAAAGCCTTCCCACTCCAATGGACCCCTGGCTCTCTCCTGAGACCATGGTCCCTCTACGGCCCTCTCAGGGAGCTGGTGTGTTTTCTCATGACTTTTGCAGCACTCACTCTTGCTCCTCGCTGCAACCTCCAGACCATTCTCCACTCTATGTCCCTGAAATGCTCTAGCTTTGAATCCCATGTCATCAGACTGCCTTCACTCTTACAGTCAACTCCTTACCGCTGTCATCTCCCATCCTTTCTCAAAGATGTGAGCTCCTTCTCCACTGTTAATTCTCTGCAGTACAACTCCTGATTAATTCTTGGTGAATTTCAAGACACACAGGATGAACCTTCCAATCGCCTGGACTCAGTTTCTTGAATTCCTCTTCTTCAACACACTTGTCTCCTTTCCTGCCTCAATCACTTACTGTCATGGTTGTAAAAGGGGTCTTTAAAAATCTCATGGAAGGGGCCAACCAGTGGTGTAGTGGTTGTGGCGCTGAACTCCCACATGGCTGACCGAATTTAAGTGCTGGCCCTGACAGCTTGAAACTCATGCTGGGCATGTGTGCATGCCTTTGTGCCCAAAATCTCGAGAGAAGAATGGAGGAGGGACCAGCAGTTAGTGTAATGGCTATGTCACTGAACGCCCTTGTATCTGACTGCGGTTCGAGTCCCTGACCCAGTGGCTTAAACTCACACCGAGCACGTGTGCGTGCGTGCCCAAGATCCCGAGAGGAGAATGGAGGAGAAGGGATTGCGGCGTGGCCATCCCCCCTGGGGGGGGTGATTTCTCACTTTCTATCTCTCTGTCTCTGTCTTTCTGGTGAGCACATGTGCCCTATAGTGAAAACCTCTCCAAAAGAAAAAGAATGGAGGAGAAGGGATGGTAGCATGCCCAATGAGAAGGGATGGTAGTGTGCCCAATGCCTCTGGGAGGTGATTTCTCACTTTCACTCTCTGTCTCTATATCTCCAGCAAGCCACACATACTCTGTAGCAAAAATCTCTCTTAAAAAAAAAAAAAAAAAAAAAAAAAAAAAAAAAAAAAAAACAAAACCACTATAAAAGTGTATATTATTAAAAAAAAAAAAAACCAACTATGTGCATTTCCAATTTTTTATACCAAAATAAATTCAAACTGATTTCATTTTCCACAAACTTTCTGAAGTCTCCTTGGACCCCAGACCTTGTCAATACTCACCACTACAACTCCCCATAATCCTGATTTCCTGTATCCCCACCTCTGAACATCACCCTCCATCCTTTCAGTTCCCTCCTCCAGTGCCCACTGGCAACTCCGAGCACTGACTGTGCCAGCTGTTCACTGGCCCTCCTCACTTCCTTTCATTCTTATCCATTTTCAATTTCATGACCAATTACTACCGACACACCCTTGCACCTCACCTACTTTGCTGTATTTGGTCGGCTCTTCACTGCGTGCTCCATCCTCCCCCGTGTGCTGTAGAATGTGGCTGGAGGAAACCCCCAACGTGCGGGCAGGTCTCACTAGGACCCCTCAGTGGGCTCCAACGCTGCCCAGCAGTCAGGCTATATTGTCCGCTCCCTCTTCCCGGATGGCAACATCAACCTCCTTCTCCCTCTCACATCCAGTATTCTCCCAGACCCTTACCCCCAGCTGAGACCTTTCTTCCTGTTCCTCATCTCACAACCTGCCAAACTGCTGTCTCTGATCCTTAGCTTAAAGATAGTCTTCCTCACACCTAAAGCCAATCCCTTCTGGGCACCCTAGCTCCTATCTCTTCAGGCCTCCTCAAGGACATTTTTACTCCTTTCTCTTCCACATCAGCCTCCTCCCCACTTCCCTCTCTTGGCCCATACCTATCAGTATAGATCAATACATGAATTTGCCCATCTAAAGATAAAAACAAACCTCTCTTGATCCCTAAGACATAAACTAAAGAGAAAGAAAAGACCCAACCAGGGCCACTGGCTAAGCATACAGAATGCCGGTGGGTTTGCAATTGTTTAGGAAGAATTTAACTGGTTAGAGACTAAGGACACACTTAGCCTCATTGAAATGTTTTCCTTTTTTAACCCATTTTATTTTGTATGCATTATCAGTTTAAATTAGTTATAGTTCAGTGACTTAACACTTGACAGAGTGCTCAATAATTGTTAGCTGAACTAAACAGGGTTCTGACAAAGCCAACTGGATAGATTTGGCTTTTGAGAGTTATTGCTATTTTACATAAATTTTACTTAACAAAAGAATTAGAAGGAATCACAATTTTGCTCTACAATTCAGAATGTTACTAAGTCTCCTGGAACCTTTGAGATACGCTTTCATTGTTATCAGAAGAAAAGATAATAACTTTAAACATCTATTGACACCAAAAAAAAATGCATTGAAGGTTTATTTTATTTCTCAATAAAAGAAAACTTGAACAAGTTTTTATGGTTCCAGAATCAAGTTATATGCACTCAAAAAAATTAGATGTATACAATGTACATGGGGAGAGATCTATCCATTCATCACTATAAAGCAGAAATTCCAAATAAAAACAAAGCAAATGACAATTTTTTTAAAAAAATGACTTTCTTCCTTCAAAGACTGAGAGATTTTTCTTTTGCAACAATAAAGTGTGAAAAAGAAACTTATCAGGAATATTATCAGATCCAAGTGATCAAGAAGAGTCATAGGAGGAGAAAGAGGAAGGTGGGTGCCATTAAATAACCCTGGAGGAGGTGAAATGCAGCACGAAGCTGAGTGGAAAAGAGCACTAGGTGCCTAAAGAGCTTTAGTATTTGATTCCAGGTGCCCATGGAAACCGCAGCAATTTGGGCTACTTCCAAATAAAATGAAGGGTCATTTATTTCCACACCATCCTAGACAAAGCTAACTGGGGACCATGAACTTTCCTAGGCTGAGAAAACAGACAGCAAAAGCAGGCCTTTAATTGGATTGTTCAGATTAGAGCATCTAATCTAATATGAGGTTGGACTAAGGGATATCCCAACAGAGACATAAACTTGAATTTAAAATAATCGACGGCCAGCCACAGTAGCACCTGCTGGACCCTGCGTTTGGCAGGCCGAGGCCACATGGGAGGCATGAGCCCCCTTCCCAGCCCACCCTAAAAAGCGGGCATGTGCCTGTACTCTCAGCTACTCGTGAGGCTGAGAGGCAGGAAGATCATGGGCTTATGGCCAAGGTAGGCAACTGGGCAAGAATGCCTGAAAGAGACAGGTACGGTGGTGCACACCTGTGGCTCCAGCTATTCAGAAGGCTGAGGATCACAACACAGCAAGATCTGTCTTTCAATAAATAAATAATAAAATTTAAAAAAAGAAAAGAACCACCACCATATCAAACACAAAGACAAAATAAAATAATCTAAGATTTTCTAAAGAAAACCTGAAGTTATCCCTGTCCTAACTTGATGAAACGCTAACAGAAACAAGAAAAAAAAAAAAAAAGAGACAAGCAGTGAGAACCAAACCCCACAGGTACTCCCCAGGTTAGCAAAGGAAACTGCACAAATGACATCCTCAGAAAAATGACTTGAAAAAGAACCTTCATGGCTTTTAACTCATCATCCAAACTTGGGAGAATGCGGCTTCATTCTGGAAATCAGAACCCTTTACACGCAACAAGGGCCCTTTGCTTAATGGCAAACAAAGATGTCCTAGGTGCCATTAAACACCTCCTCCGCAGCTCAATTAATGTTTCGTATGTGCTATTCCATTTATCCCCTGACACACATTTCTCACATTTTCATACTGTCTTATCCCTGAATAGGAGTATTAGTTCAAGGGGAACCAGAGCCAACTAGCTCACCCAGTGGCAGGATAAGTAACCTTTTGTTCTTGTCAAAGGCTGACCAGAAATTGAGAGCCACGTGCTTAAAACCACTTAATAAAACCCTTCTTAGAATAGCATGTAGAGAATGGGGCTTTTTACCAGCAGATGTTAAGAGATTTTAAAAACTCAAAGAAATAAAGAAAAATGCAATCAATTACACTGATAATTTCCTTTAAAAAGCTAAAGAATGGAGAATGCAAAACTATTTGGATCACTAAGGCAAATAAGAAATATACACAATGTAGGAATATGTGGTCAGTGAATTTTATTCTGGCCCCTGTAAGTACCCTCGATTATCATTCTTGAAAAATATCTGACTGCATTTGAGAAATGAGGTCTAGAGAGCAAAGATTTTTTTTTCCCTAGGAGTCATTAGCATAAAAATACATTTAATCCCTGAATTTGTTCTTATTCAATCTGTCTTTTGTGAGCTGGCCATTTATATCCTTAGCTAGGAGGGAACCAAAGTGAAAACAAATTGAGTTAAGTTTAATTAAACAGTGTGGATTTTAAATTCATTATAAAGCTCATTATAAAACGACCACGGTTATTAAGCCTCAGCAGAGTCCACTTTCACAAAACTTTATCTAAAATGTTGTCTCCAGGAGTCCTCCTTGGTAGTTAGGAGTTCAGAGGCATTTACCCTAGGACAAGAATCACTAGCTTCAGTTTTCACTTCAACATGAAGCAAAGGACTAAAACGTGTACCTGCTGCAAGAGGCCACTGAGGAAGCTTTACAACCTCTCCTATTCAGCAATTTCTCTTCTTCTCTTTCTATTATTGGAGTATTGATAACAGGTCTATTGCATGTGGCCCCGGATTCATTACCGTGATCCGTCACTCTTCTCAATAAAATCTTTTAATCATTCCCTAATTGATTACTGAATAAATTATAAATTCTTAGCCAAATACTCTAGATCATTGGCAATTTGGCTCTGATCTATGGGTCACCAGAAAAGTTATGATGTATTTTTGCATATAAAAATACAGAAAAAATGGGACCACCAGATGGCGTAATGGTTACATCACTGGACCAGTCCCAGTGGTTGAAACATGCTGAGTACATGTGTGTGCATGCCCAAAATCCCGAGAGGAGAGTAGAGAAGGGACTGCAGTGTGGCCATCCCCTCTGGAGGGTGATTTCTCACTTTTCTCTCTGTCTCTCTCTCTCCCCCACCCCCAAGTGCACATACCCTATAGCAAAAACATCCCTTAAAAAAAAAAGAAAAATAGGTCATGACTTTTCCAATGACCCAATACTTTCTCCTGACTCTCATCTCCCACAGCTTCTCTAGCCAAATCAGAGTCTCTACAATTCCCCCAAATATCTTTCACCCTTTTCTTTTTTTTTTTTTTTTTTGGAGAGGTTTTTTTTTTTTTTTTTTTTTTTTTTGCTATAGGGCACGTGGCTCGCCAGACAGAGAGAGAGAGAGACAGAGAGAAAGCAAGAAATTACCCCCCGGGGGGATGGCCATGCCACAATCCCTTCTCCTCCGTTCTCCTCTCGGGATCTTGGGCACGCACGCACACGCGCCCGGCATGAGTTTCAAGCCACCGGGTCCAGGACGCGAACCACGGTCGACTACGTGGGAGTCCAGTGATATAGCCATTACACTAACTGCTGGTCCCTTTCACCCTTTTCTGCACAGCCATGCTGTGTACCTCTGGAAGGGTCAGTCTTCCCCACTTGCCCGGCATTCAGCAAAACCCCAGCATCCAGCCCAATGCCTTGTGGGCGCATGTGGCCATTCAACTGACAGGTGCTAAAGTAAGACATATTTTATTAAAGTCTCCTTTCCAAAAGTGAAATAGAAAATAAACTTCTGGCTCTGGTCTCTGACGACATTTTGTTGGATTTTTATTACTATGGTTACTGCTGTTGTTATTACAAAGACAACATAAAGAAATCCACTGTACTCATAAATTTTTCCAACAGTACATAGGGATAGAAAATAGAACCTAAAAGTTAATCTTATCCTTCTCCCAAATACCCATTTTTTTTTCCCAGAGACAAAAATAATCAGCAGTTCTTTTTCATCCTTCCAGATTGTACATATCAGAAACATAAATTTGGGCTAGCAGGAAGCATAGAGATTATGGTGTTATACCACACATGGCTGACTATGTTGTTGAGTCTCAAACCTGGCAACTTGAGAATCACACCGGGCACATGTGCTTGTGTGCCCAAAACCCTAAGAGGTGAATGAAGGAGATAGGACTGAGGCATGGTCACCACCCCTGACCCCTGCAGGGGGAGTGATTTCTAACTTTCCTACTCTATCTTTCTCCAGATGAGTACACAGGACCTATAGCAAAATCTAAAGGAAAAATAAAAAGAAAAGAAAGAAAGAATCTTTAAAAAAAAAAAAAAAGAAGAAGAAGATTTTTGCTATATAGTGAGTACGCTCACCGGGGAGCCAGAAAGAGATAGTAAGAAGGAAAGTGAGAAATCACCCCACCCTCAACCCCCCAGGGAGGATGGCCATGCCACAGTCCCTTCTACTCCATTCTCCTCTTGGGATTTTGGGCACACACGCACATGTACCCAGCATGAGTTTTAAGACACCAAGTCCAGGACTCAAACCACATTCAACTATGTGGGACTCCAGGGACATAACCATTACACCATATGCTGGTCCCAAAAGATAAATTCTAAAAGTCAAGGATTTGGTTTTGTTCATCACTGGGTCTCTAACTACTAGAACAGTAACCTACCAGTAGAAGACAGTCAAGATCTGTTGAATAAATTAATGTATGCGTGCATGTGTGTGTATATTAAGTAAATATACATGACCTAACTTCATTTTTATGCCAATAATTCCAAAAGCAGAGATTCAGGTATACTACTTTATGTTTAAAAACATCTGCTACAGGGGCCGGCAGGTGGTGGGTGGTGAAGAGCGTTGGACTCTCACATGGCCGACCGCGGTTCAGTCCCGGACCTGGCGGCTTGCTTTCTCACTTTCTCTCTCTCTCTCTCTTGCTCTCACTCTGTCCCTTTCTGGTCAAATTAAAATTAATTAATTAATCCTTTTTTTAAAAAAACTGCTACACTGTAAGAAAAATTTTATTATTTTTCAATAAATGTAGAAGATATGAAAAATGTATCTTGCCAATAAAAAGGACAATAAAAAGGACAAAGTAGATACATATGTGCTGATGTGGATGCATTCTTAAGTGAAAAAGAGCAAACTGTAAAATCGTCTCTTATATGATTCTACCTGTATTTTTATCAAAGGAGAGCTTTCCACCTGGCCCGTCCAGCGTTCCTGTAGAAGGTAACCATCACTCGCCCCTAAGGCACTGTGGTTACATACCTAACCTGTTGTTTCTGCCTATTCAATGTGAGAACCTTACAGATAAATTTGTATGTTTTCATTTTTGCTTCTCTCAGGATAGTGCTTGTAGAAAAGACACACTCAGTAAGTATTTGCTGACTGAAAGACTTATTAATAAAAAAGTATTGAGAATCAAATTAACTGCATGAAGAAAAGGAATTTACTGGTAACAGCTATATTGGGACTATGTTTTATTTTAATCCTGGTTTTAATAGCCTCTGAGCAATTTCTCCTTCTATGAATTAAAAAAAAAAGAATATTACTAAAGAAAAATGGTTTTTCTGTGCTATTACTTTTTTTTTATTATTATTATTACTATTCCAGAGGGCATGAGCGCTTGCCAGAGAGAAACAGAGAGGGGGCAGCAAGAAGGCAACTCCACCTCACAGGCACGGGCATGCCACCATCCCTTCTCCTCCATTGCACCCTCCTTTAAGGATTTTGGGCCTGTATGCACAGCAGCTGGGACTCGAACTGCATGGTAGACCATGGGGGATCCAGATCCCTTACCCACCAGACCGTGTTCTGGCCCACTACTATTTCTGGTAATCCTTCACTTACATAACCAAACCTAAGGGGTTTCCCTCACAGTAAGCAAGTCTCCACTCTGAGTGTCCCCCAGTGCAATGGTCGTACTAATTCTCTACACTTAGTGCTGGTCCCACAGGTTCAGACTTAGTCCCACAACACCACCCTCACTTCAGATGCCAATCACAAGCAGTGGGAGGGGTCCAAAGATGTCAGTTATCGTAATCTGCTACAGAAGCTCACAGAACACAGGGACATACGTTTGCTCGTATGTTGTAAAGGTATGATAAAGGGTACAGACAATGACAACATGAAGACAGACAGAGTCAGGGCTAGAAGGGCCCTACGTGGGAACTTCCGTCCCTGTGGAGGTGGGGTGCCCCACACTCCTGGCACATGAATGCTCACCAACCCAGAGGTCTCCAAGCCCTCTAGCTTAGGGATTTTATGGAGGGTTCATCACATAAGCATTATCAATTATTAATCCAATCTCCATCTTCTCTTCCCACAACTAAAGATGGAGAAAAGAGGGCTGAAAATACAAAATTTCTTTTTTTTTTTTTTATTTTATTTCAGGCTTTTGCCTTAGGGTGCATGCGCTGGCTGAGAGACAAAAACAATTAGAGGGAAAGTGAGAAATCATCCCCCAGGGGGATGGTCACAATGCAATCCCTTCTCCTGAACTCTCTTCCCAGGATCTTGGGCACATGCACACATGCGCTTGGCGTGTTTCAAGCCACTGGGTCCGAGACTCGAACCACAGTCAGTCATGTGGCAGAACAGCTATGTAATCGCTACGCCAACTGCTGGTCTCATCTTTTTTCTTTTCTCTTTTTTTTTTTTTTTAAAGAGATTTTTGCTGTAGGGCACGTGAGCTGGCTGGAAAGACAGAGACAGAAAGCGAGAAATTACCCGTCAGGGGATAACCACGCTGCAATCCCTTCTCCTCCATTCTCCTCAGGATTTGGGGCACACATGCACATGTGCTTGCCGTGAGTTTTAAGCCACGGGGTCCAGGACTTGAACAGCAATCGACTACACGGGAGTCCAGCAATGAAACCATTATGCCATCTGCGGTCCCAAAAGTTCTAAATTTCTAATCATGGCTTGGTCTTCCTGGAGAGCAATCCTCATCATGAATCTACGCAGAAGCCCATCAAGAGTTCCCTCATTAGAACAGAAGATGCTCCTACCAGTAACCCAGGAGAGTGCAAGCGGTGCAGGAGCTCTGTGCCAAGAACCAGGGACAGAGAACAAATAGGTATTTCATATTATGGCACAGGCATATACTGAGATCCTGTTGCCATGCCCTAAAACAATAACCACTAAGTCACTGCTAACCAGGACAAATGATCATTAAATTCAGATGATAATGCAATGCAGTTTAGCCATGTGTTCTATCAGCCCTCCTAAAGAATCTTAATCTTACTGATAGAAATGGAGCTAAAAACTTAAGGCCACTTCTACTGTTTCTCTTGGAGATGATAACAAACAGGAATAAATAAAGAAACAAATTGAAGGAAAGAAAACACACAGGCACGCATAAGCAAAACAAGGAAAGCCTAAATTGTTTGAAGGATAAACAGGAAAAAGCCTGTTACTTAACTATGAAAGGGAAACTATTAACAGAGAGGGGGTGGAGGAGGCAACTTACAACACATTTCTCGCAACCAACCAGAAGCAAACAAACAAATGAGTGAGAAAACAAAAAAGCACACCAAGACTAACATCTTCCAGACTGAAGCAGTAAAGTGACTTACGGCGAACATCAGCTCATAAGCACAGGGTGCAACCATTTCTCAACCTCAAATTTTTTTTTTCTCACTTTCCCCCTGGAGATCTATATTGTCACTATGGAAAAACAGTACATGCCTGTCAAACTCATCATTCCAGGATTAAAATCACACTCTGCCTCTTGCCCTTCCCCAAGCCTGTCCCTGCCTGTGTACTAGTCTCACAGACTGAAACCACCCTCCTCGAAGATGCCCATCCTTTATCACTTCCATGGACAACGACCATCAAATCCTGCCAGATTTGACCCCTCATAGCTCCGGGACCCACTTCTCTTTGCTCTCCAGGCCCTCCAATTCAATCCACCATCAGCTCTGGCCTAGACCACTGCCATGGGCAACCGGGTCATGCCGCACCCTGCCACCAGTGACTCTGGCCATGTTGCTCTTTTCACCTTTAGATGTTTTTCTGTTTTTAGGATTAAGAGTAGAACCTTACCAGAGCCCACAGGCCCTGAGTGGCCCCCACTGCACCTCTCCAGGCTCGGTGCACACCGCTCTCCTCTACATGCTGGGCTATGGCCTCTGGTCATCTTTCAGGCCTTTACAAGTCATGCCTCTCCCCCACCACCACCACAGGCAGCTGTGCCATCCCGCTCCCTTCACCTGGTTAATGTCTACTACAGCTTAGGTCTCAGTCCAACTGTTGCATCCTGGAGGAAACTAGGTCAACCTAAATCATTTATTTGCTTCCTAGGACTGTGGGGGGGCTTCCCCCTCTATTTAGCATCCATCTCGATTCGTAGTCACTGACAAGGTTACAAACACTGGCTCAGGACCAGGCCACCTGTGTTGGATCCTGTATCTGCCACTTACTAGCTGTGAGCTTCAGTCCTCTCAGCTGTAAAGTGGGGACAACAGTATCTACTTCACAGCATTATTAGGATTATGTGCCTCTGTTGACTTAGGTCGAAGGTCAGCAAACTATGGCTCATAGGCCAAATCTGCTCTGCTGCCTGTTCCTGTGAATAAAGTTTTATTGGAACACAGGAACTCGTCTGTTCATATACAGCTTGTGTTACTCTCACAGCCAAGTTGAAGAGTTATGACAGAGACCATATGGTACTCAAAGACTAAAATATCTAGTACCTGGCCCTTTACAGAAAATGTTGACCAACCTCTGGCATAGATTATGCTTAGTCTACACAAATAAATATGGATCATGATATGGACATACCTTGAAAATATGCTTAGTGAAAGAAACCAGTCACAAATACCACATAGCTTATGATTCCATTCACACGATAGGTCCAGAAAGGGGGACTCTATAGAAACAGAAAGTTGCCAAGGAATGAGGAGGGGGCAATGGCAGGATAGCTAAAAGGTATGGGGGTTCTTTCCGGGGTGACGAAAATGTTCTAAAACCAAATGTGGTGATGGTTGACAACTCAGTAAATGTACTACAAACTACTGAATTATACATTTCAAATAGGTGAACTGTGTGGTATGTGAATCTGATCTCCAATTACACCTTAATAAAACTGTTTCAAAAAATAACTACTATCTGTATATCCATATCCTCATCAGCCAACAGGCTCCATGAGATCGTGGGCCATGGGGACTTGGCCCGCCGTTTTGCTGCAACACTAAACATACTTTCCATGCTGTACAAATTCAGGAAACATTTGCTGAAGGAACAGTTAATGGCTGGGGAGATGGGCACAGAGACATAAGCACTTAGTTCGCTGGGAAATGCACGACTACGAGCGATGATTTCTGCATGAGGCCTTAGCATGTGGGATTCCAGCAGCTTCGTGTTGCTACACGAGCGAGCCACACCCTTGTGTAAACACCTGAGCTTTTACACTGAGGCTTTTGTTTCCAGGCTCCAGGAAGATATCTACTGGCTCTCTGAGTAAGCAAATCCTGTATTTCTACACATGAAGATGAGCACCTGATGTAGATAAAATGCCTAGAATCTGGGTGCTATTTGTCTCTCTTTTGACTCATCGGAGTTGCTCTCTAAATAACTGTAGATGAATAAATCAAGAAGTGACTACATTTCTTTTAGCACATATTTGTCACCCCTTGCTACCTCATATCAACACATAAAACTGTGAGTGTTTTTCTTTTGAAAATCAGGACAGGTGAGCCTGAACACTCCTACTGCGGCAGCTCCTCAGACTTCTGAGTGCAGAAGAGCCAGGTGCACTGAAGCGAGCCGTGCTGTGATTATAAACCCAGGACTCTGGGGACCTGACAGGGGTACAGCAGCTGACACATGGAGAACAGTCCTGAGTTTGCTTCCTGAGACTTCCCCGGATGTGTGTGTGCCTATAATCTGGAGTTGGCTGAAGCTGTGGGTGGGTAAAGTGGTCAAGACCCTGTTGTGGGTGCCTGTCTCTCTGTCTCTGTCTCTTTTTCTCTTATTCACTCACAGGAAAAAATAAACGAACTTAAAAATATAAATCTAGGCTTCTTACACTATGAAATGCCAGCAAATTACTCAGTGTGATTGTTTAAATGCAATTTCTGGCTCCGCAAACATTCAGGTTCTGATTCAGGGGTCACACATCTCACTTTGAGAAACATCTGTTGGGGGACCAGTAGATGTCATAATGGTTACATCGCTGGACTCTCACTTAGTCGACCATGGTTCAAGTCCTGGACCTGGAGACTTAAAACACACCAGTGTGTGTGCCTGCATGTGCGTGCATGCCCAAAATCCAGAGAGGAAAATGGAGGAGAAGGGATTACAAAGTGGCCATCCCCCCTGGGTGGGGGGTGGGAGTGATTTCTCGCTTTCTGTCTCTCTCTCTGTCTCTCCAGTGAATACATGCAATAGCAAGAATGTCTCTCTAAAAAAAGAAAGAAAGAAACATCTGTCTAAATTAATTGTACTATTTTACATTTGTAACTTATTCGTGAAACAAAAGAAAAGAACAGAAAGGGCCCAGCAAAAATAGTAATAAAATAATAAACTCTAAGATTCAATATAATGTATTTCAACGTAAGTCTACTATAATGCATGGGCAGGAGGGTGTGGCTCCATGGCAAGGGGTAATGTGCTCCTCAGGAGAAGCCAGATCTCACACAGGCAACCATGGCTCGAACTCCTGGCCTACTCAGCCTGAAACACGCTGAGCACTCACCTGAGTGCTCAGGAACTGATGGGCTGGAAGACTACAGAAAGGGGACCATGAAGTGACCAGACCCCATGGAAAGTGTTCATGTCTCTCTCTCTCTCACATGCATGTGCATGCACTCTATCATGAATAAAGAAAACAATCTTATTTTAGGGGGAAAAAAGTACATATGGTAAGACATGAGTATCCTAAGACACACTGGGAGGGGCCAAGAAAGCTTACTGAAGTAAGTTATGTCCAGGAATAAGTGGGACCTCAAGGGTAAGGAACCATGAGCCTAGTTCATTAAATCCAGCCAATGGGACCAGCAGGTGGCACAGTGGTTAAGGTATTAGACATGGCGAGCACATGAGCCCTATGGCAAAAACCAAAATAATAATAATAATAATAATAATCCAGCCAATGAAGTGAAGGAGCAGACATTTTATAAATGAGAAAACTATAGGTCCCTTCGGATGATGGATTTTTTATTCATTCACTCAATAAAACATTTATTGAAAGCTTTTATGTTTAAGTCCTGTTTCCTGGTCTTTAATGTCTCAGATAATGTATTCCACATTTCACATCTGGTAGAGGAGAAATACAAATCCAGATGTCCCTAATTCAAAATCCATGTTCTTTTCATTATAATTCAAAATCAACAGAAATGTCAAATCCATGGCCACTCCAGCTTCCAGCCTATCTCTCCTCCCCTTCAAACCCAAATGTCTTGAAACAGCTGTCTACATGAGTTGTCTTCACTTCCTACCTACCAGTCATTTCAAACCACTGGAAGCTGGGTTGCCTAACCACACCATTTAATTCTCATCCAGGCCACTTAATATTTCCCTGGCTGAAACTAATGGACATTTTTCAGTACTTACTGGATATCTTGAAGCTTGTGACACTGTCTCCTACCCTCTCTTTTTAAATACTCCTTTTTGAGGGACCAGCAGTTGACGTAATGGCTATGTTGCTGGACTCTCATGTAGTCAACTGTGGCTCAAGTCCCGGAACGGTGGCTTAAACTCACACTGGGCACGTGTGCGTGCATGCCCAAGATCCTGAGAGGAGAATGGAAGAGAAGGGATTGCGGCGTGGCCATCCCCCCCTGGGGGGTGAATTCTCACTTTCTGTCTCACTGTCTCTCTCTGTCTTTCTGGCACACGCATGCACCCTATAGCAAAAACTTCTCCAATAAAAATAAGAAATTCTCCTTTTTGAATTCCATGTTACCACACTCACTGGACTTTCTTCCTACTTCTCTGGACATCCCTTATCAGACTCTGTTATGGACCTATTTTGCTTTTCCTGTCTCTGTAATGTTCTATCAAGATCTCGCTCTCATTCTCTTTTATTATTCTTAACAAGGCCTCACTGCTGTGTGATACTCCTGCCTCAGACTCCCAAATAACTCTACAGACACACGATCCCACACCCAGCCATTTTTTAGACAGAATCTGACTACGTTGCCCGGGCCTGCCTCAAGCTTCCAGTTTTCCTATCTCAACCTCCCTGAGTTGCTAGACTTACAGGTGTACACCGCACCTGGCCTCTAGGTTGGCTCAGGAATAGAACCCAGGCCTCCCCTGAAGTCCCAACTTGTGGAACACAGAAAATTAGCAACAGGGACTGCCATGGCTGGGTCGCCTTTCTTCCTTTTTCTAGACATTTTCATCTACTCCAATGGGAGGGAAAAAAATGACCATTTATATCGTAATGACTCCCACATCTTTACCTTCAGCCTGGGTGTCTGTCCTTCCTGAGTGAACTTCATATCTATACATCCCATCATCATCTGGTATTTCCATTTGGTTATTCCCTAGACCCCTCAAACAACATGTCCAGAACTGAGTCATCGCCTCTAACCAACTCTCTCCCAACTAACGTTACTCTTCTATTCTGCCCTCTGCCATTCCCAATCAATAAAAAAGCCTTGACCCCTACTCTATGTCTCTTGAATATGTCACTCTTCATCTCCATTGTCACCTCTGGCTCAGACACCAGTATCTCTCTGTAACAGACTTGGCCTGGTCTTCCTGCCTCCACACTCATTCCTACAAAGACTATGCACACACAATGCAGCTGGGGGTTCCTACGACCAGTTCTGAGTATGTCTTTACTCTAAATCCTTGCATTGTTTGTCCATGGTCTTGGGGAACGTTTCAAACCCCTGCATGTTTACCTGACTCTCTAAGCCTCATTTCTTCACATTCCTAATCCTTGGTCTCAATGAACATCCATCTCCTGGAATGTGCCATGTTTAGCCCCATTTTCTGGCCCTTTATACACTGGTACTACCGCCTGGAGCACTTTCCTCGCCTTCACCCTGATCATTTCCTAACATCTTTTAGGCCGACGCTTGGGAATTCCTTCCTCTACAAAGCCTTCCCTAAACTTAGGCCAGGTCTGGGTTAGATCTCTCCACACCACACTTCCACTGTTTCACACGGCTGTCTCTTACAGCGTACGTCACATGACACCGTCACAGCCCACACCCCTGTGTGCATCCCTGCAACAGGAGGACACATTTCCGCAGAGCAGGTGGCATCTGCTCAGCACACACTCGGTGCAGTGCCTCGTACCCACAGGTGTTCAGAAATAATTGCTGAATAATGAATAAACGAATGAATGGGGCTCTAAGAATAAACTCACTCATGCTTGGAAAAAGCACAATAAGGAACAGAACAATACCTACTCCTACCTTTAAAACAATGTAAAATTTCAGTCTGTGGCTTGTTGAGAGGGACAATTGTATACCTCATCTCTCTTACTTAAATGGGAGCATCATGGACACACAAGGCTTATAAGAGTCGTTCATCTGGAACCAGCAGATGGGATAATGGTTATATTGCTGGACTCCCATGTAGTCAACCACAGTTCGAATCCTGGACCCAGAGGCTTAAAACTTATACTGGGCGCATGTGGGTACATGCCCAAACTCCTGAGAGAAGAAAGGAGGATTGTGGCATGGCCATGTCCTCTGGGGGGTGATTTCTTGCTCTCTGTCTCTCTCTATCTCTCTGGCAAGCGCATGCACCCTGTAGCAAAAATCTCTCTTAAAAAAAAAAGAGTTGTTCATCTCGGTACTCTCATAATCTAGAATAGTATTTGATACAAGGTAAAATCTCAGGAAACATTTGTTGCATGAATTCATCAATGAACAGATTTACTCATAACAATCACATACTCATAACAATCACAATTAGGAGGGCCAGACAGTGGTACAACAATCAAAACAAAATGGTCAGAGAGGCTAACCCAAATGAGAAGGTTCCAGGCTCAAGTCCTGAGCCCTCCCTGAGTGTACCAGGCACGTGCACGCCAATGAGAATCAGGGCTGGCTGAGGCTGGGATGGATCACAGCATCAAGACCCTGCTGGAGGTGCCGTCCCTCTGCTACTCTCTTAGGTGCTCTTGCTCATGGAAGAAATAAACTTTAAAAAACATTGCAACTTGGGCCAGCAGGTGGCGTGGTGTTTAAGGGCGCTGGACTCCCACATGGCCAACCGTGATTCAAGTCCTGGATCTGCAGCTTTCTCTCTCTGTCCCCCCCCCGCCCCCCATCTGTCTGTCTATCTGTCTGTCCCTCTCTCTCTCTCTCTCTCTTTCTATTCAAGTCGAGTCAAATTTAAAAAAAAAAAAAAAATTGTAACCCTGTGACAAAATGGTAAATGTGAATTAACCTGTACTTTTGAAACATTTTGTTTTGAGGACATCAAAATCCCCTGAAGTTCTGCCAATAAAACATCCAGACGGAGGCAGAGATACACAGCATAACTAGTCCCCACTATTAAAAACCCTACTTAACTGGGCCTAGCCGTGAGGATGGCAGGTGGTCGGGCACCACTGCAGGCTGCTGGAACTGTGTGGGAGGTCCTGGATTCAGACCTTGGGTCACCTGAGCACGCTGGGCAAACCCATGGCTGCCCCATGACCCTGGCTAGCTGGAAGTCTGGAAGGAGGACTGCAATGTGGGGAGATCTTGTCAAGTGTGCCTGCCCCCACCCCATTTTTTTCTCTCGCTCTCTCATGAAAGAAAGATAGAATGAAACTTAAAAAGAAAAAAACAAACAAACTAAAAACAATCCCTATTTAGCTAAAGGAAAAAACATTAATTCCAATGTTTTGGACAGATCTTACACGTTTCTCACACTGGAGAGGAGCTCTTTGTGCTGTGCAGTGCAGCCGGGTGCTCTTGGCCTTGTAACATGACAGCACGGATACAACCAGGAACCCCCGTGCAGCGGAGGAGGACAACGCCAACTCCTGGCCAGAGGGTGCTGCTCCACACCACAGGCGAACTGCAAGAGCTGGTTCTCTTTCTGCCATTTTCTTCCTAGGCTCATTCCATATGCATCACTGCACAGACCCACAATGACCAGACAAGATTATTCATCCAAAACCTGATGCCTCTCCTCCAAAGACACACGCTCGTAGAACTCCATCTCCCTGATAAATCATTCATGTCCTTTTATCTGCCACTTTTACAAGACTCTAAACATGCCTAGTGGTAGTAAACTTCAGCTCTCATATATACTGAGAGCAAGCAACGCAGTTCCCTTTTATCAAAATTTTCCTGAATGATTCAGAAAAATACAGCCATTCAGGGAAGTCATTATCACCAATGTTGAGAGGGAAGCCATGGTTCGAAGAGGTACATTTAGAATGACTTGCAATTTCATAGAGTTACATTACACTAAACCCACCAAATGATTACAGTTAATATACTATATTAACTTCTTACTTTCCCACTTTCGAGGTGATATTATTTTGAATTTTATTTTTTTCCTAACATATTACTTCACGCTCCAAATAATTACAACCCTGTCTGACACACATGCAAACACACAAGAGCTCAGAAAATCTTGTATCTCTCATGGGGCTAATTAAAAAGGATTTTTATTTCTATAAGGAATGAATGAGATCTTTGTTAACCCACATTACCAGGAGTCTAAATGACCCTGGATTTATCTCGCCCTAGTTTTCAAAATGTAACTGACCCAGGATAAAGTAAGCTTATCTCCAAAATTCTGACAAAAACAGAAGCCAAAATTGTATACACAATCGTAAAAAAGACTTTTTTCCTGAAAAATAATCATACAACACAAATACCACAAGTGCTCTTATTTTATTTTTCATCTAATTGAATAGTTTAAGATGATAAAGTTTTGTAATCTCCAGGCCTCCCCCAAAAAAAATTTTGTAAGAAAATAATACCAACTACTATGATATGAGCAATTTTCTGGACGCTTTTGTGTTACAATAAAACACTGATAGCCAGCGAAGAACTACAGTGATTATTTTCTCTGGGCTTAATAATCATCTAGCCAGCCAAAACACCCCAGAGATGTTTGGCTTTTTTTCATAATAATCAAGCAGTCTGAATTGGTTAGGAAAACAAAAATGTTATCTGCTAATATATGTCTTTTTCTGATTCTTCCCTCATGATTTCCATCAAAATCTCACACTGGGCACTGTATACAACAGGAGAGAAATTCTACCCAGAACATTTTTTTTAAATCCTGTCCCTCTTTCCAGTACTTCACATGGTTTCATTCACTCACAGTCTAAAGGCACAACAGATTTTTCTCTCGAAAACACAATACTAAAGTACTATTGAGCGCCAGAACACCACAGACACACCTTTCTGGCTCAGGTCTAAAGAAGTCCACTGTTTCACCCTATCTGATCATTTTCATGAACACTGAACGGTTCTTTCAATTCAGGGCACTTAAGAGAATTTGGTTTGTCTAGTGGAATGACCACACATTTATTCATTTACGATAGTCTGCTGAAGGTCTAAAATGGTCAGAAACTGCGCACAATAAAGATACAAAGGTCTCCCATGCAGGGTAGCTGAAGCCCAGCTGGAAAAGTCAGCAAGATGATTAAATCAAGTATGAGCCATGGACAAAAGGACGCTCCGGGAGACGCTCAGTGAGAAGACTGCTAACTGCAGGGAAGTTCTGGTCAAGGTGTTTGATTTGTGCAAGTTTTACAGTAAAGAGAACATATAACCCCTTGCGAATGCGATATTATAGAGAGCACTTTTTTTTATTTTTCACTTCCTTAAAATCGAAACATGAAATGATAGTCCAGACATTTTCAGTCATATTTTGGTTGAATTTGGATGATGGATACCAAAATTAGGAACAAGACCTTGTAAAGGAAAAGACTTCAACTCATTTCCTAATAATAACGTTATCTGGATCCTGGGCCATTTTCTCACTCCCACATGACATTTACAGGCGAAAGCACAACTGGACCTTGTACACTTGAAAGTGCTCGGTCTATTTCTCTGCGTACCCTTAGCACCTGGCCCACTGCACAGAGCTGACCCTCGGCATTGGCTGATTAATTAAATAATAAAATCAATCATGACATCCCGAGCCAGCCCGGGCCTGCTGATTTCATGAGTTGGAGCCCACAGAACCAACTACACAGTACAAGTCCCTGAAAAACATGCCAGGTACACGTGTGTGTGCACCCAAAAATCTCAAAAAAGAGAGAAAAGATGGAGAAGAGACTGTGGCATGACTCTTCCCATGAGGGGTGATTTCTCATTTTCTCTGTCTCTCTCCAGCAAGCACATATGCCTCTAACAAATTTTAAAAATACATGTATCTATCATGATGCTTATACTCTATCCCACTCATCGTGGATAACTTCCAGAGTTACTGAAAGGAACACGTAAATGGAAAGCTCCCCTTCAGATGGATACTCACTAAATCATGAATTTAAATGGAATAATGTTATGAGGTTATTACCTCATAATGGAGACTCCCATTTCACCCCTGAGCCTTGCCAAGTAATGATACCTGCCTACCCAGAAGGCACAGAGTGCTTTTTAGTCTTTATAACATATGTCACCTACATGATAACAGCACTAAATAAAACATATGAGCACTGTTTGAAATGACACAGTACCTGGGCTGAACGTGGTTTTATACAGGTTCACGCCGGTGGGTAAACCATTCCCCAGCACCTCGGCAGGACTGCGTGAAAGCTAACTCCTCTTGTGGTGGCAAAGGTAACTGAATACACATTCCTTCCTAATTCTATGTCCAAGTAACAATTACAGTATCCAGATGCTGTTTTTCTTTTTTTTTTTTTTTAGAGGTTTTTGCTACAGGGCATGTGCACTCGCCAGAGAGACAGAAAGCGAGAAATCACCCCCCTGGGGGGATGGCTGTGCCGCAATCCCTTCTCCTCCATTCTCCTCTTGGGATCTTGGGCACGCATGCACATGTGCCCAGCGTGAGTTTAAACCACCGGGTCTGGGACTTGAACCACGGTAGACTACATGGGAGTCCACCAACGTAGCCACTACACTATCTGCTGGTCGTAGCCATTACACTGTCTGCTGGTCCCGCAGATGCTGTTTTTCTAAAGCACTGGCCTATGTTGTTTTCATAAAAATAATAATTTTCATAAAAATAATTTGCTTCTGTAACATACATTTATCCTTTTTTTGGACAACAAATTATTATAGCTGCTTTTTAAAAAAGAAATAAATTAAATCCAAAATATATAAGGAAAGAGTCCAGGACAGTTCAAAATCACTTACAGCTGGGAACCAGCAGTTAGCATAATGGCTATGTTGCTGGACTCCCACGTAGTCGACCGCGGTTCGCGTCCCGGACCCAGTGGCTTAAAACTCACGCCAGGCGCGTGTGCGTGCGTGCCCAAGATCCCGAGAGGAGAATGGAGGAGAAGGGATTGTGGCGTGGCCATCCCCCCGGGGGGTGATTTCTCGCTTTCTGTCTCTATGTCTCTCTTTGTCTGTCTGGCGAGCGCACGCACCCTATAGCAAAAAAACCTTTCCAAAAAAAGTCACTTACAGCTGATATTTTTTTAACTGCCAGAGGACACACGTGCTCACCAGAAAGAGACAGAGAGATGAGTGGCAAGGACAGAACACCTCAGTGGGACATGGTCATGTTGCAATCCCTTCTCCTCCACCTCTATATCCTGTCAGGATTTCGGGCATATAAGCATGTGCACCTGATGCACTTTTCAAGCTACCAGGGCCAGGATTCAAACTCCAATCAGTTATGTGGGATCTGGCTCCCTTAACAACTAGACAACAGGGCCAGCTCTATGGCTGTCATTTTAAATTTCTCAAGATGAACCAGCCTAGTTGGCCAATTTCACTCATTATGGTTTTCAAATAAGTCCTTCACCTGTGAGATGCTTTTAGTCTTTCCATAACATGGGAAATTCTCAAAAATTTCTATGTAAAGTGGGACCAGCAAATGGCATAATGGTTACATTGCTGGACTCCCATGTAGTCGACCGTGATCCAAGTCACAGACCCAGCGGCTTAAAATCATGCCAGGCACATGTACATGCGTGCCCAAAATCCCTAGAGAAGAGAGGAGAAGGGACTGCAGCGTGGCCATCACCCTTGGGGGTGATTTCTCCCTTTCTGTCTCTCTGGCGAGCACATGTGCCCTATAATAAAAAAAATAAGACAAAATAAACTCTTTCAAAAAAAAAAGAATTTCTGGGAACCAGAAGTTAGCATAATGGCTATGTCGCTGGACTCCCACGTAGTCGACCACAGTTCACGTCCCAGACCCAGTGGCTTAAAACTCACACCGGGTGCATGTGTGTGCGTGCCCAAGATCCCGAGAGGAGAATGGAGGAGAAGGGATTGCGGCGTGACCATCCCCCCTGGGGGGTGATTTCTCGCTTTCTGTCTCTATGTCTCTCTCTGTCTGGCGAGTGCACGTGCCCTATAGAGAAAACCTCTCCAAAAAAAAAAAAAAAGAATTTCTGTGTGAAGCACCTTCTCTACAACAGCCTATTTTATTTTAAGTGCATTGACCTATAATATTACAGCCTTGTTATTACTACTGTTAAAATGCTTACTAAAAATGCACTAAGTAAAGTTAATAATGCAACCCCTATTATCTCAAACGGCTCACCGTCAAAGCCTCTGAGCCTCTCCTCTCTACCTTCATATCCACCTTCGATAGTCACAAAGTCCTACGGAGTCTTCCACCCTAATGGTTTCCTAGCCGTCCCACACTTTCACACTCGTCGCTATCACTCTAGCCCAGGCAAACATTACCCAACACCGAGACATTTGCAAATACTTCCTCAAGTGGCTACTCCCACTCTACTTTCTCACCCTTTTCCAGGCTTCCCATATCTCAATGTCACATTCACCCCCTAAGGCACAACTCTGACATGTGACCATGTAACTCTCATTCTCAAAATCCATAACTATGCACTGCCTAAAAAAATAAAAACCTCAAACTTCTTGGGTTGGAATACAACTCTCTAAGGATCTTAATCTCAGCAATATTTCTGAAGGGATTCCTACTTCGACCTCAAATTACATTAAATGGTAAAGAAAATAACCTTTTTTTTTTTTTTTTGAGACTTTTTTGCTATAAGGTGTATGTGCTCACCAGAGAGATAGAGATAGAAAATGAGAAAACACCCCCAGGGGGAATGGCCAAGCAGCAATTCCTTCTCCTCCATTCTTCTCTTGTGTGTGTACACACACACACCAGGTGTGAGTTTAAGCCACTGGGTCTGGGACTCAAACTGCAGTTGACTACGTGAAAGTCCAGCAATGTAACCACTATGCGACCTGCTGATCCTTCTAACTTTCTTCAAAATTTATTTATTTCTGCCATGAGAGACAGAGAGAGACAGGTACCTCCAACAGTATTTTCATACCATGACCCACCACCAGTCAGCCTAACCTGAGTCACAGGAAGGTCCTGAGAACAAACCTAGGGTCCAGTTGCATTTCCACTGGTACCACACCTGATCCTTCCCTTCCAACTTTAAAATTCTGTGAACTGGTGGTTAAGGTGCTGGACTCCCATGTGGCCGACTATGGTTTGAGTCTCAGACCTGGAAGGTTGCTTGCTCACTTTCCCTCTCTCTCTTTCTCTCTGTCTGTCTCTCACTGGTGAGCTCATATGCCCTACAACAAATTACAAAGTAATAATATAAAAAATTAAATATATAATTCTTAAAAAAAAAATTCTGTGATACTTATCCAACTTTACATCCCTCACTGTTTTCAAATCATATGTATCAGACACTTTAAGACACTGTCTCTTGGACACACCTTTCTTACCTAAAAGGCTTAGCAGAGCTATTGTTTCAGACAAAATATGCAGCTACTATTTTCTTAAGATAAAAGAGAAGCAAGCACTTAACTGTCAATTAAGAAATCCAAACAGAAAGATAAAAAGGTGGATCGACCCTGTAACCGAAGAAGTTAAGCCCACATGGGCAATGCAGTTGGAATCCCTGCCTTGGCAGTTTGAAAAACATGCTGGGCAGATGTGCATGTGTGCCCAAAACCCTGACGGGATGGAGAAATGGAGGAAAAGGGATTACGTGGCCATGCCCCACTCAGGGAGTCCTTTATCTCTCTTTTTCTCTCTAGAGAACATACATACCCTCTGCCAATACAAAAAAAATTTTTTTTCTTAATGAACACCTTATCAAAACAAAAAATTTCAGAGAGCCCTTTATTTATCATCATAATAGCCTAAATTTCAAATTTACTTAAATGTGGGCCATCCAAAATAATCCAGCGAAAAACACACTAAATTAACACAAATCCCATTTTTATTTATTTTATTTATAGAAAGTTCAAAATTCCCTTTTTTTATTTTATTTCCCACATTTTTTTTTGAGAGGTTTTTGCTATAGGGCGCGTGATTTCTCACTTTCCTTCTCACTGCTCGCCAGACAGACAGAGAGAGACAGAGAGATCAGAAAGCGAGAAATCACTCCCCCCAGGGAGTGGATGGCCACGCCGCAATCCCTTCTCCTCCATTCTCCTCTCGGGATCTTGCGCTCACCAGGGCACGCACACGCAGCAATCCCTTCTCCTCCACACGCACCCGCACACGCACCCGGCATGAGTTTTAAGCCACCAGGTCCGGGACGCGAACCGTGGTCGACTACATGGGAGTCCAGCAACATAGCCATTACGCTAACTGCTGGTCCCTACTGATTGTGATTTGAATCCTAGCCCTGGAATTTTGGAAAACACACTGGGCATATGCGCAAGGGTGCCCCAATCCTAGAAAGATATGGAAAAGAGGAGAAGGGATTGTGGGGTAACCACACTGAACTGGATGCTCCTTTTTCCCTCTCCCTCTTTCTCTTTTTCTCTGTCTCTGTCTCTCTCTCTGGTGAGTTCACACACCCTGGCAATTAATAATAATAAAAATTCTTGGGACCAGCACATGGTGTAATGGTTACGTCATTAGACCCCCATGTAATCGACCATGGTTCAAGTCCCGGAACCGGCAGCTTAAAATCCATGCCAGGTGCATTGTGCATGCACTGCCAGAATCCCAAAAGGAAAATGGAGGCATGGGGATTCTGGCCTGGCCATTTCCCCGGGAGGTGATTTCTCGCTCTCGTCTCTGTCTCTCTGGCAAGCGCACACATCCTTTAGCAAAAAATCTCCCCTTAAAAATAAAAATAAACTTAAAAGATCTTATGACCAGTGATCCTGAGCTTCTCATATTGCCAAAATCTCTTTTCTCATATTACTCCAAGGCTCATTAGCACGCGTGTAGTTCGTGAAATATGACTGCTTACGCAGTGTATGAAGCCAAAGGCTTTTAAGATCAGTGCCAACAGCTTCCAGTTAAGTAGTTCTTAATGGAGATAATATTGTCTACCAATTTTTTTTGCCCAAATATCTAATAATCCTGCCAGGAAACCAAAGTTACCTTCAGAAAAAGATACAATTCCCTTCCTTCCTTTCTTCTTTTCTTCCTCCCTCCCTCCCTCCCTTCAACAATTTGGACAAAAAGAACCATTACAAATCCAATGTAAAACTTAACTTGGGAACTCTATTCATTTCACAGTAAGCTTTCATTCTGCAGGCATGGGAACCTCTTAATATCACTGATACCTGGCTAATGGGAACAGACCTTGCCAGCCTCACCTTCAGGGCATTCAGTACCTGCTTTCCCTCCCTCCCCTACAGAACAAAGCACCTGGAGCACACTCTAACCAGTCATGAAAGCAAATCATTCAGCCTACATGGCTATCGCATTTCCACTGCTAAATAGCCCATATTGGTCTCCTACTGTAAAGCAAATTGTATAACCTAGTACATTCAAAACATGCTATATGAAACCACTCATTTCTCAGTGATTTGCTATGTATTATATTTTGAGATATTCATGAACCTAAGATCACTACTGTTACCTGAAAATGCTGGTCTACGTTCTAAATGTAAAGTTTGATATGGGTTGAATAAGATAGGCTAAAGTATAATGGATTTACCAGAGAAAGTTCTTAGGAAAATCCTTTCTTTCAAGTTGTGCTTTGAAATGTGTCAGAGGGGGTGAGAGGTGCAGCAGAAAAAAAAAAAAAAACTATCCTCCAAATCAAAACCCAGCTCTGCTGCTCACGAGCTGTGTGACTCAGGGAGAGTAACTCAGTCTTTCTGAGAAATAACTCCTTTCTCTGTTCATCAAAGATACAAAGATCTACAACTTTGTGCTAAGGATCAAGTGTGATAATGTAGGCAAAAGTGCTGGTAAGCTAAAGCATGCTATGTGAAAGCCAAGAAGCTTGCTCTGTAGTGAGAAAGAAAGTTTTATTAAAGTTAACAATGGGGGACCAGCAGTTAGCGTAATGGCTATGTCGCTGGATTACCATGTAGTCGACCGCGGTTCACGTCTCGGACCCAGTGGCTTAAACTCACGCCGAGCGCATGTGCGTGTGTGCCCAAGATCCCGAGAGGAGAATGGAGGAGAAGGGATTGCGGCATGGCCATCCCCCCTGGGGGGTGATTTCTCGCTTTCTATCTCTCTGTCTCTCTCTGTCTGTCTGGCAAGCGCACCCGCCCTATAGCAAAAACCTCTCAAAAAAAAAAAAAAAAAAAAGTTAACAACGAAAATGTTGAAGATGCTAAAATAGATACAATGGGAAAACTGAGGAAGGAGCCTAAGAGAGGTTAGCACTCCAGGGAGGAGGCTGTCTAGCCGACTGTGGGATGGGTAGGGATGGATCAGCTGGACTTCTTCCAGTGTTGGAGGAGGGACCAGGAAGCTAAGGGGAACAACCTAAAGTAAGCCACACAGGGGACTTGGACCCTAGGGAAATATGAGGCTGTGGTCTAGGGTGCTTGGGGTGTGGTGGGAGATGAAGGGAACGAGGCGAGTACCAGATTGGAAAAAGCCAAGAAGTCTAGATTTCATCCCACATGTGATGGGGAACCATGGAAGAGCAATGTCATATCAAAAAACAAACGAGGACCAGCAGGTGGCGTGGTGGTTAAGGGTGCTGGACTCCCACATGGCCAAAACATGGTTCGAGTCCCAGACCAGGTGGCTTGCTTTCTCACTCTCTCTCTCTCTCACTTTGTCCCTCTCTGGTCAAATTAAAAATACATAATAAATAAAGTTAAATAATTCTTTTTAAAAATTAAAAAGAAAAAAAACCACAGGTGCTGACAGTGGTGCAATGGTAAAATGCAGTGTTCTACAAGGCTGACACGCATGGAAGAGTTCAAATTCATGTCTGGAGACCACCCTTAGTACATCAGGCACACTCATACTGTGATCCAGGGCTGCTCGAGGCTTGGGGCTGGATTATGATGCCTAGACCCTATTGCAGTGCTATCTCTCTCTTCCTCTGTCTCTCTCACTCATGGGAGAGATAAACAAATCTTTAAAGAAAAAAAGAGAGTAAAAACAAGACTTATGGTTAACACTTTTTCCTATACTCCATGAGGTTTCCACTCTACTTGAGTACTTCTAGATGAGAAAGACTTTGAGGCGAAGATTTAGACTACAGAAACATAAAAAGAAATGACGGTGAATTTACTGAGTCCCTGTGTTGGAAGAAGCACTGTGCTAAGCTCTTTGCATGCATCGTGGCTCATCTTCAGCCCAGTTGCAATGCGTGTATTATCATCCACGTTATGCAAATGGGGAAACTGAGACTTAAAAAAGGTAACATCTTGCCATCAAGATGGTTATGTCACTGAACTCCCATGTAGTCAACCAGGGTTTTGAGTTCTGGGCCCAGTGGCTTAAAACTCACACCGAGCATATGTGTGTACATGCCCAAAAGCCCCAGAGGACAATGGAGAAGAAAGGATCCCAGTGTGGCCATTCCCCCAGGGGGCGATTTCTTGCATTCTGTCTCTCTCTGTCTCTCTCTGTCTCTCTGGTGAGTGCACGTGCCCTGTCGCAAAAATCTCTCTCAAAATAAAAAGATAACATCTCTTGTCCAAGTTTAAAGAACTGCTAATTGGCAAAGCCAATATTAGATATGAAACTCACCGATTTATTGCAGCCAAAACTTGACAGAAAAACAAGAACACTGGGACCAGCAGTTAGTGTAATGGCTATGTTGCTGGACTCCCATGTAGTCGACAGCAGTTCAAGTCACAGACCCGGTGGCTTAAACTCACGCCGGGAGCGTGTGCGTGCGTGCCCAAGATCCTGAGAGGAGAATGGAGGAGAAGGGGTTGCGGCGTGGTCATCCCCCTTGGGGGGGGGGGGGTGGGTGATTTCTCGCTTTCTGTCTCTCTGTCCCTCTCCGTCTTTCTGGCAAGTGCACGCACCCTATAGCAAAAACCCCTCCAAGAAAAGAAAAAAGGAAAACAAGAACACTGATTTCTTTTTCAGTTAAATGAAAATTTGACTCTAGGGGTCAGCAGGTGGCATGGTGGTTAAGGTACTTGACTCCCACATGGCCAAACATGATTCAAGGTCCATAACTGGTGGCTTGCTTTCTCATTTTTCTTCCCTCTCTCTCTGGTGAGTCCATGTGCCCTATAGCAATTTTTTTTTTTTTTTGAGAGGTTTTTGCTATAGAGTGTGTGCGCTTGCCAGAAATACAGAGAGAGACAGAGAGACAGAAAGCAAGAAATCGCCCCCCCCAGGGAATGGCCACACCACAATCCCTTTTCCTTCATTCTCCTCTCAAGATTTTGGGCATACACACACACGTGCCCAGCATGAGTTTAAGCCACCGGGACTGGGACTCAAACCACAATCGACTATCTGGGAGTCCAGCAACATAGTCATTACACCAACTGCTGGTCCCCCCCTATAGCAAATATTTAAAAAATAGTAATATAGGGCCAGCAGATGGCATAACATTAGTTACGTCGCTGAATTCCCACATGGCCAACCATGGTTCAAGCCCCATACCTGGTGGCTTGAAAATCATGACAGGTGTGTGCGCATGTATGTCCAAGTTCCCAGGAGGAAAATGGAGGAGAAGGTACTGCAGTGTAGCAATCCCCACCAGGGGGTGATTTCTCACTTCCCCTCTCATTCTCTATATCTCTCTCCAGCTAGTGCACATGCTCTTAAGGCAAAAAGCTCTCTCTCAAAAAAAAAATAATAAATTTAATTAAATTTATAATTCTTAAAAAGAAAATTTGGTTCTATTTGTGAATAAGATTAAAATGTTATATATGATCTTACAGAAATATAAATTTGTATATAAGATGTAGATTATAATATTATGTTAAAAATATACTTACTGAAAAAAAAACATTTTTGGAGAGGTTTTTGCTATAGGGCGTGTGCGCTTAAGACAGAGAGACAGAAAGCAAGAAAATCATCCCCCAGGGGGGATGGCCACACCGCAATTCCTTCTCCTCCATTCTCCTCTCAGGATCTTGGGCACACACGCACACATGCCCGACATGAATTTAAGCCAATAGGTCCAGGACTCGAACCACGGTCGACTACATGGGAGTCCAGCGAGATAGCCATTACGCCAACTCCTGGTCCTACCTACTGAATTTTTAAAATTCTTACTTCAAGTAAGAATTTACCTCTCAAGAACATAAATGTTTCTGGGGCCAGCAGGTGGCATGGTGGTTAAGGGTGCTGGACTCCCAGATCCCAACCGCAGTTTGAGTCTCAGACCTGGCAGCTTGCTTTCTCATTTTCTCTCTCTCTCTCTACTTCTCTGGTCAAATTAAAAAAATAAACAAATCAAGTTAAACAAAACAATTTCTTTAAAAAAATAATTTAAATGTTTCTTACTTTATAAAAATTATACAATGTTTCTTTTTTAAAAGACACATGTAGTTTTTCCAGTAATGACTGATTTCTATCTCAGTTCCAAAGTCAAGAAGCTAATCATTCAAAATACATTGTTTTAATCAAAAGGAAAACAATGTTTTTGGAAACTTTATCATAAATAATGATTTTTTTTAAAAAACCTATGGCTTTGGCCTTGCTTCAGAGGCTCAGTCAGCAGTGTACTGAACTGCAGAGCTGGAAGCCATGTGGCCAACCTCGGCTTGAGATCTCTGTCCTGGTCCACCTGAAACATGGCCGGCATCCACACACACACACGATGCTGAGAAGGTAGAAGGCTGGGAAACAGGATCGTGGCGTGATGAGACTCTATCAAGGATTCTTTTTTCTCTCTCTCTGTCTCTCTCTCTCTGTCTCTCTCTCTCTCATAGAAATGCACAGACTATCATAAATTAAATAAACTTTTAAAAAATCAATGGCTTTTAAGTAACATCCTAAAAATGTTACATATATAATACTATCTATAATCTTAACATTAATATAGTTTCATAAATATTTTCTAAGATCTGCCATAGTCTTATTTCTTTTATCCTAGCTAATTCAACTCCAAGATTTGCTTTATGAACACAAGTGGAAAGTCTAGTGGCTAACAAATTTTCAAAATACACACAGCATAAACATCGCCAATCTCCACAAAAAGCAGTAAAAAAACCAGACAGCATGTATGTAGATGCACACGTGATTCATGTGACTAAAGGCCATTCCCCCCAATACTGCTACTATTCTACTCTATTAGGGCAAAATAATGGAGTGCATTTAAAAGAGGCCATGCAAAAAGATACAAAATAAGTGCAAACAATGCCGAGCATACTCTGGTGAACGAAGTTTTTACTCAAATAAAATAAATATCCTCAGAGGAAGAAACCAGAGATACCAAATTCCAGGTATCCCTAAAGACCCAAGACAGCAATAAAGACATTTAAGCATACAGAAGGTTCCTACAGTTGGAAAAATAAAAAGAGATAATATTTTTTTAAAACACCATTAGACAAAAAGCAATGATTTGAGCGCAGCTATGATCAAGTTTTCCACAGTCTCTATGGGGATGACCCCACCTAATTTTAATTACCTTGCAGTGAAATGTGGAGATCATCAATGCCCAAGGAACCCTGTTCGTCTTCAGCGGGAAGCTCAGGGCTGGATGCCATTCTTTGCCGCAGTGGAGATTATTCCATGTCCATCTCAGTTAAAGTGAACTGAAAGTGAAAGGGGTAATAAACATTTTCATTAGCAGCTTGGTCCTTCTGCATTTCTAGCAAACATGCATTGCCAGAAAATGGCAGCAACCAAAAACTGCTCGGAAAGACATATGTCTTTCTAGCCAGCGTTTCCTTAGTTCGTGAAGAACAAAGTAACTACGCCTTCTTTTTGAATCATAATCAAGATTTTTGCCCTGTGACCTATTCACGCTCCTTGGAGCCGCTGGCGGAACTCCAAAAGAACAGCACTGTGGGTTCTATGCTGGGGTGAAAAGGAAAGCCGAGCAATCTGGTGCCGTAACTGGAAGAGGAAGTCCAGTGGACACAAAGGGACATCTGAGGCATCTGTAGATCCCTAACTGCTAACCTTCAACCTGCAAGGATGTTCCTTACAACTTTTAACTGTTCTTTTTCTGATCCATAAATGTTGCCACTTATTGGAAACAATGAGGGCTGAGCCTGCATACCTTCACAGCAAACTGAAACAAAATACATCAAAAGAATATTTTGATGAGTTGTTTATTTTATTGGATTGCTTTTTCCAAGTTCTTAGTTTTCTATCTATACCTTTCTTCCCCTAAACCTACCTTGACTCTTAAAGAATTCTTCCGGTAAGAGTAAATCTTAATCGACAACTCTATAAAAGCATTGCTTTGTGCATGTGTGCACACACACACCTCTATTCGTTTCTGGGAGCTGAGAATAAACATTGATTTCTCCAATACAGGTGATCAAGTAACAAAATAAATCTACCCAAACATAAAAATATAAAATGTATTAGTGGCTGGATAGAGGGATGGTTACATGTATAGATTCGTGACCAAGCAAGTATTATAAAACATTCATGTTAGAATGTATTAAATATATAGATTTTCATCATAAAAGGTTGTTTTACAGTTTTTTTTTTTTGTTTTTTGTTTTTTGTTTTTTACTTATTAGTATTCAGTTTGACCAGAGAGAGTGAGAAAGCAAGCCACCAGGTCCAGGATTCAAACTACAGTCAACCAAGTGGCAGTCCAGGGTTCCAACTACCATGCCACCTGACAGGCCCCATAAAAAGTTTTTATGGAATTATTCTATTTAAATTGTTATTATTATTATTTCATTTAACCAGAAAGCGTTAAAAAAAAAAAAAAAGTGAGAAGGCAAGCTGTCAGGTCCAGGACTTGAACCACAGATGGCCAGGTGGGAATCCAGTGCCTTAACCATCACGCTACCTGACAGCCCCCATGGAAAAAATGTTTAATTCTGCTGTACATAGAAAATTTTCATAATAAAATATTGGAGAAAACTAAAACATAAATAAATCTAAGGGAAATAGGTAGACCAATAATTGATCATATTAATTATCAAGTAGACCACTTTTTAAAATGCAAAAAATAAAAATCAGTTAACAATATATGCCAGAGACAACTCCAATCTTTCAACCATCTTCCCCACTGTTTATCACTAAGACCCCTTTTATTATCTCTCCCATGGATCACTGTTGTTAAATATTTTACCTACCACATAACCTTTGTTAGTTAATAATTAATTTGCTTATCCTTTGAATTAAGATGAATAAGAACCAACAGAAATAAGCATTGCTACACCGAATTGATACAATTTTAAGATTCTAACAGACAGGAAAGGCTGTTTAGTTCAAGGGAGTCTTCACGGCCTGATGACTGATACAGATACAGACGTTCTCTGCTCCATGATCTACTGAGGACCTTCACCGCCCCTTCCCTCACCCTGAGGCTCCTGAGCACTAGGAGACCATGCACACCTTCATTCTGACAGGAGAAAAACTGAACTGCAGAATGTGTTTCCTAAGGACACTCACTACTCCACATCAAACCACTTTTTAAAACACAGGAGTACAATAGGAGCAAGCACTTACATATTTATCACTTATATGAGCACTGTTCTAAGCACCTTACATATGAAAAGACTTTAAAAAGTTCATGTGGGGGGGCAGCAGATGGCATGGTGGTTAAGGCGCTGGACTCCTACATGGTAGACTACGGTTTGGGTCCTGGACCTGCCGGCTTGTTTTCTTGCTTTCCCTCTCTCTTTCTCTCTGTCTCTGGTCAAAATTAAAAATAAATAATAAATAAATAAATAAATCTTTTTTAAAAAAGTTCATGGAAAAATGCAATTGAAGGGCTGGCCTGTAGCCTAGTTGCTAATGGAGCCAGATTCCCTATGGCTGACCACAGTTCAAGTTCTGGCCCTGATGGCTTGGGAAATATGGCAGATGCATATGCATGTGTGCCCAGGATCCTGACAGGTTGAAGAAGTGGAGGAGAGGGGATCAGTGTGACCACACCCCATTTGGGGTAGGATGCTGGCTTCCCCTCCCTCTATCTTTGCTTCTCAATTTCTTTGGTGAAAAAAATGCAGTTAAAGTACAAGTCCATTTTAGCACAAGAAATAAAACATGCATAAATTTTTCATAATACGGGACTTTTCAAGATTAACAACTGCATGAGTTATATACAGTAATTATCCCCCAGACAAAACTGAGATACATAAATTCAAAATAACGGGGCCAAGATTAGAGTTCAGGTGGCACTGGCATCGAAGCCCATGCTCTGAACCAATACATGATGGTACTGCTAGAGCTAGCTACAAGTTTACCATTTGTCACTGATCCTGGCCTTCATTCCTTTACTCAACAAGCACTTACATGTGCTTACGCTCTGTTCTCAAGGAATTCAATCTTCTGGGGAAAATAAACATTAAGACTATGAAGGAAAGTCCCCTCATACATGTGTGAAGAGGGTGCAGGGGTAGAGAGGGAGAAGGCATGCCCCATCACTTGATGCTAGAGATGGATCCAATGGTCAGGAGTTCTTATGCCCTCCAAAATTTGTGTGATGGTATTAGGAGGTAGGGCCTTTGGGAGGAGACCTTTATGATGGGATTAGTGCTCTTATAAAAAGGTTGAAGACAGAACCCTTACCTCTTCCACTGTGCGAGGGTAGAACAAAAAGACAGCTTTGGGGAAGTGGCTGTCAACGGATACCAAATGTGCTGGAGCAGTGATCTTAGATTTCCAAACCTCCATAACTCTGATAAATAAACGTCTGTTATTTATAAGCCACCCCATTTATGGTATTTTGTTATAGCAGCCCGAATGGTCAGACCACATGTGACTCCAAATAGTCCCATTATCACGAGCATAAATTGGTGACACCTTGAATAGGGTAAGAATGTCTTGGAGAGGCACTCACTGCTACACAACAGCAGTCAAATAAGGGATCCAACGTAGGGGGAAGAATTTAGATTCACCTTATTTATATTAAAAATAAAAACAATATTGAAAAACAAGGTGATAAACAGAGAATCAATAAATATTCCTGTCCTAGATCACCGTGTAGAATTCACTATATTGTCCCAGACTGCTATGTGGAATTCACTGTATTGGACAATAAAGTTAAAGAAAAAAAAAAAATAGTATAAAATGACAAAAAAAAAAAAAACCTAGATTTTAAAATAACTAGATGTCTAAGAGGTTCTTGTATGATTAGCAAACAAGTGAATAAAATACAAAAATTTGGGGGCCACAGTGATTAAGGCAGCTGGATCCTACATAGCTAACTGTGTGGTTCCAGTTCTGGACCCAGCTTGAAAAACATGCCAAGCATGCATGTCTGTGTACGTGTGTGTGTGTGTGTGTGTGTGTGTGTGTACCCAAAATCCCAAGAGGAGAATGGAGGAAACAGGACTGTGCATGGCCATCCTCCCTGAAATGGAGGGGTGGTTCTCACTTTCTCTCTCTCTTGCTCTCTGTCTCTTTCTGGAGAACATACATGCCCTATAGTAAATTTTTTTTAATTTAAAAATACTAAAAATTAAGCTAATAAACTATATATAGTAATTTTGTATTTCCTGGAGAATTTCTTATTTTTTTTCTTTTTTTGGAGAGGTTTTTTGCTATAGGGCGCGTGCGCTCGCCAGACAGACAGAGAGAGACAGAGAGATAGAAAGCAGGAAATCATCCCCCAGGGGGGATGGCCACGCCGCAATCCCTTCTCCTCCATTCTCCTCTCGGGATCTTGGGCACGCACGCACACGCGCCCGGCGTGAGTTTAAGCCGCCGGGTCCGGGACTCGAACCGCGGTCGACTACGTGGGAGTCCAGCGACATAGCCATTACGCTAACTGCTGGTCCCTCCTGGAGAATTTCTTAGACCTCCTAAAAATGTCCATCAAAAGTAAAACAAAACTTTGAAGACTGAATCAATTGGAAGTGTTAGATTATTGTTCAAATATAATCTTAGTACAATTATTCATCAAAACAAGCTCCAGAGGTCATGAGAATGTGACTGAAGACTATTTCTGATAACATCCCCAACACAATTGTTTTTGGTGAAAAATTATGAGAAAAGTTGACATCTCCCACGGAATTTATTTGTCAGATGTTGCCCATGGAAAACTGGAAAAGAGTAGAGAAGAAAAGTTTGAGAAGTTTCTCAGGATTAGAGTTGAAAAGTTAGAAGGAGTATGAAAAGGTAAGGCAGAAAGAAGGGAGGGTTTGGTCAGGCACTAGCAAGTCACCAAATCCCCAGGACAAGGCCCTCACTGCGCTCTGACTCCGCGAGGGAAGAGCACAGGTAAACCACCGCCCAGAAGAGCCCCCCAGGCCCTCCTCGCAGCCTTCCTTTTCCTGCCCAAATGGAAGTTATAAGTATTATGAACCAACCCTAGTGTTTAGAATTAAATGGGACTTTTTGTTGCTGTTGTTTCTTTCTTTCTTTCCTCCATATAAAAATGAGCAATAGAGACAGAGAGAAAAACGGGGCCTGCCTACAGTCTGGAGGTTGAGGAGGTGGGATCCCACATGCCAACCACGTGGTTTGAGTCTCGATTCCTGTGACTTGAAAAGCACATGGGGTTGGGACCAGCAGTTGGCATAATGGCTATGTCACTGGACTCCCATGTAATCGACCACAGTTCGAGTCCTAGACCCGGTGGCTTAAACTCACACTGGGCACATGTGCATGTGTGCCCAAGATCCCAAAAGGAGAACGGAGTAGAAGGGATTGCAGCATGGCCATCCCCTGGGGGGGTGATTTCTTGCTTTCTCTCTCTCTGTATCTCTCTGCCTTTCCAGCAAGTGCACATGCCCTATAGCAAAAACCTCTCCGAAAAATATTAAAGAGGAAAAGCACACAGGGTCCATGTGTATGTGTGCCCAAGATCCCATCAGGAAAGAGAAATGGAGAAGAGACTGCAGCATGACCCATGCCCCATTCAGAGGTGCTTTTTCTCTATGTCTCTGTCTCTCTCTGGCAAGTGCATGTACCCTCTGGAAATAGAAAAGAAAAACAGAGAGAGGAAGAGAGACAAACAGAAAGGCAGGAAGCCCCAATGGGGTCTTTCATGCCATGATCCACCACCAGCTTCATCCAGCCCAGATCATGGGCACACACCCACCCACATTTTTACAGAGGTCATCAGACGTGAAACCAGAACCTTCCCATGAGGATCAGTCTTACAGAAGACTGTGATACTGCTCTGCCACTGTTAGGCCCCAATGAGACTGTTCATAAAAATGAGTCACATCCCGGGGCCAGCACATAGTATGTTGGTTAAGATGCTGGATTCCCACATGGCCGACTGTGGTTCAAGTCCCTAACCTGGTGGCTTGAAACTCATGCTAGTGTGTGCAAGCCCAAAATCCTGAGAGGAGAACGGAGGAGAAGGAACTGCAGCATGGCCATCCTTCCTGGGGGAAATCTCTCACTGTCCCTCTCTCCGTCTGTCTATTTCTCTCTGGCAAGCACACACACCCTATGGCAAAAAAAACTTAAAAAAAAAGAAAGAAAAGGAAAAGAAAAAGTGAGTAACATCTTCAAGAATATAACCAAAGGCTGGGTAAATAATTAATGAAGTAGCATTAAAGCTTCTAAGATCAAATAGAATTATGTGGAATTGTGTTTTTAAAATTCATGTAAATTAATACACATGCTTTGTAGACAGCATAGACTATTTTGAAACAACTGTGGTTTGCTTATGCAAGATGTTTTAATATGCCTGTGTTATCTCTAAAACCTCAGAACACCAGTGAATTTCTCTTTTAAAAAAATCTTGGCATTTTCTTTGGATTATTATGATTAGAATATTATCAGTTTTAAAAAGGAAATTTGAATAGAGATCTCAAATGAATGGGATTATGAGTGATCTTTATTTTCTTCTTTGGCTTATCTGCATTTTTAAATTTCAAATGATGGAGGCAAACTTCTCTTAAATAACGGAAACGTTTTGCTTTTATTTTCTAATGAAATGACAACAAAATGCGCATCAGGTATTACTTAGTTCAAGGTCAGTTTATGCTATTAAAACCTGTACATCCTTACCTTCATAGTAAAGAGGAAAATACTCTTGGGCCAAAAATAAAATGTTAGAAAAATTCCCTGAGCTTTTCAGAACATATTCCCAAAGACCTTTCTTCATAGCTCAGTGGTCTTTTATTTTCTCATTATGAATTTGCCAATAAGCCCTACCAGTGTAACACTAGAAAAATCACTGTCCACAGTGAGAAAGAGGCATCGACCCCGTCTTGAAAGGTTGGTCAGTTGTACCACAGCACCATGCGGAAGTGCGTTCATGTACCCCTCTCACAGAGCGAGTTAAATGCCAGCAGTTTCCCTCAGGTGCCTCCTTCTCCTGTGTGTGTTTCTCCTGTTCCTCAGCTCTGTGGTGTTTACGGTGCACGCAGGAATCTGCTGGGTCTCCCCTTGGTCAGTTAAGTTATAGAGCTATCTCTTCTAACTGATGGTTATTAACCTTGACCTGCTGATAAGCTCACAGACAAAAGTTGGTGACACGTTGTGCAGTAAGTGTCTTTCTCTTGTTCTCATTAGCTTTTCCTTATGTTATTTATCCTGTAGTCATCATTCAGCAGCAGCAACTCGTGCAAATTCCCAGGCCAGGTGATCTTTTTAGGTCCACCTACCGTCTCCTCTTAGGCTTCCTATCATTTTTCTTTTTTTTTTTTAAAAAAAAAGATTTATTTATTTTTCATTTTATCTATTATCACTATTCTTCAATTTTGACCAGAGAGAGACAGACAGAGAGAAAGGGAGACTGAGAAAGCAAGTCACCAGGTTCAGGACTTGAACCATGGTCAGCCATATGGGAATCCAGAGTCTCAACTACCATGTCACCTGCTGCCCCCCCCCCTTCTTAAGAATCATTTATTTGTGCAATTTTATGTGTTGTTATTATTTTAAAATTTGACCAGAGAGAGAGAAAGAGTAAGTGAGAAAGCAAGCTGCTAGGTCCAAGATTCGAATCATAGTCAGCTCTGTGGAAGTCCAGCACCTTAACCATCATGCCCCAAGGTTTCTTTTATTATTTATTTATTTATTTATTCATTTATTTATTTTAATTTGACCAGAGAGGGACAGAGTGAGAGAGAGACAAAGTGAGAAAGCAAGCCACGAGGTCTGGCACTCGAACCGCGGTGGGCCATGTGAGAGTCCGTTGTCCTTAACCACCACGCCACCTGCTGGCCCCAAGGTTTCTTATTCTTATAATCACCACTACAAGTCGCCAGAACAGTCAATCCTGTCTATCTACCATACTTTTGGGAAACAATGTGTAGCAGAATTCAGGTTGTGATGCCACCGACCTTGGGCTCACACCACAAAACAGTGTCACTTGTCAGCCAATTGCCACTAAGGCCCCCCTCACACCATGATTACAGCATCCTGAGGAAACCACTTCACATGTGCTTGCCAGAGAGAGACAGAGAGAAAGGAAAATGAGGTATCACCCCACAGGGAGGATGGCTACACTGCAATTCCTTCTTCTCCACTCTCCCCTTGGGATTTTGGGCATGCATGCACATGTTCCTGGCATGATTTTCAAGCAATCAGGTAAGAGACAAAGCGCAGAGTCAGCCATGTGGGATTCAGCACCTTAACCTCCATGCCACCTGCTGGTTCAAGGTTTTCTTACAGCGCAGTTACTGGAATTCAGTGAAAAACACATGAAACTAAAAACTACAATTACCTGTTTATTGTTTAATAGGTAGAGAAAGAGAATTCCAGTTGAAACTGCAAGACAAAAAGAGTTCTGAAGGGAACCAGCAGTTAGCGTAATGGCTATGTCGTTGGACTCCCACATAATCGACCGCGGTTCGTGTCCCGGACCCGGTGGCTTAAAACTCACGCCGGGCGCGTGTGCGTGCGTGCCCAAGATCCCGAGAGGAGAATGGAGGAGAAGGGATTGAGGCGTGACCATCCCCCCTGGGGGGTGATTTCTCACTTTCTGTCTCTATGTCTCTGTCTGTCTGGCGAGCGCACGCGCCCTATAGCAAAAACCTCTCAAAAAAAAAACAAAAAGAGTTCTGAAGATAGATGGCAACGATAGTTACACAAAAATGTCAATGTATTTAATACTTCTGAACTGTACATTTTTAAATGCTTAAGATGGTAAACTTTGTTATGTATATTTTACCACAATTTTTTTGGAAGTGCAGAGAGAAAATTTTTCAACCTATAAACTGTATTCATCCAAAGTACGAAGCAAATGTTAGGGTAGAAAAAAGTCATTTCCTAACTGGCAAAGTTCCAAAGAAAGTCTGTGCTATGCCTTGTGATAGGGCGGGTTACTCCAACAAAGGAAGAAAGCAAAACAAGAGGGGCCGGACTAAACGCCACACTCCGCGAGGCTGACCCACATGGAAGGTTCCGCAACCACGTCGGGAAACCTCTCTGAGTAGCTAAGCGCTCTTGTGTGCCCATGATCCAGGCCGGCGGCAGCTGCAAGTCGATCACAGAACCAAGACCCTGTTGGGAACACTGTCTCTCTCTCTCTCTCTCTTGCTTGTAAAAATAAATAAACTTTAAAAAAAAAAAAAAGTAAAACAAAAAAGAGAAAAGGAAGTAGTCAAAACAGAAAATTAAACTAAAAATGAGGAAAACAAGAACTGGGTATGAGAGCACAGGAGCGATACAGAGAAGTTCCCAGGACACAGTCAGATGGCCGAGTTACAAAGGAGAAAGGAGGCCTGTGGGGGCAGCTGGGGGAGAATGCAGTGGACAGGAGGGATGTGAGGACCGGAAGACGGGAATGGAGAGAACAAAGGCGTGCACAGGTGGCTGTCTCAGCTAACGTTAAAGGACTTCAGGAATTAAGTCAGAGGACTGGAGGTTGTGGCTAGAGGGTATTTGAATTAGTGATTGTGAAGATGGAGTAGCTCCTCGAAAGACAAAGTTCCAACCTGAGGTCTCAAGAGACTTTTGGAAAATGTATTCCACCATGCTCTAAGAAGAATCTACGGTTCACCATTCCTCTGGGTGGAAGTGCTGTGAAGTTTGAAGAGGAGAATGAAGGGAGCTCTCAGCAGATGACTTCATTTTCTCAGGAAAATAAGAAGTGAGGTCATCTCTGGGGAGCAGAGGGAGCCAGGGTAGAGTGGAGTCCTTGAGAAATGAACGGTGCTTAGAACAGGCCACAGGCGAGAACGGGAGCGAAGCCACCGGAGACACATACGAGGAGTAAAGGCCCACCAAGGCCAGCACAACACCGGTTGTGAGTGAACCCCAACACCATTCTGGGCCCAAGGTTTATTCATGCGCGGGTGCTCGGCAAGGACACCCTCACATCTGCCTGATGTTCAAGTAAGAACAGCAACTGTGGGTGACTTAATGAATTTCCATCAACTAACAAATGCTCTCCAGTCACACTCATGCACAGAGAGACATGTGCTAGAACACTGACCGCACAAAAAATGGAAATAATCTAATCCTATCGGCAGAAAAATGAATAAACTGCACTTAATTCATGTAAGGGAAAATTATTCCACAGACAAGATAAATGAACCATGGACACACTGTATATCAAAACAGGGGTGGGGAGGCAGGTGGCCCATAACCGTAGCACAGCAATTAAGGGAGCCGGATCCCACACGGGCAACCTTGGTTCAAATCCTAGACTTGGAAGCAAGAAAAACACACTAGGTACATGTATATGGCCAAAATCCTGATGGGACAGAGAAATGAAGGAAAAAGACAGTGGCATGACCACACCCCATCATGGGAAGCTTTCTCTTTCTTCTCTTTCTCTCCCCCGACCCTCGCAAGTGCATATATCCTACAGCAAATCACAAAGCAAACAAAACTATAGGGGATGAAAAGGATAAAAATATAGATTAACTGTGAAGCTCTTTATGTGAATTTTAAGTACGCACATAACATATACAGTCAAAGAACAGAACTAGGCAGGGGAAGGACACCCACCAACTTCAGAGGGGGGAAGGTAAAGGAACGGAAGGATGGAATTCAGCTGCATAATGAACTTAGTTAACATGCAGGTAAGGGGTGCAGTATAATTTTTTGTTTAATGTTTTATTATTTAACCTTCGGTTTAAAATAGAGTTGGGGGGGGGGGGGACCAGCAGTTAGCGTAATGGCTATGTCGTTGGACTCCCACGTGGTCGACCACGGTTTGTGTCCCAGACCCGGTGGCTTAAAACTCACAGCGGGCGCGTGTGCGTGCGTGCCCAAGATCCCGAGAGGAGAATGGAGGAGAAGGGATTGTGGTGTGACCATTCCCCTTGGGGGGTGATTTCTCGCTTTCTGTCTCTCTGTCTCTCTCTGTCTGTCTGGCGAGCGCACGCGCCCTATAGCGAAAACCTCTCAAAAAAAAAAAAAAAAAAATAGAGTTGGGGCGGGACCAGCAGTTGGCGTAATGGCTATGTCGCTGGATTCCCACGTCGTCGACTGCAGTTTAAGTCCTGGACCCGGTGGCTTAAACTCTCTCTCTCTATCTTTCTGGCAAGTGCACATGCCCTATAACAAAAACCTCTTAAAAATAAATAAAATAAAATAAAATTAGGGGCAACCCTCTGGCCTGGTGGTTCTGGGAGCTGAATCTCATATGGCTAACTTCATCGTTTGAATCCCAGCCCCAGCAGCTTGAAAAACATACTGGGTAGATACATGTGTGCACCCTTAGTCCTGGCAGGACAAAGAGACCGAAGAGAAGGGATTGAGATGTGGCCACGCCCTCCATGGGAGGGTGCCTTCTCCCTCTCCCTCTCTGCTTCTCTAACTCTGGTGAGCACACAGGCCCTAAGGCAAAATAACAACAAAATTACAACCAAACTAATCATTATTAATACTAATATTTTCTTTTCTTTCTTTTTTTTTTTGTGAGAGGTTTTTGCTATAGGGCACGTGCGCTCGCCAGACAGACAGAGACAGGGAGACAGAAAGCAAGAAATCACCCCCCATGGGGTATGGCCACGCCATAATCCCTTCTCCTCCATTCTCCTCTCGGGATCTTGGGCACGCATGCACATGCGCTCGGCTTGAGTTTAAGCCACCAGGTTTGGTACTCGAACCGCAGTCGACTACATGGGAGTCCAGCGACATAGCCATTATGCTAACTGCTGGTCCCAATACCAATATTTTCTAATGATAACAGAATTCTATTTAAGTTCGCCAAGATGATATGGAGGAAGGAGCACTAGACGTAGAATCAGAAGAATGGCTTCAGTTCCAGCTCCGCCACTAAGCGCACGACCTTGGGCAATCATCAGCCTCTCTGAGGTCCTGTTTCTTCATCTGTGAAATGAGGATAATGATTTTGTCTGGGCCAATTCGTAGACTTTCAGATTCCTGCCAGAGAATATAACCCAAAGGTCTCTGCTGTGCATTTTAAAACACTGGATTATAAAAAATCATATTCATGGAGGAATGCCCAAAACACTTTGCCTATTCATTCCTGGATGTTGTCTTTGGACCCCGGCCAGCCGTCAGGGAGCGGTGAACCTGCACTGCACTGCTCCATCCCCTCCGAGCTGCTCTTCAGAGAATGTACTCTGGTGTGATCCCGAAGCCCTCATGATGCAGGGTGCAGGGTATCGTAGGAAACCGGAGACACCTACCATTGTGCTCTGTAGAGCACAGGAGTTCGAGAGGGCACCGTCCACAAGCCACACAGTGTTCTTCTATGAGAACATGCTGTGGAAAATTCTCAGTTCTCAGAACCAAGAAAAACCAAGATCCAGAGTACTGATTTTTGAAATCTAATGACTGTGTTATTTTTGTAAACAAGGTTTCCCTCTCTTATTGGCTGCTGAAGTCTATCTCTAATAACTGCAAATGACTTTAGGGAAAGTAGGTTACTTCAACACTGGCTTTATCCAGCTGCCCTTATTTTGCCTTTACTCCAGTGTCTTGTCTATATTTTAATTTGTTGACTGTTATGTTTCTCTGTAAATTACTCCAAACTTTTTCTGGAAGAAAGTGGAAAAAAAAAAAAAAAAAAAAAAAACAGACTTTCTGTAACAACCAGAGGAAATAATGTATATGTATTAGAATGCTGAAATCTAGAGAGATACAAATATAAATTGTTATTCACTGATGGGAAAGAAAAATTTCGTAGCAGAGGATGGAAATGTATGTGCTTTGAAGAAACAAGGTTTTTGCTATAGAATGCACGCAACTCGACCACAGAGAAATAGCGAGAGAATGAGAAATCACCCCCCGGGGGGGGGGGGGGGGGGGGGGTGGCCACACCCATTCCTTCTCTGTTCTCCACTCCAGATTTTGGGCATGCCCACACATGTGCCTGGCATAACTTTCAAGTCACCAGGCCCAGGATTCAAACCACAGCCAGCCATGTGGTAATCTAGCACCTTTACCAACACACCACCTGCTACCCTGAGTTTTTTTTTTTTTTTTTTTTTTTTTTTAAATTTTCCAGAGGGAGTGTGCAGTCGCTGAAGACAGAGAAAGAGAGAGAGAGAGAGAGAGAGAGAGAGAAAAGCAGTCCCCCATGAGGAATGGTCACAATCCCCTCTCCATTTTTCCCTCCTTTCAGGACTTTGGGCATGCACATGCAACCTGGTGTGTTTATCAACTGCTGGGTCTGGATTCAAACCACACAGTCAGCCATACGGAATCCAGCTGCCTTAACCATCATACCACCACCTAGACCAAGAGTGTTTTTTCCTATTTGTCAATGCTGAGCCACTTCAGGACATTCAGATTCCAACTCTGAGCCCCAGGAAGGAGCCTACTTTGTAGGCAACATGCTAAAGCATCCCCCAAAAGCATATGAATGATGTTGGGACCTACTCTATCACTTCTGCCAGGTGCTGCTTGTTCCTCTCCCATCACTCATACTAAGTCCCTGTCACCTGTAGCCTCAGTCCCATGGAGATTTTGAATCAACAGAGAGTCTAGCCTGGAAGCAATGGGTTAACAATGCTACCGCCTGGTGTGGAACAGTGAGGGGGACAGCAAAGAGGCAAAGAAGGGCACAATAATTAACTTAATTATTATTGGAAAAAAATACACTCCTAAGAATTCCTTATGCTCAAAAATATGTGTTTTAAGTTTTATTTTATTTTTAATTGACAAATAATTTTACGGACTGGAGCCAGCAGATGGCGTAGTGGTTACACTGTTGGAATCACACTGGGTTGTGTGTGCATGAGTGCCCAAGATCCTGGGGGGAGAATAGAGAAGACTGCAGTGTGGCCATCCCCCCGGAAGGGTGGTTTCTCACTTTCCCTCTCACTGTCTCTGTTTCTCTCCCCAGCAAGCACACGCACTCTAAGTGAAAACCCTCTAAAAGAAAAATAACTATAGGCATTTATGGGATACAAAATGATGTTTTGCTATACACATACATTGTAAAATGATCAAAGCAAACTAATTAATGTGTCCATCACCTCAAATAATTACCTTTTCTCTCTCTCCCTCTTTTTTTTTTGGGGGGGGAAGGTTTTTGCTATAGGGTGTGTGCATTCACCAGAAAGACAGAGAGAAAGCGAGAAATCACCCCCTACAGGGGATGGCCACGCCACAACCCCTTCTCCATTCTCCTCTTGGGAATGCATGCACACGTGCCCAGCATGCGTTTAAGCCACCAGGTCCAGGACTCGAACTGCAGTCAACTACATGGGAGTCCAGGGACATAGCCATTACATCAACTGCTGGTCCCAATTTCTTGGGTGAAAGCATTTAAAATCCACTCTTCACTGTTTTGAAATACACATCAGGACCAGCCCCATGACCTAGTGGCTAAGGAAGCCAGATCCCACAGGGTTGACCATGTTCTTTTTTTTTTTTTTTTTTTTTTTTTTTTTTTGGAGAGGTTTTTGCTATAGGGTGTGTGCGCTCGCCAGAGAGAGAGAGAGACAGAGAGACAGAAAGCAGGAAATCACCCCCCGGGGGGGATGGCCATGCCGCAATCCCTTCTCCTCCATTCTCTTCTCGGGATCTTGGGCACATACGCACACACACGCGCCCAGCGTGAGTTTAAGCCACCGGGTCCGTGACTTGAACCGCGGTCAACTACGTGGGAGTCCAGTGACATAGCCATTACGCTAACTGCTGGTCCCCAAGGGTTGACCATGTTCTGAATTCCAATCCCAGCAACCTGAAACACACCAGGCACATGTGTATGCATGTCCCCAAATCCCCAAAGGTGGAGAAATGGAGAAGGAATCATTCCCCATGGGGGCTAATTTCTCCTCTCCTGCTCTCGATCTCTCTCGAGTGAGTACAGGTTCCCCCCGGCTCACAAACAAGGAGAAGGAAAGAAAGAAGGGAGGAAAATATTATTATTAACTCTAGTTACTACTTGGTATAAGAGATCACCAGCACCATTTTCTCCTGTCTAACTGAAAACTTTGTACCCTCAGACCAACGACTCTCTTCCTCATGCATTCTCCAGCTACGGAAACCATCATTCTACTCTGTACCTCTAGGAGCTCAACTTTTTTGGATTCCACATGTGAGATGTTGTATTTGTCTTTCTGTGCCTGGCTTATTTCACATAACATAACATCCTCTAGGTTCACCTGGGTTGTTGAGAATGACAAAATTCCCTGCTCTTTCAAGGCTGAATAGTATTCCCCTATGTATATATGCCACATTTAATACATCTATTCATCCACTGATGGGCGTTTTGGTTGTTTCTATAGCTTGGCTACTGCAAATAATGGTGCAGTGGGCATGGGAGTACAGCTATCTCTTCAACATACTGATCTCAACTGCTTTGGTATATATCCAGAAAATGGAGTGGGATTCCTGGATCATATAACTCCATTTGCAAATTTTGAAGAGTCTCCACATTAACAATTGGGCTATATGTAATAGCACCAACAGCACGTACAGGCTCCCTTTCCTCCCGATCCTTGCCAACACTGTGTTTTTATCTATTTCTTTCCCAGTTCCCACCTAGGCCAAATTGAATATCCCATCAAATGCCAGCACACAAAAATGAAAAAAAGACCACCTTAAACATTAAATACATCTTTAAAAATCTTTTTAAAAACATCTTACATTATACAAATTATTTAAACTTTCTAGATTTTACTATCTATAAGCAAACAAGTCATCAGGTCAGCCTATCATTCAGCCTAAACTGGTTTTAGGTAAATTGGCCTCTTCCCCAAAGAAGTTGGAGAACAGATCACTTATCTCTGGTCCCCACTCCAGGAATATCCTTGGTCCTGCCCCTCGACCAAGTTGGCGAAGGCCCTAATCCTATTGCCCAGTTCTTGTTAGGCTCTTCCCAACACTGTGAGCTGGAATAGACAGCAGGCTCTCTTCTACCAATTTAGAGGCTGTAGTCCTGAACATGAGCCTGAAATACCAGCTAACGTGAAGAATCCCCAACTAGGATGCTCCACCCCGGGCCTACCCTGGCCCTATGAAGCAGATTCCTTGGCCCAGGGTCATCTTCGAATTCTAGATTCTAGTTTTTTGAGAATGAATCACCTTATTCACTGTCATATCACCTCGCACATAGACAGCACAGAGTAGGAACATATTTCATATTAAGGTCAAATGAATAAGCAAATAAATTAACCTGGAGCCATGTTTCTACAGCCCTCAGCTCCTCCCTGTAAGAAGCTTCTGTTAAATTTTTAAATTTTCATTTCTTTCCTTCTTTTTTTTTTTTTTAGAATTTAATGCTAGGAGATACTTCACTGCTTTGGAGAAAAAGGATGAGATATTGCTGAGTTTTGTTTTGCTATTGTTTTCCCTTCTGAAAATAAGATTCATACCATTACCATTCCTTCTTCACTTTGGTCACCCAACACCTCAGAGCTAACCCGGAGTTTAACTATAGCGGTGCCGCAGGTCCTCATCTGGTTTGCTCTCCTCTGGCCTTTGTATTGGTTTTCGCTTTTACTATTTATTGACATATAATATTTGACCTCATACATATTTGCTATGACCATCCCAAATCCTTTTTAAGTTCAGACGCAGTGCTACAAGTGGTGCTGAGCAATTCTGGAGCTATGTGAGAAGGCCTATGGTTCAGGTACCAGGTCAACCTGAACATGCGTGTCTCTCGGCTGGCGGGGAGGCTGAGGTGGGAGAGGAGGGGTCAGGGTGAGATCCTGTCACAGGTTTCTTTCTTGCTTTCCTTTCCTCTCATGAAATATTTTTTTTTTAAATCTTTTGTGAATGAGACAGAGAATAAATAAGTCTAAAAACGAAATAAATAAATAAGCAGAAAGGATACCTTACCAAGGATATAATTTTTTCCACACGAGCAACTAAAAATGGATACAACACTCTCTCCAAAAAAAAAAAAAAAACAGGAGCCAGCAGTTGGCGTAATGGCTATGTCGCTAGACTCCCATGTAGTCGACTGCGGTTAAAGTCCTGGACCCGGTGGCTTAAACTCACGCCGGGCGCATGTGCCTGCGTGCCCAAGATCCCGAGAGGAGAACGGAAGGAGAAGGGATTGCGGCGTGGCCATCTCCCCTGGGGGTGATTCCTCTTCTCTCTCTCTCTCTCTCTCTCTCTCTCTCTCTCTCTCTCTCTCTCTCTCTCTCTTTCTGGTGAGCACACACTCCCTATAGCAAAACCTCTCCAAAAAAAATAACTAAATAAAAATCAGTTACAATGTCTTCCTTGGTTATCTTGCCTTGAACTGTCCCTTCCTCTTCCTTCTATTTTTGATGAGATATTTTTCTCCTCAGAATGCCAGAATTCTTGGCCTTAGGAAACTGAATTGCCCTCCAATGTCTTTCCTGGATGTATTTTAAGGTGAAACTATCAATTTCTACTTGTAACGATTTTTTTTTTTTAGTTGGATTTTCAAAGATGCAAGAGAAACTTCAGTCCCAGATTGCTCTGGAAGAAAAAAAAGCAGATCGAAGGAATGGAGGAACTCTGCTAAATTTACAAAACTGAACTAGTCTTAATCAACCGCAGTCAAAATTGAGAAAGACTAACGTGTTTGGGACAACGTTCAGACACTCACTGGGGTTTTCGCAGCATTTTTGTCACGTGTCGGAGTAACACAACGGTACAAGTGTTTTCACGCAGGTTTCCCTGTGCAGCATCTCCGCTGATGAGGGATTTCTTATCTTCAAAATTCCAAATACTAATCCCACCAAGACATTTAAAAGAAATATTTCTAAATATGAAATGTTTGGCAGCAAATCTTTATGACAGCTAAAAATATGTTGGCTGTTAACATAAGTTTGTTCCTGAAATGTACTATGTCTTTAGAAAAATATTTGCCAATTTTAGTGGCAGCTGCAGAGATGTTTTCACACTCAGAAATTAATTTACTATTAAAAATGGGCAAAGGCAGAATAATTTGCTTTTTCCTTTTGGCCCACACTCCTATAACCACCCCCAAATTGCCCGAGCTTTTATCAACAGAGACACCAGCTGCAGCTTGGCCAGAGACCCATTCTTTCTCTTTCACGGTGTTGCCCTACAAAAGAAATCAGCAAAATCAAACTTTTTCACATAAAGATCTGTTTTGTCTAAAAATGACCAAGTCCCGCTACAGGACTGATCATATATATATGATTGTGAAGGGGACCAAAATACGGCATCTGAAAACATTCCTCTTTAGTATAATGGTTTTAATTGGTTGAAGATTTATACGCTAGCTAGAGAGCTGGTATCCTCCCAATGGGGCATAGTCATGCCACAATCCTTCCTTTCCATTCTCCATCCCATCAAGATTTGGGGCACGCACACTCACACACACAAAGGCAGGCTTTGAACTGCCATTAGCCATGAGGAATCTGGTTCCCTATGCACACTGGAGTACAGGGCTGGCCCCGGCATAAGGATTTTTTTTTTTTTTTAGAGGTTTTTGCTATAAGGCGCTCGCCAGAAAGACAGAGAGACAGAAAGCGAGAAATCACCCCCCAGGAGGGATGGCCACACTGCAATCCTTTCTCCTCCATGCTCCTCTCGGGATCTTGAGCACGCACACACACGCGCCCGGCGTGAGTTGAAGCCACCGGGTCCAGGACGTGAACAGCGGTCGACTACGTGGGAGTCCAGCGACATAGCCATTATAATAACTGCTGGTCCCCATAAGGATTATTTTGAGTTGAAAGCATGTGAGGAACAGCCAGACAAGTTCTAAAAATAGAGCCTGTTTCTCTTATTAAAAGGATATTTTGATTTATAAAGGAAATTCTCATTTGTAAAAGTGTTTCCCTCTCTCTACCAGGACAGGTATGTAGAAGAAAAGGAGAGGTTTTAACAACTTAAACCTTCATAACAAACTTTATTAAACAACCTTTGTGTATCATACATTTCTAATCACCTTTGCATAATTTACACCCCTTCTCCTTTGTCCAGCCTTTCCTCCTTTGTCATCTTTTGGGGTGGTATATAAATTACCAGGTCCTGGCCCCCTACTTGAACCACATAGCTTCAGAACCTCCATGCATACAATTGCCTGGCCATTGCTGGTGGTACAGTCAGTAGCAAACCGAACTGCAGTGCTAGAAACCACATGCCTGGCCAGTGATGGGTTCTGATCCCCAGTCAACCTGAAAACACAGAGGTGTGTGTGCACCCAGGACCCTGACCAGGGAAGGGCTGGGGAAAGGGGATCATGGCAGGATGAGACCTTTTGGGGTGCTTCTTCCACCTGGTGTGTGCTCTCTCTCATAAATACAATAAACTTTAAAACTGTTCTTTGGGACCAGCAGATGGTGTAATGGTTACGTCGTTGGACTCACACGTAGTCAACCGCAGTTCAAGTCTTGGACCTGGCAACTTAAAATTCATGCAGGGTGCATGCCCAAGATCCCAAGAGGAAAAGAGATTGCAGTGTGTCCATCTCCCCTGGGAGGTGATTTCTCACTCTCTGTCTCTCTTTCTCTCCCCCTCTCTGTTAAGTGCACACACCCTATAGCAAAAATATCTCTTAAAAAAATTTTTTTAAATAAAAAATATCTCTTAAAAATTTTTTTTTGAGAAAGCAAATCCAAAAAACCTGTTTTGTCATCTGGTTAATCACTTTTGTCAGTTTAACTGGCAAGACCTCCAGCCACCAGAAACTAAGAAAGTAGAAGTTTTCCTTCCTCCACAACTGCTAAGTTTCTTGAATCCAGAAACTTTTTGAACCAATTTTATTCTAACAATAGAGCATAAGATAGATATCATAAAAAACTTGAACCAAATCCAAAGTGGGTTGAGAGTTCCAGATGGGACGATATAAACCCATTCCTTTGATAAGCGCCAGTTGAGTGCTTACTACTTGCTAGGCACAGTATCAGGCACTGGGGTGCAAGGGAAATGGGAACTGCTTCCCAGAGATGGGAACGGAGAGTGCGGGAGCACCCGCAGCAGTAGTGGACAGCCCGAAAAAGTCTATGAAGGCTAGGTGTCTTGTCACAGGCATAAGAGGAAAAAGAGCAATTTCAATCTCCTGCCCTCAGCGTTTCCCGCGAAGGCAGACCGCATCTAGTAAGCGTGGGTTGGAGTGGGGAGGCTGGCCTGGACAAGTGAGCTAGCCAAACTGGAAGTCAGTCCTAAGTGCAAAAGTGTATTCCTCTAATCCACCGCCAAACAGTCAAGAGTTAAGAAATGCATCCTGGTACTTTTAGAGGATAGGAAAAAATCCTTTAAATTGCATACAATGTAGGATAAAAAGCCCAAAAGGTCACATTTATTTTCCAAAATGGAATACACAAGGGGTCTTCAAAAGGTTGATGGGAAATGCAATTATGAAGAATGTATATAAGGGCTTCAAAAAACTTTGCATCAGAATACACTCATACGGGGCTGGCACGATAGTTATGCCCTTTGTGTGGGAAGCCAGATCCTACGTGGCTTACCATGGTTAGAATCCCAGACTTGGCAGAATGAAAAACATACTAGGCACCTGTGCATTTATGTCCACAAATCCTGACAGAGAAATGGAGGAAAGGAGTTGTGGTATGATCGCACCCCTCTGGAGGGGTGTTCTCTCTCTCTCTCTCTCTCTCTCTCTCTCTCTTTCATACACACGCACACATGCACAAGTGCGTTAGCCCTCTGGCAATTTTAACAATAAAATTTAAAGCTTGCACGTTAATTCCATTTTTCACAAACTTTATGAAATCCCCTTGTACATTGTATTTACTCTTTTTTTTTTTTTTCTTTAGTTTTTGCTACAGGGCACATACATTCCTGAGGGGGGGGGAGGGAGGCAGAAAGAACATGAGAAATCACGCCCCCCCAGGAGGATGGTCACACCTCAATCCCTTCTCCATTTTCCTTTCAAGATTTTGGCCACACACAAACACACACACACACACACACACACACACACACACTCCTGGTATATTTTCCAACCTACCAGGTTCAGAACTTGAACCATGCACTTGGCCATTTGGGATCAAGCTGCCTTAAGCATCACACTACCTGGCTGGCCCTACTTTTTTTCCTTTTTAATGACAGCACATGCACATGTGAGACAGAGCGGCACCCTGAACAGGATCTCATCATGCTGTTACCCTTCCCAGCCCTCCAGCTCCTCAGGATCCTGGGTGATCCCACATGCACCCCTGACTCAGGGATCCAAACCCACGATTGGTTACGTGGCTTGGAGGGCACTCCCGGTACACTGGGCCACAACAGATGGGCCTGTATTTACTCTTAATGGGATTTGCTCTACTATATAATACATGTTTATTAAAGGAATTTAATGTTACACAAAAACCTAAACTGTAACCACAGCCTTACCATCCAAATAACATCATTCCTAACATTTTGGTATATCTTTAGATAATGTCTCTATACTTTATCTTGTTTGCACAGGGATATACTTACACTTCGGTTATTTTGTTGTGGATCTGTTAAATATTACACATCAGCATTTTCTTGTCATTAATTTCCACATACAAAATTTGAATGTCTACCTCATGGCATAATTTTTATGGCTCATAAAAATTTGACTTGGAGGCCCAGCTTGATGGTGCAGCCATAACGCACTGGTTCAAGTAATGCTGGACCCACAGGGGAAACTGCAGGTCTGATTCCTGGCTGACCAGTGCACTCAGGCGCACATACCCATCATCCTGTGTGGCTAGGAAGGCTGTGGTGGGATCGTGCATGAGACCCTGTTGAGGGGACTTGTCTTTCTCTTTCTGTGTCTCTGTCTCTCACTCTCGTGAAAGAAATAAACTTTAAAAAAAAATTTAAATTGGAAAAGAACAGCAAGGGTCAGTTTTCCTAAAACATCTCAAGAAGACCAGGAAAAAAGAAGAAAAAAAAATCTGTTATTGTTTAGCTTTCATTCACTCATTATCAGTCAATGATTTACCCAAAAAGTATTCATATGTAGCTTGCACATGTCCCTGACATTACAGCGGGGGTATGTGGGAACAGCAAGATAGGTCCGTGTTATTTCACCTTACTTGACTCCTGGTTGTTATCACCACTCTGCTATGCCACACAGATCACATAAAATAACTAAGTTAGGCTATGAGGCTTATTTCCTGCAGGGCAGGAAAGGTGAACGGGCAACATTAACAAGGGCCCAAGCTCACATGGGCCAGAATATAACCATGTCTGATCTTAAGGTCCCAGCCGTGGTGAGAAGAGCAACGGCCCCACATCAGCTGCTGGCTGGCTGCCCAGTGAAGGACAGTGCTTCCACACTGAGTCCAGCCTGGGAGGCAGCAAACCACGTATTAGAATTACCCCTGCACGGTGCTTTAGCAGAACTGAGTTCTCGTGCTCATTCTGTCTCAGTCTTTGAGATGGCATTGATGTCGGATCCCTAGTTTTATCATCTGTAACATAAGGTGGAGCTAGACACTAAGAACTCTTCCAGCTAAAGAAGTCTGCGATTTTTATGATGCTATAAGAATTAGGTCTTATCGCTCACAATGTGCCAAATCCAACCATCTCAACGATTTTTAAATATATTTCAAACACCAAGAATGGAAGAAAAAAATATCTTTGTTGCGCTAAAAAGTTATCTTCTGGTTCAATTTCTGAGCGAGTCTGAGTTGTAACCAATATTCAATCTAGCTGGCAATACCAATGAGGAAGACCCACATGGGCAGTCTGGATTTGCTTCCAGGAACAACCTTGAACATGCCAGCACATGAGTGCCCATGATCTGGGGTTGGCCAAAGCTGAGAGATGGACCCTTTTAAGACTTCTTGTCCCTCTGCCTATTTTTCTGTCTCTCTCTGTCTTACTCACGGAAGAAAGAAAGATACTTAAGGGCCCAGCAGGTGACATGGTGGTTAAAGTGCTGGTCTCTCACAAGGTCAGCCATGGTTCAGGTCCCAGACCTGGCGGCTTGAAAATCATACCAGGTACATGTGTGTGTGTGTGTGTGTGTGTGTGTGTGTGTGCCTAAAATCCCAAAGGGAGAATGGAGGAGAAGGGATTATGGCATGGCCATCCTCCCAAGGGGTGATTTCTCACTGTCTCTGTCTCTCTCTGGTGAGTGCACACACTCCGTGACAGAAACCTTTAAAAACAATAAAAGATACTTTAAAAAACAGAAGTTTATACTCATAATAATATGAGGTGACTCTGTAGCTTTGCTATGTCAAGAGATTATGAACTACCAAAGAAAAGGTCATTGTTTGCAATGTTTATAATAAAAGGAGATTAAGTCTCTTAAAAATTAGCAGTCATACTCAGATTAAGGCTAGTTATTCTCCATTAAAAATTAGAGAACTTTAAAAAGATTGTGGAAAATGGAATTAAAGTACAAATTTTTGTTGGTGTAAATCAAGTGTGAAATCCACACATAGTTTTTTTATAATGTGCATTTTTCATGTATGTTTTGAAGATCCCCCCATAGCATATGAGGCTACATAGGTTATTTTATTCCTCAATTACGCTAGAAGACAGATTAAGAAAGTTAAAGCTACAGAACTATATTCAAGAATACCCACTTCATATAAATTTTAATAGGGAAATTTTCAGCTATGTCAGTCAGTATATTCTAGAACAAATAGCAAACTAAAACTATCACCTGACACATCTAAACTAAAAGAGACCAACAATAAAAACATGTCTTTCCCATTTCATTCTACAGAAAGTACAATTAAAGAATAAAACAGGGGCCAGCCAGATGGCATGGTGGCTAAGGCAGTTAGATACCACATGCCCAACTATGTGGTTTGAGTCCCAGACCCGACAGCTTGAAAAACACATGAAGCATGTGTGCATGCCCAAATGTGCAGAGAACTGAAGAGAAGAGATTGTGGCATTGTCATTCCCTCTGGCGTGTGCTTTCTCACTTTTCCTCTCTTTCTCTCTGGCAAGTGCAAGCATTCACAGCAAATTGGAAAAAAAAAAAAGACTAAATTAGACAAAGTGATATGTATGGGATGAACAAGAATGCAAACGCACCCACAGACCAGGTAAACTCTCCTTCAATAATTTTAAAACTGATCATAATCTCTCCCATATCACATATGTTCAAACATATTTTACCCTTTCCTGAGTTTATTAAACGGAATTTAATTATACATAGATCATTATTACAAAAATGTAATAAAATACCCACAAAAAAGCAAGCCTCATTCCAAATACTGAAGGCCAAACACTGCTCACAGATTCATGGACAAATGGAACTTGTGGAATGCAGATAATTCCCAAGGCCTGACTGAAGGACTAAACATGGTTGAGAGGACAAAACTCATGATGAATTTACCCTCAGAGTCAATGCAAAGTGTGGGTATCCAAAACTAAACTCACTCAGTGCATTCGTTCCAGTTATGAAAAAAGAGGTTATAGAGAAAAGTTACAATGAATTGGGATTATGTCCATAAACTAATTTTTTATTATTTCTAATCTTTATGCTGTTACAAAAAGTACACTTAGTCTGCTTGGTTTAGTATGTCACAGTTTCCAATGACGAGGGTCAGTGGCTGTGCCTGTCATTCTTCCACAAGGTGACAAGACGAAGGCTAAGGCTGTGAGAAGCTTGTGTTTCCCTGAGCGGTGTGAAGAACCATGGGACATTTGCACAAACTGTGATGTGGCAGATTAATTCACCGACAGGGAAAAAAATGTGGATTTTTTTCAGTGTCTTCCGTGAAATTAATCTGTGTAAATCTCTAACTCAAAAGATCACATTTTTATCTTAAAACAATATCCCATGAGGTAACTGAAGACAAGAAACAATCATTCTGGTGACAACTTCTGAGGTATTTCAATGAAGTAAAATGTGTCCTTCGAAAACAAACCAGACTCAGGGCCAGCAGGTGGCGTGGTGGTTAGGAGCGCTTGACTCCCACATGGCCGACCGCAATTCGAATTGAGTCCTGGACCAAGCAGCTTGCTTTCTTACTTCCCCTCTCTCGCCCTGTCCCTGTCTAGTCAAATTTAAATAAATAAATAAATGCATGTTAAATAAAATTAAAAAAAAAAAAACCTCTGATATATTTGAACAGATGACTCACAAAAGAGGAAACACAACTGCTATCCCAGCACATGCAAAAATGTTCACCTCCCCTCGTAAACAAACAAACTGATGTACTTCTAGGTTAAATATTCAATAGCCACTTTGGGAATGGATATGGTGATTACCTAGGTTAAACCATAAAAACACTTGGGCCTACTCCACGGCCTTAACAGTTGGGACAGCCAGATTCCACATGGCTGAACCATGTAGTTCAAGTCCTGGACGCAGTGGCTTAGAAAATACGCTGGGCACATGTACATGCATACCCAAAATCCCAAAGGAGAGAGAGATGGAGGAGAAAGGATTGCATCATTAACATTCCCCACAGTGGGTGTTTTCTCCGCTCCCTCTCCCTCAGTCTCCCTCTTGCAACTGCACGTGTCCTCTGACCAAAACAAAACAAAACAAAAACAACTCTTGCAGGCCCAGTCACAGTGGTACATTTAGTGCCATCACTCGGGAGACTGATGCACAAAAGCTGCACAGAAGGCCCAGGCTTGGATCCCAGACCACCCTGAACACTTTGGGAATGGCTGTATATGCCTGTGGAAAACATTAAATACTAAAAAAACTAAGAAACAGGATACAAATGTTTTTGTCCCAGTAGAAATGCAACTACGCAAATATGTTCACATGTGGATTAAAAGGTAAAGTGCACAAATAAAAATATTGACTACTTGGGGAATCAGCAGGTAGCGTGGTGATTAAGACCCTAGACACTCCCACATGGCCGACATGGCTCAAGTCCTGGACCTGGTGGCTTGCTTTCTCACTTTCGCTCGCTCGCTCGCTCTCTTTCTCTCTCTTTCTCTCTCTCTCTCTCTGTGTTTCTCTCTGGTCAAATTAAAATAAATGAATGAATAAACAAAATTAAATAAATATTTTTTAAATATTGAATGCTTATGTTAGAGTGTTGTAACAATTCTTATTCAAACTCTTTTAGCACTATTGTTACCTTGTCCTCTTTAAGCAAAGCATGTAACACACATTTTAAATACCACCTAAAGTCGAACTGTCATATCTCTTTCATGAACTAAAATACAACATATAAAATTTAGAAAGTTATTATCTATATTTAAAAAAATTAAAAGCAGAGAAGACGCTATTTCCTTAAGAATGTCCTTTGAGGGGCCCAGCTGCAGAGTCACAATGGTGGCGTGAAAGGTTAGGGTTCGGTTCCCAGGCCAACCTGTACAAGTCAGGTGCACACAGGCATGCCTGCGATCCTAGCTGGCTGGGAAGGCTAGGAGGGGGGCAATCCTGGTGTGAGACCTTCTTGAAGATACTTATCTCTGTCTCTCATAAAAGAAAAAGATAAACAAAAATTTAAAAAGTCACTTGTGGCTAATTTAAAAAAAATAGAATTAGCTGCTGACGTGGTGATTTAAGGCAGCTGGACCCCCACATGGCTGAATGCACAGTTCCAGCCCTGGGCCCAGTGGTGTGTGCATGTGTGCCTAAAATCCCAGGAGATAGAGGAGATGGGACTGCAACATGGCCACTCCCCACTGGGAAGTGCTTTTCCTCTCTCTCTCTTCTCTCTCTCTCTCTCTCTCTCTCTCTCTCTCTCTCTCTCTCTCTCTCTCTAGCACACACACCCAATAGCCACCACCACCACCAATAATAATAATCCTGAGTACATTTCTTTAGGGATTTAACTTACTGTGCCACTGTGATACCTTCACTAGTTGATACAACTAACCTAAGAATCCCTGTAATAACCTTTCCAAGTTTGGTGAATTCCCCTGTGTTTCTTTTTTCAGACTAACTCAAGAATGTAATCTTGTGGTATTTGTGAAATATGTTATCTGTGGAATACTGAAGGGAAAACACAGGAATATGTTTGTCTTCTGTTGCTTATTTATTTGGATATATTTAATTTTCCTCCTGTGTCTCAGACCTTGAAGTCGAACATCTGGAACTTTGTTTCTTAGTGGAGTTACTATCACTCACCCTTTTCTTTTTTTCGAATTTTGCCTATGGTAATGTGCACTTGCCAGAGAGAAACAGAGGAGGAGAGAGAGAAGGCACCCAACCCAAAGGTCATGCTGCAATCCTTTCTCCTCCATTTCTCCCTCCTTTCTGGATTTTGGGCACATACACACCACAGGACTCAAATCACAAGGTCAGCCACGGGGGATCTCGCTCTCTCAACTACCAGGCCACAAGGCCCGCCCACCTTTTTATCTTAAGTTTGCCTTTCTATCTGCACACAATGAACCGTCTATGCCACATCCGCTTCCACCCTTCCCATCCCTTCTCTGTGTCATATATACACTTTCTTTCTTTCTTTTTCTTTTTTTTGGGAGAGGTTTTTGCTATAGGGCACATGCACTCACCAGAAAGAGAGAGAGACAGAGAGAAAGAAGAAATCACCCCCCAGGGGGGATGGCCACACCACAATCCCTTCTCCTTCATTCTCCTCTCGGATCTTGGACACACACACATGTACCTGGCATGAGTCTAAGACACCAGATCTGGGACTTGAACCGCCGTCAACTACATGGGAGTCCAGTGACGTAGCCATTAAGCCAACTGCTGGTCCCAATAAGTTTGCCTTTTCTATCTGCACACAATGAACAATCTATGCCACATCTGCTTCCACCTTCCCAGATTCCATCACAGAATATACTTAGCCCTTGAGAAGACTTTCTTGGAAGAAATGAAGACTCCAGACTATACATGGTAACTCAGAATTCAGGGACAGAGATCCTTTGTGGGCTCTCACTGTCTCCCCAAGGATTTGTGGCCAAGATCTCTGAGGGCTCTGCTGTCCCCTATTCCCACCCACAGTTCAAGATTCGCTGAGACTGAGTCTGGGACAGGTGAACTCTCTACTGCAGAAGTTAATCTTGGGTCTCCTCCTGCCTGAGAGGAACAAGAAAACTATTTTTAAATTAATCTTCTGATAAACCTGCATGAAGGAAGACTTCTCAATGTCTTTTTTTTTTAAGTTTATTCATTTATTCCTTCCATGAGCAAGAGACACAGAGTAACAAGCATCCTCAGCACAGTATTCACACTGTGATCTAGCCCCAGATCAGTCAGACACAGATCAGGGGCATGTGCGTGCCTGACACAGGGAGGTCTCAGGAAGCCAACTCAGAACCCTCCCAGGTGGGTCGGCCTCACAGTGTCGTACTTCACTGCTGTGCCACCACCAGCCCTCAGTGTCTTATGATTCAGACGACTGAACCCTAACTGAAGGTCAGGACAGATAATGGCAGCGCTCAACAGTTTTTCCCATCATGGTCTTCCTGGCTCACAAAGCAATAGGATTTTTAAAACTCTGTAGCATCTCTCAGGTACAGAACAGACTTCTCTTGTGTGCATTCTGTCCTTTAATAGCAAACAATGTTTTTCTTTGTCCACTTTGACTACTCCTACATAAGCAGGAACCAAAGGCTCTTTCAGACATCTTTAACTCCCCAATCTGAAGTCAAGGATTTCCACTACTCCTGTGTGTAACAATCCTCCTTGCTCTATGAGTCATAGCTGTAGACAAAAGATCTTTTTATCTTCAGCTCATTATTCCTAAATTTTTAAGAGGGTTTTTCCCCCCCTTGGGGCATATGTACTGGCCGGAGAGAGAGAGAGAGAGAGACAGAGACAGTGAGAGAGAAAGTGAGAAATCACCACCCGGGGGAGATGGCCACGCCACAATCCCTTCTCCTCCATTCTCTCATGATCACAGGCACACACATGTGCATGAGGAATGATTATCAACCCACCGAGTCCAGGACTCGACCACGGTCAGCCATGTGGGAGTCCAGCAATGTAATCCCTACACCATTTGCTGGCCTCATTATTCCAAATTGTAAGGGTTCAGTTATTATTTGCAGTATTATAATCTTCACACCCATCAATTCCTCTGTCCCTAATGCAAAAGGACAAAAATCTCTCAAAGATTTGAGGTCTTTTTACACTGTTAAAAGAACCAACAAATTGAACTAGCCTGTGGCATGGTGGTTAAAGTGGCTGGATCCTACATGGCTGATAGCATGGTTCCAGTCCCAGACCTGCCAGCTTGAGCAACATTCTAGGCAGGTGCACGGAAGCCCAAAATCCCACCGAGAGGGAGAAATAGAGAAGGGGTTGCAATGTGACCATTTTCCATAAGGGTGTTTTCTCACTTTCTCTCTCTGTCTCTCTCCAGAGCAAGCACGCTCTGGCAAAATAAATAAAATAAATAAATAACATAAAAATAAATTAAATTAAATTAAAAAGAAGCAACAAGTACTAAGCAAATAAAGCAAAAAGCATTATTTAATTGGTCGGCTCAAATTTTTAATGCATTTTCAATTTCAAGAAAAAGTTTTAGTTTGTTTTTTTTTTAAATGATTTATTTAATTCTATTTATTCATTCATTTATTTTAATTTGACCAGAGAGTGACAGAGAGAGAGAAAGTGAGAAAGCAAGCCACCAGGTCCAGGACTCGAACTGTGGTTGGCCATATGGGAGTGTCCAGTACCTTAACCACCACGCCACCTGCTGGTCCCCCAAAGTTTTAGTTTTAATAGATCAAAATCAAAAAATGTTAAGAGAAATTTGCTTAAGACTTAAAGCCAGGAAAAAGGTTAGGATTCAGTTCAAACAGTAGGTACATGAATCTATCAACAGTTCAAGAGAAGACAAAAATCCTTAAATCTGGAAAACAAAGTATAGAAGAATATCAGTAATGTTTTAGTCAAAAGTTATAAAATTTTGGAGACCAGCAGTTGGCGTAATGGCTATGTCGTTGGACTCCCATGTAGTCAACCATGGTTTGAGTCCCAGACCCGGTGGCTTAAACTCACACCAGGCACATGAGCATGTGTGCCCAAGATCCCAAGAGCAGAATGAAGGAAAAGGAATTGCAGCGTGGCCATCCTCCCTGGAGGGGTGATTTCTCGCTTTGTGTCTCTCTGTCTCTCTCTGTCTTTCTGGCGAGTGCTCGTGCCCTGTAGCAAAAACCTCTCCAAAAAAGAAAAAGCTATAAAATTCTATTTCACCAGTTCAGTCTCGTGTAATTAATCTCTCTTCTAAATTTTCAGTGTTACAATAGTCCACTCTTTCCGTTTAAATTCTGGAAGTTAATATTCAACATTATTATTGATCTTTCCAGTCTTGCCCCTACCATTAAGTTGGCCATTCTCCTAGTTGTTTTTTGTTTCTGACTTTAGTTTTCCTGGTACAGCACTCCCTTCAGCACTTCTTGGACAGCTGGTCTGGTGTGAGTAAATTTTTACAGGTTTTATTTATCTGAGAATGTTTTTGTCCTTTCTTCCCATGTGAAGGATAATCTTGCTGGGTATAGTGTTCTTGGTTGAAACTGTTTTTCACGTAACACTTTGAATATATTTTTCCACTGTTTCCTTGCTTGCAGTGTTTCTGATGAGAGGTCCAACATTAGCCTGATATATCCTTTTAAAGTAATTTGACGTTTCTCTCTTGCCAATTTTAGTATCTTGTGTCTGTTTGTGGTTTTTGGCCAAATACAGCTATGATGTGCCTTGAAGAAGTTCTTTGTAATTCTTGGGTCTGGATATCTGAATGCCTCTCTAGGTTTGGAAAGTTTTCTTCCAGGATTTCATGGAATAGATTATCAACGCCCTTATTAGTTTCTTCACCTTCTGGGGTACCAGTTATCCAGATGTTTGGGCGTTTAATGGTGTCCAGTATTTTTCGTATGTTATTCTCATTTTGGGGTGTTATTTTCTCAGCCTTTTTTTTTTCTGGTGGGGGGAGAGGCTTTTGCTATAGGGCATGTGTGCTCGCCAGAAAAACAGAGAGACAGAAAGCAAGAAATTACCCTCCGGGGGCATGGTCATGCTGCAACCCTTTCTCCTCCATTCTCCTCTCTAGATCTTGGACATGCATGTACACGCGCCCGGCATGAGTTTAAGCCACCAAGCCCAGGACTTGAACTGCAGTCGACTATATAGGAGTCCAGTGACATAGCCATTACACTGCTGGTCCCTCTTCTCAGTCTTTTTAATTTGTCTAGGTTAGAGGTTCTGTCTTCTACATCTGAGATTTAATCTTCTGCATGATCTAATCTGGTTTTTTTTTTTTTTTTTTTTTTTTTTTTGGAGAGGTTTTTGCTATAGGGCACATGCGCTCACCAGACAGAGAAAGACAGAGAGACAGAAAGTGAGAAATCAACCCCAGGGGGGATGGCCACGCTGCAATCCCTTCTCCTCCATTCTCCTCTCGGGATTTTGGGCATGCACGCACACGCTCCCAGTGTGAGTTTTAAGCCACCGGGTCCGGGACGCGAACTGCAGTCGACTACGTGGGAGTCCAGCAACATAGCCATTATGCTAACTGCTGGTCCCTCTAATCTGCTTTTAATACTTTCAAGGGAGGTTTTGATTTCCTGTATTACAGCCTTCATCTTTAATAATTTCATCTGATTCTTTCTTATGGTGTGTATTTCCTCCTTCAGCTTGTGCAAGAACTTCCTCACTTCCTGAAACTCAGTGTCTCTTTTCTCTTGCATCTTCTGAAGTTCATTGTCTCTCTTATACCTCTGTTAGCTTTGTCACTATGACTATTCTAAATTCTTTTCTGACATTTCCACAAGTTCCATTGTATTGTCTGTGTAGGATAAAGAGGTTTCCCCCCCCCTTGGGGAAAAGATATTCTCTTGCTTTCTCATATTTCTTGTACCTTTGCAGTGGTTTCTGGTCATCTGAGGGATTACATGTTTTTTTCCTAATTTTTAGAATTAAATCTGAGCATTCAGAAGCATGGAAGAGGTGTTCTGCAATCTCTCTGCAGTTCCTTTTTTCTCCTTTTGTGCATCAGATTTCATGGGATTTGAGGATTACTCTGACCCTACTAGCTCTTGGGTTCAGCGGCGTGAAGTCTGGGCAAAAAATCCTCAGTTGTCCTAGTCCCTGAGAGGGGCTGTCTCAGAGCTCAAATGTAGATGGCTTTGGATTGACCTTTCTAGATTTTGGGGTTCAGGAGGGTGAAGTCTCGGTCTGGTCAAATATTTAAGGTTTAAGGGTTATGCTTACTTTTTTTTTTAATTGCTGCTTTAAAAGGAGGTTTAGGGGACCAGTAGATGGTGTCATGGTTATATTGCTGGACTCTCACAGTTAGCCACAGTTCAAGTCCTAAACCTGGCAGCTTAAAACTCATGCTGGACGCGTGTGTGTGTGTGTGTGTGCCCAAAATCCTGAGAGGAGCATGGAGGAGGAGGGACTGCAGCGTGACCATCCCCCCAAGGGGGTGATTTCTCACTTCCTGTCTCTCTGTCTCTCCAACAAGCACACATACCCTATAGCAAAAAACTCTCTTAAAAAAGGGGGGGGGGATGGGGCTTTGGTGGACCAACAGGTGGCATGGAGTTTAAGGCACTGAATTCCCATGTGGCCAACAACACTTCAAGTCTCAGACCCAAAGGCTTGAAAAATCATGCTGGGCACGTATGCATGCGTGCCCAAAATCACAAGAGGAGAATGGAGAAGAAAGGACTGAAATATGGCTACCGCCCTTGCAGGGGGTGGTTTTTCACTTTCTCTCTCTCTGTCTCTCTCCAGTGAGTACATGCACTCTATGGCAAAAACCTGAAAAGAAGGAGGGGGCATGGCTTTGGCAACAAAATTCAAAGTTCAAAATTCTAGAGAGAATGGGTGTCAGCAAATCGTTACCTTGATTCTTTTTTCGTTTCTAAATTTCTGGTAAGAGTGTATGCTCATGCATGAGGGGAAGAAGGAGCACCCTGCACAGGATTTGGTAATACCACCGTTCCCCCCTTTCAGTCCTCCAGCCCACCAGGATGCTGAGCAAGTGTGCAAGTGAACAGCATGCTTTCAGGCTGACCAACCCAGAGACCCAAACCACAGTTGGCATGTGGCTTCCAGCTCCACAGTTCAACACACTACCACCTGGGCCACAGAAGGCAGGCCACATTTTCTTGATTCTGATGTGGCCACAAATATGGGATATTGGGAACCAGCAGTTAGCGTAATGGCTATGTCACTGGACTCCCACGTAGTCTACCGCGGTTCGGTCTCGGACCCGGTGGCTTACAACTCACGCCGGGCGCGTGTTGCGTGCCCAAGATCCCGAGAGGAGAATGGAGGAGAAGGGATTGCAGCGTGACCATGATTTCTCGCTTTCTGTCTCTATGTCTCTCTCTCTCTGTCTGGCGAGCGCACGCGCCCTATACCTCTGGGATATTAACCAACTTCTCTAGACAACCAGCCAACTCTGCCCATGTTGCACAAAGGTGTTCACCACCCCACGGGCAGGCCTGTTACCTATCAGGGCTGCAGGCCTAATGGAGTTGTATAGGTGCACCAGGTGCAGACCAAGGAGACCTAGATACACCAGCCCCACCAGGAACAGAGTCACAATCATGTACTCACATGTGCCATTTCATATTCACCCACCCATTTACCATCAAAGCACACCTTGTGTGGCCAATGAAAATGCCCAGGTTGCAAATACAAAAAGCCACACCTTGAGACAGACAGTCAACAAGTGACATAGTCTGCAAATATGGACAAAAAAAGGGGCAGACAGAGAATAGGAAAGCAAAGGAATCCAGACATAGGAAAATGTACACACTCGCTATGAATGATAAAGTATGCCTTTGGGATCTCAAACTTCTTTGCTAAACATCTGGCTCTATCCACTGACTTTCCTTAAATAGTTTTTTGTTTTGTTTTGCTTTGTTTTAGTGTTTGTTTATTTATTGTGATTTTTAAGCCACTGGGTCCAAGACACAAATGTAGTCAGCCATGTGGGAATGCAGTGCCTTAACCACCACACCACCTACTGACCCTCCACTCAACTTTTTAATAATACCATTATAAGCCAAGAAAAATGGTGATACTATATGCAACATAACTGTAACACTTTAAAACAGTGTGGCTCTTCAGAAGCCTATATACAACATAACTGTAACACTTTAAAACAGTGTGGCTCTTCAGAAGCATTCTGTAATTGTATTTCAATCACAGTATTAAAATGAGATGGTTCTCATTTCTTCTTCAATGGTTTCTTTAACCTCGACTAAGACAAAATATTAATGTAGGTAATCAAATCAGCCACCTCTCAGCAAGAAAAGTGGAAATGTTCAGAAACCTCCTGTTTGCATAAATCATTCCCAAAACTCCTCCTGCCAAACTTTTGACCTATTCTTTCTAAACTTAACAGTTCTTGGCAGTGGATGGTCATAAACTTAAAAAGTGAAGTTTCAGTTATGAATCATAGTTCCTATTTTGACTAAAGTTCTAGGTTACAGACCTCTCACTTTTTTCTCCAAGTCCTATGGGCGTGCTATTTTGATATAAGAAAACAGCCATGATCCACCTTTTCTTTCTCTCCCTAAAGGTTTCTCATAATCTATTATCGGGCTGGAAGTGTTCCAAACCCAAACATAATTTATTAGCAAAAGAGGCTGTGCCATTCTTGATGACTGACAACTTTGGTTTTGTTTTGCTTTTATCCTAAGGGAAAATCAATTGCCCAGCAAATTAATGTATTCCTCATCCTTTCATCCTTAGAGACCAACGATCAAAACTGATTTAGGTCTCACTTGGTCTATTTCTCGCTCTGAGTAGATGTTAATCCTCAATAACAAGTTTGTTGGCCTAAGTAACAAGCTGGCCATCCATGGACAGTAGTTTCTGAGCTGTTTAATTCTTTCAGTAACTCACAAAGAGATTCTGATCAACACACTGTATTACCTTAGTTTGTCTGGCCAGAAAAGTTGATTACTAAAGCAGTCAAGTGAAGCATATTTTGGTTAGTTTTTTATTACTATTATTAATTTAAAAAATATAATGGTATCTGCCATCACAATTATATAAGTGTTTAAAAAATTGTTTATTTATTCCATGAGTATGAGAGACAGAGATACAGGGCCCCCTGTCAGGTCTTGATGCCACCATCTACCCCATAGCCTCAGCCAGCCTGGGTTATGGGCACACATGTGCCTAGCATACTCAGGGAGGTCTCTGGCCATGAACCAGCAACCTTCCCATGTAGGACTGCTCCACAGAGCACTGGGTTTTATCACAGCACCATGATCCAGTCCCATTATGTAAGTTTTTTAAACAGCCAACTCAATCCATGGCCAAATCCATACCTGTTCCTTCACAAAACAAAACCCTACACACAATGGATTTAGGACAAGAAAAGAACATGCTGAGGCTGAAATGATGAAGAGGTGTATTTCCCTAAGGTCCTGGAATCAGGACTATCCAATACTCTAGATCATCTACGATGCCCAGCCTTGGGAAACCCTTTTGAACAGGGTCCGCAGGACTCCAAGGGGCCCCTAGTCACCAAGGCTCCCAAAACCATCCCAGAGATTGGAATGTGCTCAGGCTCGAGACTACTTTACATCTGTCAGGACTCATAAGCTACCCATCACATTTCCATGTCAACAGCCTCTACGTGAACCCCGAGAAAGGAAGGAGCACTCCAAAAATCAGACATTCTAGAATTCTAAGGTCAACTCACAGCAAATTCTTGGGATTGGCTTAAGAAGATAGAGACAGGCCCCGTGACACAGCAATAATACACTGCTCAAGAGAAGCCACATCCCACATGGCGACCCAGTTAGAATCCCCATCCTGGCTGGCCTGAAACATGCCAGGCATCCACACTAGTATTTAGCATTGGTCAGAATGGACAAAGAGGATGGCAATGTGACCACACATTGCTGCTATCTCCATCACTCCTCTCTTCTCTCACACCTCCCCACTCTTAACACACGCTATCACAAACAAAAAATTAATCCTTTTTTTTTTTTTAAGATTTTTCACACAGGGTTCATGAGCTCATGGAGGGATACAGTGAGAGACAGTAAGAGGGAAAGTGAGAAATCACCCCCAGTGGGGATGACCATGGCACAGTCCCTTTTCTTCCACTCACCTCCTGGGATTTTGGACACATAAACACACGCCCAGCATGATTTTCAAGCTGCCAGATCCAGGACTTAAACCGCAGTCAACCATGTGGGAATCCAGCACCTTAACCACCACACCACCTTCTGGCCCCAATTTTTAAAAATGTTGTCCAGCCCCAAAGCTTAGTGGTTAAAAGAAGCTGAATCTCATATTGCTAATGCAGCTTAAGGCCCAGGCCAGGAGAACTGAAAACCAGGCTGAGCATGTGTACGCAAGCCCATAATCCCAACAGCTTAAAAAGATAGGGGAGACTGAACTGCAGTGTGGCCATAGCCTACTGTACGGGGCGTTCTCCTTTTCCTTCTGTCTCTCTCTGGTGAGTGCCCATGTCCTCTGGTAATTAAAATTATTATTATTTCTGGGCTAGCACGTGGTATAACAGCTACATTGCTGGATTCCTACACGAGTGATGTCAGTTTGAGTCCCAGACCTGGTGGCTTGAAACTCATGCTAGGCACATTTCCCTTTCTCTCTCTCTGGTCAAATTTAAAAATAATAATAACAAATAAAATAAAATTAATAATTCTTTTAAAATATATATATATCCTTAGGGAACAACAGATGGCATAATGGTTACGTTGCCAGACTCCTGTGTAGTCGATGGTGGTTCAAGGACAGAACCCAGCATCTTGAACTCACACCAGGCGTGTGTGCATGCATGCCCAAAATCCCAGGAGGAGAGCAGAGGAGAAGGAACTGCAGCACGGCCATTTGTTTCTCACTTTCTGTCTCTCTGGTGAGGGCACACACCCTACAGCAAAAATCTCTCTAAAAAGTAATAAATAGGAAAAAAGTATCCTTAGTCATGTAACTGATCTGTGAATTTTACCCTATGGATTAAAAGAAGCACATTTTTAGTCAAGCTTGTTCAGGGAACTTCATGTGTATTGGAGTAGCCATGCACATAAAAAATAATTTGGGGGGATCAGCAGATGGCTAAGTGGTTCCATTACCGGACTCCCACAAGGCCAGCCACAGTTGAGTCCAGACTTGGCAGCTTGAAACTCACCCCGGGCACGTGTGCTTCTGTGCCCATATCCTGAGAGGATGGAGAAGGGACTGTGGCGTGGTCATCCTCCCTAAGGAGTGACTTCTCACTTTCTCTCTCACTGTCTCTGTTTCTCTCTCTCCAGTGAGCATACATGCCCTAAGGTAAAAACTGTTACCAAAAAGAAAAACAAAATATATTTTTTGTTGTTAAGGTTGAAAAGAAAGTAGGATCCTCGATCCACATTAGTTCCAACTGAAGTCACTGGGATGATCCTAGTTTACAGACCTCCCTAGAGTACAATAAAAAAAAAAAAAATCAGAGGCTAGCTCTCCCACATGCAACCCTTGCAACAGGCATTGTGGCCAGAATCACTCTTCTACCCTGGGGTTCTGACCCAAAGTCCCTGGTCTGGGAACTCTGGGGCCACAGGGAGTGTGTCTGCAGCCTCTTCCTCGGCAGCCAAGCATCACCTTGGCCAACACACTGTTAGTCCCTCAAATACACCTGCTTAGAGATGCATGCCAAAAACAGAAAAAAAAATTTACTATAAATATTGGCATTTCAAAAGTTTTATTTGTTATTGTTTTGGATATGTGGGTCCCCCCCACCCCAACCATGTCTGCTACTGGTAAGTATTTCTTAATTCACTCATTTTTTTCTGTGCTATTAGTCTCCTAAGAGTCTAGGAGTCCACAAAAGTAAGTGGCGACCGGAGTGGACTGATCCAGGAAAACCACTGTCCCTCCTCCACTCCACGCTCAACTTCCCAGGAAAAGAAGGAAGCCATAGGGCTGGAAGAGAGCCCTAAAGTGGTGTCATTGTTGTTGTGAACCTTTAAATAGACCTTTGTATCCATGAAAGGTTTTGGGAATCATCTCTACTCATAACTGTTCACACAGATCCTGTGGGAAGAAAGGTCTGTTCTGTTAGCCCTGGCCTGTGATGTTTACATCACCTGCTACATTATCACTAAAACGGGGACTCATAATGGAAAAGCGTGCTCAAAAAATTAAATCAGAACATTTTTAAAATCACAGACTTCAAAGGATTCCTTTTATACGTGTGGCCATGAAGATAAAAACTGACTTGGAAGATACCCACTAAGAACTGTTTGTCTTCTAGTGTTAACACATGCCTTTGTTCCCAGCAACAAAATTTCTTTAAACCCTTTTTCCCTTTACCATGTTTTATTCTCTAGTTACTAAACCAAGTCATAAGGGAAGAAATGCAAGGAAAAAAAGAGAATTTCAGAACAATCGTGGCAATATTAATTTCTACTAGGCAAACATAAAGTGCTACAATAAAAATGCAGTCATTTTCCAAATGTTTATACAGTGCCAACTCTGTTAGCCAGATTTTTGTTTTCCCTATGCGATTACTCACTTATAAAGTCCACTAGTTTTTGTTTCTTAAAAAAGCAGTTACGGTAAATAGGCTCAAAATATTTTCTGCCTCTAAAAATAAACATCGTTCTTTTGAACAACATTCTTAACTCTCTAAAGTTCCAGCTATTCCCAAGACAGAGGAGATGAGTGAAAAGGCAATTTTTAAGCTGAGCGCTCAGGAGGCTTACAAATATCCTTCCTGGAACCCCGCGGCCTGTCCTCCTGTGTAGCATCCAGCAAATCACAATACTTAGCTCCCAGCAGCAGAAGGGATGTGCAAAGCAGGGAGCAGGTGACCTGGGTGCTGGAGCAGTGGAGGGCAGGCTGGGAGGTCTCGGGATGGAGGGTCTTCAGTCGTCCATGGGCTCTGCTCTCCTAGTAACAGAGAAAATCACAAGCACTGCTCCAGAAAAAGGTAGCCTTGAAGACTACTAGTATTTTCCAATGTCTATGTCCTTTTGTGCAACTAAAAGAAGCCTTAAAAAATATTAAAATGAGCAAAATGATGGACACTTGAAGGAGGCTGTATGACAGTTATCTAAGGCAAAGAAGCTGTAAGAAAGATACAGAAGGGGAGAGAAGGCGGCAAACAGGCCGGGACAGCAGAGGGAATAGGAAGATTACATTCTCTGAGCCAACAAAAGGTTTAACTGCCCTAATCCTGGTGCTTACACGTCCCTGAAACAATAACCTTGCAGGAAGCAGATACAAGTCGCCAACAAGAAAACAGTCTTTTACATGTGCCTCTGCCACGTCGAGTCCCTATCCACTGGGGGAAGGAGGGCAGGAGAGCAGGAGTCACGAGGAACCCACACATTCCAATAAATAAAGTCAAGGAAAGAACTTCTGAATAATGGCCTCGATCCTCGCCTCCACTTTCCAGCTTCCTTTATGTTCTGTGGTTCAATGAGGAAGCAATGATGCCAACAATTAGCCTGCTTTATTTAGTGAAGAAAAAAAAAATAAGAATTTTATCATCGCCATTAAGAATTTCCTCTTGCATTTCAGAGTATAGGGAGGTCAGCATCTTTATGTGTTGGGAATTAAATCAATCTTTTTTTTTTAGAATTATTGTATTTAACTTTATTTATTTATTTATGTATGTATGTATGTATGTATGTATTTATTTTAATTTGTCCAGAGAGGGGCAGAGTGAGAGAGAGAAAGTGAGAAAGCAAGCCACCAGGTCCGGGACTCGAACCACAGTTGGCCATGTAGGATTCCAGCACTCTTAACCACCACAGCCCCTGCCGGCCCCGGGAATTAAATCAATCTTGACAATCAAAAATTTTAGGGGCCAGTCCCAGGGTGCTGCAGTTCAGCCCAGCGCACAAGGAGGCAGGTCCCACGTGGCTGACTGTGGTCTGAATCCAGCCTCGGTGGCTTGGAAAAACAGACCATGCAGATGTGTGTATGTACATGCCTCAAAGCCTGACGAGATGAAGACATGGAGGGAAGAGTATTAACGTGACCATGAACCACTGGGAGTGGTGCTTTCTCTCTCCCCCTCTCTCTTTCTCTCTCTAGGCACACACACTCTCAGCAATTAAAAAAGGAAGACAAACAGCCACTGGTGTAGTGGTTGGGGCAGCTGGATCCCGCATGCCCAACTCCACATCTGAATCCTAGACCTGGTGATTGGAAAACCCATGAGGCGTGTATGCCTGCATGCTCCGAATCCCAACAGGAAAGACATGGAAAAGAGGGGATTGCTGCGTGACCTTTCTCACTTCCCCCTTTTTCTGTCTCTCTCTAGTGCATGCATGTGCCATCTGGCAAATTGAAAAAAAAAAGAAGAAAAATGTGCAACTTAGAGTAAGTTTATATGTTAGATAGATGTGATCTTAAAATACTGCCTGGGGATCCATGATGGAGCTAATACTCAGCCAACACAACTACCGTGATCTGCTGTCCGGGAGCAGTATCCATCGGGGAACGCCCACGCACACCCGGTGAACTTCGAAAATCACCCTGAGCATTCGCATGCTGCAGGATTATAAAGAAATGCCTGAACATAATAACCACCACATTCAGGACAGCAGTGCCTGGGGATGAAGAGGTCATGACCACATTAGCAACATTTACTTAGTACCCAGTACACTAAAGCTCACGCACTTACTGGATACTTATGTGTAACTTCTGTAAGTTTTAACTGTTGCATAAGAATGCATAGATATAGGGACCAGCAGTTAGCGTAATGGCTATGTTGCTGGACTCCCATGTAGTCGACCATGGTTCGAGTCCCAGACCTAGTGGCTTAAACTCACGCCGGGCGCGTGTGCGTGCGTGCCCAAGATCCCGAGAGGAGAATGGAGGAGAAAGGATTGCGGCGTGGCCACCTCTCCTGGGGGGTGATTTCTCACTTTCTGTCTCTTTCTCTCTCTCTTTCTGGCAAGCGCACGCGCCCTATAACAAAAAACCTCTCCAAAAAAAAAAAAAAAAAAAAAAAAAAATGCATAGATATAACAGCAAGAGCTTTGTGCCAGGAACCCGGAGACAGCCGTTTTACTCCTTATTCTGACAATTTTCCCAGGGGCCTTCGTGTCCCTGTCCCTCGATTCCTCATCTATGAAATAAGAGGACTCAGGTACCACTCCCTTCAAATTCTGAACTGAATTCAATGCGGTGGGTGTTGAACTCTCTGGCCTGTAACCCCAGCCCATCACCGTTGTCACTATCCACAACGTGGATCTTACCTAAGATGAGGCTCCCTGACCCACTGTGGCAGCCCACGCACATTTGAAAGTTCCCCCAGGAATGGTGTCTAATCCCTCCACACGCTCCTTCACTGGCCTTTATGCCCACGGTTGGCCTGTGAGAGCCGCCTGGGTAGGTTTTGGAGAGCAGACCAAGGAGTGTCAGGAAAGGGGGCAGTTTAACGAACCCAAGGCAAAATACTCTTTTATTTAGTTGTGCTTATAGATTCCTAATACTTCTGAGGTGGAGAAACTGAAACTATTAACATTAGTGACTTAGTCAAGAGCATAACACTGAACATGGGCTGGGCGGTGGCATGACAGTCAAACACATTGCTCCGGGAGGCATTCCCGCAGGGGAAGGTCACCAGTCGCCAGCTCCCAGCAGAGACTCCCCGTCCCTGTGAGTACGCTGGACTGAGGCTGGGGCATGGACAGTGGCATCAAGACCCTGTTGGGGGTGCTATCTCTCTCTCTGCCTGTCAAGGGTTCTCTCTCTCTGTCTCTCTCGCTCAAGAAACAATGTTTTAAAAACTAAAATAAATGAATAAACAAACAGTCTGGAACAAATCTAGTATTGTAATTCACAGTCAGTATCTTAGAAATGATACTATTGTTACTCAGTTTCTGATCTCTTCTAGTATAAACCAATATTTATCACACTCTTGAGATAGGGAAGAGCTCCCCATGCATCCTCTACAATCCAATTTTGTCTAACAAGTTTACTAAGACTTGCACAGTGCACAAAACAAATAAACTTCAAATCCTTAGCTCATCAATGAATCACTATGTATATCACAGATTCTGGTACATAAAACTTAGTTTAAGAAAGTACTGGGAGGGGGGACAGCAGATGGCATGGTGGTTAAGGCATTGGACTCCCACATTGCCGACTCTGGTTCCAGTCCCAGACATGGCGACTTGCTTTTCACTTTCATTCTCTTTCCCTCTCTGTCTCTCTGGTGAACTCATATGACCTATAAAAAATGTTGAAAACATTATAATAATAATAAATTAAATTAAATAAGTAATTCTTAAAAAAAAAAAAAAAAAAAAGAAAGAAAGAACAAACTATGGGGGCCACCAGGTGACATGGTGGTTAGAATGCTGGACTCCCACATGGCCAACTGTAGTTCAAGTCCCAGACCTAGTAACTTTCTCACTTCTCTCTCTCTCCCTCTCTCCCTCTCTCCCTCTCTCCCTCTCTCTCTCTCTCTCGAGAACATACACATCCTATAACAAATTCAAAAATAATAATAATAAATAAAATTAAATATTTTTTTAAAAGAAAGTACTATGACCAGGCCAATCCCATGGTGCAGTCATGTGCACTCGAGAGAAACGAGATCCCTTGGGGCCAGCAGGTGACAAGGTAGTTAAGGAACTAGATTCCCACATGGCCCACTGTGGTTCAAGTCTTGGATCCAGCAATTTCAAAATCCCCCCAGGCGTGTGTGCATGCATACCCAAAATTTCAAGAGGAGAATAAAGAGAATGTAGCATGGCCAACTCCCTTGGGTGGTGACTTCCCACTTTCTCTCTCTCTGTCTCTGTCTCTCTCCAGTGAGTGTACATGCCCTAGAGCAAAAAAACTAAAAAAGAGAGAAGCTAGATCTCACATGGCAACCGTAGTCCAAATCCCCAGTCTAATCTGCCTGAAACACAACAGGCACATATGTGAGTATCCAACATTAGGGTGAAAGATGGGAGGCATGACCAGAACCCATGAAGGGTATGCATCTCTCTCTCACACTCCTCTCTTCCCCCTCTCGTATGCAAATGTGCACACTCTTTTTAAATAAAGACAAAAACTTTTACTTAAAAAAATATATAAACCTATGTGTTCTTATAGAAAAAATAAGTACTTAAAAATAAATCAATAAGGGACCAGCAGTTGGCGTAATGGCTATGTTGCTGGACTCCCACGTTGTCAACCACGGTTCGAGTCCCAGACCTGGCGGCTTAAATTCATGCTGGGCGCATGTGCATTCATGCCCAAGATCCCGAGAGGAGAACGGGGGAGAAGAGATTGCGGTGTGGCCATCCCCCCTGGGGGGTGATTTCTCGCTTTCTGTCTCTGTCTCTCTCTGTCTTTCTGGCCAGCGCATGCGCCCTATAGCAAAAAACGCTCCAAAAAAGGGAAGAAAAAAAGAAAAAAAAAAAAAGAAGTCCTAACCAAATACTGGACACCTGGTCTTACCTAACTATCTTAGCATTACCACCAATTAGCGAGAAAGTAAATGAGAAAAATCAGCCGGAATATTTACTGCAGTGTGATTTAGAAGCTGTCTTTTCTAGAGTACCAGCGAGCAATGCCACTCTGTAACAGGTATTCTTTTGATGAAAAGTAGTAACTTCGAACAACTACAGAAACAGAGGAAACTTTCTCTGAAAAACAACTTTGGTTTCTGAGACAGCAGGAGCACAAACTGAGATCATGCCTTGGCCCCTGCTTCCCTTGTGACTTCCTAGAGAACTTGCAAACTAGTTTCCGTTTCATTTCTAAACAGGGCAGAACTTTCTCACCTGAGAAGAAACAGCCAGTACTATTTGTTTCTGAGCTTTCCCTAAAGATACCTACTTGCCAATTCTGTGGCCCCAATTCTAAGATGTGACAGGAGGTCCTACCATCTCAGGGAAAGAGCAGAATGAATGCATTCTATGTCTACGAAATCATTTCTGTTGTTACTTGTAACATGCACAGTGACTCCATTAGAAATTTATCTGGCCTTTAAAAAAAATCCAACTTTTTCTGAGGTTACTTTTTCTTTATTATGTCTTCTAGCTCATTTAAACATTTAGACCTTGTATACCTTCCTCTGAAGATAAAGCTTCCATCAACATAAATATTCCTTCCGACCCCTTACTACCATGACTCAGATTTCAAACTTCTTACATTTTCTTTCCATGAAATTTCAAACTACAATTTTAAAGTTTCTGATAAATATTTTTTTCCTTTTCTCTAAGCCTTTCCCATGAGAACACTCCTGATCTCATCATCTCTAGCCCCTAAAACACACATACCATACCCTAAACAAGAAATACTAAAGTTTTCTCCCCACTGGGGAAAAATTAAAACATTCCTCAAAAAAACATCCAATGCATTCTACAGTTTTCTCTAAGTAAAATCAAAATTGGAAACGCCAACACATATAAAGAAGCAGAATCATTACGGCAAAAGAACATCTCCATGTAATTCTTTGGGTGAAGATCCCCCAATTTATTTAGTTAAGAAGCTGGATTACAGCTGTTTTTAAAAGCTTATCTCGGGACCAGCAGTTAGCATAATGGCTATGTTGCTGGACTCCCATGTAGTCGACCACAGTTCAAGTCCCAGACCCGGTGGCTTAAACTCACACCAGATGCGCATGCGTGCGTGCCCAAGATCCCGAGAGGAGAATGTAGGAGAAGGGACTGTGGCGTGGCCTTCCCCCCGGGGGGTGATTTCTCACTTTCTCTCTCTCTGTCTCTCTCTGTCTCTCTGGAGAATGCACGCACCCTATAGCAAAAAAAACTCTCAAAAACAAAATCAAACAAAAAAAAGTTAATGTGTACTGGGACCAGCAGTTGACGTAATGGCTATGTCCCTGGACTCCCATGCAGTCGACCATTGTTTGAGTCCCAGACCTGGTGGCTTAAACTCACGCCAGGTGCGTGTGCGTGCGTGCCCAAGATCCTGAGAGGAGAATGGAGGAGAACGGATTGCAGCATGGCCATCACACCCCCCCCGGGGGGGGGGGGTGATTTCTCACTTTCTGTCTCCTTCTCTCTCTCTCTGTCTTTCTGGCAAGTACACACGCCTTACAGCAAAAACCTCTCCAAAAAGAAAAAAAAAAAAAAGCTTATCTCAATATTTGTACATTCTTTCTGACAACCTACAGTGTAACAAAAGTGAACTATCAGTGGTACCTTCTTTAAAATAGCTGGAAAGTGAGAAGAGGTAAATTCCCCTTACTTAGGTGACCAAACTAAGTTCTTTATTTGATAATAATGATAAAACAGCAACAAGAATAGGTAATGTTTACTTAGTACTTCATTTATGTAAGGTACTTGCCATGCACCGTCTGTTTATTCCTTACGAATCTGTAAGGTAAACACCATCCACCTCACTAGAAGCAGGCTAAGTAACTTGTCCAAAGCCACATAGCGAGTTACTCAGAGGGTGCCTGAGCCCAAGTACATCAGGCTCTGAAGCCCACACCCTTAAACACTACGGTAAGAAACCCCTACAGGTAAGATACACCTAAGCTCATCATTTATCCCAGGATTCTGCAGAGAAATTTACATGTGAGTATTCAACATATGAGGAAGTTAACAGAATACAGAGACCAATCTAAAATGGGGCTGTTAACTTCTATCAGCTCTTCTCTGTTCTTTCTTCCTTGTTAAAACAGAAAAAAAAGTAGAAAGAAAGAAAGAAAGGTGTTTTTTGACCACTGATGCAGTCAACTGGCAAACTTGTGTAACAAATTAACTAACAGAACTGGTTTTGCAAGAAATGAGAAGCTCGAGGTCTCTAAATGCTAACCCTGGGTATGTCACTGACTGGAAAGGTGATCCAAGAGCATTTAACATAAATTAAACTAGATGTTTATGGGGTTTACAGATTGATAGTCTGAAAAAAGAGCCCATATTTATGAAACTTTGAAATGGACTGTAATACCAAATATGCCGGTGAAAAGAAAAAAAAGCTTAAATTCTAGCGACTTTATCCAGTCACTGCCAAGGTTCCAAATGTTTGAAAACGTTAAATCAGGATAAGCACAGTAATTATCTCCAGGGAGAGAGAATGCAAGAATGGAAAGTGAAAAGAACGTGGGGAAAGGTTTTTGCCTGGGTGTGCGTTGAATTTCTGTTAACAACAAAAATTCTTGTTAATGATGAAATTTTTGTTAATGACAAAAATTCCTTAAAAGGCACTCAGAGTCGTGCCAGACTTAATTTTTATCTGCATCCGTGAGTTTGGCCTCAGGATTCCCCAGTGCGTCGCCTTCTAAAGGAGATATCATCAAGGGAAAAGCAGCATTCTCTCTGCCCCTTGGCCTCTCAGATTCAACCGAAACAAGGCTCATTAGATGGTTTTAGCCACGCCACCCAACTGCTTCCATTTCATCAGAAGAGAAAAATATCTTAAAGGATCTTCAAGCCGTTTTCAAAGGAAAGGAATATTAGATCTTAAATAAAATGGAGAAGGAAACTTCCCTGACAGTCTCCCGATAACGAAGAGATATTACCCAGTTAGCTAGTCTCTCATTAAAGAACCTGTAATCTCAGTCTGAATGTGGAAACTGATGAAGTGTCACTGAGAGCGGCCTGCCTGCTGCTGCCTCCAGTTCTCACTCACTCATCCATTCTCCAGGGCTTATAGAGAAAGACAGAAAGAGAAGGGCTTTGAAACTAAAGCTGAGGTTTACATAGCAGGCCTCTTCTGAGCCTCTACTTCCTCATCTGTAAGAATACTATTTGCTTCCAATCAATTGTGAAAAGCTGAGACATTGTAGGTATACAATAAACGTTAGCTTCCTTCTTTGAGAACTGAATTTCCAAATGCCAGCTAGATCTCCCATTAATCTTTAAACCCAAAAACTCCTTAGCCCACCCTACCCAGACCATCTGATTGCTCCCATACATTCTACTCCAAAATCCTCTCAGGTAATTGTACTAGCACTCTCTTTGGCACCTCATTTAGGATTCTCTTTTCTATCTTCTTTTCATTTCTGTCCTCCAAATTTCTTTTTTTTTTTTTAAATTTGCCAGAGGGTGTGTACACTTTTGAGAGAGAGAGAGAAAAAATAGCCCCCAAGGGGGCGAGGTCATGCTACAATCCCTTCTCCTTCCTTAATCCATCCTGTCAGGATTTGGGGCACACAGACACACACACACAAGCCTGGTGTGTTACTCAAGCTGTGGGGGCCAGGACTCAAGCCGGCCATGTGGTATCCAGTTCCCTTAACCACTAGGCCACAGAGCCAGTCCTACCCTTCACATTTCTTTATCACTCCCCTGGATTTCTGAAACACCGCTGTAACTGGACTCGTCTCTCTCTCTCCAGCACATCTTTCGGAGCATCGCTATGAAACGGAGCTCACACCAAACCCCTGCTTAGGTGCCCCACTGTGAGAATATAGCCCACGCGCTTTTGCCTGCAAAACCTTCCAAAACCACAAGTCATCCATCAACCTACTCTCTTCCATTCTTCACCCATAAAAGTCCTGCTCATCATTCTAGACCTGGCTATGGACACCCTGCCCAAATGTCAGTCTGCGAAATTAGCTCTACTTCCCCAAGCCATCATTAATCACCACTTCCCTTATGCGCCCACAGCATTTTGCTTGTACTTTGGTTTGCACTTCTTCCACTCTAGACCATACTACAGCCATCTCCTCCAACTCCATGCCTAATTCATCTCCACCTGCTCGGATTTCCAAATGCCAGCTAAATCGCCCGCTAAGCACCCAGCATCTAGCCCATGGTGGGCTGTACCCATGCACTGACCATAATAGCTAGCAATTATTTCCCGTGTTGTACACTGTCTGTTATCTGCATTCTCTCAGTAATCCTCACAAACGCTCATAAAGAATGCAGTATTTTAGCTTCTCTTTGATAGACAGGAAACAGTATACAGAGAGGTTATGTAATTTGCCTAAAGTGACACAGCTCCAGTATATGGCAAAGCTCGGACTTGAATCAAGTTCAGACTGACTTTGGAAGCCAGGCTTTTAACCACTACACCATACCACACACATTTCTAAAACACACTTGTGCCTTTAGCACTCATGCGCACGGGAGTCAGGCCAAGACCGGGCCACAGTAAATGGTATCTATCGTATCTGCACATGGAGGCCACTGTGGTTCTGCTGGGCAGAGCTATGAACAGGCAGACTCATGATACCCAAATTCATTCTTTTTTCTCTTTTCCTAGCCCTACTCTCTTAAATAAAGAATTCAGAAGAAAAAGTATTTCAAGGGCCCAACTGTGGCACAGCAGTCAAATGCAATGCTCTACGAGACAACCCCACATGGGAAGGTTTCCACTCATGTTGGAGACCACCCTGAGTACACCAGGCAGCATTGCCCATGGTCTGGGGCTGGATGAAAGCTGGGGATGGTGTGTGTGTGGTGTGTGTGTGTGTGTGTGTGTGTGTGTGTTATTCTTGCTCATGGGAAGAAACAAACTTTTTGGTAAAAGGGCCAGCCCCACAGTCTAGAGGTTAAGGGAACCCAGTCCCACATAGCCAACCACACAGTTGAAGTCCCTGACCCAGAGGCTTAAGAAACATGGTATGTTGAGGACCAGCAGTTGGCATAATGGCTATGTCACTGGACTCCCACATAGTCGAAAGCAATTCGAGTCCCAGACCTGGTGGCTTAAACTCACACCAGGCGCATGTGTGTGCGTGCCCAAGATCCCGAGAGGAGAATGAAGAAGGGATTGCAGTGTGGCCATCCCCCTGAGGGGTGATTTCTCACTTTCTGTCTGTCTCTTTCTGGAGAGCGCATGCACCCTATAGCAAAAAACCTCTCCAAAAAAAAAAAGCTACGTGTGTGCAAGTATGCCTAAAATCCCAGCAAGATGAAGAGATAGACGCAAAAAGATTGCCAAGTAACCACACCCCATGGGGGATGTTTTCTCTATCTCTCTGAAAAGTACACACACCCTCTGTCAAACTAAAAAATAAAAAATAAAAATAAACACTTAAAATTATTTGCAAGGTACAGACAGGAAAATAATTCAGTTCTTCATTCTTCGTGGTACAAATGAGATTCGCAGTAAGTTTATAAGGCTTACCAGCCATATATAACCTGAAAGAATATGTTGGGTCATTTCAAAACATGCTTTCCCTGCTCAAACCTGAAATCGGCAGCAGTTGCTAAGAAAACACACACCAACCGCAAGACAACATGATGACTCACGAGGGAAGCAGGCTCACCTTCCAAGTCTCAGAAACCCTCACCAACAGAGTCTTTGTAACTAAACCATCAACCTGGGCCTATAAACAGTCAGGAGTTTCTTTTCTTCCAGGTCACACTGGAATACAGTCAGTTCTGGACTACACAGTTTTATAAAATTAATTATTACCCAACAGAGTCAAAGCTTCCTACAATGAAAAAAGCACAAAGACTACAAAGGTAACATACTTTCTTTTAGGTCTGTGAAAAGAGAAAAAAATTCTTACTCAATACCATCAAATGAGTGACTATAAAGGCTATTCTAAGAAGAGTGTGCCAGTAGCCTGTCTTCTTGGCCAACACACAAGTGTGAGTAATAAAACACATCTTTAACTCTTTAATAAACAGAATTTATTATAGTCCTCTTTAGTTTTTTCCTAAATCGCTAGCTCCAATTTGTAAACTAAAAGCTCTATCTAGCATGTATTTTTTAATTATTTTATTTTGTTAATTATTATTTAATTTCCCATAGGGCACATGTGCTCACCTGAGAGACACACAGAGAGAAAAAGAGGGAAAATGAGAATGTAAGCTGCCAGGTCCAGGACTCGAACTCGCAGTCAGCCAAGTAGGAGTCCAGCATCCTAACCATCAGGCTATTTGCTGGCCCCTAGCATGCATTATTTCACCCAACAACTCCATCATACATTGGTTATAAGTTACCTGGTATTAATAGCTTAGATGCATTTGAGTTACGGAATTTTGTATGTATTTGGCGGACATGGGGACTAGTCTTGAATCACTTTATTTTGTTGAGGGTCAGCCTTGGAGTGGTAGTTAAGTTGGCTGGATCCCACATGCACAACAGTGAAGTTCAAATTCCAGACCAGCAGCTTGAAAATCACACTGTGCTTTCTCATCTCCCCCCCATTTCTGTCTCTCTCTCTCGATGTATACATATATATATATATGTGTGTGTGTGTGTGTGTGTGTGTGTGTGTATATATGTAGGGTCATCAGAAAAGTCATGACATATTTTTCTATGCAAAAAAAAATGCATCATGGCTTTTCCAACAACATACATAGATGTACATATATATTTGGAATCTACACTTAACCCTTCGGACAACGGGGTCCCTGCTGCCACATTGGTGGGCCTGGTGATCCAACTGGTTCCTGCTGTGGAGCCTCCTGTTGCGCGAGCGAGGGTGACAGGCTCCGGCCCATCTGGGGTCACTGCACAGCAGCCCTCGTGCAGGTCTCCAGTCCGCAGCACCATGATGGGGTCTAAGGCGTCCGCTGACGTGCTATCCTTGAGTAAGGTGTGAAGCTCATAGGTCAGAGGCAGCGTCCCTTCACTGAGAGGCTGTGCTAACCTGAGGACTGAAAGCCTGATTTTGCTGACCAAAAGGATTTTCTCTATCTGGTGCTGGGCAGAACCTAGGGACATCTTTCCTGTAACCTGTGCGAGCAGCTGTCAAATACCAGACGAAATGGCTAGAAATGTGGGGGGCACCTACGTATCAGATAGTTTTCATTTACCTTTACTTTGTCTTATGTGTAAAAACCTGGCTTTGTCAAAAGGGTTTCAATAAAGTATTTGAAATACTAAAAAAAAGAGAGAGAGAGGGAACCAGTAGTTAGCGTAATGGCTATGTCGCTGGACTCCCACGTAGTCGACTGCGGTTCGCGTCCCGGACCCGGTGGCTTAAAACTCACGCCGGGTGCGTGTGTGTGCGTGCCCAAGATCCCAAGAGGAGAATGGAAGAGAAGGGATTGTGGCGTGGCCATCACCCCTGGGGGGTGATTTCTCACTTTCTGTCTCTATGTCTCTCTCTGTCTGTCTGGCGAGCGCACGCGCCCTATAGCGAAAAACCTCTCCAAAAAATAAAGAGAGAGAGAGAGAGAGAGAGAAATCTACGCTTAAGATAAAAATTCTTTCTCAGTAATTATAATTTTTTTTTAGTTTGCCAGAAGGTGTGTGCACTCACCAGAGAGACAGAGGAAATGAGAAAACACCCCGCCATGGGGACTGGTCACGCTGCAATTCCTTCTCCACCATTTTATCCCTCCTTTTAGGATTTTTGGGCACGCACACGCATACTTGACCCAAGGCTCAAACTGCAAAGTCAGTCATGTGGGTTCCAGCTGCCTGAACCACCACGCCACAGGCTGGCCTGTAATTAGCATTTTAAAATGAAAATTAGCTAACTCCTATGATACGACCCATTAATTAACGAATTGTACCAAAGCAACTAAACATGAAGAACTCAGTCCTAAGTGATACTTCAGCCTTACCTCAGGGTACCATGAACTTGTAACCCCAACGCCAAAGCAGGAGAAAATAGGTGTGATTCGTGTGTTAGTCAATCCTGCTCCTCTCCACGAAGAACGACCACATAGCCTGATCTCTGAGTATATATGAAACAAGACCAGACCTCTCACCTTGAGGAAGACTGCTTATAGCCACACAAAAATGAGTTGATTTTATAAAGTGTACCGTGCATCCCCAGAAACTGAAAACCTTTCCTTTCCAAACAAGACACCATTGCCGAAATGGAAAGTGAGAATTTTTAGTTTACGTATGTTAAAAATCTGCCCCACCACCTTCCACATCTTCTAATACTTAGCTTCACAAAAAAATGCTTTTCAAATTAAAATTTCCTCATCAAGCACAATAATTCAACTTTGGCAGAGCATGGGTAAAAATTCTACTGTTCTGGAGTATTACCCGTAAGTGTAACACACATACTGTTAGCATGACAATATGGGTAAATAACTTGGTGTACAAAATAAAGTGTATAAAAGTAACCTTATTTTTAATGAATTTTATGCAAATAGGAATATATGTACACTTGTGCCCACACTTGTTTTGTTTTACCCATCTACTGCCTAACAGCGCCAGATAAATGTTACTTAGAATTTAAGGGGTAATGATGAAATGACTATATCTGATATACTTTCAAATTCATCTCCAGCACCTTAAAATCTCAAATGACATAAAATCCAGTTATGTATGGATGAAGTGATATGATATGAGAAATTTGCTCAAAATAATCCAGCATAGGGGGATACGTAAGGGCACAGGTAAAACAAGATTGGCACATTTTGATAATTACTGACACTGGGTAACGGCTACATAGGGTTTGCCGTACTGTTATCTCTACTTATAAATATTTTTTAAATTTTTTATAATAAGCTTTTTAAAATCCAATTTACTACTGCTCCAATGTCAAGCATAACCTCATCATTTAACGTTTTTATTTCACGTACATTGCAGTTAATGTTTTCTGTGATCCTTTACAGAGTGCTTAAAATACAATGGAGATAAACACTGTATTTCTTTTTTTATTATTTTATTAAGTGTTATTCACTATCTTTTTTTTTTAACTTGACCAGAGAGGGGTGAGAAAGCAAGCCACCAGGTCCAGGATCAAACTGCAGTCAGCCATGAAAGTTCAGCACCCTAACCACCATGCCAGCTTCCAGCCCAAACATCACATTTCTAAACCAACTCTTAAGTTTGTTTTTTTGTTTTTTTTTGTGTTTTTTTGAGAGGTTTTTCACTATAGGGCGCGTGCGCTCGCCAGACAGACAGAGAGATAGAAAGCGAGAAATCACCCCCCAGGGGGGATGGTCACGCCGCAATCCCTTCTCCTCCATTCTCCTCTCGGGATCTTGGGCACGCACGCACACGCGCCCGGCGTGAGTTTCAAGCCACCGGGTCCGGGACGCGAACCGCGGTCAACTACGTGGGAGTCCAGCGACACAGCCATTACGCTAACTGCTGGTTCCCTAAACCAACTCTTAAGTTTTTAAGAGCTAGAAAAAAATCTTAGCAATCCTCTAATCCTCTGTGTCATTGGTTCAGAGTCTGGACCATACAATGAATCACCTGGAAAACTTGTTAAACACAGATTCTGGGTCTTGCCATCACAGTTTCTAGCTTTTATTTTTTTTTCCTATAGCGTGTGTACACTTGCTGGAGAGAGATAGAGAGAGGAAAAATGAGAAAGTACCCTCCAGGGAAGGACATGGCCACAAGCCCTTCTCCTCTCAGGATTTTGGACACACACACACACACACACACACACACACACACAGCACCCTGCATGTCTGTTTTCAAGCAGCAGAGTCGGAAACTCAAACCCGCACAATCACCTACGTGGGGTCCAGCCCCTAATCACCTCACCATTAGCTAGCCCCCGAGTTTCTGACTATAGCTCTGGTGCTGCTGGTCCCTGGACCACTCTGAGAACCACTGCTCTAGCTGATGCCACGTCGCCCTGATCACGTTTCCACTGCAGGGGTCACCAGGTATCTCACCAGGATTGCATGTGCCCCTGCTCATGGCCTTCTTCCTTCTAGACAACTGGCGAAGGGCAAGGGACACTGATTTCCATCGATGTGCATAGCCGAGATCAATAAACACTTACAAAATAAAATATTGTGTTGGATGTGTTGACTAGGGGTACATTTTCCTATTCAGGAGGAAGGGAAGAATTACTCGCTGATGACAAACTGCAATCACTGCAAGGACAGAAGAGAAGACTGAAAGTCAGCTGGAACCACAGCAACGAGGAGATGACAGACTCTGGAGAGATCTTAGAACTGCATCTCAGACCGGAGTTTGCGACCCAGTGTGGTCACTGACAAGCAGAAGCTTGAGGCTTACGTTTGACAAATCTGGTACTCCGACCAGAGGGACCATGAACAAGAACTTTCACCCACACAGCATCCAAGAAAGACTTTCAAACTCATCTCTCAGAGTTCCTCAAGGTCTGAAAATGCCCACGAGTGGATGCATTTCTTCTCCCCATGTGCTTCCCTCCTCCTAATGCTGGCCAGAGGAAAGAAAAGCAGCACAGTGTACCCGGCAGTATGTACCCGAGGTTCTCCAAGTCCAGTTCTCCATGACGCTCCATGCTATCCTAAGAAGTCTGACAGCAGCGGTCTGCTCTGTGACGGTTCAGTGGATTTAGTTTAAGAAAACGAATGAAGCTCTGATTTCTGAATCTCACCACTTAGAGTTTAACTTTACAAGTTATTGGGTGGTCAGAAAAGTCGTGACACATTTTTGCATAGAAAAATACATCATAACATTTCCAGTGACCCAATAGCATACATGTAAGAATTCCAAACCCTCAACAGAAATTCTCTCTTTATTTTCACTTAACAATAGTAAAATAGAATAACTAGTGAAACTGCATGGGTAAACATATGAGCGTTTTATTATTATTTCGATGTTAAAAGTAAAAATTTAATATGGGGGGGGCCGGCAAGTGGCATAGCGGCTAAGGGTGCTGTACTCCCATGTGGCCAACCGCAGTTTGAGTCTCAGACCTGGCAGCTTGCTCTCCCACTTTCTCTCACTTTCTCTCTCTCTCTCTCCCCCCACCAACCCCGATCAAATTAAAATAAATTCATTTTTTAAAATCTAATATGGAATTTACAATAGATGAAAAGTAAACTGTATGACAATGGAACAAATGCCAAGAGGGAATGGAAGAATACTACCTTATACCATACATGAAGTAACGTAGTATCACTTATTAGTAAATTGCAGTGAGCTGAAATAACCACTAAAACAACAAAATAAAGAATGATAGCTAATAAGCCAAAAAAAGAAATAAAATAAAATCATTTAAAAATGTAGTTAATTCAGGGACCAGCAGTTAGCATAATGGCTATGTTGCTGGACTCCCATGTGTCGACAGCGGTTCAAGTCCTGGACCCGGTGGCTTAAACTCACACCAGGCACATGTGCATGCATGCCTGAGATCGAGATCCCGAGAGGAGAATGGAGAAGAAGGGATTGCGGCGTGGCCATCCCCCCCCCCCCCCCCCGGGGCTTGGGGGGGGGGGTGATTTCTCGCTTTCTGTCTCTCTGACTCTCTCTGTCTTTCTGGAAAGCACATGCACCCTATAGCAAAAACCTCTCCAAAAGAAAAAAAAAATGTAATTAATCCAAACCAAAGCAGAAAAGCAGATAAGAAAAACAGGGAGGGAACCAGCAGTTAGCGTAATGGCTATGTCGCTGGACTCCCATGTAGTCAACCATGGTTCGCATATCGGACCCGGTGGCTTAAAACTCACACCGGGCGCGTGTACATGCGTGCCCAAGATCCCGAGAGGAGAATGGAGGAGAAGGGACTGCGGCGTGGCCATCCCCTCTGGGGGGTGATTTCTCGCTTTCTGTCTCTATGTCTCTGTCTGTCTGGCAAGCGCATGCGCCCTATAGCGAAAACCTCTCCAAAAAAAAAAAAAAAAGAAAGAAAAAGAAAAACAGGGAGAAAAAATTACAGAGGTAAACCTAATCATAACAAAAATTATTTAAATATAAATAGCTAAATGCCTCAATTAAAAGGTAAAGATTGTCACCTAGGTAAAAAAAAAAAAAAAAAATCAGGAGTGGAGCTCACTCCTTGAGTGTGGGCTGCACATAGTCATTTTCTTGCAAAACTTAAGTACAAAAAGGGGAGAAAAGAGTACGTAGGGACTGGATGTGGCACAGCAGTAAAACAAGATGTTCCCACATAAAAAGGTTCCGAGTCTGCATCTGAAGACGTCCCTGACTACACTAGGCATTCATGGGGAGGGAATGGCTGTAGCTGGGGGCAGATCCTATCATCAGGACCCTGCTGGAGGTGCTGGCTCTGTCTCTCTCCCTTTCTGTCTCTCTTACTCTCTCACTCATGAAAGAAATATTGGGTCATCAGGAAAATCATGACACATTTTTGCATAGAAAAACAGAAAAATACATCATGACTTTCTTGATAACCTAATAGATTTTTTGTTTAATAGGAGTAACTTTACAGAAACCTGACAAATACCTCAACTAGGTGATCAAAGTTAATTAGGAATAGTGGTAAATCAGGCTGATAGTATGTTCCCTCAATATAATATAATTAGAACAGACATTCTTATCAAGCACACATGATAAAATATTTACCAAAATCAGCAGTTAGCGTAATGGCTATGTCGCTGGACTCCCATGTAGTTGACCGCGGTTCGGACCAGTGGCTTAAAACTCACACCGGGCGCATGTGCGTGTGTGCCCAAGATCCCGGGAGGAGAACAGAGGAGAAGGGATTGCGGCGTGGCCATCCCCCTTGCGGGGTGATTTCTCGCTTTCTGTCTCTCTGTCTCTGTCTGTCTGGTGAGCGCACGTGCCCTATAGCAAAAGCCTCTCCAAAAAAAGAGAAAAATAAATGATGTTTTGGGCCATTTGAAAGGATTTGATTCATACAAAGCATGCTTTTTGACAATAATGAAATTAAATTACAAATCAATTACAGAAATATCTCTGGAAAATCCATGAATATTTGGAAACTAATTTATATACTTCTAAATAATCTGGACTCGAAGAAGAAATCAAAAAGAAAATTTTAAATTATTTTAAACTGAGTAAAAATTAAGTCATACCATATAAAAATTTGTGATATGCTACTAAAGCAGAACCTAGAAAGAAATTTATAGGACTAAGTACATGTCAGAAAAGGAAAGTCACTAATCAATTACCTAAAGAAAATAGAATAAGAACAATAATTAAAAGGCCAGCAGACAGCACGGTGGTTAAGGCCCTAGACTCCCATATGGCCAACCACTGTTCAAGTCCTGGACCTAGCAGCTGACTTTCTCACTTTCTCTGTCTCTCTGTGGTGAGTGCACATGCCCTACAACAACAACAAAAAATTGTAATAATAATAAACAAAATTAAATATTTTTTAAAGAAAAACAATTAAACCCAAGGTAAAACAGAAGGGAGATAAAGATCAGAGTGGTGGGGCCAGCCGGTGTCATGGTGGTTAAGGCAGCTGGATCCCACATGTTCAATGGCATGGTTCAACTCTTGGGCACAGCAGCTTGAAAAACACACTAGGCATATGTGTATGCATGCCTAAAATCCCAAGAGGAGACTCAGAAAGAAGGGATTGCAGAGTGGCCATCCCCCCTAGGGGGTGACTTCTTACTTTTCCTATTTCTCTCTCTCTCTCTGTTTCTTACCAGCAAATGCAGCATGCCCTACAACAAAACAAAGAAAAGAAAAGAAAGGAAAAAAGAAAGAAGAAAGGAAAAAATAAATCAATTAAACAAGAAAACATTAAAGACTATCAGTGGGAACAGTAGTTGGTTCACTGAGGTCTATAAAATTGATAAAACTCAAAGCCCAGGATTTGTCGACTTCAGTACTAACATTCTGACTAAATAATTCTCTGAGGGGATCTCTCCTATGCATTCACTTCAAGACATTTAGAAGCATCCCTGACCTCTACCCAATAGAAAGCAGTAACGGATGTCCCACTTCCCCACCCCAGATATTGTCTCAACACAGTGTCCAAGTATTGCTAAATGTTCCTGAAAGGAACAAGGTGAACTTCCACCCATACTTTATACCATAAACAAAAAATAACTCAAAGTAGATGGACCTAATGTAAAACCAAAAACTATAAGACATTTAGGAAAAAAAATACTGTGCTTCTTCTGACCCAACACCCAGCAAAAAGCCAGAATCCATGTGCATCTGAGGTGAGCCTAGCCCTACCCCTTTAACTGGAAAGCCTCTGCCCCAAACCTCTTCTTCCAGCCCAACACCCTGCAAAAACTCAAGCAGGATGGTCTTTTGTCTTCTTTCTTCTCTGTCTCTCTCAGTCCCTCTCCCTTTCACTTGAAAGTTTTCTCTTTCAAATATATATATATAATATATGTGTGTGTATATATATATATATATATTTGATATATATATATATACACACACATATAATACATATATATATAAATAAATAAATCTATAGGTACTGTCTCTTGTCTCTGACCTCTACTTTCTCTTGCTAATTTCGGAATCCATGTGCATCTGAGGTAGGCCTAGCCCTGCCCCTTTCAAGTGGTGTTCTAGTTTGCTGTGCAGTTCTCATTGTTTTGTTTGGTCTTTTTTCTTTTTCTTTTCTTTTCTTTTTTTTTTTTTTTCTTTTTTTTTTTTTTTTTTTTTTTTTTTTTTTTTTTTTTTTTTTTTTTTTTTTTGTCCTTTTCCATTTGTTTCCTTTCTTTTACCTGACTTTCTCACCTTGCTACCTTGCTTTTCACCTTCCACACACTGATGTCTAGGCAGGTCTAGGTGCATAGCAGCAAAACTTCTGAATACTTTAAATCCTGCAGTTCAGCCCTGGTGCATCTATTCCATTGAACTGTGCCTAGTTCCAATGACAAAAGTGCAGGTTGCTTAGTGAGGATCAGGGAAATGAAACTGCAGATATATTGCAAGCCATCTCCTTCCACACGCCTCTAACACTCAGAATTAACTCCAAGGAGGTAGGAAGTAACGTATAATCCATCAGAGGACCAGAAACCAACACTGCAGAGGCACGAGAAATATGGAAAATCAAGAAAATATCTCTCCCCCAAAGGGAAAGAACAGCTCTTCATCATCCATAGACAGTACAATGGAACTCATGGAGATGTCAGATAAAGATTTTAGGATATTCATAGTGACAAAGCTAACAGAGACACAAGAGAAACAAGACAACAAACTCCAGAAAATGCAGGAGAAAAGAGACAACCAGTTCCAGGAAGTGAGGAAGTTCTTGTGCAATCTGAAAGAGGAAATATACACCATAAAAAAAATCAAAAAGAACTGTTAAGAGATGAAGGCTGTAATACAGGAAATCAAAACCTCCCTTGAAAGTATTAAAGGCAGATTAGATTATACAGAAGATCGAATCTCAGATGTAGAAGATAGAACCTCTGACCTAGAAAAATTCACCAAAAAGACTGAGAAAATAACCCCCCAAAAATGAGAATAATATTTGAGTAATACTAGATACCATTAGACACCCAAATATCTGGATAACTGGTATCCCAGAAGGTGGAGAAACTAATAAGGGCATTGATAATCTATTCCATGAAATCCTAGAAGAAAACTTTCCAAACCTAGAGAGGCATTCAAATATCCAGACCCAAGAAATACAAAGGACCCCATATAGAATCAACCCAAGATCTTTTCCAAGGCACATCATAGCCAGATTGGCCAAAACTACAGACAGAAATAAGATACTAAAATTGGCAAGAGAAAAACATCAAGTTACTTTCAAAAGATATTCCATCAGGCTAACATCAGACCTTGTGGGAAACAATGTAAGCAAGGAAAGAATGGGAAAATATATTCAAAGTGTTAAGTGAAAAACAATTTCAACCAAAAATATTATATCTGGAAAAATTATCCTTCATATGGGAAGAAAAGATAAAAACATTCTCAGATAAACAAAACCTGAAAGAATTTACCAACGCCAGACCAGCTCTTCAAGAAGTTCTGAAGGGAGTACTACACCAGCCAAGAAAATTAAGACAGACAAATAAGAGAACAAAATATGACCAAGAGAAAGGCCAACTTAATGGCAGGGACAAGTTCTGAAATATCAATAATAATGTTGAATGTTATCAGAAAGGTTAAACTACAGTAACACTGTAAATTCAACAAAAGAGATTATACGAGACTGAACTGGTGAAACAGAATTCTACAACTTTTTTCTAAAACATTATTGATTTTCTTCTATGCTTTGTCTTCCAGATTTAAGGATTTTTTTTTCCTTTTGAGTTATTGGGTTAAACAATTTGTTAATAAAAAGAATTTAATTGAAACAAACTTTTCTCCCTTCCTGACCCCTTTGCAATTGATAAATATTTGTGAGTATTCTTATTTTGTGGCAGAGTGGTTATTTGCATAAGTTCAATAATACAATAATATCTGTTACCTTGCATCAGAAATTGCATTCTTATGGGGCTTTGTGCAAATAACAGATCAAATTGAGATAAACCTAATTTTTTTTTTTTTTTTGCAAATAAGTTAGTTTATACTTCTCTTTAGTAAAAGGGGGAATGGCGAGAGAAAAAAATGTTTCAGAAGAAAATTACAATGCACTTGTCACTAGATTCTAGCTTTGTCCATACTTTAAGATCTTTTGTGAATCAATAAAATGTGAAAAAAAAAAAAGTTTAGTTTGGAAGGGAGGGAGGGGAAAGGAAAAGGAAAAAAACAGTTCAAAATATGCTTAGCTGACAAGAAATGAGAAGCTATTTGCCAATGATAATATATATAGTAATATTCTTGTCTTGACTGACACACATGGTATTCATGTTGGAAAAAGAAATGTATACTGTAAAGATACGTGATAAAATGTAAAAAATAAATAAGTACATAAATAATAAATAAATAAAGGAAAAGAAAACGTAGTGTGACCTTGAATTAGGCAAAGATTTTTTTAGATACAATGCCAAAAGAACAATCCTTCAAACATAAATTGACAAATTGAATTTCATCAAGATAAAGAACAGTATCTTAAAAAGATACTGTTAAGAGAACATAAGAGAAGCGATAGACTTGCTATGGTTTGAACGTCCCCACCAAACCTCATGTTGAAATTTAATTGGGAACCAGCAGTTAGCGTAATGGCTATGTCGATGGACTCCCACGTAGTCGACCGCGGTTCGCATCCCGGACCCGGTGGCTTAAAACTCACGCCGGGCGCGTGTGCGTGCGTGCCCAAGATCCCGAGAGGAGAATGGAGGAGAAGGGATTGCGGCGTGACCATCACCCCTGGGGGGTGATTTCTCGCTTTCGGTCTCTCTCTCTCTCTCTGTCTGTCTGGCAAGCGCACGCACCCTATAGCAAAAATCTCTCCAAAAAAAAAAAATTTAATTGACATTGTAACAGTATTGATATGTAGCTTCTTCTGTCATTCCTTCCTTCCTCCCTCCCTCTCTACCTCTCTCTCTCTCTCTCTCTCTCTCTCTCTCTCTCTGTCTTTCTTTTTTAATTACTAGGGGGCACATGCTCTCATCTGAGAGAGAAAGGAAGAGAGAAAAAGCACCCCTCCTTCCCCTGTAAAGTGCGGTCATGTCACAATTCCTTTCATCCATTTCCCATCCCATCATGATTTGGGGCATGCACACACACCTGCCCAGTGTGTTTTTCAAGCCACCAATGCTGGATTTGAACTGTAATTGGCCAGGTCGGCTCTAGCTCCCAATACGCAGCATTTAGTCATTTCAGTATGGGACCAGCCCAGAGCCATTGGGCTAGTGCGCTCACCAAAGAGAGAGAAAAAATGAGAAATCACCACCACCACCACCACCCGGGGGGAGTGGCCACACCACAATCCCTTCTCCTCCATTCTCCTCTCGGGATTTGGAGCATGCACATGGTGTGTTTTTCAGGCTGCTGGGTCTGGGGCTCAAACTATGGAGTCAGCCATGTGAGATCCAACTACCTTAACCACCTTGCCACCAGCTGGCTCAGAATACTTCTTTTGTACCACTAAATACTTTACACAGATGACCGTGTTCGTCTCTAAGTATTTGTGAAGTACCTACTAATACAATGCATAGCTCCAGGTGCTCGGGCACCCCGGACAGATGTGATTCCTATCCTCATCTAGTGGGAAAGAGCCAAAAATAAAATATTTACATTACTAGTCATAGGCTCAAAAATGGCTATCACTCATCTGTTCAAAACCCTGCAAAGGCTTGCTGTCTCTGGGTGAGTGGCCAAGACCCGATAGTCCCCCCAGAGCTTACCTCTTCTGCCTTCCCTGCTCTTCCATCTTGCCACCTTTCTGAACTCACCTGCTGCTCCCCCTACCCGCGCATCTGTAGCCACCTGAGTTTCCTTCCTGTCTGAGAGCCCTTGGCATAGTTTGTGCTCCCTGGAATGCCCCTGTGCCCACCTCTCAGATCTGTGGTGGTTCTCTCCTTACTCCCTTCACTTCTTTACTTGGTATCATATTCTAAGTTGGGCTTTCACTAACCACCAGATTGAAAATCACAGCCACCCTAGCAACTTCCACCCCCTTTTCATAATTTCTCCCTCCATACCATGTCTAACACATATTTACCTGTTTATTGCTGTCCTGCCCCTCTAGACTGTACACTCTGTCAGACCTGTAGACAGAGCTGTTTTATCACTACTGCACCTTGAGAATGTGGAACAGTGCCTAAGTCCTCAGTAACTATTTGCTGATGAATATTATTCAATGGAAAGAAGGTAACAGTGGCGTACTGAGACACGGAATAACCAGGGACTCCCATTGTACTAGTGAGAAGGCAACTGGGCAGGACACCTAAATGGAGACTGGAAGATGAGAAGAGCTAGCCATGTCGTTGTGGGGTAAAAGGTTGCGGAGGCCCAGCCTGGTGGGGCAGTCAGTAGCAAACTGAACTGCAGAGCTGGAAGCCACGTGGTTGACTGTGGGTTCAGATTCCCAGGCTGGCATGAAAACACACTGGTGCAGATGTCCGAGATCTTGATAAGCTGGGGGGCTGGGGAAAAGGATGAGACCAGGTTGAGGGTGCTTCTCTCTCTCTCTCACACACACACACACGAATAAAATAAACGTAAAAAAAAAAAAAAAGGAGGTTGTGGAGAAGAGAGGAATGGAAGGTCAGGCAGAAGGAGAGCATGTGTGGAGGCCTTGAGGCCGGAAAGATCTTAGCTGTGTGTAGATTTATGGGAACGGAGAAGGTCACTGTGGCTGAGCACTGTCAGCTCAAGGCAGGACTGAACTAAGTGACAGTGGAAACCAGGTGTCAGATCATGTGAGGCCTTTTAGGAGAAATTCACTGAATCCTTATATCACCACATATTCAATTAGCCCTATTTTATAGTTTAAAAACTGAGCATCAGGGAGATTAAATAATTTTCTGAGGTTACACAGTAGGTGAATGGCAGAGCCTAAGTTAGGAAGCCAGGCCTTCAGATTCCAAAGCACTTATATCTTTGATCACTATGCCAAGATCAAAAGACATAGCCCCCGTCTTCACCAAGCTGCTAGTCTGGTGGGAATAGACTAGATAAGGACCTGCAGTACACACATGCAGTGCCAGGAAAGTTGTACGCCTGGGGACTGTGGTTCAGATCTGCTCAAGTGATGTTGGATCCACATAGAAAACTTGGGCTCCTTTCCTTGGTGAGTGAACCTGCCAGGCATGTGTGCCCATGATCCTGGCTGGCTGGGAAGGGTGGGGGATACAGTGGTGACATCCTATTGAGAGTGCTTGCCTCTTTCTCTCTCTCTCTCTCTCTCTCTGTTTCTCTTAGTCTCATGAAACAAAGAAATAAGACTAATTTTTTTTATATAAATATCTAGGGATCAGCAGGTGGCGTAATGGTTACATTGCTGGACTCCCACATAGTGGACTGAGGTTCAAGTCCCCCAGATCCAGTGGCTTAAAACTCACATTGGGCAAGACCAGCAGTAGGCATAATGGCTATGTCGCTGGACTCCCATGTAGTCGACTGCAGTTCAAGTCCTGGACCCAGTGGCTTACGCCAGGTGCGTGTGCATGTGTGCCCAAGATCCCAAGAGGAGAATGGAGAAAAAGGTATTGTGGTGTGGCCATTCCCCCAAGTGGTGATTTCTTGCTTTCTGTCTCTCTGTCTCTGGCTTTCTGGTGAGAACATGTGCTCTACTGCAAAATTCTATTAAAAACAAACAAACAAACAAACAAAAACTCACACTGGGCATATATTCATGCATGCCCAAGATCCTTAGAGGAGAATGGAAGAAAAGACACTGTAGCGTGGCCATCCTTCCAGGGGTGATTTCTCACTTTCTGACTCTCTGTCTCTCTCTGTCTCTCTGGCAAGTGCATGTGCCCTACAGCAAAAATCTCTCTCAAAAAAATAAAAAATAAAAATATATATATATAAATATGTAAATGTCTCAATCATAAGGTAAAGATTTAAGTTTTATAAACTATTTTTAAAAATAGGTATCTTTTGAGTCCTGGACCCAAGGACTTGAAAAATACACTGGGGGAGGCAGGTGGCCTGGTGGTTAAGGCACTGGATTCCCATATGGTTGACCACAGTTTGAGTCCCTGACCTGGTGGCTTGCTTTTGCGTGCACACGCTCTCTCTCTCTAGGAAATTTAAAATAATCACAATAAATAAAATTAAATAAATAATTATTTGAAAGAAAAACACACTGGGCACATATGTGGATGCATCCAAAATCCCAAAAGAAAAAATGGAGATGGGATTATGGTGTGACCATCCCCTATGGGGGGGGGGGGGTGCTTTCTCACTCCCTTCTTTTGTCTCTCTCCAGTAAGTATACATGCCCTCTAGCAAAAATAGTAATAATGATAATCATCCTATAGATAACTATTATTCAGATCCCCAAAGTCCGACTCTGTGCCTTGAAAGATTTTGGAAAATTACTGAAAAGTTGTATTTAAAATATATGAGTGGGGCCAGATGATAGCACAGCAATACTAGAACTGGACCCATATGAGAAGGTCCCTGGTTCACGTCCTGGGGCCTCCCTGTACATGCTGGGCACCTGCAATGTTCCTGAGGCCGGGCTGGGGGTGGATGACAGTGGGGAGACATCTGGGGGCTGTCTGCCTTTCTTTCTCTGTCAGAAGAAATGAGTAAACTTAAGAAACATATGATGAGTAATGACCTTAATGCTGAGAAATGAATCGACTGTTCTTCACCCTTTCCTTACTGATTATAATGTGACTAATTCAGCCTCTGCTTACAAAACTTTCTCCTTATGCCATTGAAGGCAACTACCTTGAATAATCCCATTGTGACTCAGTGCTCTAAACATGCCGCAGTATCCAGCAACCCAGCACTGAACTGCTAGTGAAATTTCTAACTGGGTAAAATTATTCACATGATCTTCCAAAGCAATCTAGCGCACAAATTTAAATGACCCACACTAGTTTGACTTTGATTTCTTTTATTCAAATATAGGCTAGTTAACTCAAACATGGACAAAGACCTGAGCATTTAAACTTTTTATTTACTTTGGCATCTTCATAGATTTCACCACCATAAAACTTCATGATAATGATTACCACCATCCCCACCCTCCCAATGGTGGGGACAAGGAGAGGGCCGGCTGGTGGGGTTAAGGCCCTTCAATAACACGATTTCAGGAAGAAAACTACAGAAGGAGCCCTGCACTAAGGTTGAAATATTCCGTCCCCTAAAAGCTTAACCCTCTCCCCTGACGAGGTTTACGGTGTCTGAGTAGCAGGTAGCCAAAGGCCTGCTATGGTTCTTTAACTGTGTATCCCACTCCCAAAAGTGGTCAGACCCACCATAGTATAACACATGGTATCTGCGATGAGGCTCATGGGCTATGGGAACTTTTAGAATAGCAGATGAAAGTTGCTTCAAATCAAACACACTCGAAAAAGGGGTGGGGGACTGATGCAAAAGCAATGAGCAGCTAGAAAGAGCCTTCGCGGTCTGGCTCGGACTTGCTGGTGCGTGTACACAATCGTGCCTGCTGGCATCTAGCTGAGACGCTCCCTTCCACTAGGGGAGGGGAAAATAACAACTTTCGGAAATAACAGGCGTCCACAAAGGCAAATGTTACACTGGACTTCTAGACCTCCATCAATTAAGGAGCTCACGCTGCTGCGAGCTGCACTGATTCCTAACACAGCGCCCCCGCCCTCGCCCTTTTGTAACAGAAGAAAAATAACCTAAGCAGGAGAAGGTGCGCCCGTCAGACCCTAAAGGCAGTTTCAGACAACAAAGACCCCTAGCAATCAAAATGGAATTATAATCCCAGCCGTCCGAATCCCCACCTCCGACACCACACACACGACCCGCCTCCCCCGAGACGCTGGGCTGCCGCGCCCGCCGCGGTTCCTCGAGAGCCGGGGCCGGAAGGTCCCCGCGCCCTCTCCAGCCCCGCGCGTCCCTGCCGGAGGGATCTCGGGTCCCCGGGCGAGCCTCGCGCCGCCCAGGGTCTGGCAATCTCCGCCGCGGCTCTCCGCGTTCTCTCTCACGCGGCGTTCAAAATCTTTCCCGCCCAGGCGTGACGCGAGGAATGAAAACAATCAGCCGACCCCGAGCGCCGGGGCCTGGGCCCCGCGGGGGTGGCTGCGGAACCCGGCCGAGCGCCCTGCGCAGCCCCTTCCCGAGCCGGGCGGACCGGCGGGCTGGGGCCCGGAGGTGACACAAAGAAGCCGGAGAGACAAACGCCACCCGCCGGCGCTCGCTCCCATCCCCGGAGCGCCCCGCCCGCCGACAAGTTTACGGCGCCCTCCACGCACCCGGCTCCCCCACCCGGGCAAAGTTTCCCGTGGCCGGGCTCGGACCCCCGCGTCAGGTCCGTTCGCGTCTCCCGCCCCCGCCCCCGGCTCGGGGACCGTACCCTCCCCGGCCCGGGCCCCCGCCCCCGCCCCTTCCCCTCCCTCCTGCTCTCTGGGGCGCACCAGGGTGCTGGGGGCCCAGCGGCCGCGCTCACCCGCAGTCGTTCCGGCCGAGGGGGAGGCGCGGGCCGGGGCCGCCCTAGGTCGGCGCCCGGCTGCCTGCTCCCTCGAGCGCGCCTTTGCTCGCTCTCCCGCTCGCTGTTTCGGTCCAGTCGAAGGCTGCAGGCGCAGCAGAGCGCGCTCCGCTCCTTGGCGCTCGGAAAGCTGCAAACCACGCCCCGCGCCTCCCCGCCCGCCGCCCGCCGGAGTCCCGCGCTCGCCGCTCCGCCGCCAGTGCACAGCGCGCCCGCGAGCGCCGGAGGCGGGGCAGCAGGCCTCCCCCCGCAGGCCCCGCGGGTCGGGGAGGGCAACTTTCTTCCCGAGTGCCGGAGCCTCGGAGGTGGCTGGGCGGAGAGGCCAGCTCCGAGTGCGGTTGACGACCCTTTTCTTGCCCTAGTCTAGGGGAAAAGGACCCAGACTCTCTCAGAAAGCTTTCCCGGCCCATCTGAGTGAGGAACATCTCCAACGTTCCTGGATTCCTGAGTCTTGAAAGTAGAAGTAAGGGAGCAGATCTGAGAATTATCTACCAGACTTGGATCAAATCAGTTAACCCTCTGTAAAACAAGGAATTTAGATTTGGTGGCTTTTTAAAACTAGGTCAGTATTTCTTACAGTGTGGTCCACACCTCAGGGTCCCCTGGAGAGCCGAAGAGGCACTTGTTAACAGTGCATGTTACTGGGTCCTCTGGGGGGCCGGGGGAGCTGTCTCCATCCTATGATGAGCTATGGATCATCTGGCTCTGAAAACTCACGGGAAACCGGGTCCTTGGGAATCAGTCCTGCAGGTGTAAGGAGACCCCGATAGGTGTCCTGCATAGAAGGATAATTCATGAAAACAGGAGCAGAATCGTTCTCTTGCCTCGGATATTTGAAAGCAAAAATCCCAAGCACATCTTACCCTTTTGGCTGTTGGAGTGACAGGCCTTCAATTCTCTGAATACAAGAAGAATCTTCACAATTGACAGCTTAGCATGCTTTTTCACACTGACAAGGAAACCTGTGAGAGTCTAATTTCAGTGACTACTTGACCTTGAATGCTGAGAGCCAACAAGAGAGGGAACGAGGGACATCGACTTGTCCTTCAGAGATCAGTGGGAAGATTTCACAAGGAAGGATATTTAAAACCAACGAATCTCAAATAATGCAGCAAGGTGATCTCTTTAAAGCTGAATATGTCTTTATCGTGGACTCTGAAGGGGAAGATGAAACTACAAGCAGAAGAGGTGAACAAGGCTCCCCAGGAGGAACAGGCACCACAGCGGTCCGACCCAAGTCTCTACCAATTTCTTCCAGCCTGGTCTCCGAAGTGGTGCGCCCCAAAACACGAGGAGTTGATTTTAAACCCTCCTTACATCCTGAAATACCTCATGGGATGGCCCCTCAGCCAAAGCATGGGCAGGTGGGTTTTTGTCTTCCTGTTGTAATAATAAACAACTTTAAGTGTTAAAAAAAAAAAAAAAAAAAATTTGTTGATTTCCCAACAAATTACACAATCGCTTCAAACTCAAAGTAATGTCACCTGATACCCACTTACCTCTGGCTGCTATTACAGTATTTCTAAGGCACAGGAAGTCCTAAATAAAAGGTATCACTTCACTGTTACTGCATAAAGCAACAGTGTCTTTAAAGTATTTCTCCATTGAGTTTCTGTGGCAAATTTACCTTCTTAAAAGTCTAAGTTCATGTATGGCGTGTGGTCACAGAATCTTGCCTAGATTACTTCATTAAATGTGGAGCTGATGACCCAAACTAGACCCAAACTAAATGGTAAGGAATTAGAGATCAGAGGTTTGATCATGCATCTGGTTAATATACACTAAAGAAAAGAAAATAGTTGTCCATTGTACCCACAATTTGGTGAAATTATTTCAAAACATTATACCCCTGTGAGTGCCAGGATGATTCAGGTAAACTATTTGGAATGCACAACTTATTGGTCACCTATATTTATTAATGATACTTTGTATCACAACAAAGGTCTAGAAAGCAAGAATAGATTAAATGTATATATTCTGGTTCTAGGGCATCTTTTCATAAAACTGCTTTGCCTGATAAGGATGTGTCCTGGGGCCAGCAGTTGGCATGGTGGTTAAGGCACTGAACTCCCACATAGCTGACCACAGTTCTAATCCCATTCCTGGAAGCTTGTTCTCGCTTTCTTTCTCTTTCTCTCATCTCTCTCGCCTCTCTCTGGTGTGCACACGTACCCTGTAACAAATTTAAGATAATAATAATAAATAAAATTAAATAAATAGACATTTTGAAGGATATTTGCTAGTCTGAGAGCCGATTTCAGGGAGAGGTTGAGCACCAGGGTTTGTGGGGCAACCTACAAAGCGTTGTCTATTTTCTTTTCCTTCTCTGCTCTATTCGTTTTATTCCTTTTTGTTCTGTATCCCTTGCTTTCTTTACAGTAAATGCTTCAAAATCAACATGGTACTGGGTTTCCAAAGAACATGTTTAAATAATTTCCTAATTGTCCTCATATAGGCATCAGTGCTGCACTCTCAGGAAACAAAAGGACTGTCATTCCACAGTGAGTCAGTACGTTGAAAAACGCTCAGAATATAGTGTCTCAACGTATTTTCAGGTGTCTTCCATTAGAGCCTTCTAATCACCTCTGGTCTGGATATTAAGTTATTACCTACTGTTAAATCAGCAAATTAGACTAATGGCAAAAGCACTGAAACAGATCCCCCACACTTTGAAGTGAAAATAAAATGCAATGCTAATGCCAAAGAGAGACACACCTCATTCTTTCGAAATGCACTGGGCATGTAAACAGATGGCTCCCGTGCTTCCATCTCTGAGTGGGGAGGAGTACGTATTGCTGTGTGCCTTCATGCCCACAGTTCCCCCGCACCAAAACACGGCACGGTCTGATAATACAGCATGAGGTCATGTTATACCTCTTAGCTATTATTCACACAAAGCTTCTGTATTCATAGCAAATGACCCACCAGGCTCAACGGCCCACCTAGGAGATCTTGCCTGCTCCAGTTGTGGTAAATGTAACTTCTGGAAGTTGATCTAATTGAAAACACACCTGTGACTTGGTACGCACGCATGTAGTGGCTCACTGGTGAGAACTGCAGCGGTAAACATTCCGTATGTACCTGCACACTGTACAAGCAGGTGAACCAAGGGTCACGGACACAAAACATGGTCTGAAGAGCTCAAATGAGCTGGGCATGCTTCTGCCGTTAAAAGAACTAGATGTGGGCCTACCTGTGGCATGGTTGTTAGGGCATCTGGATGTCACCTGGCTGACTGCACTGTTTGAGTCCTGGACCTGGTAGCTTGAAAAACACACCAGGGGCATGGGCATGGGCATGTGTGTCCAAAATGCCAAAAGAATGAAGAGGTGGAAGAGAAGGGATTGTGGCATGACTGTTCCCCACAAGAGGTGCTTTCTAAGTTTCTCTCTCTCTCTCTCTCTCTCTCTCTCTCTCTCTCATTCTCTCTCTCCAGGGAGCACAGCTGCCTTCTGGCAAATTAAAAAAAAAAAAAAAAGTTCACCATTCTTTTCTTTTTTCAAGAATTATTTTATTTATCTTTATTTTTTAAATTTGACCAGAGAGGGACAGAGTAAGAGGGGGAGGAGGGAAGCGAGAAAGCAAGCTGCCGGGTCTGAGATTCGAATCGTGGTTGGCTATGTGGGAGTCCAGCACCCTCAACCACCATGCCACCTGCCGGCCATTAGGCAGCAACTCCCCTCTGTCACAGTGCAGTCACTGGCCTAGTGAGTTGTGGTTTACTGTCTTGCATCCACACTAGACTATGAGTTTCCGGCCTTCATCATTCCTTGGGGACTGTCAGAACAATGGCAGTGGACTTTACCCTGGGAGCTAATTTTAGTCTTGCACTCGAATGCCATGTTGAGAAGGATCGTGGGGCTGCGTCTAGGTCTGTCAAGAAAGAACACAAGTTGAATAGCGACTGGTTCTCTGCTATGGGCACAGAAGCCGGAAGTGTTGACAGTGGTATCATATATTCACCATTCCTGATGGTAACGGGATAAATGATTGACCTGGCAGATAAGTGGATTTTAAAACAACGTAAAGACAAACCGGGTGCTGGGAGGCGCACCAGTAGTTTTCGTTGCCAGGAAGGCTGAGGCAGAAAGATCATCCTAGATGGCAACACCCTGTCTAAAAAGAGAAAGTGAGCGTGGCGTGTATGTCTGTGGTCCTGTTCGCTGGGGAGGCCAAGGCAGGAGGATATGCACAGTGCAAACGTGTACCTTCATGCCTACAGTGCAAACGTGTACCTTCATGCCTGCAGTTCTGCTGCACCAAAACACGGAAAGAGGGACCAGCAGATGGTGTAATGGCTATGTAATCAACCGTGGTTCAAGTCCCGGACCTGGTGGCTTAAATTCACGCCAGACATATGTGTGCGTATGCCCAAGATCCCAAGAGGAGAATGGAGGAGAAAGGATTGTGGGGGGTGATTTCTCACTTTCTGTCTCTCTGTCTCTCTGTCTGGCGAGCGCACGTGCCCTATAGCAAAAATCTCTCAAAAAAAAAAAAAAAAAAACAAGAAAAAGAGTATGAGGGAGGGAGAACATAAAGTATAATTATCTTAAGCTGGTATAATATACGTTAGTCTGAAGTAGGATGAGACCATCTTATTCTTTTCCTCTATTTTATTAACAATGTTGCTACTAAACACCCCTTTGTTAATATTCTATTATATCTCTGCTTACCCCAAGGGACAATCTTGTGCTACCTTATTTTTTTTTTTTTTTTACCACTTTGGGAGCACTCCTATAAGCCTGGATGAAAATAGCCAGCCAGGAAAACAGCTCTGTTCTTCTTTGTCCAGCAGTCCAATCACGCCCTGCAGAGGCCCGAGAGCCTTATCTCACTCTCAGCTTGTTTCCTGCCAAACCTGGAAACTAGCAGCAATCAATGTTGGCTAATCGCTCCTTTGACCAACGTGATCTTTCTGACCATTGTCCTGATACAAGTAGAAAGTAGTGTTTAACAACACGCCAGTATGCACTGCCAGACAAATCGGAGAGTCCCACAGTCTAGAGCTGAAGTGAAATGAAAAAGAATATGCCAGTTTTCAGGGAAGGAATCTGTGAGAAGCACCAGGCCCAGTGCCTGCCGTGGAGCCAGCCATCTACCAGCGGTAGCGTGACTATTGAAACCATTTTAGTCAGTACCGTGGGGCTTAGAAGGGCATGAGCGCAAAAGCATTTTTATTGACTTAGTACATAAAAGTATTAGATTTTAAAAAGTCCCACAACTTACTTCATTTTACACAAGGAAACACTGAAAGAGGCCTTAGAGTAAGATATTTGCCTAATGGCATACAACTAGTAGTGGCAGACCCCAAGTTATAACCTAGACAGGTTTATATCAGAAATAAATTAGAAGGGAACCAGCAGTTAGCGTAATGGCTATGTCGCTGGACTCCCACGTAGTCGACCGCGATTCGTGTCCCGGACCCGGTGGCTTCAAACTCACGCCGGGCGCGTGTGCGTGCGTGCCCAAGATCCCAAGAGGAGAATAGAGGAGAAGGGATTGCGGTATGACCATCCCCCCTGGGGGGTGATTTCTCGCTTTCTGTCTCTATGTCTCTCTCTGTCTGTCTGGCGAGCGCACGCGTCCTATAGCGAAAAACCTCTCCAAAGAAAGAAAGAAAGAAAGAAAGAAAGAAAGAAAGAAAGAAAGAAATTAGAACATGTGTCTTATGTGTGTGTGTGTGTGTGTGTGTGTGTGTGTGTGTGTGTGTGTTTCTGCTATAGGACACATACATTCACTGGAGAGAGAGACACAGAGAGAGAGAGAGCAAATAAGCACCCCCCAGGAAGGTGATCACCCTTTGGGATTTAGGGTACACGTGCACCCAACACCTTTTTCTTTCTTTCTTTTTTAAAGAACGATTTATTCAATTTTGATTAGAGAGACACAGAGAGCAGGAAAGTGAGAAAGCAAGCAGCCATGTCTGGGACTCGAACCACAGTCAGTCAGCACCTTAACCACTGGACCACCTGCTGGGCCCCAACCCAGCATGTTTTTCAAGACACCAGGTCCAGAACTCTGATTTCCAACTTTCTCTTTCTCTTTCTTTCTCTCTCTCTTTCTAGCAAACACACATGCCCTGTAATAAACTAAAGGAGAAAAAAAAAGAATTATTGAATGAAATGGAAACTAAGATACAAATTGGATTTAAATGATCCCTAAAATATGATAATTAAATATAATGCATATCCTGGGACCAGCAAGTGGCATGGTGGTTAAAGGAGCTGGACTCCCACATGGCCAATCACAGTTCGAGTCCTGGACCTGGCAGCTTGCTTTCTCACTTTCCTTCTCTCTCTCATCAAATTTAAATGAATAAATAAATAAAATTAAATTTTTAAAAAAGCAGAAAATTTTTAAAAATTAATAACACATATCTGAATCTATTAAACTCCCATGTAATTGACCACGGTTTGAGTCCCGGACCCGGTGGCTTAAAACTCACGCCAGGCGTGTGCACGTGCATGCCCAAGATCTTGAGAGAAGAATGGAGAAGGGATTACAGCAAGGCCATCCCCCGGGGAATGATTTCCTGCTTTCTGTTTCTCTCTTTCTGGCGAGTGCACATGCCCTATAGCAAAAACCTCTCCAAAAAAATAAATAAAATTTTTAAAAAGTGTGATATTGATGAATGAAGAGACAGCTTAGTGGAGCAGAATACGAATTTCAGAAATAGATCCAAGTACATATAATAAAGATAGCATTTAAATCACTGGGAAAATATGTACCTTTTAATGAATTACATTGTCCCTGCTAGATTGCCATACGGGGAAAAATAGAACTGGACCCACAAATGCCAGAATACGCCCAAAAGTTTAAGCCACCAGGTTCAGGACTCAAAACCGTGGTCGACTACATGGGAGTCCAGCGACATAGCCATTACGCTAACTACTAGCCCAAAATTGTGAGTGTAAAATACATAATCAATCACACAGGAAAGGACATGTGAGTGAATTCCTAAACGACCTGGATTGGGAGGGAGGTCTTCTAGACTGACTCAAAATCCAGATGCAATTTTTCAAAAGTTACAGAGATCTAGGACCAGCAGGTGGCTCAGTGGTTAAGGCACCAGACTCTCACATGGCAGATGACAGTTCAAGTCCTGGACCTGGCAGCTTGCTTTCTCACACTCTCTCTCTATCTCTCTCTCCAGTGAGAGAATGTGCCCTACAACAAATTTTAAAAATAATAATAAATAAAATTGAATAAATCTTTTTTTTTCTTTTTCTTTTTTTTTTTTTTTTTGGAGAGGTTTTTGCTATAGGGCGCGTGCGCTCACCAGAAAGACAGAGAGAGACAGAGAGACAGAAAGCGAGAAATCACTCCCCAGGGGGGATGGCCACACTGCAATCCCTTCTCCTCCATTCTCCTCTCGGGATCCTGGGCACGCACGCACACGCGCCCCGTGTGAGTTTAAGCCACCAGATCCAGGACTCAAACCACAGTCAACTACATGGGAGTCCAGCGACATAGCCATTACACTAACTGCTGGTCCCTGAATAAATAATTCTTTAAAAAATATTGAAGGGCTAGCAGGTGGCATGATGGTTAAGGCACTTGACTACCACATGGCCAACTGTGGTTCGTGTCCTGGTCCTGGCAGCTTGCATCCTCACTGTCCCTCTCTCTCTTTCTGTCTGTCTCTCTCTGGTTAGTATATGTGCCCTATAGAAAACTTTAAAAATATAATAATAACCATTTATTAAATAAACATATATTATAGAAATCTGACATGGAAATTTTTTATTGTTTGGAAAAAATCTCCTTAAGCAAAAAAAAAAAGAATTTGGAAAGGTTTTTGCTATAGGGCACGTGCGCTCGCCAGACAGACAGAGAGAGATAAAGAGACAGAAAGCTAGAAATCACCCCCCAGGGGGGATGGCCACGCTGCAATCCCTTCTCCTCCTTTCTCCTCTCGGGATCTTGGGCATGCATGCCCACGCACCCGGTGTGAGCTTAAGCCACCAGGTCCAGGACTCGAATCACAGTCGGCTACATGGGAGTTCAGCGACATAGCCATTACGCTAACTGCTGGTCCCTCCTTAAGCGAAATTAAAGAACAAATGACAGCCCCTGGCTGAGCAGAAGTCACTCCATGAGGCAGTAGCAACAGAGGCAGTGAGAGGAAGAACAAGTTCGAGCCCTTGAAAGATGACTGTGGGAACCACTATCAGAATGAAGGAAGCAGCACACAGAAGGATGATGAGAAGGAGAAAGTAGACCAGCACAAAAGCCAGGGCAGCAGCAAGAGGAAGGCTGTCGTCCCTGGACCGGCAGAGCATGCCCTGCAGTACAGGTACACTTTCTGGTACTCCAGGACACTCCCCCACCATCCCACGAGCTCATAGAGCTCTGAACAGAATTATCAGATTGGCACCGTCGCCTCTGTGGAACAGTTCTGGAGGTTTTATAGCCACATGGTTCATCCCAGGGGCCTGACAGGGCTCAGTGACTTCCATCTCCAAAAAAGGAATGAAAACCATGTGGGAAGATGAAGCACATAAAAATGGTGGCAAGTGGATTATTCAACTACAGAAGGGCTTGGCCTCCCATTGCTGGGAGAATCATCTTGGCCATGTTGGGGGAACAGTTCATGGTTGGGGAGGAGATCTCTGGGGCTCTGGTCTCCTTCCACTTGCAGGAGGACCTCGTTTTAACCTGGAATAAGATTGCCAGCGGCCAAGCTACCACAGCCTGAAACCGGGGTACACTGGGGCAAGTGCTTAACCTACCTCCCAAGGCCATTGTGAAATATGAAACTCATACCAACAACATCAAGGACAATTCAAGCTTTCAAGCTTTCAAAATACAAAAATCACATTGTGTGGGACCAGCAGTTAGTGTAATGGCTATGTCGCTGGACTCCCACGTAGTTGACCGCGGTTCGAGTCCCGGACCCGGTGGCTTAAACTCACGCCGGGCGCGTGTGTGTGCATGCCCAAGATCCCGAGAGGAGAATGGAGGAGAAGGAATTGCAGCGTGGCCATCCCCCCTGGGGGGTGATTTCTCGCTTTCTGTCTCTCTCTGTCTGTCTGGCGAGCACACGCGCCCTATAGCAAAAAAAACCTCTCCAAAAAAATAAAAAATCATATTGTGAACGTACACAAGCAGGCAGTAATCCTTTTCTGTATGTGTGTGTCCGAGATGCATGGCAAGCCTCTGGCCGGTCCTTCTCTCTGCTTGCTAAAGGGGCGTCCTTGAGCCGTGGACTCCCCTATTGCAGTCACACTTAGAGGACAGGTTCTGCAAGACACCCTCCAGCATCACTGACTTTGTAAAGCAGAAAAATGGAAAACAGGACTTTGTCAGAGACAAGCCTGGTTTTCTATGGGGTTCCACAAGGGCAGTTCAGCCCTGCGTTTTGCTGTGTGCTGTCCAGGTGCCTCTCAGGCATCCTGCTTGCTTGACCCATGCCGCACACAGGGAAGAGCCAGAGCTGTGACAAGCTGTCAGTATTACAAATGTCAGTGCATTCAGAAGCTGCTGTCTGTCTGCAAGTCCTGGAATAACTGCAAATGCTCTCTTCCAGCTCTGCCATTAGATTATTGGGACATTTTTAAAAAAGAAAGAACAAATGACAAACGGGGGGGAAAATGCTAGTTATATAAAGTTAATCACCTTAATGTATAATTTAACATGAAGACTAATAAATTCTATTAGAAAAAATGGGTAAGAGACACAAATAGCCAATTGACAGGAAAATATATGTAAGTAGGTTTCAAACAGGTTAGACATTCAGCTTTGTAACAGAAATCTAAATTCAAACTAAGCTGAAATACCGTTTAATTTCTATTTGGCAAAAATGCAAAAGCTTGACAATGCACTCTGTCACGTGGCTCTGTGAAAAAACATTCGCGTGTGTTGTTGTGAAGAGTTCGGCCCTATATGAGAAAATTCGGTAATATCCAGTGAAACTATGTGTAATCCCACTAAGAATTTACCTGGAGGAACTATACCCCCCACACGCACACACACACACACACACACACACGCATTGCAGCACTGTTCGTTTCATTGACAAATGATTTCTCCTAGGCTTTGCCAGCAAGAGGCAGCGAATGGAAGGCAGAAGAAAGGAAGAAGAGATGTGCATCCTGACTCAGGCCAGTCCTGTCCTCCAGCCACATGAGGACAGCTTTGCCTCCACCCTTCATTTAGCACTCACGGCTTCAGCTGCTTGGTACCTTCCTTCCAGAAGTCCCAACACCAATCTCACCGTGCTCTTGCCTGAACAAAGGCCAAAGAGCTGGTCCCATGGGGTCCCCAGCTGTCCCAGCTATGGAGTATCTACAGTGGAGGACTCAGCAGAGCCTGGCGGGGGCTCCTCTTCCAAGTCCCTAGGTTCAACTAATGGTGCCCTTCCACCTCGTTCCTCTTATCCTAGGGGTAATGTCTCCTTTCTGTAGTTATTCATTAAAGGAGACCTAAGTAAATGAAGAGCTATATCTTATTCATATAATGATAGAAACATCATTTTTTTTAAAAATCAGATTTCCAGGGGCCAGTAGTGTAGCAGTAAAATATTTGCTCTGTGAGGCTGACTTACCTGGGAAGCTTCCAGATTCACGTCCAGAGACCCCCTTAGTATGGCAGGCAAGCATGTGCCTATATACGGGGTTGGCTGAGGCTGGAAGTGGATCATGGTATTCACACCCTGTTAGCGTATTTTATCTCTCTCTCTCTCTGTCTCACTCAAGGAAGAGATAAATGAATAAACTACTTGAAAAATTGTTGAATGACCCCATGAAACAAAAGCAGTTGCCAGGCTAAAATGCTTATTTTGGAACTGTGACTTCAAAGAGATGAAAGTATATGTTTGTTAAGGCCTCGAGTTCTCTTCCACAGCCAGCTTAGCCTTACCCACACTAAGACATTGAGTTAATTATTTACATGTGAAAATCAAAGTATTAAAACGTTTAGAAGAAAACAGAGATTATCTTTATAAATTCAGGATATGAAATAGTTTCTTAGAGAAGATATGAGAGCCCAGTCAGTGGTGTGGACGTTAAAGAAGCTAGATCCTGCATAGCCAACTGTGTGGTTCGAGTCCTACATCTGGTGGCTTGAAAAATACACTGGGGTAAGTGTGTATACGTGTCCCAAATCCTGAGAGAAAAATGGAGGGGAAGGGATTGCAGCGTGGCCATCCACCCTGAATGGAATGCTTTCTCATTTTCTCTCTTTCTTTCTCTCTCTCTCTCATGAGCTCATGTGCTCTATAGTAAACTGGAAAAGAGAGAGAGAGACCGCAGTTTGAGTCCTTGGTCTGGTGTCTTAAAACTCATACCGGGCACATGCGTGTGTGTGACCAAAATGCTGAGAGGAGAATGGAGGAGAAGAGATTGTAGTGTAGCCATCCCTTGGGAGGGTGGGGATGATGGCGGTGGTGATTTCTCTCTTTCTGTCTCTTTGTGTCTCTGGCGTATAGCACATACGCCTTATAGCAAAAATCTCTCTAAAAATAATAATAATAATTTTGAGATAATAATAATTTGAGATCTCACAATACAATACATAAAAATATGTTTTACAATCCACTCCGAATATCAAGGCTGCAAGAATAACACATTTTTTATACCCAAATATTTTACAGCTGTACACAAAAACAAACAAAAAAAAACACGTAGGCTTGGTAAGGGCTAAAGTTACCAAGTGGCCAAAATTAAAATAAAAATCCAAATTATTAGCATTAATTAAATACAGTTAAAACTTCAAGAGTCGGGGCCAGCAATTGGCGTAATGACTATGTCACTGGACTCCCATGTAGTCGACCGCAGTTTGAGTCCCAGACTTGGTGGCTTAAACTCACGCCGGGCACGTGCGCATGCGTGCCCAAGATCCTGAGAAGAGAATGGAGGAGAAGGGATTGCGGCATGGTCATCCGCCCTGGGGGGGGGATGATTTCTCACTTTCTGTCTCTGTCTCTCTCTTTTTGGCAAGCACACGCACCTATAACAAAAACTTCTCAAAAAAAAAAATTTAAGAGTCACTTTGTCATTGACAATGATTGCTTCAACACAGGGGTGAGTGTCCCAAGAACTGGTAGTAGTAACTGTTACTGCAGACCAGTGTCTCTTACTTTCTGAATTGCCAGCTCCCACCGGGGCATCCCCTATGTATGTGTGTGTGTGTGTGTTTACTGTGTATTAAATTTCATTAATTAATTAATTAATTTTGGGGGGAGAGATTTTTGCTATAGGGCCCATATGCTCACTGGAGAGACAGGGAGAGAGAAAGAGAGAGATCACCCCTCAGAGTGGATGGCCATGCCACAACCCCTTCTCCTTCATTCTCCTCTCAGAAGGAGGGACAGGTACAGGACTCAAACCACAGTCAGCCGTGTGGAAGTCCAACACCTTAACCATTATGCCACTTGCTGGCCCTGTGTGGGTATTTCTTAAAAGACTTTCCCATTATACAAGCTTCTCTCTAAGTAAATAACGAGGAAGAATGACAACAAAAGCTAAACAAGTCAGTCACTCTGGAATAGGAATATTCCCCTTGTTCCCCTTGTTCATGAAGTATTGAACAACCTAAGAAATGGAAAAGAACGATTTCTTTTCTATACTCCCTAAACACACAAGCCATTTCCTGGGTTTAACCCAGATCATGCCTACTTCCAGGCGCTGTCCCCTGATGTTTCACTGCTACTGGTTTCTGTGCCTGAGTCTTCGAACTCTGCTCTACAAGTGCTTCTCCAAGGCGAGAACAGGCTGGAACAGCGACTCTGCAAAAGCCACTCTTCCTGAAGCCTTTTTGCTCAGCCGCTCTGTCTTCTGTGGAACTCTTTGAGCTCATCTCTGTGAGGGGAGGCAGTTCTCATTATTTTCAGGATATTCCTGCCAACCCCTTGTTTTTAACAATCTGTGCTCTGCTTCTAGCATGTGAGAGGCCCTCCCCTTCTTCCGCTATGGGAGAGCAAAACCATTCTTTCTTCTTTTTTTTTTTTTTTGTTTGTTTTTTTAGATTTTTGCTTTAGGGTGCATGCACTGGTCAGAGAAACAGAGAGCAACAAAGAGACAGAAACCAAGAAATCGCCACACCACAATCCCTTCTCCTCCATTCTCTTCTTGGGATTTTGGGCACACACACACATGCGCCCCGCAGAGAGCAAAACCACTCTGAAAACAGCTTTCCTCCCCATTTTCCTTTGGCGCAGGTGTGCTGTTCTTCAAATCCTCCATCTTTTCACAGTTTCAGTTCTCTGAGAAATCTCCATTCCGGTCATCCTTCAGAGTCTTTAGGAACTTGCTCTTCCTGTCGGTTCTGCGGGTCATCTTGGTCAGACACGAGGAGCTGATCTCAGTTGCAGGAATGGTGCCGGAGGGACTCTCTGTGAGAGAACTTAGAACTGTACCGCCAGCCAGTACCATGGATCTGGTAAGAAACTGGACTGGTAAACACAGGCTCCTGACTAGAGGAAAGGGGTCCTGATTTGTGTTCCTCCCTGTTAGATTTCCACGTCTTGGGCTTGGAAGGAGGTCGTGCCAGCTTGGAAACCAGGTTCTTATTGACCCTTGGAACCACGGTCGATGGCTCCCATTTGTGTGGTGAGATCCTGGTGAGGTGAATGCAGCAGAGGCGGCGGCAGGCTGGTTTTTGAAAACTCTTCAATGACTAGCATCTTAGAGGATTGCTGGGCGCTAGGTGGGGTTTCCTACACTCTGAAAGGGATCAATCCCGATATGTCTGCCTTGCTGATTCTGTTTGTCATCTTCTGGATTCAAAAATGGGAAGTCTTCCTCTTCAAACTGCAGCTTTTCCACTTTGTCTTTCTTTTCTCCTTCATCTCTGTAGGTGACTTTCTGGAAAGTCACAGCCTTTCTGGAGTGGAAGCTGCCATTGCAGCACCAGTGGTTCCCTGACCCCCCTCCACTGTGCTGGCTCATGCCCTCATGCCCTCGGGAAGAGCCATGCCAACCAGATACGCTCCCTGTGATTCAGCATGTGCTCCCTTAGAGACACTGGAGTGCACAGCGTCATGGCGGCTCAGGGAGGGCTGGTGCCAGGAATCTCCTGCAGTTTGTAGAGGTCCATTGTTAAAAAAGCCACCAGAGGGGAACCAGCAGTTAGCATAATGGCTATGTCGCTGGACTCCCACGTAGTCGAGCGCGGTTCGCGTCTCGCACCCGGTGGCTTACAACTCACGCCGGGCGCATGTGCGTGCGTGCCCAAGATCCCGAGAGGAGAATGGAGGAGAAGGGATTGCGGTGTGACCATCCCCTCTGGGGGGTGATTTCTCGCTTTCTGTCTCTATGTCTCTCTCTGTCTGTCTGGCGAGCGCACGCGCCCTATAGCGAAAAACCTCTCAAAAAAAAAAAAAAAAAAAAAAAAAAAAAAAAAAAGCCACCAGAGGAATCGCATCGATGACGGCTTATTCCAAGTCTACCTTTTCTCGGGATAGGTGCTCTCCATGTTTTTCAAAGGTGGTGGTAGGTGACTTTGCTGACTCTGGTGTTGAGAAATTCAGCCAAGTGGAAATAAAGTCATGCTGCACCATTTAGATCTGTTGTCTCTTTTCAGCAAGGTGAGGCCGCCAGATGTAGGAACACAGATGTAACCTCTGTGTCCTTCTCCCCAAACTCCTTGAGTTGGCTAGCTTAGATCTCCCGTGAGGCTTTCTTGTCATAAGGTGCTTAAGTAACCTGGCAAGCACCAAGAAGCCAGGCTCTGTGTAGCTCACTCTCTCGATCCCAGTTGCTCATCTTAAACTATCTAGAGTTCCTGGGGCCAGCAGGTAACATGATGGTTAAGGTGCTGGACTCCCACATGAGTGACCACAGTTCAAGTCCCAGATCTGACAGCTTGCTTTCTCACTTTCTACATATATATATCTCTCTCTGGTGAGGGCATGTGCCCTATAGTAAATTAAGTAATAATCATTTAAAAATTAAATTAAGGGATCAGTGGACGGTGTAATGGCTACATTGCTGGATTCTCACGTAGTCGACCGTGGTTCGAATCTTGGACCCAGCGGCTTAAAACGCACGCCCAGTGCATGTGCATGCATGTCCAAGATCGCAAAGTAGAACGGAGAAGGGATTGCACTGTGGCCATCCCCCCCCCCCCGGGGGGGGGGGGGATTTCTCTCTTTCTATCTCTCGGTCTCTTTCTGTCTCTCTGGAGAGCCTACTCGCCCTATAGCAAAAATCTCTCTAAAAATAACAATAATAATAAATTAAATAAATAATTAAAAAAAAATCACTATCTACAATTCTTGATGTCTTTCCAATAGGGAGAGGGGGGAGGGGAACATAAAAGTATTTGTTACATTTTAGAAAGGGAGAAGGGGAAAGAGCTATGTCTAAGTCCTCCTCATTTAACTTCCTTGAGTGATGGCACTATGATGTTGCTGAGCTAGGTCATACAGGGACCTCTGCACAGTGAGTACAGGCACTGCTCATAACAAGGTCACAGCTAGAAGACAGGCGGGCAAAGATGTCATCAAGTAATAGGTCAAAAATATAACATGAAAACACTAGAAAATATCTGAACAGTCAACTACAGTAAAACACCCGCATAACAAGGCCCTTAAAATACAAATCTCAGGGCCAGCTGATGGCATAACAGTTACAGCGCTGGACTCCTACATGTTTGACCATAGTTGGTGTCCCAGTCCCAGTGGCTTGAAAATCATGCAGGGCGTGTTTGCATGCGTTCCCAAAAATCCCAGAAGGAGAATGAAGAAGAAGAAATTGTGGTGTGGCCATCCCCCCTGAGGGGTGATTTCTCACTTTCCCTCTCACTGTCTCTCTCTGTTTCTCTACCACGAGCACACATGCCCTGTGGCAAAAACCTTAATAATAATAATAAATACGAATCTCAGTATTCTTACACAACTGCTAAAAATAGTGTGCACATTTGTCTTAACCTACAAAATCTAAGGCTAGGGTGGGGGAAAAAAATCTAAGGATATAAGAAGTCTTGTTAAAAAAAAGAATATCAGACAGGAACTTGTATACTTTTCCCTCCACAGAATAGCAACTTCCAAAGCAAATTTCCTGGTATAAGGCTTCTAAATGTATGTTCTATTTCTTTGGGACTCACTATTTATAAATTGAAAGCAAATTTTAATAAAGTAAAAGATAGGAAGTAAGGGGTGGTTGAGGAGAAAGATAGTTCCAAAACGAGGTCTTACTCTCTGCGGTTTTCTGTGTTTCACTTGTACTGCCCCTTCCCGAAAACTGAACTGAGCTACTGGAGGTGATGAAGTGCTTCAGCAGAGAAGTCGCCTATTATTTGGGATCCATTTCCATCATTAGAAGGCCATACGAATTTATCATTCTTCCACTCCTGCCTGCCTTCCTTCCCATGTGCGTATTGTTGAGACTCCAGCCCTCAGCCGGAAGTCATAGTTTTACCCATCAGATTGGCAAAATTAAGAAATCTGAAAACACCAGCTCAACTGCAGTGTCACATACTGAATGCTGCTGCTCACAGTGTCCACACAGGAGGCCACATGGGAGGCCCAGGTTTGACTCCCGGGCCATCTTTAAAAAACAAGCATGGGGGGCTGGCAAGTAGCATGGTGGTTGGGGATGCTGGACTCCCACATGGCCAACCGCGGTTCGAGTCTCGGACCTGGTGGCTTGCTTTCTCACTTCTTCTTCTTCTCTCTCTCTGTCTCTCTCTGATCAAACTGGAAAATAACAATGATAATAATAATAAATAAAGTTAAATAAAATAATTAAAAAAAAAACAAGCATGGTAGCACACATCTGCAGTCCATTCCCCTGCTTGGGAGGCTGAGGCAGGCAGCTTGTGAGCTCGCTCCCAGTGGGGCGACATAGTAAGACCCTATATGAAAGGTCCAGGGGTGGCGGTTTGTACCTGTGGTCCCAGCTACTTCAGGCTGAGGCAGAAGGGTCATGACATAGTAAGACCCCGTCTGGGACCAGCAGTTGGCGTAATGGCTATGTCGCTGAACTCCCACGTAGTCAACAGCGGTTCAAGTCCCAGACCTGATGGTTAAAAATCATGCTGGACGCGTGTGCGTGCATGCCCAAGATCCCAAATGGAGGAGAAGGGGTTGCGGCATGGCCATGCCCCCTGGGGGGTGATTTCTCACTTTCTATCTCTCTGTCTCTCTCTGTGTGTTTGGTGAGCGCACGCGCCCTATAGCGAAAACCTCTCCAAAAAAAAACCCAAAAGACCCCGTCTTAAAAAAAAAAAAAAAAAAAACACTACAAACACACACACAAAATCTGAAAATACCAAGTACTGGTGAGGATGTGAATCAATAGGAACACACACTGCCAATGAAAATATAAATTGGTAAATCCATTTCGAAAGTCAATTTGACATTATCTTGAAAATTTGAAAACCCTAAGATTTAGGATTTCTACTCCTAGGTATATATTGATGCTATGTATCTGTAGGAAAAGGAACAAAATGTCCATGGACATGACAGGTTCAAAAATGTCCTTGTACAAAAATGACTCAAGAATAGACTTCTAGATGGGGCCAGCAGTTAGCGTAATGGCTGTCACTGGACTCCCACGTAGTTGACTGCGGTTTACGTCCCGGACCCAGTGGCTTAAACTCACGCCGGGCGCATGTGCGTGCGTGCCCAAGATCCTGAGAGGAGAATGGAGGAGAAGGGATTGCAGCGTGGCCATCTCCCCTGGGGGGTGATTTCTCGCCTTCTGTCTCTCTGTCTCTCTGTCTCTGTCTGTCTGGTGAGCGCATGCTCCCTATAGCAAAAAAAAGAAAAAATAGACTTCTAGCAGCATTCTTCTTCTTCTTCTTCTTTTTTTTTTTTTTTTTTTTTTTTTCTTTTTTGAGAGGTTTTCACTATAGGGCGCTTGCACTAGCCAGAAAGACAGAGAGACAGAGAGACAGAAAGCGAGAAATCACCCCCCAGGGAGGGTGGCCATGCCGCAATCCTTTCTCCTCCATTCTCCTCTTGGGATCTTGGGCACGCACACACACACACACACACACACACACACACGCCCGGCGTGAATTTAAGCCACCGAATCCGGGACTCAAACTGTGGTCGACTACATGGGAGTTCAGCGACATAGCCATTATGCTAACTGCTGGTCCCCCTAGCAGCATTATTCTGAAATAAACTATTGAGAAACAGTTTACATACAATAAAATGCACAATTCAGTAAGTTTTATTAAGTGTGTATGCCTGTATTATCAACTCTACAAACAAAATATAGACTACTTACATAACTCCAGAAAATTCCCTCGTACCACTTTGGTGTTCATCCCTTTCCCCAGGCAAGCATTGATCTAATTTCTGTCAGTGCACACTAGTTTTATCTGCTCTAGAAATCATATAAATTAACTCTAATGGTGTATATTCTTATGTGTTGGCTTCTTTTCCTGGTTATAATGTTGAGATTCATCACTGATTTTTACAAGTATCCGTAGTTCATTTTTATTACTAATTAATTCTCCCATTATATGAATATATCATATTCTATAATGGTCATTAAGTTGTTTCCATTTGAAGTTATTATAGAAAAATCTACTATAAATATTCTTGCACAAGTCTTTTTGTAGACATGTTACCATGCCCCTAGGTAAATAAGTAGAAATGCAATTGCTGGAACATTGAGTATTCTATGTACTTAATTTTATTAAAACATTGTGAAATTGTTCTTCAGAATGATTATGGTAGCTTATACTTCCACAGGCAACACAAACAATTTCCAATTGCCATGGTTGGTATCATCAGTCTTTTTAGTGTTAATCATTACAATGGGTGCAAAGAGGCATGCCGATGTAGTTTAATATGCATTTCCTTGATGATGAATGATTTAAACATCTTTTCACTTTTTTATTGGACTTTAAAGTATACATACATAGGGACCAGCATATGACATAGTGGTAATGTCACTGGACTCCCATGTAGTCAACCACGGTTCAAATTCCGGACCTGGCAGCCTAAAACTCATGCCAGGCACATATGTGCCCAAAATCCTTAGAGGAGAATGGAGGAGAAGGGATTGCAGCATGGCCATCCCCCCCCACCCCGGGAGTGATTTCCTGCCTTGTGTCTCTCTGTCTTCCATGCACACTATGGCAAAAATTTTTTCTCAAAAAAATTAAAAAGTGTACATACATAAACAAACATGTGTATGCATGTATTTTCTTTTGTGAAATGTCTGTTCAATTATTTTTTAGGTTGTCAGAGGGTTCACACAATCAAGAGAGACAGAGAGAGAGAAACAGCACTCTCTCCATGGGGAATGGTCATACTGCAATCCTTTCGCCTCCAGTTCTCCATCCTGTCAGGATCTGGGGCACATACATATGCCCAGTGTGTACTACAAGCCCCAGGGCTGGGGATGTCTTTCTGTTTCTTTCTCTGTCTCTCTCTTGCTCATGGAATGAAGAAATAAATTACGGGACCCATGGACTAGTGATTAAAGGAGCCAGATGGCCCACATGGCCCATATGGTTCAAATCCCAGCCCCAGTGGCTTGAAAAATATGCTGAGCACATGGATGTGCGCCTCAATCCCAACAGGAAGGAGAAATTGGGAAAAGGAATTGCCATATGAACATGACATGGCCCACTGGGAGGGGTGCTTTATCTCTCTCTTTCTGTCTCTCTGGTGAGCACACAAGTCCTATGGCAAAAAAAAAAAAAAAAAAAAAAAAAAAGAAAGACAATTTTTTTTTTTTTTTTAATTTGAGAAGTGTCAGTGAAGGAGAACTGAGCAGGTACTGTAGTGTTAAAATGAAAAGAAAATTAGTTGACCTTAATTTTTTTTTTTTTAATTAAGGTTTTTGTCATAGGGTGCATTCGCTCATTAGATAGAAACAGTGAGAGGAAAAGTGAGACATTATCCCCCAGGAGAATGGCTACAGCAAAATCCCTTCTCCCCATTTTCCTCTTGGATTTTGGGCATGCACACACACATACCCAGCATGATTTTCATGCTGTGGAGTCTGGGACTTGAACTATGGTTGGCCATGTAGGAGTCCAGCAAGGTAACCACTATGCCTTCTGCTGACCCCATTGACCTTAAATTATTTTTTTAACAATGACAGCACAATTGGCATAATAATATTGCAAAAATTGTGGAGGATGCTAAACGAAAGGAGTCAGTGATCCAGTGTTTTCAATTGAAACAAATGAAAAAATAGTCTTATATTATTGTCTGAACTTTTCTGTATTTCTGAAATACTTTATAATGTACAACGCGGAGAATAAATTGCTGATTTTTTATTTATTTTCTTTTTTGAGAAGTTTTTGCTATAGGGCACGTGTGCTCACCAGAAAGACAGAGAGACAGAAAACGAGAAATCACCCCCCCGCGGTTGGCCACGCCTACAATCCCTTCTCCTCCCTTCTCCTCTCAGGATCTTGGGCATTCATGCACACACGCCCGGCATGAGTTTAAGCCACTGGGTCCGGGACTCAAACTGCGGTCGACTACATGGGAGTCCAGCGACATAGCCATTATGCCATCAGCTGGTCCCAAGAATAAATTGCTTTTAAAACTAAAAATTATAGGTGACATGGTGGTCAGGACACTGGACTCCCACATGGTTGACTACAGGTCAAGCCCTGGCTGTGGGGGCTTGCTTTCTCACCTTCCCTTTGTCTCTTACTCTGTCTCTCTCTGGTCAAATTAAAAAATCATAATAATAAATAAAAGGATTCTATTAAAGAACTAAGAAATATAAAAAGTATCAGTTGAAATATTTGGACATTATTTTCAATTAGAAGAATATTTAAGGAATGAAGTACTAGAAAACACAGATAGAAGCATTACAAAGATTAACATGTACTTTAAAATCTTTCACAAATTGGGGCCAGCAGACGGTGTTGCAGGACTCCCACATGGACAACTGCAGTTTGTGTCCCAGTCCTAGTGGCTTGAAAATCACTCAGGGCATGTGTGCATGGGTGCCCAAGATCCTGGGAGAAGAATGGAGAAGGGATTGCAGCATGGCCATCCCCCCTGCGGGGTAATTTCTCATTTTCCCTCTCACCTTCTCTGTCTCTTTTACTCTCTGGCAAGTACATGCAACCTAGGGCAAAAAAATCTCTAAAGAAAAAAAAAAAAAAAAAACCAAAAACAAGCCTTTTTTTAAAAAATTAGAACAATTATATATCCAGTGGCTTTATTTATTAAAAAGATTTTGTTTACGCATCTTCAGCACCTAGGAAAAGGATAAAGTTCATAATATGCGTTCAATAGATACTTGTGAAATGAATGAGTGAGTAAATAAAAGAAACTTCATTTATTCTTCAGCTCTTTATTATTTGAACTTCACATATGCAATGTTTGACTCACACTATTCTTCCTGACAAGAATGAACAGACTGATATATTTGTGTCATTATCACCAGGAAAATTTCAGTTATTACTAAATCAGTCTTAAGAACTTGAAACAAACAAAAAAACTTTCTTTTTGTATTTTCTAAAAGATATTTTAATCTTTGAAATATATGGATAAAGTAAGAAACTTAAAATAGTTCCTTAAATATCTGTTGTTATGTGCAGCTTGGAATATGCCCATTCGAAAGAGATTACAATAAGACTGCCTTTGGAGATGGACAAGACTTCTGTTCTGTAGGGCGGGCTTCCATTGTTACACTTATCTTATCTTGCCTGCTGATAGCAAAGCTGGTTGATGACACGGCTGGTTACTCAAGTGAGGTTAGCATACCACTGGGGACTCACACGATAGTCTTATGTGATTAAACACAGACATATTAAAAAAAAAAATCTGTAATTCCACAAACATTAATGCTTAGGACTAGGTTAAAGTAGGTATTACAATAAAAGACATATGAGTCAACTCAAAATTATTATTTTTTAGAGAGATTTTTGCGATAGGGCATGCGTGCTGCTCACCGGAGAGACAGAGATAGAAAGTGAGAAATCACTACCCAGGGGGATGGCCACGTGTCAATCCCTTCTCCTCCATTCTCCTCTCGGGATTTTGGACACACATACACACTCGCCTGGAGTGAGTTTTGAGCCACTGGGTCCAGGACTCAAACTGCAGTTGACCACATGGGAGTCCAGTGACATAACCATTACGCCACCTGCTGGTCCCATATTTCTAAAATAATAGCACAGTTAGTATGATTTTTTTTGAAGTATTTGTTATAATTTTGTTTGTGACTATAACAACAGAGACAATATGTTTAAAATATTTTTGAGAAAGTATTTACATGTCAACTACTCAAACTGTTGAAAAGCAGACACCCAGCACACAATTCACACATGAACCTTCTCAATTCAGCCCTGCCTACCAAGTAGTGTGTGATATACCATCTGCTAGCAAAGATCGGTCTCTTTTTCTTCCTTCAAAGTCTTCCTCAAGGTAATCCTCTGGTTGTGGCTGCTCTTTTGCAATCTCTACTGATTACCATGTTGGGCTGAGTATGATGATTTAGCAAAAATTAAGAATATAGTAGGTGAAAAGCTGAAGTTTTAGAAATATTGTCTTAAAAAATTAAGCAAGGCTGAGAACCAACAGTTAGCGTAATGGCTATGTCGCTGGACTCCCACGTAGTCGACCGCGGTTCACGTCCCGGACCCGGTGGCTTAAAACTCACGCCGGGCGCGTGTGCGTGCATGCCCAAGATTCCGAGAGGAGAATGGAGGAGAAGGGATTGCGGTGTAACCATCCCCCCTGGGGGGTGATTTCTCGCTTTCTGTCTCTATGTCTCTCAATGTCTGGCGAGCGCACGCGCCCTATAGCGAAAACCTCTCCAAAAAATAAAAAAGAAGTCCATATTACAATACTATTGAAATATGAAGCTAATAATAGTAGGGTAATTATTAGTTTGATGAGATTTGGAAAGGGAATTGGCAATCTGGATGGACAGTAATTCTAAATGATTCACAAACAATGATTCAAGGAAAGGATAAACAGAGGGTATTAAAAAAAAAAAAAAAAAGCTGTGCCCACTTAGCTGTGGTCTTATCACATGCAAAGATAGGGGTAGGTGTCTTTTTTTTTTTTTTTTTTTTTTTTGGAGAGGTTTTTGCTATAGGGCGCGTGCGCTCGCCAGACAGACAGAGAGAGACAGAGAGACAGAAAGCAGGAAATCACCCCCCAGGGGGGATGGCCACGCCGCAATCCCTTCTCCTCCATTCTCCTCTCGGGATCTTGGGCACGCACGCACACGTGCCTGGCGTGAGTTTAAGCCACCGGGTCCGGGACTCGAACTGCGGTCGACTACGTGGGAGTCCAGCGACATAGCCATTACGCTAACTGCTGGTCCCATGGGGTAGGTGTCTTAATCAGCAGTTGGCTCACTGGTCTGTTATGCATCTGTCTTCACATATATTATCTAGGTGAGAAAAAAAGAGGGCAAGGGACCAGCAGTTAGCGTAATGGCTATGTCCCTGGACTCCCATGTAATTGACCACGGTTCGCGTCCCGGACCCGGTGGCTTAAAACTCATTCCGGGTGCGTGTGCATGCGTGCCCAAGATCCTGAGAGGAGAATGGAGGAAAAGGGATTGTGGCATGGCCATCCCCATTGGGAGGTGATTTCTTGCTTTCTGTCTCTCTGTCTCTCTCTGTCTGGAGAGCGCACGCGCCCTATAGCAAAAACCTCTCCAAAAAAAAAAAAAAAAAAAAAGAAAAAAAGAGGGCAAGAAGACAGGGTCTATACCTGTGTTTTCTACCTCCTTTAGTATATGGTACAGAAGAACATATATGCAGATATTTAATACATATTTTAATATTTAATATAAATATGTTAATGAATATTTTAATACTAATGAGACAGCATTCTATAATACATTTAATTTATTTTATTCATGATAGAGAACATGTGTGTGCCCAGGAGAGAGAAAGAAAAATAGAGAAGCACCCGTAACAGGGTGCAGTCAAGCTGTGACCCTCTCCTACTCCGTCAGTTCATCAGGATCTGTGCAACACACTTAGGTCTGGTGTTTCAGATCAACCAGGCTGCGGGTCCGAACCTGCAGTCGGTCATGAGGCTTCCAGCACTGTAGTCGTCAGAGCTACTGACTTTGCCACAGAAGCTGGACCACAGAAATAACTTTTTCATTAAAAATAATTTAGGGGTGGGACCAGCAGGTGGCATGGTGATTAAGGTGCTGGACACTCCCACATGGCCAACCATGGTTCAAGTCCTGGACCTAGTGGCTTGCTTTCTCACTTTCTCTCTCTCTCTCTGTGTGTCTCTGGTCAAATTTAAAAATAAAGGAATGAAAAATAAAATGAATAATTATTTTTTAAAAAAAGAGAATAATAGAGGGGACCAGCAGATGGCATAATGATTACGTCACTGGACTCACACATAGTCAACCGTGATTTGAGTTCCACACCTGGCAGCTTCAAACTCAACCCCAGGGGGCCAGCAGGTGGTGTGGTGAGTAAGGGTGCTGGACCTCCACATGGCCAACTGCGGTTCAAGTCCCAGACCTGGCAGCTTGCTTTCTCACCTTTCTCTCTCTCTCTCTCTCTTCCTTTCTGGTCAAATTAAAATTAATTTATTAATTAACTAAAAGTTAAGTCAAATAATTCTAAAAATAAAACAAAACAAAAATTCACGCTAGGCACGTGTGCATGCATGCCCAAAATCCTGAGAGGAAAATGGACGAGAAGGGATTGTAGCATGGCCATCCCCTTTGGGAGGGTGATTTTTCACTTTCTGTCTCTGTCTGTCTCTGTCTCTCCAGCGAGTGCATGTGCCCTATAGCAAAAATTTCTCTTAAAGAAAAGAATAATATATAACATTGTTTCTCAGGCTTTTGGCTAAGATCAAGTGTAATACATAGGAAAAAACATATAACTGTATTGCTCAATGACTTTCCATAAACTATTTGAACTCATATAACTTCATTTATCCTTTGTATTTAAACCATCCAGATTACCTAAACCTATTTGTGCACTTTTTCTTTGGTGAATAGATCACTTGACTACTCCTGTTTCAGAACTTTGAAACTGTTCTTGCTTTTTATTTTTAAAATCTGTATGTATGAGGCCAGCAGGTGGTTTAGTGGTTAAGGTTCTGGACTCCCACACAGCCAACTGCAGCAAGTCTTGGACCTTATGGTCCAAAAACACACTGGGCACATGTGTGTGAGTGTCCAAAATCCCAAGAAGAGAATGGAGAAGGGATTGCAGTGTAGTTATCACCACTGGGGAGTAAATCCTCACTCTACCTCTTTCTGAATCTCTCTCTCTTTCACTTTCTCTGGCAAGTGTACATGTCCTATAGCAAAAACTTTGTATAAAAAAAAGTTTTTAAGTGCCTGTCTCTGGGAACCAGCAGTTGGCATAATGGCTATGTCGCTGGACTCCCACGTAGTCGACCGCGGTTCGCGTCCCGGACCCGGTGGCTTAAAACTCACGCCGGGCGCGTGTGCGTGCGTGCCCAAGATCCCAAGAGGAGAATGGAGGAGAAGGGATTGCGGCGTGACCATCCCCCCTGGGGGGGTGATTTCTCGCTTTCTGTCTCTATGTCTCTCTCTATCTGTCTGGAGAGCACACGCGCCTTATAGCAAAAAAAACTCTCAAAAAAAAAAAAATGCCTGTCTCTGTCTCTCTCCATTTCTCTTTCACTTTCTCCACCCCTCTTTCTCATAAAGAAGAAAAAAAGAAGCTAAACAACACAGCATATGTATTACTATTCATATGTTTCTCTATTTACACCCTATGTTGGTATGTTGTAAATAAATTGCTAAACTTGGCTTATTAAAAACCATAGCAGACCAGCCTGTGGCCTGGTGATTAAGCTGGCTGGATCCCACCTGGTTGACCACATAGTTTGAGTCCCAGACCCAGTCCCATACCAGGCACATGTATGTGCATGCCCAAAATCCTGAGAGGAAAGAGAGATGGAGAAGAAGGGATTGTGATTACTGCAAATAGCTATAATAACGAGCAATTATTAATACCTATTTTGAATTTCACTACCCGATAGAGTGAAAGCAATACATTTTTGTATTGATACTTGAGAAACTACTGATAGTCTTTCTCTGCTGCCACCACTTGTCTCCCTGCCAGCTCACGTGCCCTGTTGCCCCGCACAGCACCATCCCTGCATTCCACAGGGGACTCGGGCAAGGGTGTCGGAGGTAGGCGCAAGGCACCCAGAGACAAACCAACTGGCAGCCAGGAACCCCAGAGGAGAGGGACATTCAGACAGAGGAAAGTCCCCTGCCCCTCATTTCTTCCATGATCAGAAAACTTGTCACTGTCCCTCCAAGTGATGCTAGGAAGGTGAGAGGAAGAAGTGGGACATTTCCTTTCCCAGCTCTCCAAGAAAGTCTGAGACTTCAATGTTAAATTTTTCTTTATTAAACTGTACTTTTGGGATCAGCAGATGGTGTAATGGCTATGTCTCTGGACTCCCATGTAGTCAACCACAGTTTGTCTCAGATCTGGTGGCTTAAACTCACACCGGGCACGTGTGCCTGCGTTCCCAAGATCCCGAGAGGAGAATGGAGAAGAAGGGATTGTGGTGTGGCCATCCCCCCCCCCCGGGGGGGGGGGTAATTTCTCACTTTCTGTCTCTCTGTCTTTCTGGCAAGTGCATGCACCGTATAGCAAAAACAAAAACAAAAAAAATTGTACTATCTTAAATTTTAAAAAAGCTAATGAAATAGCTCAATACTTAGACATGAAAGTCTGACTTTAGAAGCATGAAAAACACGCTAGGCACATGTGCATGCATGCCCCAAATCCCAGCTAGATGGAGAAATGGAGAAGGGGTTGCGGTGTGGCCACACCCCGCTGAGGGAGTCTGTCTGCCCCCTTTCACCCTGTTTCTCAGTCTCTTTGGGGAAATGACCTCTGCCAATTTTAAATAAAAAGGAGAGCAAATGCCCACAATAACACAAAGAATGAAATAATCGTGACTTTTTCTTCTGTAAGAGTAGGTACCATGAGCAATGAAACAATGCCCTTATATTTTTAGAGACTAGAAAACTGACTTCCAAGACTCCCACACTTAGTCGGGACCTCACTTCATATGTGAAAACAACAGGCAAATTCAGACATACGAGGGGTCTAAAAAGACATACCACCTGTACTTTTTTTTGGAGAGGTTTTTTGCACCCCTGTACCCTTTCTGAAAAACCACTCGAGATTCTGCATTCTAACCAACAGAGAACCTGCTCACTAAAAGTTTAAAATGTCCTTTTCTTTTTTTGTCTTTTTTTGGAGAGGTTTTTGCTATAGGGCGCATGCGCGCTCGCCAGAGAGACAGAGAGAGACAGAGAGACAGAAAGTGAGAAATCACCCCCCGGGGGGATGGCCAAGCCGCAATCCCCTTCTTCATTCTTCTCCTGAGATCCTGGGCACGCACGCACACACACCTGGCGTGAGTTTAAGCCTCAGGGTCCGGGACTCGGACCTCGGTCGACTACATGGGAGTCCAGCGACATAGCCATTACACTAACTGCTGGTCCCAAAGTTTAAAATGTCTTCTAAGCATTATTTTTAGCTGCATCTCACAAATGTTCTATTTTTGTTATATTCCATTCAAAGTCTTTTAAAATGTCTGCTGTATTTTCTTCTTTAGTGAAGTTTTTTTTTTTTTTTTTGGAAGTATTGGGTTTAATTTCCAAACATTTGGAGATTTTAAAATCACCTTCGACCTTTTCCTCTAAATAGTTTGATGAGCACAGTGGTAGCAGTGCGGTGTCACAATGCTGGAGTTGCATAGAAGCCAGGGTTCCCTGGTTCAATCTAAAAACATGTGTGGGACCAGCAGGTGGCGTGGTGGAGTTGGACACTCCCACATAGAAGTCCTGGCCTGGGGCTTCCTTTCTCACTTTCCCTCTCTCTCTTTCCTCCTCGTATCCAAATTAAAATAAATGGACTAAATAAAATTCAATAAAGAACTAAAAAAAAAAAAAAAAAAAAAAAAAAAAACCATGTGAGGTGTTGCAACATGTGCCTATAATCCTAGCTACCAGGGAGGCTGGGCAGGAGGATGGTGGTGTGGCAAGATCCAGTCAAAAATACTCTCTGCCTTTCTCTTTCTTTCTCCCATCGACCCACGCAAGCTTGTTACTCACTTCCTCCCTCTCTCGCATTAAAAACAGAGACCAGCAGGGACCAGCAGTTAGCATAATGGCTATGTCACTGGACTCTCATATAGTCAACCACGGTTTGCATCCTGGACCCGGTGGCTTAAAAAACTCATGCCGGGCGTGTGTGCATGGGTGCCCAAGATCCCGAGAGGAGAATGAAGAAGGGATTGCGGTGTGGCCATCCCCCCTGGGGGGTGATTTCTCGCTGTCTTCTGTCTCTCTGTGTCTGGTGAGCGCACGTGCCCTATAGCATAAACCTCTTCAAAAAAAAAAAAAAAAAAAAAAAAAAAAAAAAAACACAAAAACCAGAGACCAGCAGATGGCATAGCTGTTATGTCAACCCTAGTTTGAGTCCCAGACCCAGTGGCTTGAAAATCAAAATCATGCCCAAGATCCCAGAGGGAGAATGGAGGAGAAGGGACTGTGATGTGCCCATCCCCCTTGGGGGGTGATTTCTCACTTTTCCTCTCACTGTCTCTGTCTCTCTCTCTCTTTCTCTGGTGAGCACATGTGCCCTAAAGTAAAAACCTCCAAACAAACAAACTAACTAACATAAAGGCCTACCACAGGTGGCACAGCCTGTAGCACACTGAGCTGCAGTGCTGGAGGGCACACGGGTGGGGATCTCCCGGTCAGCCAGAAAACACCTGAGGAGCCGGAGGGCTGCGGAAAGAAGCCTGCAGCGGGATAGTCCGTTGAGGGTGCTTCTCTCACTCGTGTGCATGCAAATGTACTTTCTATTATAAAGTGAAAAACAAAAACAGGATGATCCACACGCTTGAAGTCAGCACATGTCAAAATCATCGCTATGTTCTTTCTCTTGTGACGGTTTGTCGCCTTTGATTGTGGTCAGAAATTGTCCGCTCTGTGTGCGGCACGTGTGTCCTGTCTGACAGGTGTTCTTCAAGAATCCTACTGTGCTCCCATCTGTTAGATTTCAGTATGGCTTCAGGCATAGGAAAACATTCAAGAGCTCAGAAACAATTCTCTGGAGGAATTTTTTTGTTTCTGTTTTATTAATAAATGCAACAGGGAAAGAAAAACAAAGAAAATCCTTATTTATCTTTGTAATCCCTTGAATAAAGAAGTGTTCGGTGTTATAATTTTAAAGTGGAAATATTATTATACTTTATGTTTTGAGGAATTAGGTCACAAAAGAGATTGATGTATGGAAAAGAAAATTGGAGAGGTGTTCTCATCATCTGAAGAAAGTTGGTCCTAGAATGAAAACAGAACACAAGTCTTTTTTAACAAGAGTTAAAAAAATAAATGCATCAAAAGAATCTCAACTGGACAGACTAATATGAAAATTAAAAGGTCTTGGAGGGACTAGCAGATAGCGTAATGGCTGCACCGCTGGACTCCTATGTAGTCAACCTCAGTTTGAGTCCCAGACCCAGTGGCTTAAACTCATGCTGTGTGCATGCGCGTGCGAGCCCAAGATCCCGAGAGAAGAATGGAGGACAAGGGATTGCAGCCTAGCCATCCTCCCTGGGGAGGTGATTTCTCGCTTTCTGTCTCTCTGTCTTTCTGGTGAGCACAAGCGCCCTATAGCAAAAACCTCTCCAAAAAAATTAAATAAAAAAGGTCTTGAATCAGCCAGGTGGCTTGGTGGTTAGGGTGGCTAGATCACACATGGCCAAGTGCATGGTTCAAGTCTTGGACCCGGCAGCTTAGAAAATAACACCAGGCACGTGTGTGTACATGCCCAAAATCCTAAGGAAAATGGAAGACAAGGGAATGTGGCATGGCTATTTCCTAAGGGAGTGATACCTCACTGTTCTTCTATCTCTTTCTTTCCATATCTCTCTGGTGAACACATATGCCTTATAGCAAAAAGAATAAGAAGAAATAAAAATTTATTTTACTAGGCCACTCTTTAGAATTTTGTCATCTAACAAGCTTTGAATACTTATAGATCTCCTAACCAAATCCTAAATTCTGTACAATAAATTCTTTCCTGATTTCCCTTTGAAAGAAATATTTTAGGATAAAATCAGTCTGGTTCATCTGGTGAGGGTGAGAAAAAGAAAGCAAGCTACCATATCAAAGCTGAATAATTTAACTTTCATATTTATAAAAGCGCAAGACTGGGGCCAGGAGGTGGCATGGTGGTTAGGTGTTGGACTCTGCTCTGCAACTGGAATGCCAGACCCAGCTTCTTGAAAATCTACCCAGGGTGCACGTGTGTGCAGGCCCCAAATCCTAAGAGGAGAATGGAAGAGAAGGGATTGTGGCGGGGCCATCCCATGCAGGGGTGATTTCTTACTTTCCCTCCCTGTCTCTCTCTATTTCTCTCCAGCAAGCATACGTGCGGCAAAAACCTAGAAAAAAAAAAAAAAAAAAAGTGCAAGCCTGTGTTTATTTACTCAGTGCAATAGTGACATCTAGTGGAAAAACTTAGTTCAGTACTTTATCAAATAGAAAAATTAAACGTTTTTTACTTTTGTCAACTAGAAAAAAAAGGTCTTAAATTTTTTGTCCTGGGGACCAGCCAGTGACATGGAAGTTAAGGTGACTAGATTACCCTGTGACTGTCAGCATGGTTTGAGTTCCAGACCCGGTGAGTTGAAAAATACACCAGGCATGTGTGGGTGTGTGCTCAAATCCCAATAGGAAAATGGAGGAGAGAGATTTTGGTATGGTCATCCCCCCGGCTGGTGATTTCTCACTTTGCATCTCTCTCTCTCTCTCTCACTCTCTATCTCTCTGCAAGCATACACACCTGATAACAAATTCAAAAAAAAAAAACAAAAAAAAACAAAAAAAAACAACTCATAGGACTGGCTAATGGCCTGGTAGTGAAGGGAACTGAAGCAGGAAGAAAGCTAGAAAATGGAGGGGGGGTAAGGATGCTGGAGTATCTGCCTCTGTGGCTAGAGAGAAAAACCGACCGGGGCAGAGAATCCACCCCATCCCTACCCCCCTGTAATGTAAGTGGGGCCTAGCCACAGTTGATAGAGCTAATGAGATGGATCGGCGGGTCTGCCTACATCTGATTTAGCCAATGGGATTCAGCTGGTTGTGGGCCCAGTCAAAGATCAATCAACATGACCCTGGTTAAGGAAGGATGAACCCATTGGAAAGTAAGTAACTACCAGGGCCCTTGAGTCACTCCTTTTCCCTCTGTTCCTGCCTGCTCACACCTTCGGAAGCGTAGCTTTCTTTTTACTGAATAAGCTACGTTTTGCTTTTGCTATTGGCGTGTTTTCTTCAATTCTTTGTCCAAAGCACCGAGAACCTGGACATCACTGAAGGCATCCTACAGCAGAACTGGATCCCACATGGCCCACCGGGATTTGAGTTCCGGCTCCATCTAGAAAAACACACCAGACACGTGTAAGTTGTATGCTCCAAATCTCTGCAGAATGGAGAGAAGGAGAAAGAATCACCCAGTGCCCCTGCTGTGCTGAGGAGTGCTTTTTCCTGTTTGTTTTTCTGTCTCTCTCTCTCTCTGACAAGCACGTGCACCCTCTGGCAAAATTTTAAAACAAAAATAATAAAAGAAATAAAAATAATTTTAAAAAATGCATCTCTGGGGGGGTTGGCAAAAAAAAATAAAGATTTAAAATAAAGTTTGTGGTTATCAGTGTATTTTACTAAACTCATTCTAGCTTCCAGAGTAGATTATAACTATTTCCCCTTTCAAATGTTCATTAATTTTGTCACCAGAACAGTCAGTTCCCCAAAATATGAACACTTAAGTTAATAGGTGCTTCATTTACATGTTCTTTCTTTTAACAGGTTTACCTCAAAAGAGATTAATTGCGGCTCCTCCAAATCCCTACCTCAGGGGTAATTTTTAATTAAATTCATAAAGGCAGGGAATTATAAATACCTGGTAGTAATATTACCCCAAAGTGCCAGGTGAACTGATACACCTTAAAGGTAGAGATAGATATATACAAGATTGTCTATCTTTGAATTTTTTGTATAACCTGTCCATCAAACTTGGGAATGGCATGAACCTAGAAAGGATATTAATGTACCACGTGAGTCTAGCAATATAAACAGATTAAGAAAATTCTGTGGGGGACCAGCAGGTAGCATGGTGGTTAAGGCACTGGACTCCCACATGACCGACTGTGGTTTGAGTCCCAGACCTGATGGCTTGCCTTCTCACTCCCCCCCATTAAATAAAATAATAATAATGATAAATAAAAATAAATAAATAGAGACCAGCAGTTAGCGTAATGGCTATGTTCCTGAACTCCCACGTAGTCAACCGCGGTTCGAGTCTCGGACCTGGGGGCTTAAACTCACGCTGGGCGCGTGTGCGTGCCTGCCAAAGATCCCGAGAGGAGAATGGAGGAGAAGGGATTGCAGCGTGGCCATCCCCCCTAGGGGGTGATTTTTCACTTTCTGTCTCTCTGTCTCTCTTTGTCTTTCTCGCAAGCGTATGCTCCTTATAGCAAAAACCTCTCCAAAATAAAATAAATAAATAAATAATTTTCTTAAAAAATAATAAAAGAAAAAAAATTCTGTGGTATGAGTGTTTGTGGCCCCCCAGCTTTCCCAGCAACTTAAGCAATAGTATTAACAGGTGGGGCCTTTGGGAGGTGATTAGCTCAGGTGGGCTACACCCTTATGAGTGGAATTAGTGCCCTTATAAAAGGGACCCAAGGACGCTTGATTGCCCCTTTGCCATGTGAGGACACAGAAAGTGCCTTTTATGAAGCCGAAAGCCTTTGCCAAAGATGGATCTGCTGGTACCTTGATTTTGGACTTCCTGACCTTCAGACATGTGAGTATAAATTTCTACTGACTATAAACTATCCAGTCTGCAGCCAACCCTTGGCATGGTGGCTAGGGTGGCTGGATCCCACATGGCCAATGGACAGTTCAAAACCCAGAACCAGAGACTTGAAAAACACTAGGTTCATGTGTGTGTGTGTGACCAAAATGCTGAAGGGAGGGAGAAATGGAGAGAAGGGATTGCAATGAGGCCATCCCTCATATGGGCTGCTTTCTCACTTTCCCTCCCTCCCTCTCTCTCTCTAACAAGTGGGCATGCCCTCTAGTGCAAAATTTTTTTAAAAAGTTATCCAGTCTAAGGCATTTTGTTACACCAGCCCAAGTGGACTATGATAGAAGGATAAAATAACAAAGCAAAGTAAGTATTGAAACTTAGTAGGTAAGGACATTGTGCCAGTAGGGAATGAGGCTGGGTGTACTTAATAAAAAGCTTGAATTAACAATAGCTTAACCAAGTGTGAGGCATTCGGGAGGAGGGAGGAGGAAGTGTGAGGGTACACCAAGCTCATCAGGCACTGCCTGGAGGGCTGTGTTCCCACTGGAGGAGGATTTGCAAGGTAAGCCACACTCCTAGAAGGCCACCAAGATGGTGAAAGAACTCAGAAACATCTACGAAAAATACTTGAAGAAACGGAGATGTTTCTGGAGAAAAGAAAGTATGTTTGAAGTAATATGTTGAAGGGGAGAAAATATTTTTCCTCAGCCCTCGGAAGTTCATAGTTAGGACGAATCTCTATAATGAAAGACAGATGAACAAGAGAAAAACAAGCAAGTTTATTTAATATGTGAAGTGCATATCACATGGGAGAAACCTCAGTTCAAAAGTAACTCTTAGGGGACCAGCAGGTGGCATGGTGGTTAAGGCGCTGGACACTCCCACATGGCCGACTGCGGTTCGAGTACCGGACCTGGTGGCTTGCTTTCTCACTTTCCCGCTCTCTCTTTGTGTATCTCTCTCTGGTCAAATTAGAATAAATGAATGAATAAATAAAATTAAATAATTATTATTTTTTTAAAAAGTAACTCTTAGAGGACCAGCAGGTGGCATGGTGGTTAAGGCACTGGATTCCCACATGGCTGAGTGTGCTTTGAGTCTTGGATCTGGCAGCTTAAAAATCATGCCGGGTGCATGTGCGTGCATGCCCAAAATCCTAGGAGGAGATTGGCGAAGGGATTGGGCATGGCCATCCCCCCGGGGGATGATTTTTCACTTTCCCTATCTCTCTGTCTCTCTCCTATGGTAAGTGCATGCACCCAATGGTAAAAATCTTTGAAAAAGTAACTCTTAAGGCAGTGGCTTGGAACTTGTCCTTAAACAATATATTTCAACAAAGGACAATAAAGTCTAGAGTAGTGGCAAGACAAAGAAGCAAGCAGTCCCAGGCTGCAAAGGTGGGGAAAACTATGGAAAAGCAATATGTGAGAAGAAAATTTGCTCTCAGACTCCTGTGGCCTGCTAGTGTCATCTCTGAGCTGATAAAGCTGTCTGCAATTGGGGACCAGCTGGTGGCATGGTGGTTAATGATGCTGGACTGCTGCATGGCCGAAGGTGATTCGAGTCCTGACCTGGCAGCTTGCTTGCTCACTTTCTCTTTCTCTCTCTTGCTTTCACTCTGGTGAGTATACACACCCTGTAGCAAATCAATATAATAATAATAACAATTAATACAATTAAATAAATAATTCTTTAAAATAACATTGTTGGGACCAGCAGATGACATAATGGTTACATAGCTGGACTACCATGTAGTCAACCGTGGTTCGAGTCCTGGACCCAGTGTGTTAAAACTCACACTGGGTGCGTGTGAGAGTGTCACCAAAATCCCGAGAGGAAAATGAAGGAGATGGGATTGTGGCGTGGCCATCCCCCTCCCCCCCCCGGAGTGATCTCTTGCCTCCTATCTGTCTCCAATGATTTCACACATCCTAATAGCAAAAGTCTCTCTCACACATACACCAAAAAAAGCTGTTTGTGATCATTAATTATTAATTTCTGCACTTCCTTTCGAGAAGAGACGAGGGGCACCTTTGTAATTTTTTTCTTTATGAGAAAGGTGTGGGGAGAGAGGGAAAGAGACAGAGATAGGCTTTATTTATTTACTTACTTATTGACAAGTTTTCTCTGGGTCCTGACTCTCCTGCCCCAGTTTCCCACTTAGCTATGATTACAGATATTTGTGCCTGGTGTGTTCAGATTGACGTGGAAATCTAACCAGTCTCTCTCACATGGCTTCCAGTCGCCTAAGCAGTGTCACTGTTTGTGTGCCACTGCAACTGGGACACCTCTGCAAATTTATGACTTGCTGTAGACAGGTAATCACCCCTGCATTTTTCACTGCCTTCAGTTCAATAATTCCTAATATCTTAGGGATACATATTTTGGTTTGTTTCTATGTGAAAGGGGAATCAGATTTTCTCTCTGCTTCTTACACAAGGAAAAAAATACATGGCAGGAAAAAACATGGCAGATTGATAAATGTCACAGAAAGGCAGATTTCAGCTTCAAGTGAGACTTTTTAGTGTTAGAACACTCTAGAAATAAAGTCAGCTGTTTAAGGAGATAATACATTCCTAGGAATAATAAAAATAATGGCTATGACTTACTGAGGATTTGTAAGGTACCAGGCAATAATCTAAATTTCCACATGAATTAACTCATTTTATTCTTAAAGTAACCCTAGAAGGAATAACTATTAGTCCTCTTTTTACAGATAAGGAAACTAAATTTATTTGCCCAACTCCACAGCTAGAAAGTGGCAGATCTTGGGACCAGCAGATGGCGCAATGGTCATGACACTGGACTCCCATGCAGTCAGTAGTCAACAACGGTTCAAATCCCAGACCCATTGGCTTAAACTCACGCCCCAAATCCGGAGAGGTGACTGGAGTAGAAGGGATTGAGGCACAGCCATCTCTCCTGGGGGGCTGGGGGGTGGATTTCTCACTTTCTTTCTCTCTGTATTTCTGTCTCTCTAGCAAGCCCATGCGCCCTCTAGCAAAAACCACTCCAAAAAGAAAGAACAAAAGTGACAGATTTGAATCCAGAGTCTGACTCCATAGCCTGAATTCTTAACCACTCTGTGCTCAAGCAGAGGCTTGTTGAGTCATGGCTGGAGTAGGGTGGGGTACAGGGTGTCATAGGGGATCAAACACTGGGCAGGATGATTAATCTCCATGAGACCAATAGCTACATTATTGAACTACTGCTGTGTGTCAGGCACTGGTCTAAGGATTTCACATACATTCAAAGAGATAATCCCGTAAAGCACCTGGCCTAGTGTAGCATACATTCTAAATACTGTACTCAATTTACGATTAGCTGTTATGATCATCTTTAATCCCCCAGCGGCTACATTAAATGGGTATTATTGTATCTACTTTACTCATGGAGAAACTCAAGTCGAGTGATTGGGTAAATCGCCCAATGTCAGCTAGCAGCAAGGGCTAAAGCCACCGTGTGAACGTACATCTACCCGCAGGGTCTGCGGCCCTGTCCTTCTGCTAGAACCTCTCCTACTGGAGCATACACCCTTGCGACCTAGTTCCATACAGGGGTGGGGGGGGGATGATAAATTTAACTTAAAAAACAAACAAAACAACTAGGCACCCAGTGGTATGGATCCTACGTGACCAACTGCGCAGTTTGAGTCCCGACCCAGCAGCTTGAGAAACATGCTTGGTGTGTGTGCGTGTGTGCCCAAAATCCTGACAGGAGGGAGAGAGGAGAAGGGATTCAAGCGTGACCTTTCCCCATGGGGTTGCTTTCTTATTTCTCTTTCTCTTTCTCCAGTGAGCAAATTGAGGGGGGGGGGGGAAATAGAAAAACAAACAAACAAAAAAAAAACCTACACAAACTTATTATAGAGAAATCGTACAAATTAGTAAAATATTAACCATTTGAAATTAAATCTTAAATAATATACGGTGAGCAGGTGGCACGGAGGTTAGGGGGCTGGATCCCACATTGCTAACTGTGCTATTCTAGTTCTGGACTGGGCTGCTTGAAGATCAAACTAGGTGGTGTGTGTGTGTGCCCAAAATCCTGAGAGGAGAATGAAGAAGAGATTGTAGTACGGCCATCCCTGAAAAGGTGATCTCTCACTTTCTCTTTCCCTCTAGCAAACACATACGCCTTATAGCAAAAAATAAAAAATCAACCAAAAAACTATATGTAATGTATATGTGTGTATAAATACATATATACACATATACATGTACATATCAGTAGTGTAGTGAAGTTAGATTGACTTTTGTTATTTCACTCTCAAACCCACTTATTTAACAACTAAAGATCATTTCCCTGGCTATTACCTTCACAGTCTGCCCGGAAACTCCCAGATGCCAATCAATGAAGAGAAACTCAAAACCAGAGCAGTGAGAGTGAGTTCACGTCGAAGTCCATCAAAGATCAGAAATGAATAAAAACCACAGGGTCTAGAGTTTACAAGCCCTTGAGGAAACAGGACTTGAGACCACAACTCCTACTCAGGGGAGAACTGTCACTGAGCTCTCAGGAAAAGCTGCCCTGGGAGGTAGGGAGAGGAAAACACCACTAGAGACACACGTGGAATCAGGGTAATAGGTGATGATGAAAATAACCGAGCTTTGCAGAAATAGTAATTAACATGGCTTATTCTGAACATGACTTTGAGTGACCAGGCCCAGAGAAGCACGAAAGTGCTTCCCGGGGTGCTCAGATACAGCTCTTTTGCTCGGTTCTGAGAGTAGGAGACACGAAGTTGTGAATCAGCGTAAGGAGTCTCTTGATTGGCCTGGCCTCAAAAAGTGGAACATTTGGAAGCAGGGGCTTGTAGGTTATAGGTGGGCTTAAAAGTTCTTAGGTTAGTAATTGGTTGAATATGCAAGTCTGCCTAAAAGAGACTTGAAGTCACAAGATAAAAAGTGTCTGAATTTGGGACCAGCAGTTAGTGTAATGGCTATGTCGCTGGACTCCCATGTAGTCAGCTGCAGTTCGAGTCCTGGATCCGGTGGCTTAAACTCGCACTGGGGGCACGTTCGTGCATGCCCAAGATCCCAAGAGGAGAAGGGATTGCGGCATGGCCATCCCCCCAGGGGGGTGATTTCTTGCTTTCTGTCTCTCCGTCTCTCTCTGTCTTCCTGGCGAGCGCATGTACCCTATAGCAAAAACCTCTCAAAAAAAAAGTGTTTGAATTTAACCTGACTGATATTTATCTGGTGATGCTATGTCAGATGCAAGGAGCTGCTCACAATCCCACAATCCTTAGACCAAAGTGGTCTGTTACAATAAGATTAGTGACTGTAGGGGCCAGCAAGTGGCATGGTGGTTAAGGCACATGGCTGATCGCGGTTCGAGTCCTGGATTTAGTGGCTTGAAAACGATGCCTGGTTCGTGTGTGTGCATGCACAAAATTCCAGGAGGAGAAGGGATTGCTGCATAGCCATCCCCCCAGAGGGTGATTTCCCACTTTCCATCTCTCTGTCTCTGGCGAGCGTTCTCGCATTATGGCAAAAACCTAGAAAAAAATAAGAGAAAACATACTGGGCATGCATAGAGCACGTGTATGTGAGCCTAAAATCCTGAAAGGGGAGAGAAATGGAGAAAAAATTGTGAAGTAACCATCTCACATTGGGGGAAGATTTTTCACTTTCCCTCTCTGTCTCTCTACAATGAGACCACTTTTTTTTTTTTTTTTTTTTTTTTTTTTTTTTTTAAAAAAAAAGAAGAACAGAACAAGAAAAGAAAAAAGATTTATAAAAATTGCAGATGGGATCTGGCAGAGGCGTGGTGTTTAAAGTACTGGACTCTCACATGGACAAGCACTGTTCTAGTCCTGGACCTGGCAACTTACTTTCTCACTTTCCTTTTCTCTCTCTCTGATCAAATTAAAAAATACTAATAACAGGGGCCAGCAGCTGGAATGGTGGTTAAGGTGTTGGACTGCCACATGGCTAATTGCAGTTAAGTCCCCAATCCGGCAGCTTGAAACTCATGCTGGGTGTGGGCATCTGTGCCCAAAATCCGTAGAGGAGAATGAAGAAGAGATTGCAGCATGGTCATTCCCCTGAGGATTATTTCTCACTTTCTCTGTCTCTCTGGCAAACCCACATGCCCTATAGCTACAATCTCTCAAAATAATAATAGTAACAAGTTAAATAACATAAATAAATAGTCTTTAAAAAAATATGGCAGATGTATTTTAGTGTCTTTCCCTCCTCTGAAGATTCAACTCTCTCATTTCTAGCAGCTTTCGGTCTCTCTCCAGAGTCCCTTCAAGTAGGTATTAATATATTTTTTCCAGGGCTTAAAATCATTAGCTGGGAGAGGGTTGGTCCAATGGGAACTACTCCACCATTACAACAGTACTTGATAATTTAAAAGTTATAATCATTACGGTTTCTCCGTCTTTCAAATTTGAGTCCTTGAGACCATTTACATTTACCAATTTGTGTGACTAATATAAGTAGAAGACGTGAACTCTGCTTAGACAAGCTTCCATTAGCAGTCATTTATTCTCTGGGAATGGAATCAGAAGTATTGCTTCCCACTATTTCTGTTCTGAATTGCAAGACTGTTCTCTGTTCTGACAAGGTATTCTGTCAAAGCAGTCAAGTGCAAACTCTTCCAGCTGTGAGTCATCCTTCTCATCAAAAGCTCATAAGGTAGCTTACTGATTTTTCACCATTTGTTAGAAAAAAGAGAATTTTACAGCTTCTTCGAGAACAACTCTGAGTTTCTTTCGTTTGTTTTGTTTTTGCTATAAGGTGCGTGCACTTGCTGGAGAAGGCGAGAGAGAGAAAGATAAAAAACGAGAAATCACCCTCCAGGGAGGTGGCCACAGTCCTCTATTCTCCTCTCAGGATTTTTGGCATGCGTACGTACGTGTCTGGCAACTCGAAAAAACACCTCGCAGTAAGCCATGTGGAATCTAGCTGCCTTAACCACAGTGCCACTGGCTGACTGAGCTCCATTTTGTTGTTTTTCTTTTTTTTTTGGGGGGGGAGGTTTTTTTTTTTTTGCTATAGGGCGTGTGCGCTCACCAGACAGAGAGAGACAGAGAGACAGAAAGCGAGAATCACCCCCCGGGGGGATGGTCACACCGCAATCCCTTCTCCTCCATTCTCCCCTTGGGATCTTGGGCACGCACGCACACGTGCCCGGTGTGAGTTTTAAGCCACCGGGTCCAGGACGCGAACCGTGGTGGACTACGTGGGAGTCCAGCAACATAGCCATTACGCTAACTGCTGGTTCCCCCTTGTTTGTTATTCTTTTTAAAGTCAGGGTCTCATTGAGTCAAAATCCTCCTGCCTCGGCCTCCTGAGGTGCTGAAACAACATCCCGAGGTGCACCCCAGCAGGTCTTGCCACGTTGGCCAGACCTGTCTTGAGTTTTCAATCCTTCCGCCTCAGCCTCCTTACTTGCGAAGGTCATAGGCACGTGCCACTGTACCTGGCCTTTAGGTTGGACTGGGAATCAAACCTGGGCCTCCCATGTGGTCCCAGGCTGTGGGGCACAGTGTCTTAGCAGTGCATCCCACTGCCACTGGGTCAGAACAGCTCTTTTTCTTTTTTATATGTTGGGCTGCTGAATATGATTTTGTTTAAAAGAAATTTTCAACCACTTTCATTAAAGTTTATACATTCTAGTCTAGATCATCTCTCAGAATCTCTAAAATGAAATAATTTAATATATTTTAGTTTGCTTGACTGTGGAAGAGTGGTGGCTGTGTATAAAAATGTGGGCATCAAAATCCCCAAGCCTGAGCGAGCTCCTTCAAAGTGCTGCCTATGCAATCAGACAAGCAGAAACAATCAGTAAAGTTCTCCTCTGCTTTTATTGCTGTTTGAACTTGTGCAAGAATCCAGAACTTTATTATTATTTTGTCATCATTATTCCTAGTCTGTACTATTTGACATTTTCATAATAGAAATGAAACTAAAAGACAATGACTGGTGTTGGGAAATGTGTGCTGTTTGTAACAAATGTTACGAAGTTCAAAGGGGTATGTGGGCTACCTTGTACTGAGACTCTGATGATAGTTCAGATCTGTAAACCATGCTAATCTAGAACAAGATACATTTGCAAAAGATGGTCATTGTTTAAGGGCTTATGCAATCATTTATCTGATTTGTATGTTTCAGAAATAGACATCTGGTTATTCCTGTTTATCCCAGAAGTGGGAGGTGAGACTTTTCTTTTGTGTGTGTGTGGGGGGGGGGGGGGGGGACTTTTCATTTTAATGGTGGCATGGAACTCACTAATAATTGGCTATCATCTTTTTAAAAACAAGAATTCTTTATTTAGTTTTATTTATTGTTGTTATTTTAAAACTTTGCTGTAGGGCACATGTACTCACCAGAGAGAGAGAAAGAGAGAAAGTAAGCCACCAGGTCTGAAACTTGAGCCATGGTCCGCCATGTGGGAGTCCAGCGCCTTAACCACCATACCACCTGCTGGCTCCATCTGCTATCATCTTAGTCAAAGAAAATAAGTAAGATAATAAACATTTTCTTAAAACTTTCCTTGAACTAAGATGCTGTTTATATTGAAAAACAAAACAAACTGATATAGGTCAATTTGTTCTGTCCTTGGTGTGCTTACTAATTTGCTGAATGACTTCTGAAGATTTTTAATGGTAAAGGAAAGGACTAGGTACTCTTTTTAGTGTGTTAACTGAGAAAACAATGTCTACTCCTTTGGGCTGTAAATTAAAACTACTCTTAATATAATACCTGACCTAAAGTAAGGGCATACTGCCCCCCCTACACTGTAAGCTTTCTGGAGACATAGATTGTGTCATGTCTCTTGGTCTTTGTAAATCTGTCAGTGCCTAACACAAGGCCTTGCATTTTATCAGCCAATGTTTACTAAACAAGTTTCTAGCAAAGAAATCCATCTGTACCTAGTAAACTTTTGCAAAGTAAAGTCGTTCAAGCAGTAGGAGAAATTCAGGAGCAAATAGACCTTCCTGACTCTTCCTCTCCAGGCTCAGACCTACTTGGCGGTGGTGGTACGGCTAAACACACCACGGTCAGCCTCATGGGTATATCCAGGTTCGCTATGGTGCCTCCCTCAGGAAAATGGTGAAGAAAACTGAAGTCAGCCAGCATGCCAAGTACACTTGCTCCTTCTGTGACAAAACCAACATGAAGAGATGGGCTGTGGGGATCTGGCACTGTGGTTCCTGCATGAAAACAGTAGCCGGTGGTGCCTGGACCTATACCACCGCCTCGACTGTCACAGTTAAGTCCACCATCAGAAGACCAAAGGAATTGAAAGACCAGTAGAAGCCCCACAGATGTTTGGAATATCACTAGCCTACATTAAATGGGTTAATTTAGGGAACCAGCAGTTGGCATAATGGCTGTGTCGCTGGACTCCTATGTAGCCTAACACGGTTCGAGTCCTAGACCCGGAGACTTAAACTCATGCCAGGCACGTGTGCATGTGTGCCCAAGATCCCAAGAGGAGAATGGAGGAGAAGGGATTGCGTCATGACCATCCCCCCGGGGGGTGATTTCTCGCTTTCTGTCTCTCTCTGTCTTTCTGGTGAGTGCATGTGCCCTATAGCAAAAAAACTCTCAGAAAAAAAAAGGGGGTTAATTTATGTAACAACAACAAAAAAATGGTCTTACTATTATTATCATTGCTAATTTTATTTCTATTACTACTAGGGACTGAAAGTTTGTGTCCTCCCATAATTCATATGGTGATGCTGAATGCCCAATGTGGCAGTATTGGTGATAGGGTCTTCGGGAGGTAGTTAGGTTAGATAAGGTCATGAATGTGGAGCCCTTAGGATGTGTTGGCACCCTTCTTTATAAGAAGAGGAAGATTGGTCCCCGGCCTGAGGTACGGATGTGGAGACCTCAGGAGGACTGAGGGCTTGTGGGCATTCTAGGGCAGATCAGACATTTTGTAGGGATGCCCGAAATAAATACTGACCATCTTGATGGGAAACAGTTCAACTCCTGGCAGAAATGTGTATGCCTATTGATGAAAATGACAATAAAATTGGGGTTGAAACCAAGAAGAATTGCCATCTGAATGAAAACGTTGAGAAAGGATTATTGCATTGAGCTTTTATTGTCTTCTAAGTCAACCCTGAGATAAAACAACTGCTACAACAGATCAGATGCTACTATGACCTTTCCGGGTTGTTGTACCAATGCATGTTGTAGTCATCCACTACGTAACCCGGATGAGCATGAAGAGAAAGATGCCATTGGAGAAAAATGAGCAGCACAGAGGTATTTACAAGCTGAGTTAGGAATTCCCATGGAAGAGGTTCTGCCAGAAGAAATGATCTAACACGAATGTACTACAAAGCTCCGTGTGATAGTATCTGGGGTGAACATGAAATTGATTATATCTCGTTTGTGAAGAAGAGCATAACTTTGAATCCAGATCCTAGTGAGATGAAAAGCTACTGTTATGTGTCAAACGAAGAACTCCAGGAACTTCTGAAAAAAGCAGTCCATGGGGACCAGCAGGTGCCATGGTGGTTAAGGTGCTGGACACTTCCACATGGTCAACCATGGTTTGAGCCCTGGACCTGATGGCTTGCTTTCTCACTTCCTCTTTCTCTCTGGTCAAATTAAAATAAATTAGTGGATAAATGAAATTAAATAATTCTTTAAAAAAAAAAAGAAAAAGCAGTCCATGGTGAAATTAAGCTAACTCCATGTTAAAATTATTGCAGATAATTTTCTGTTTAAATGGTGGGATCATTTAAATCAGTTTGTTGACCATGAAAAGATGTATAGAATATGAGAATATAGATGAGTGATTACTGAAAATTTTCTCTACTTAGTAAATTTAGAATTTTTTTGTTTTAAATTTGGTTCCTTTGGGAGAACTTTCATATGATACATTTGTACTTTACAATCAGAGTTGGTGAAGAAAAAAAAACGGACTTGTAATTTTGGATTATATACTCCATATATATGTGTTGCTCTTTGTAAAAGACATTTATGAGAAATATTGTAAAGTGGGAGAGGAGAATATAAAATTTAACCTGTCCAAACCTCTAGTTGTGACAAATTTGAACAAATAAATGACGTTTTTCAGTTTTTTTTTTTAAAAAAAAGGGCAGCGTAAGACCAGAGCCCCCTCTCCATCTCCTTTCTTCCATCTAAGGATACAGCAAGAAGAAAGCTATCGGGACCAGCAGGTGGAGTGGTGGTTAAGGCGCTGGACACTCCCACATGGGCAACTATGGTTCGAGTCCCGGACCTGGTGGCTTTCTCTCTCTCTGTCTCTGTCTCTCTCGTCAAATTAAAATAAATTAATAAGTAAATAAAATTAAATAAATGTTAAAAAAAAAAAAAAGGGAAGAAGAAAGCTATCTATAAGCCAGGAAGAGGACCCCCAGGAGGCTATCAAAGTCAGAACCTGCCTTCCGACTTCTAGAACTGAGGAATCCATCACTATTATTTAAGCCACCTGGTTTATGGCATTTTGTTAAAGCAGCCTGAACTGACCGACACAACTTTAATACCATAATTTAAGCCCTAAGTGCCAAATTTTAGCTATTTTATTAAAACCATCTCTTGAGGCCAGCAGTTAGTGTAATGGCTATGCCACTGAACTCCCATTGTAGTCGACCGCTGTTTGAGTCCCGGACCCGGTGGCTTAAACTCATGCCGGATGCATGTGTGTGCGCGTCCAAGATCCCAAGAGGAGAATGGAGAAGAAGGGATTGTGGCGTGGCCATCCCCCCTGGGGGGTGATTTCTCACTTTCTGTCTTTCTCTGCCTTTCTTGTGAGCACACAGGCCCTATAGCAAAAACCTCTCAAAACAAACAAACAAACAAACAAAAAACCACCTCTATTGTCTTCAGTTTCCTAAATTATAAAATGAAGAAAATTGTTCAAGTGATACTTGCTAATACGAAATGGATCATTAGAAACACCATTTTTAACTTATAAGGCAGCCCCAAATTGTTACTCAAAGTCATCAGCAAATTTCCAGTCCTATCAGGGATGTACGAGGATTTTCTGCATCCATTCTTCACTAACATGGACAGTCGATCCATTTTTAAAATTTTTGCCAAGCTGGTAGGTATGAAATTGTATTTCACTGGTTTTAACTTATATCTCCCTGATCATTAATGAGGCTGAAAATTCTCCATATGCTTTTTCTTATTTTCTTTCGATGTTTATTGGTCATCTAGGCTTCCCCATCTGTGAAGTATCTATTCGTATAATTTGACTTCTTTCTGGTTGGTTTGTCTTTCTCTCATGGGTCAGCTGGGACACCTCTGTCTTCTATCAGATTCTCATATTTACATGGGCGTGTTTCTAGTGTCCGTTTTCTGGTGAATTCATTGTATACTTATTGCATGTTAAAGAACTATTCAGCTAAAAAACTATACAAAAAAGCATTCACCTACCCAAGTTACAAGAAATTCCTGTGCATACTGTTACCACTGAGAATTAGTTGGCCGCCAGGGGGAGCCCAGAGCAGCCCCTGAGAACGCTAACAGGAGTCCAGCACAAACACAGTAGGGGAACTCCGCTGTACCCACGTGGAGATATCGGGGCTTTCATGCATTTTTGCAGTTTGTCCCATCTTCCCCTCTCATATGTCGTTCATTTCATTTCCTCACAGAGCTGTGACACACTAAGTCAGATCATGAGAGGAAGTAACTGGTTCTGCCTCGAATTTTTTTCAACCTTGCCTGGTTCTCTATTCTTAGACTGCTCTCCAGTCGCTCTACGGTACTAACCTTTCCCTACACTCGGGAACTAACCCTGAAAGGGAGTTTTGTGAGTCCATTCTAACTACTTCCTACAAGGCTGAGCTTGCCTTTTTTCTAATCCTGTTGACTAAAACTAGCAATGAGACTCGGCCACCTCCTACACCCTCCTTGCAAGGAAGGTTTGCATTTTCTTCACTGCCTGGGTTCCTGTCTGAAAACCAGTTACTCTGTGACTATTCCTCTGAGAGACCAAAGTCCTGCCCTGAAACCTGGGTCAATGACATGGACCTTGTATCCTGCTCCTCAAGTCACTAGCAACTGGGAACCCAGAGCGACTTTCTCAGCTGAAAGGTTTGTTTGCTTTACCTACACTGCTTTCTGGGACAGGCTGCAGGCCCAGATTCCTGGTTGCCTCCTTCTTGGCCTTTGCTACTAAGGAATCTGCAACATAATGTTTATCTTTGTAGTAGCTTTTCTTTGACAGCAATTGAGCAAAAAGCCTCCTGATAAATTTTTATGTATTTATTGAGCCAATGAGTCAATGAGGCTCTATGCTTTTTTTTTTTTTTTTTTTTTTTTTTTTAAATTGCTACAGGGTTCATGTGCTCACCAGAGAAAGAGGAAAATATTACCCTTATGGGATGTGATCTGCTGCAATCCTTCTCCATTTCTTCATCCCATTAAATTCTATACAAAAGGAACCTTGATTCCAGGTTAATTTCGTTTCTCTAGGGTAAACACCGAGGAGTGAAATTGTTGGAATATTAGAAATGGTATTTTCAGGCCAGCTAGTTGGCAAGGTGAATAACATAGTTGAATTCCACATGACTGACAGCATGGACCTGGGACCTAAAAATCACACCAGGCACATGTGTGTACTTGCCCAAAATCCCAAGAGAAGAATGGAAGAGAAGACACTGCAGCAGGGCTGTCCTCCCCGGGGGGGTGCTTTTTCATGTTTTCTCTCTCTCTCTTCTCTCTTTCTGTCTCTCTTTCCGGCAAGTGCATGCACCCTATAACATTTAAAAAAATAATTTTTGCCAAAAAAAAAAGTTTTGCAAGTTGGCCCCCAGCTGCAGAGGCACAGGTGGTAGTGTGCTACTAGGTGATACTGGAGCTATAAAGGAAAGCACAAGGGTCAAATCTTGGGTCAACCTGAGCATGCTGGGTACACCCACGGGAATGCCTGTCATCCTGGCTGGCTGGAAGTCTGGTGGCAAAGGTGGGGGTAGGGGGTACAGTGTGGCAAGACCCTGTCAAGAGTATCTGTCTCTCTGTGTCAGTCTGTCTGTCTTTCTCATGAAATAGATAGCCTCAAAAAATTGTGCAAGCTGAATGAAACACCTTTGCTTTTTTGAAACCCTCAATTTAGATTCTAAATTTTACGATGACTTGTTCTGCAGGACTCACCAACAGCCATCTAGATTTTGCTTCTTCCCTTATTTTATTCATCCCTCCCTCCTTCTCTACTCCAGTCTTCAATTTCTGTCCTATATGCTTGCTTCCAGTATCATTAAGTGGTATAACTGAGAAAGAAGTACATTGTCTTAGGGTGCTTTCATCTCTCTCCCCCCTAGAATTTTCTTTACAGAGGGAAGGGGAGCAGGACGGAGAGATGAAGTGAAAGGCTTTTTTTATATTGCTCTTTTTACCTCTGAAGGAGTCTACAAAATGAGAAGTTTAAACATTGTTTCAGTAGGGGCTGGCAGGTGGCGTGGTGGTTAAGAGCTCTGGACTCCCACATGGCTCACTGGGGTTCAAGTCCTGTACCTGGCGGCTTACTTTCTCCCTTTCTCTCTCGACTCTCTCTGACTCTGCCTCTCTCTGGTCAAATTAAAATAAATAAATAAAGTTAAATAAAAAATAATTCTTTAAAAAAACAAAACAAAAAAAAAGAAACATTGTTCCAGCATCTCTCTCCAGGCTAGACAATGGTCCATCTGGAAGAGAATAATAAACAGGGCTCGGCTGCTAAATCCATGCTCCTGTGATGTCACGTCATCTGGCTCACTGCCGCTAAATAACTGAACACAGTAGGACACTCGACACAGTAACAAAGAAACAATAAAACAGCTCTGTTCACGAAGCTGTTTCAATATAACAGGGGTGATGCGCTATCTTCAGGCAACCAGGTATTCAAAATTTAGAATTGTAAAGCTTCTTGGAAAAATAATTCTGCCCTTGGGTCAGCCAGTAGCATGGTGGATAAGGTAGCTAGATCCCACATGGCCAACTGCATGGTTCGAGTCCTAGACCTGGCAGCTTGAAAAACATGCCTAGAATGTGTGCATGCATACCCAGAATCCCAAGAGGAGAAAGGAGAAGAGACTGTAACATGGCCATCCCCTGGTGCTGTCTCACTTTCCCTCTTTCTCTTTGTCTCTGACTCTATAAGGCATGTATATACCTTCTAGCAATTTTTTATTTTTTAAATCTCCTCAGAGATTGTCGCTTACACATTAATAAGTAATGCCAAGGCCAGTAGGTGGTGTGGCGCATAAGGTGTTAGACTCCCACAGGGCTGACTGTGGACTGTGTTTTTTTTTTTTTTTTTTTTTTTAAAGAGGTTTTTGCTATAGGGCACATGCGCTCGCCAGACAGACAGAGACAGAGAGACAGAAATCGAGAAATCACCCCCCAGGGGGGATGGCCACGCTGCAACCCCTTCCCCTCCATTCACCTCTCGGGATCTTGGGCACGCATGCGCACGTGCCTGGCATGAGTTTTAAGCCACCGGGTCCAGGACACGAACTGTGGTCGACTACATGGGAGTCCAGCGACATAGCCATTACGCTAACTGCTGGCCCCAGGGCTGACTGTGGTTTGAGTATCGGACCGAAGGCTTGGAGACTCACACTGGGCACATGTATGTGCATGCCTAAAATCTCAAGAGGAGAAGGCATTACGGCATGACCATCCCCCTAGGAGGTGATTTCTCACTTTCTCTCTCTGTCTCACTGTCTCCAGTGAGCGCATGCTCCCTATAGCAAAAAATCTCTCAAAGAGAGAAAGAAAGAAAGAAAGAAAGAAAGAGAGAAAGAAAGAAAGAAAAAGAGAGAAGAGAGAGAGAGAAAGAAAGAAAGAGAGAGAAAGAAAGAAAGAAAGAAAAGGTAATACCAATGCAGATACGATTTTAAAAGTATTTGGGGCCAGACAGTGGTGCAGCTGTAAAAGGCGACACTCTGCAAGATAATTCCGTATGGAAGGGTTCTTGGCTCGAATCTGGAGACCTCCCTGAGTACACCACATGCAGTTGCCCATGGTCTGGAGATGACTGAAGGCCGGGGATGGATTATGGCATCAAGAGATTGTTTAGCGGTGCGGTTTTCCTCTTTCTTTCTGTTTTTCTTTCTGTTTCTCTTGCTCATGGAAGAAATACACGAAATAAAAATTTCTAAAACTTGGGACTGACAGGCGGCATAGTGGTTAAGGGCTCTGGACTCCCACATGGCTGATTCAAGTCCCGGACCTGGCGGCTTGCTTTCTCACTTTCCCGCCTTTTGTCTCTCTCTCTCTCTCCCTTACTCTGTCCTTCTCTGATCAAATCAACTAAAATAAATAAAATAATTATTTTTAAAAAATTCTAAAATTTGACTATTTACTGAAAATACAAAAAGAACTTAATATTTTGTAGCTATCCTATTAAAGTTCAGATATAGTTAGGAGGTATCATTTTTTCAAATCCTGTCTTCTCATTAGTCTTAAGTCAGCTCACCATTATTATTAGAATTTCATGTTCTGTTGTTTCTAAAAGGTCTATCACATGTAACTATAGATTTGAGGAATTTTAGCAAAAGAGCAAAAAAGTGAGCTGAATGGTTGTGTAGTGATAAGACACAACACCTCATGAAGTGACCCACATGAAAAGGCTCCTGGTTCTTGCCCAAAAGCCTCCCTGGGTGTGCTGGGCACACATGTGCCTGCGATCTGGGGCTGGTTGGAACTGGGGGTGGATTGCAGTGTCAAGACAGTGCTCGGGGTGCTGTCTCTCTGTTTCACTCACTCATGGAAGAAATAAATACATACACTTAAAAATAAAAGCCTAGTATGTGTGCCTCTTCTCTAGTTGCTTGCTCTTAGATTCATCCCTTGCCCTTTTCCTACTCTGTTCACCTATGTCATTACTTCCCTTCAAAAGGCTTCAAGGGAAAACATCTTTGTAGGATTTAGAAATCTTTTTGTGGGCCAGCAGGTGTCTGGAGCTTAAGGCAATTGGATCCTACATGGCTGACTTAGCAGTGCAAGTTCTGGACCCAGCGGTTCAAGGAACATGTTAGAAATGCATGCATGTTGGGATCAGTAGTTAGCGTAATGGCTATGTAGCTGGACTCTCATGTAGTCGACCGTGGTTTGAGTCCTGGACCCGGTGGCTTGAACTCACATCAGGCATGTGTGCATGCGTGCCCGAGATCCTGAGAGGAGAATGGAGGAGAAGTGATTACAGTGTGGCCATCCCCCCGGAGGGTGATTTCTCACTTGTCTCTCTGTCTCTCTCTGTCTTTCCAGCAAGCGCACGTGCCCTATAGCAGAAAGCCTCTCAAAAAGAAAAGAAAATAAAAAGAAATATATACATGTGAGCCCAAAATCCTGAGAAGAGAATGGAGGAAGAAGGGATTATGGCATGAGGTGGTGATTTCTCACTCCTGGGGGTGATTTCTCATATTCCCAAATCTCCCTTTCTCTGTCTCTCTGTCTCTAGCAAGCATACATGGCTGATAACAAACTAAAAAAGTAAAACGTTTTTGTTTACATTGTTTCCCTCAAACTTTTAATTTCAAATGATAGAAAATGGAAATTATAGGATACGAAACCCTCATTTCATCTTTGACTGGCTCACCATTTGTCAGTGTTTTACCATTTGCTTTTTTCTCTCTGTCTGAACCATTTTAAAGTAAATTGTAGGCACTGTGACATTTCACCACTACATAGTTCAGCTGTATCTCCTAACAAGAACATTCTCCTACATAACCACAATACCCTATTTATGCCCAAGAAATTTAACAATATAGCCCATTCTAATATCCTAAATTGTACCAAAAAAATTTTTTTTAATTGCCAGAGGGCATGCCAGAAAAATGGAGAGATAGAGGAAAAAAACACTTCTAATAAGGCATGGACACAGTGCAATCCCTTCTCTTCCATGTCTTCATCCTATTGGACTTAGGGTACACACACATGTGCCTGGCATGTTCTTTTCAAACTGCTGAGAATGGAACTCAAACCATGCAGTCGGCCACGAGGGATCCAGCTTCCTTAACTATTAGGCTACAGGGTTGGCCCCCAAAATATTCTTGATAGCTTTTTTCCTTTTTGGTTCCAATAAACTGTTTACAAGTATTATACAAATATAGCCAACTGGATGGCGTAAGAGAATGATGATGGAGTGTTTTAGATCTCGCTTATTTCACTGTTTTCTTGTATATCTAATTAGCAGACAGAGAACTTAAACCAGCTAATTTTACTTCTCTTAAATAATTTTGAGTAGAAATCTAAAAATAAAGGTGAAGTTGATAGTTAATGTAACTTAGACTTGGAGATTCTCTACTCATTTGTTCTTGTTACAAATCTAGACTAAACATTCGCACTGTGCTAGGTGCTGATGGGGTTCAGAACATGCTACCCACAAATATACACCGGGGTCCTGAAAAAAACAGCAAAGGCAAGAAGATCACTTTCTCTTGAAGTAGGTCATAAAACCTGGGAGGGAGTTTTCTGGCCTACCTCTAAAGAAGGTTCTAATTTGTGGGCTGTGTCTGATAGTTTTATATTTTCAACTGTTCCTATAAAATTCTTTCATTTTTATATGATCAGTTATTTAATTAGGTTCTTGGTAAGAAATTTAGAATACCAACCATTTGTAAGGGCAAACATGGATCACTGGAGCTGAGGAACAGCTTCGATTTTTGGTAAAATTTGCGAGTCCATAGCTTTCTGATTAACCTTGTGCTGCTCTAAAATCTCGTATTTCTCCTTCCCTGTATCAAAGATCTCACCTTCCTGGTGTCTGGGCTTCCGCAGCTTCTTTTTCTTAAATTTAGTATCGGTGAGGTGTTTTGGGATTTTTACTTTGTTAATATCAATTTTTGTGGAGTTGGCGATAACAAATTTCTTGTGTGTTCTATGCAGTGGAACTCGATTGAGGGCCAGAGGTCCAGTCACAAGTAGCAAGCCACTGCTCAGCTGCTTCAGGAAAACCACTCTCTTGCCCCTGTGGCGTCGAGTGAGGATGACCAGAATGGTCCCAGAAGTGATGCTGGCTCGCAGCTCTCTCACTTGCTCAATGAAGGTTTTTTTGCTGTGGCTCAACAGCTTTCAAGGCACATCTTCAGTAGGATGATACCCAGGCATTTTGTGCAGTTTAACCACCTGGTACCACCATTCTTGTCCCCACCAACTGGTTTTATAAGAAATGGGCCGAACACACAAGAAAACAGAAATGTAGAGCCTTTATCGGGAGCCTTCTGGGCAAAGTTCCATGGTCCAATCCAACAGAACGGGAGAGGGAGGGAGACGGGCCAGAGAAGTCATGCACTGGGGCAGAGTTTAGCGATTTCTATAAGGGTATAGGGAGGGGGAGTGTCTTAGAGGTAGAAACAGTCCTTGTATGATCAAGGTTTAGGGGGAGAGCAGACTAGCGTGCCCTGTAACATCTGGTAATGTGTGCAGAGTACAGTCCCGTGTGCAAAGGAGAGCGCCGTGTGCAGAACAAAGCGCATGTGCAAAGTGGAGCCCACGTGCTACCTCCAGGTTAGATCTGAGTGCTGCACAGTTCTGATGACAGACTGGATACGGATTGCATGAGCTGACTGTGGCGTGGTGTCCAACCCCCACATCCAAGCTGCCCAGGCCTCAGCCTCACAGGTTTTGTGACAGTGGCGAGAATCTTCTTTTTCTTTTCAATCCTGAATTTCATGGTCGAGTATTTCCTCTTGGTACATGGCCTTTCTGGAATACATGGCAGACTAGGAGTATCCGCCGATGCCCCAGACTAGGATGGGGTTTCAGCTGCAATGGGGCTTCCCCTTCTTGGGCTTTTTAGCCTTGGGGTCCCCTTTTTAACTTTGGCACTAGCATCAGCCTTCTTGGCTTCAGATTTCTTCTCCTTAGTATCCTGTTCGCAGCTTTTTCACCTGCCATCTTGTAAAGTGGGAAACAGCTCAACCGTTTCTATAAAACTCTGAAAAACATACTTTTAAACAGAGAAGGACAGATTTTGAACCTGAACAGCAGATAAACTCAGTCTTTAAAAAAAAAAAAAAAAAAAAAGCAAGGTCCAGCATAAAGGCATGCAAAAATTTGGTTCTTATTTTCCTTCTATTTACTTTTTTTTTTTTTTTTTTTGGCCTGAGGTCACATGTACTTACTAAAGAGAGAGACAGAGAGAGGGAGAGAGAAAAAGCACTACCCAGTGGGGCATGGTCATATCAAAATACTGTCTCCTCCATTTCTCCATCTTGTCATGATTTTCAGCACACGTGCGCATGCTCCTGACAAAGTTTTCTAACCACCAGGGCCAGGATTTGGCTGGCTACTAGGCCATGGGGCCAGCCCTATGCTATTTACTCTTAAATCCTTTTTATTTATTTATTTTTTAATCATAGTGAGGAACACAGCATGTAAATAAATGAAAACCTCTAAAGTTTGTTTTGTAAACAAATGTTCTCCAAAGCCTACTATATGTCCTTCAGGGCTATGCAGTATTCTATTAAATAAATGCCTCTTTATGTTTCTTTCATCCTTTAAAACGTCTATGTACTATACACAACATACATTATATATTAACACAGTGGTACAAATACTAATATAAATAATACACAAAGAAAAGGTTGGAGATCACTCTTAGAGTTGATACACTTTGATTTAGTACATTTTGTTTGTATTTTGAGAAGGCTGTGGGATAAGCTTCCTTTTTCCAAAGAAATAACTAAAATGCATAATTATATTGGGCTGTCAGAAAAGTCATGATGTATTTTTGCATAGAAAAGCATAGAAAAATACATCTGGGCTTTCCTAACAACATTATTAAGTTATTGTATTGGGGCTGCTAACCTGTGTAATATTCATTATATATTAAAAATTACCATGTAATGGGCCAGAAGGTGGCATGGCAGTTAAGGCGGCTGGATCCCCCATGGCCAGCTATGCAGTTGGAGTCCTGGACCTGGCAGGTTGAAAATCACACTGGGCACATGTTTGTGCATGCCCAAGATCCTGAGAGGAGAGTGAAGGAGAAGAGATTGTGACATGGCCATCATGTCAGGGGATGAATTTCCCACTTTCTCCGTATGTAACAATAAAAATAACAAACAAAAAGTCCTCCACAAAAAAACCCAGCCTGCACTGGTCAGAACCAAGAAGATTGGCTAATTGGGCTCCACTTCTCCAATCTTTGGTCATTAAATCAAACTTGGGCTATAGATATTCAGTTTTGGTCTTATAAGCTGGCTCCACAATTCCAAACAGCAAAAGATCGCCATCATTGGGAATAAATATTAAGAATTAGTAACAAAATCATATGTACTGGGCCAACAGGTGGCATGGTGGTTAAGGTGCTGGAATTCCCACATGGCTGGCCATGGTTTGAGTCCCAGACCTGGCAGCTTGCTTTCTCACTCCCCCCCACCTCTCTCTCTGTCTTTCTCTGGCGAAACTCATGTAAAAAATAATATTAACAATAATAATAATAAATAAATTATTCTTTTAAAAAATCATATGTACTGGGGACCAGTAGGTGGCGTGGTGGTTAGGGCGCTGGAAACTCCCACATGGTCGACCAAAGTTCGAGTCCTGGACCTGGTGGCTTGCTTTCTCACTTTCTCTCTCTCTCTCTGTTCAAATTACAATAAAAGAATCAATAAATAAGATTAAATAAATCATTTAAAAAAGAAGAAGGAACTGCTTTCTTAAAAAAAAAAAAATCACATGTACCAATAAATTCCCTGAACATCTTACTTATAAAATAACTAAATTAATAAATATATACAAATATATTAATGTTACCAAACTCAAATCAGGTTTGCTCACCCAAGTGCTATAAAACCAAACCACAGGCACACAATGTGATAAAGGAAAGTACAGTTTTATTGCAAAGCAAGGAGAGGAGGCAGCTCATGCTGAAAAGACCTGGTCTCCTGAGATGTTTCCCATGTGTGTTTTTAGGGGCAAAATTAGGGGCAGAGGTCCCAGGTACATGATCAGTTCAGTGATTGGTTAAAGAGGGCATGATTATCTTGTGGGCATTCTTGATTGGTGAGGCCTTAGATAATCAAATTTCTCTTCAGATTTCTGGAACCATTCAACCTGGAATCTTTGAGCTCACAGCCTGTAGTTTCCAGCCTACAAAACACCTTACATATTGAGATGAAAACCTTCTCTTTCCTGTAAGTGAGTGTTTTAGAGGTCAAATGGCCCTAGTTCATGGTCCATGTTGGTCATTATTTTTTTATTTTTGGAGAGGTTTTTGCTATAGGGCGCATGCGCTCTCCAGACAGACAGAGAGAGACAGAGAGATAGAAAGCGAGAAATCACTCCCCAGGGGTATGGCCACACCTCAATCCCTTCTCCTCCATTCCCCTCTCGGGATCTTGGGCACGCACGCACATGCGGCCGGTGTGAGTTTTAAGCCACCGGGTCTGGGACGTGAACCGCGGTCGACTATGTGGGAGTCCAGTGACATAGCCATTACGCTAACTGCTGGTCCCCCATGTTGGTCATTATTGTAACCAAAGTCTGAAGGCTTACTCCTTACTCTGGGCCATTACAATGTAAATGGGCCTTATATTTCAAGAATCCTAGAAAACAAATTGAGGAGTCCTTGCTCGGTTTCATTAACGTGCACGATTCATAAGTTTATAAATGTGGACAGAAGTCTGACTGCTTTTTCCTATTTTTCCAAAGTCCTTTCCAGAGGACCTAGGGAGAATCATGTCCACAAACATTAATAGACCATTTTTTCCACTAACAGGATTTTTCCTACATCCTGACTCTGGCATAGTATCTTTGATATATTTCAACTGATTATAGTATATTCTTTTGCTTATCTCTTCCCAAGACACAGAACTCCCCTTTCCTTGAGATGTAGATTAAGAATTTCATTTACGAACCTCTTTCCCAGGACACAGATCTTCACTTCCAATCGCCAACCTAAAAATTGTGGAACCCATCTATAAATACTATGCGCTCCCCCTGCTTCCACATGCCCAATGGAAATCTCTTCACTAATTTAGTCACTCTTTTTTTTTTTTTTTTTAATAGACCACAGATTTGTTTGTTTGTTAGTTTGTTTGTTTGTTTAAATTTGACCAGAGAGAGACGGGGGGGGGGGGGGGGGTTAGAAAGCAAGCTACCAGGTCTGAGACTCGAACTGCGGTCGGCCATGTTGGAGTCCAGTGCCCTTAACCACCATGCCACCTGCCGGCCCCAAGCCACCCAGTTTTAAGCCGCTGGGTCCAGGTCTCGAACTGTAGTCAACTACGTGGGAGTCCAGTGACGTAACCATTATGCCATCTACTGGTCCCCAGATTAGTTTATCTTTAACACCCATCATGCCATGAATTCATAGGGAATAGTTTCTAGTAGCTCAAGCTCCTTTCTATTGGTTCTCACAAAGTGTGCTTCTCTGGGTGGAGCAGGCTGGCGCTTTAATTGGACCCAGGTACCTTTCTCTTTGGCTTCCTTCTTTTTCTGGTCATTTTCCTTCACATGCTTTAGGAAGCTATCTCTGCTCTTAGAATGCTTAATATGCTCAATAAGCACATTGATTCTCTTGGCAAGAATCTTGCCCTTAACTTGTTTGTTCACAACAATGCCAATAGCATGCTGGGTAACATTGTAGATTCTTCCAGTTTTGCCATGGTAACATTTGTGGGGCATTCCTGTTTGAATGGTACTCATTCCCTTAATGTCTACAATATCACCTTTCTTGTAGATTCGCATATATGTTGCCAAAGGAACCACTCCATGTTTTCTAAAAGGCCTAGAGAACGTATATTGGATGCCTCTCCTCTTTCCCCTTGTGTTTGTCATTTTGGTTAATTACTGGAAGATGGCGGTTCCTTGTCTGTCACTCTTAAACTCAAATAAATGAAACCTCTGTACCTGATCAGCATGTATGCCTCCTCTCCAGGCCTAGGTCACTCATATTCTGCGTGGAAATAAACCGTGTTAATTATTAATTTTTTAGAGTTGGTTGTTTTCCACCGACACAAATATACATTTTAATGATTGCCATACACCTCATTTTGACATAAATGCTCCCACAAACACTGGATGAAAGGAATTGAGGTGCAGGAAGGAACGTGATGCTGATAGTATTACTAGCCAACTCATCCCACGTTATGAGACAAGTCTCATAAACATACTGTTTAGACATAATATTCTAGAGTAGACTGGCATTAATGAGATGTGTGTGCTTCCGTTATGTGAACCCCTTATTTCACATCTACAATTCTGCTCCTGGGATCTAGAATACAATCCGGGGAACCAGCAGTTAGCGTAATGGCTATGTTGCTGGACTCCCACATAGTCGACCACGGTTCGCGTCCTGGACCCGGTGGCTTAAAACTCACGCCGGGCGCATGTGCGTGCGTGCCCAAGATCCCGAGAGGAGAATGGAAGAGAAGGGATTGCGGTGTGACCATCCCCCCTAGGGGGTGATTTCTCGCTTTCTATCTATGTCTCTCTCTGTCTGTCTGGAGAGTGCACGCGCCCTATAACGAAAACCTCTCCAAAAAAATAATAACTAGAATATGATCCGTATATACCCATATTTACATACACATGCCAAAGAGAAATTCTTTACCATGAGAACAAAGATATTTACCAAAGGGATCAAGGCATTTCCAGAAGGTCCGAAGGCACAACGAATGTAACCATGGAATCACTGCAACTGTATTTTTTCCACCAGAGCCCTCAAGCTGTCAGCTAGAATTTCTATTAAATTAAAAAAAAAAAAAAAAAAAAAGTGAGCCTTTCTGTATGAGCAACAGAAAGAAGTTTATATCAAAAGCTAGGTGGGAGTGCAGGGCGAGGAAATATTGGATTGATAAAAGAAATGAAATGAATGAAGTCAGTGAAAGAAAATATTAATAAAAGGTGATATCCAAATCAAAGAAGTGCCATCTACAGCAGTCACTGAAAAAAAAGAAAGAAAGAAAAGGAGTCACACAAACTAAGCAGCTTACAGCTGTAGAGCATGAAAGAGACTGAAAGCAGTCTTTGAAACCTGAAACAACTATTGCCACCCTTCTAATCCTTCTTTAAGCCATGTATTCCTTTCTTTGGTCATTTGCCCTGAAGTAATGAAAACAAATTCTGGATAAGAGACTGCTGAAGTGAATTAATCCTTCAGCTTTCCATTAAGCTGAGAAGAGGCTGGCAGTTTGACAGCATTTAGTGGGTGAATCTATGAATAAGTTTCAGGTTCAGCTAATGTCTGAGACTGACTTTTAAAAATCTTTTTGTCTTTATTCATGATAGAACATGTGTGTGCAAACATGAGAAAAAGAGAACGAGAGAGAGAGAAGCACCTTCCCCAGGGTCCAGGCACGTCGCGGTCCCCTCCCTCCAGTCCTCCATTCCACTGGATCCTGCACACTCATCCGTGTGCCTGGCGTGTTTCAGGCAGACAGAGCCAGGGATTCCAATCCAGCTGCCCTGTGGGATCTGGCCTCCTTGAGGAGCACCTTACTGCTGCACCACTGAGCCTCTGGCCCCAATTTTTTAATTTATTTTTAATTGCCAGAGTGTGTGTGTGTGCATGTCAGAGAGAGACAGAGAGACAGAGACAGAGAGACACAGGAGTGAATGGCAAGGAGGAGGCGCCCACAATGGACCATGGTCCTGCCACAACCCCTTCTTGCTGTCTATCCCATTAGGATTTGGGGCACACCTGCACATACTCCTGGCTTGTTTTTTAAGCCACCAGTGGCAGGATTTGAATTGTGGTCAGTCATATGGGATCTGGCTCCCTTCGGGACAGGTCTATTGGGCCAGCCCCCAGATGACTATGAGTGTTTTTATCTATTTATTTTTAAGAGGTTTTTGCCTTAGGAGTACGTGCTTGCAGAAGTGAGAGAGAGAGAGAGAAACACAGACAGAGGGAATTCACCCCTGGGGGTGGGGGAATGGTCATACTGCAATCTCTTGTCCTCCATTCTCCTCCCAGGATCTTGGGCACTTACACACACACACACACACACACACGGCCTGACTTTCAAGCTGCGGGGTCCAGAACTTGAACTGTGGTTGGCCATGTGGTAGTCCAGCAATGTAACCCATACACCATCTGCTGGCAGCACCCCCCCCCCCCCCAGATAATTTTTAACATACAAGGTTATTCCTATTAAAAGAAAAATAAAAACAGCCAATTTAATAAAGTAGAGTTGTTGTTTTGAGAGGTTTTTGTTATAGGGCATGTGTGCTGGCAAGAGAGACAGAAAGAGACAGAGAGACAGAAAGCAAAAAACCACCCCCCAGGGGGGATGGCTGTACCACAATCCCTTCTCCCCCATTCTCCTCTCGGGATCTTGGGCACGCACACACACGTGCCTGGCGTGAGTTTAAGCCACCAAGTCTGGGACTCGAACCACAGTCGACTACATGGGAGTCCAGAGACATAGCCATTACGCCAACTGCTGGTCCCTAATAAAGGAGAGTTTTAATTGAGCAAATTTTAACAAGATTTTAATTGGACAGTTGTCCCCAGACTTCTGGACAACTCTGACTAATCTCATAGTCAACTCAGAATTTAAGCTCTGGAAAAGGGAAAATGACCTACAAAAAATGAACGTGGAGGAATGAGGTAAAGAAATAATTCTCGGAACCAGCAGTTAGCGTAATGGCTATGTCGCTGGACTCCCACGTAGTTGACCGTGGTTCGCGTCTCGGACCCGGTGGCTTACAACTCACGCCGGGCGCGTGTGCGTGCGTGCCCAAGATCCCGAGAGGAGAATGGAGGAGAAGGGATTGCAGCGTGACCATCCCCCCTGGGGGGTGATTTCTCGCTTTCTGTCTCTATGTCTATCTCTGTCTGTCTGTCTGGCGAGCGCACGCGCCCTATAGCGAAAAACCTCTCTCAAAAAAAAAAAAAAAAAAGAAAAAAGAAAAAGAAATAATTCTCTCGGTTACAGGTGGATGGTAGGCTGCACAAAAAGCCCCAAAGGTGGGATTTCTGTGATTGACTGCACCATGGCTAGTGTGATTGTCCATAACTTAGCAACCAGCTCAGGAAAACAGCCCAATATGTACGATTTCAGCTTATCCATAGGAATCCAAGTGTGGTAGTACAGCCGCTCTTTTAGGCCAAAATAGTTTAATTTAACACTCCAATAAACAGGAAGTAGCCTGAACAAGCATGACTAAAAAAGTGCTTTCTTTAAATCCATAAGAGTAAACAGATCAGATACAAGACTAAGGATAATGTTTTTTTTTTTTTTTTTTTTTTAAGAATTATATTTATGAGACTAGCTGTTAGCGTAATGGCTATGTCACTGAAATCCCATGTAGTCGACCACAGTTCAAGTCCCAGACCCGATGGTTTAAACTCACGCCAGGCACGTGTGCGTGCGTGCCCAAGATCCTGAGAGGAGAATGGAGGAGAAGGGATTGCAGCATGGCCATCCCCCTGGGGGGTGATTTCTCACTTTCTATCTCTCTGTCTCTCTCTGTCTTTCTGGCGAGTGCACACACTCTATAGCAAAAACCTCTAAAAAGAAAAAAGAATATTTATTACTATTATTATTTTAAAAGAATTATTTTTAATTTAATTTTATTCATTTAAAAAATTATTTTATTGAATTTTATTTATTTGTTTGTTTGTTTATTTATTTATTTATTTATTTATTTAAATTTGACCAGAGAGGGTCAGAGTGAGAGTGAAGTAAGAGAGAGAGAAAGTGAGAAAGCAAGCCACCAGGTCCAAGACTTGAACCATAGTCAGCCATGTGGGAGTCCAGAGATGTTACCCTCAATGCCACCTGCCCGCCCCTCATTCATTTATTTTAATTTGACCAGAGAGAGAGAGAGGGAAAGTGAAAAAGCAAGCCACCAGGTCCAGGACTCAAACCATGGTCAGTCATGTGGGAGTGTTCAGCGCTTTAACCACCACGCCACCTGCTGGTCCCCTATTACTATTATTTTTTAATTTGACCAGAGAGAGGGAAAGGGAAAGAAAGCAAGCAAGGCACCTGGTCCAGGACTCAAACCACATTCAGCCATGTGGGAGTCCAGCACCTTAACCACCACATCACCTGCCGGCCCAAGGATGCAATTTTTTTTTTCTTTTCTTTTTTGGAGAGGTTTTTGCTATAGGGCGTGTGCGCTCACCAAAGAGAGAGAGAAAGAGAGAGAGAAAGCGAGATATCAACCCCCAGGGGGGATGGCCACGCCGCAATCCCTTCTCTTCCATTCTCCTCTCAGGATCTTGGGCACGCACGCACACGTACCAAGCCACCGGGTCCGAGACGCGAACCGCGGTCGACTACATGGGAGTCCAACAACATAGCCATTACGCTAACTACTGGTCCCAAGGATGCAATTTTTATACATTTTGATTTTCAATCTTTCCAATGTTTGGATATTCTGACAACATACAAAAGTTTCTCATTTCTAATGTCAACGAATATAAAGTACTATTAGAAAATCCTTAGCATTCTGGTTAACTTTCACTGGAATATGACTATATATAACAAAAGGAGTAAAAGTAAAAGGAGGCCTTCATTTGCCCAGGTTCTTCTGTTAACTGCATTGAGAGAGTTTTCAGAAGCTGTTTAATAGTAGAGTCTGGATGATAAGAATATCGTAGTAATAGCTGGCATCTTTATCTGCATATCTGTTTAAATTTGCTGGCAGAAAAGTAGAATACAGTGTTGGAGCACAACTTTCCAACTAAAAGTGCTTATCTCACTCCAGGCAGAATGCTTATTCCGCACATACCACACCCACACACAACAGCGAAGTAAAACATCATTCATCCTACGGTTTGACAATAAAATATCTTTAATCTTATGTGTGTTTTAGTTTTACAATATCATCTTCTTTTTCATAAAAATGTGAGAGAGACGTGCAAACAAGATGAAGGCATCTGATGCAGGGTCCTTCTGGGCTGTCAGTTTCCAAAATGTCACAATTATGGTCACGTATGTATTTTATAGGTTGCCTCTGTGTACATCACGTTCTTCATGGCTGCCAATTTTACATGTCAACTCTAAACAAAATTGACTTGATAAATTTGTTTTACTATAAACCAATATTCCTCAGTGAGTATTGTGTTACTTTAGGATCTTTTATTGTTCAAATAAAATTTTCTTTCAGTGACTAAAGGATAGGAAAGTAGAATAAGGGACGTGAAGATATTGAAAACTTAAAAGCTATCATGAAAACTTTGAAGGAAAAAAAGAAATAGCAAATTTTAGGATACTGTGGAAGAGAGACAATAATAATAACTGCATTTTATTGAATGTTTCCCATATGCCAGGCACTTGTGTTAAGTGTTTAATTCAAATAACCTCATCTATTTTGTCGTTTTTATTTTAGAATCATTTTTTAACTTATTTATTTATTTATTTTAATTTGACTAGAGAGGTCACAGAGTAAGAGAGAGAAAGACAGAGAAAGTGAGAAAGCAAACTGCTGGGTTCAGGACTTGAACCATAGTCAGCCATTAGTGGGAGTTCAGCATCCTTAACCACCACGCCAACTGCCAGCCCCTACCTCATCTATTCTTCATAAAATCCTTATAGGAGTCCGGCAGGTGGTGTGGTGGTTGAGGCAGCTGGACTCCCACACAGCTGACTGTAGTTCAAGTCCCAGATCTGGCAGCTTGCTTTCTCAGTTTCCTTCTCTTTTTCTGTCTCTTTTTGGTCAATTTCAAAAAAATAAAATAATGACAATAAAATTAAGCAAAAAATAATTCTTTAAAAAATAATCCTTATCAGGTATTATTACCCCTTCCAATATCACATAATTAACAGGAGAGGAAGGAATTGAATCCACTTCTATTTGCCACTAAAGTCTATCTCCCAAGCACCAGACAACTCAACAACATGCATTAATTCTAAACAAAATGAAAACCTTATTAAACCTAATGAAAACCTAAATAAGTCTAATTCTGCAAATATAATGAAATGACTCTGAGTGGCAGAGGAGGTAGACAGTAGAAGTTTATTGTTTTTTGGGGCCTCAGGCAGTATGGTGGTTAAGGTGCTGGACTCCCACAAGGCCGACCACAATCTGAGTCCTGACCTGGTGGCTTGCTTCCTCGTTTTTTCTCTCTGGTGAGTGCATGTGCCCTATAGCAAGTTAAAATAATCTCAAAATAGAAACAAGGAAGAACTTTTGGGAAGTAATGGACAGAAACTGTTCCCTAAATGAGTTACAAAATCTACTCAGTACTTCTTAGCTCTTCTCTGGGGTTCTAGTATGCTCTGTTGCTAAAAAAAAGAACATACCTGAGTTTTGGAAATTTATAAAAGTGAACATTTATATAGCTTATGGTTTGGAAGTTCGAGGTCTAGGGATCACATCTGAGAAGGGTCTTCTGACCTTATCTCTGGTCTAGTCCCATACCTACTGGTTAAGGGGGCCAAATCTCACATGCCATCTATATGGTTTGAATCCCAGCCCCCAGTGGCTTGAAAAACATGTCAGGCACATGTATGTGCATGTGTGCCCCCTATCCTGACAGGACAGAGAAATGGAGGAGAAGGGATTGCAGCATGACCATACCCATTGGGAGTGTTCTCTCTCACTCTCTCTCTTCCACTCTCTCCCTGGTGAGTGCATATATGCTCTGACAAATTAAAAAAATAATAATTTGAAATATGAACATACATTGATGATCTAAAATTATGTCTGTGAGCAATAAATGCAAGATGCTGGCTATGGAAGCTGCTTCAGTATTGATGGTGAACTTTGGTCATTTTTTTCTATCCCGTAGACTCTTCTTCCTCATGTTCTTTTGGGGACTCCCTTTCTTGTGGTTCAGGTGGGGCTGATCCCAACCCTCCTCTGTGTCACATACACACTTTCACACATACCACCTCCGCCACAACCATCATAGCAGTTAGCAGACGGTGCAAGTCTCTAGCCAGACACTGCACACCTACAGCAGCAGGGACTGGTTCACACGGGGGCCCTGCGAGAGGAATCTCAGTCTTCTTTGCGACATTCGCTGACAATTTTGAAAAAGGCATTTTTCTGCAACTGGGACCTCCAAATGCAAAGAAAATCTAAACCCTGAGCTGCGGGTGGCCATCTTTGCCACCATTTGGAGAAAACCTGTACAAGAAGAAATCCAAAAACAGAAGAAAATGCTGAGAGTGGGAGTGAGGCTCCTTGCCACGGCTGTCATTGGAGACCCTGGATCTAACTGTACTTGTAGCTGAAGGAGATCCTGCATTTCCCAATTACAAAGACCATAGAGGCCCTTTAATGTTTAAACTGTTAATGGCTTGAGTTAGATTTCTGCTGCTTGCACACAAAAGAGAACTGCGAACCTACGTACACTATAAATGTATACTACAATCACAGTAATACCTGCTATTACTATAATTATAGGTACCCGCATGGCAGGAGTCCATACACTGTGGCAAATGCACCAGAACCCTTACCTAGGTATGATAAAGCACAACTTCATCATGATGGCCCTGATCTCTTAGTGTTTTATTTATTTTTTTTAAAGTTTCCTTCCTTGACCAGTAGTTAGCATAATGGCTATGTCGCTGAATTCCCATGTAGACGACCGTGGTCCGAGTCCCGGACCCGGTGGCTTAAACTCACACCAGGTGAGTGTGCGTGCATGCCCCAGATCTCGAGAGGAGAATAGAGGAGAAGGGACTGCGGTGTGGCCATGCCCCCTGGGGGGTGATTTCTCACTTTCTGTCTCTCTGTCTCTCTGTGTCTTTCTGGCGAGCGCACGCGCCCTATAGCAAAAACCTCTCCAACAACAATGACGACAAAAAAGTTTCCTTCCTTCCTTTTTTTCCTGAGAGTAAGAAAGAAAGAAAGTGCAGTACCTTCAACAGGGATTCATGCTACAATCCTCTTCCCGGCCTTCCTGGCCAGCCAGGATCACAAGCTTGTATGCACCAGCATGTATAAATCCACGCAGGAATCAAACCCCTGATCTTCCATGTGGATCTGGCATCTTGGAGCAGTGAGCCATCACAGCTGGCCTTTTTTATTTTAAGATAAAGTCTCATGGGGTCAGCATGTGGCGTGGGGGTTCGCACTGAACTCTCACGTGGCCGACTGCGGTTTGAGTCCCAGCTGGTGGCTTGAAACTCATACCAGGCATGTATGCATACGTGCCCAGGATCCTGAGAAGGGAATGGAGGAGATGGGTTTGCGGCATGGCCATCCCTACTGGGGGGTGATCTCTCTTTTTCTATCTCTTTGGCAAACACATGCACCCTATAGTAAAAATTCTCTCTCTTAAAAAAAAAATAGAGTCTCAGTGTGTCTTGATCATCCTGCCTTAGCCTTTCAGGGTCCTGGGATTATAGACACCTTCCACATGCCCAGCCTTTAGGTTGGACGTGGTATTGAACCCAGGCATCCCATGCGGTCCCAGCCTGCAGAGTACCTCTTGGACCATATTTTTAAAATTTGTGATGTATTGTGCAGCGTTGACTCCATAGCACAGTGGCTGAGCTCTTTCTTCGTACAGAAAGCTGGATCCCACAGAGCCGACTGCAGTTGGAGTCCCACACCAGCTGCTTGAGAAATATACCATACTTGTGTTTTTCAAATTGCTGGGTCTGGGACTCAAACCTCATAGTCAGTCATGTGGGATCCAGACACTTTAAACACCATGCCACCAGCTGGTCTATGTTTTCTTTGGTTTTAGTTTGTTTTATGTATGAATACGTATACAGTCATGTGGGATCCAGCACCTTAACCTCAGTGCCACCTATTGGCCCACTAAATTTTAATGTAACCTACTCTATGGATAAAGAGAGAACTAAGGAACCAGCAGATGGCGTAATGGCTATGTCACTGAACTCCCATGTAGTTGACTGAGGTTCGAGTCCCGGACCCGAGATCCTGAGAGGAGAATGGAGGAGAAGGTATTGCAGCATGGCCATCCCTCCTGGGGGGGTGAGTTTTCGCTTTCTGTCACTCTGTCTCTCTCTGTCTTTCTGGTGAGTGCATGTGCCCTATAGCAAAATCTCTCCCCAAAAAAAGAGAACTAAGATTTTATCAAATAGAGTCTTTTCATCTAATAACATGACATTTATTTATTTATTTAGGTATTTAATGTCATTTATGTTATAATTTACTTCATAAAGGGATTATGTCTATTTTCTTTTTCTTTTTTTCTTTTTTCTTTTCTTTTTTTTTTTTTTTCGAGAGAGATTTTTGCTATAGGGTACTTGCACTCACCAGAAAGACAGAAACAGAAAGTGAGAAATCACTCCCCAGGGGGATGGCCATGCTGCAATCCCTTCTCCTCCATTCTCTTCTCAGGATTTTGGGCATGCATACACATGCACCTGGTGTGAGTTTAAGTTGCTGGGACCAGGACTCAAACCACAGGCAACTAGGTGGGAGTCCAAGGACATAATCATTGCACCATCTGCTGGTCCCAAAACTTATACCTTCTACCTCCCACCCACCCCCGCTCACCTGTGCCCTCCACTTATGCCTTCTAACTGATATCTGTTATGTAAAATGGCAATGGAGGGCCACACAGGTGTTGTGGTTAAGGTGGCAGGATCTCACATGATCAACGGCCCAGTTTAAGTCCTAGACCTGGTGGCTTAAAAACAAGCAGGGTCTGTGTACAGGAATGCCCAGAATCTCAAGAGAAGGGAGGAGAAGCAATTCTGGCATGCTAAGGAAAGGATAAAAGGGAGAATTTCTAAGCCCAAGGGACCTGCTCATAATTTCCCTTGACCTCATATTTCTTTCAGCATACCATAGTTCTTAACACTGTATTAGAATACTTGAATCATGGAGACGGTGATACTAGAGACAGCCCATAGAAGGACTCCTATGGGTGGGAAAATGAAGGTTAATAAAGAGAAAGGAAATCTGATAAATTTGAGAAGAGGGGCCAGTAGGTGGCATGATGGTTAAAGCTCTGGAGTCTTACATCGTCAACCATGGTTCGAGTCCTGGACCCAGGAGCTTGAAAATCATGCTAAGTACATGTGTGAGTGTCCAAAATCCCGAGGGGAGAATGAGGAGAAGGGATTGAGGGGTGGTCATCCCTCCAGGGGGTGATTTTTTTTCCTTTCTCTCTCGCTGTCTCTCAGGAGAACTCATGTACCTTCTGGCAAAAACATTAAAAAAAATATTTTTTGAGAAGAAACTAAGTTTTTTATACAGAGGGACCAGCAGGTGGCATAGTGGTTAAGGGAACTGGACTCCCACATGGCCAACTGTGGTTCAAGTCCCGAACATGGCGGCTTACTTTCTTTTTCTCTCTCTCTCTCTCACTCTGTTCCTCTCTGGTCAAATTAAAAATAAATAAAGTTAAATTGAAAAAAAAAAAAAGTTTCACATACAGAGAGTAAACCTACCAAAAATAAAAACGGAAAAACAAAAGATGATATTAAATTTTAAATTTTTAAGTGCCTAAAATCAATTCTAAATTTCTCTGAAACATTCTTCCAGAATCATGTACATTTGATCTGACAGACGAAGCTATGGGACCTATGAAAGAGTCCCTAAGAGGACTCCATGTGGACGGTGGTAGCAGGCAGGTCTGGGGAAGCCTACCTATGCTGATTTGGAGTATGTGTGTTCTTCAGCTTCCCTGATAACCCAGGGTCCCTTTGGAACCTCTTGCCTGACCTTACAAAAATCAGCAAATTGAATTGTTCCCACATGATCATGGTTCAATTCAGTCCTATACCAGGGTTGCTTTTATCTTATCCACAGGATTGCAAAAAGTAAATTTGTTCACTAGGGAGATGAAAGTGGATAAACTTTCATGCCTGTAATTTCCTGATTAAACCAGATTCTAGGAGCTTATTCTGATAGCTGCAGCACTTATGTTAGAACAACTGGGATTCCTTATGCCTGAGGTACAGTAGAACATTTCAGTACCCCAGGATTTCGAAGGATGATTTTGTCCTTCTTAATATTATTAGGCACACTTTAGATACCTCGTGTCTAAAATTCTCTTCAATGATGCTTTATAAACAACAACTTGACTGAAAGTAAAGGAAGTACATTTAAATTAATAGAAATCGGGCTTTTTGTTAAGATGGCGCTGAGGGACCAGTAGGTGGCGTGGTGATAAAGGTGCTGCACACTCCCACGTGGCCGACTATGGTTTAAGTCCCGGACTTGGTGGCTTGCTTTCTCACTTTCACTCTCTCTCTGGTCAAATTAAAATAAATGAATGAATAAGGACCAGCAGTTAGCGTAACGGCTATGTCGCTGGACTCTCATGTAGTCGACCACAGTTCAAGTTCCGAACATGGTGGCTTAAACTCACACCGGGTGCGTGTGCGTGCGTGCCCAAGATCTCGAGAGGAGAATGGAGGGGAAGAGATTGCGGCATGGCCATCCCCCTTGGCTGGGGGGGTGGGGGGGTGATTTCTCGCTTTCTGTCTTGCTATCTCTCTCTGTCTTTCCGGCGAGTGCATGTGGCCTATAGCAAAAACCTCTAAAAAAAAAAAAAAAGAATGAATAAATAATTTTTTAAAAAGATGGCACTGGGGACCAGCAGTTGGCATAATGGCTGTGTTGCTGAACTCCCATGTAGTAGACTGTGGTTCGAGTCCCAGACCCGGTGACTTAAACTCACACCAGCATGTGTGCATACATGCCCAAGATTCCGAGAGGAGAATGGAGGAGAATGGAGGAGAAGGGATTGTGGTGTGGCCATACCCCGGGGGGGAGGATGATTTCTTGCTTTCTGTCTCTCTGTCTCTCTCTGTCTTTGTGGCAAGCGCACGCGCCCAATAGCAAAACAAACAAACAAACAAACAAAAACAAAAACAAAATAACTCGTAAAAAAAAAAAAAAGATGATGCTGAAAGCAAAGAAGGAAGCTCCTGCCCCTCCCAAAGCTGAAGCCAAAGCAAAGGCTTTGAAGGCCAAAATGGCAATGCTGAAAGGCATTCACAGCCACACACACACACACACACACACACACACACAAAGATCTACACATCACCCACCTTCCAGAGGCACACAACACTGCAGCTCTGGAAGCAGCCCAAATATCCTTGGAAGAGTACCCCAAGAGAAACAAGCCTGACCTCTATGCCATTATCAAGTTCCCCCTGACCTTCGAGTCTGCTGAGCAGAAGATGGAAGACAGCAGCACACTTGTGCTCAGTGTGGAAGTCAAGGCCAGCAAGCACCAGATCACGCAGGCTGTGAAGCTCTGTGATACGGATGTGGCCGAGGCCAGCACCCTCCTCGGGCCTGACGGAGAGAAGGCATGTATATGACTGGCTCCTGATTCTGATGCTTTGGATGTTGCCAACAAAACTGGGATCATCTAAACTGAGTCCAGCTGGCCAATTCTAAATACACGCTTTTCACCATTAAGAAAAAATAACCAAAAAAAAGAAATTGGACTTTTGAGTTTAGAAAATTGTTCTCTTCAGTTTAAAATGTTTTGATCAGCTCATGCTCCATTGTAAGAATGCCAACAATGGGACCAGCAGATGGTGTAATGGTTATGTTGCTGCACTCCGACGTAGTTGATCGTGATTTGAGTCCCAGACCCAGCGGCATAAATTCATGCTGGAGATATATGCATGCGTGCCCAAAATTCTGAGAGGAGAATGGAGGAGAAGGAATTGTGGCTGTCCTCGCTGGGGGATGTTTTCTTGCTTTCTGTCTCTCTGTTTCTCTCTCTGGTGGTGCATGCACCTTATAGCCAAAAAATAAAACCCTCTCAAAAAAAAAAAAAAAAAAAAAAAAAAATGAGGGACCAAGCAGTTGGCGTAATAGCTACGTCACTAGACTCCCATGTAGTTGACTGCGGTTCAAGTTTAAACTCACGCTGGGCGCATGTGTGTGCATGCCCAAGATCCCGAGAGGAGAATGGAGGAGAAGGGATTGCAGCGTGGCCATCCACGCTAGCGGGGTGATTTCTTGGTTTCCGTCTCTTTGTCTTTCTGGCGAATGCACATGCCCTATAGCAAAAACCTCTCAAAAGAAAAAAAAAAAGGAATACCAACATTATATCAAAAGCAATGCACATCTCACTATGAGATGATATTACAGAAAAGAACCATAACCTACTGAAGAATTTAAGAGCATGCTACCCCAAAACATAGCAATTTGGTATATTGATTACTTGGATTCGAAACCACTTGAGAAACAGCAGATGCAGAAAGACTATCTGTCTTGCCTTTTTCTACCTAAAGCAAACCACAAAGTTTCTTATGCAAAGCCCTCCCTATACCAGAAAGAAAGACACTCTGATCACCAGAGACTAAGAAGCAATGCTGAAATGGATCTGTCCAAACAAACTCACTTAAGTAACACTCATCTTCCACTAGTTCCCTCCCTCTGTCTATTTCTTAGTGATTTCCCCTCAACTTACCGCCCCAGCCCGAATCTCGTTCTCTCGTTTCTTCTTCCTTTTTAAAAATTAGCCAGAGGGTATCTGTGCTTGCAAGAGAGAAAGGAAAGAGAAAAGGGAAAAGCAAGAACGCACCCCGCCACACGGGGAACGGTCATTCCACAATCCCTTATTTTCTGTTTCTCCCTCCTTTGGGATTTGGGACACACACCCACGTTTTGCAAGCGTCCAGGTCCAGGACTTGAACCGAGTGGTTGACCATGTGGGATCTATCCAGCTGCCTCAACCACCAACCCATGGGTCCCCAATTTTATCATTTATTTGTCTAGAGCTGTAGCCATTTCTTTAGGTCTACATCCTGTACATGTAAAGAATAACAAAAACCTGTGTTCTTCTCTCCTCCTAGTTTCTATTATGTCAGTTTAATCATTAGACCCAGACAGAGATCCCATAGAGGAGAGAGGATTCCTTCCCAATACTACATATAGAAGGGCATTAAATAATAATAGATCTTTTGCATGACTGAATTTTCTAACTACCACACAACTTGAGATTCTTATAAGTGAAATAGGGGAAAGTGGAAGAGAAGAGATTGCTGAGTGGCTGTCCCCCTGGTGGGGAGTAGTTTCTTACTTTCCCTCTCACTTTCTTTCTCTGTCTCTTTCCAATGAGCACACATACCATGGGACAGAAACCTAAAAAGAAAGAAAGAAGAAAGACGAAAGGAAGAAAGGAGAAAGAAAGAAAATAATCAAAGAAAACCAGTTCTTGTGTAACACATTTTAAAAATACATTAACTTATTCTGTTCTTCACAATGACCTTCTGCTGGTAAGAATAACTGGAATGATCAAGATAAACTATGTAACCCAGATCTCAGATCAGCAATATCCTAAGCTGACTGAAAAAAAAAGCTAAGTTCTCTGGCTGCCATTCATATACCTTCCTTCATCTCATGTCTTAAAAGATTCGGTTTCTTACGAATTTTGAAACTGTTTCCATCGTTTTGTTGACTTAGTAGAATGTAACTGTAAATCTGTGTAAATTACTTAAACCTTTTTAATTTTGTTGTTGTCATCCCAAGTTTATTGAAAATATTACAGCATAGCAGAAAGATTCAAATGATTCCATGTGGCGTTTTGAAACTTACCCTGAGAGGCCTGCAGGTTGGAGAGACTGCCAAAGTCCAAAAGTTTCATTTCCTTAGGTCAGGATCTACTTTAATCATTTCCTGACTCAGGGATGAAATCTCAGAAACAATTATTTTCCCTTTCTTTCTCCTCTTCCTGCATCTTTATGGAGATTTCTCTCAGTAGGTCTCTCTCATTGCCCTTCCTCAGATGTGTTACCTAGCCTGCTATTCGTTTTAATTTTGTTTGTTTTTAATTTGCCAGTGGGCCCCTGTGCTTGCCAGAGGAAGAGAAGATGCAAACAGAGAGGGAGGGAGGGAGGGAGGGGAAGCATCCCTTGATGGAGCATGGTCACTCCATAATCACAATCTCTCCTCTTCATTTTTCTATCTCATAAAGATTTGGGAATGCACACTCACCTGGCGCAAACCCTAGGGGTAGGGATTCAAATTCAGGTTAACCTTGTGGGATCCAGCCCCCTGCACACAGCTCTTAACCACTGTGTGATAGGTGTTGCCCAAACATCACATTATATCGTATAGTAATAATTTATCATTCCAAATATTTCTTATGGACTAAAAAAATTTTAAATGGCCAATGAAAATGTGTCTCAATCACAGTCTTTTTAAAAATTTTTAAATTTTAAAAATTGTATACATTCATTCACTATACATCACTACAGCTTGTACAGTGAATTTACCCAACACAAATACACTTCACACCAGTTAAGTTGAAGATACTATACACATTGAAGGCATAAAAGCAGTGGTAATAATTAAAGATGCTGAAGACAGTGTGGAACAGGGCTGGAGAACGGAAGAGTATAGAGAAGGAGAGCAAGAGAACAAATAGAAAGGCATGACATTGGTGGGACACAGAAATGGTTTATTACCTGTTGATGATAACATGTATAGTATTCTCAACTGGACTGGTCTGAGAAGTATTTAATGTTGGGTAAATTCTTTTTACAAACCAAATGATAGGTAGTGATTGAATGTTTAAAAAATCATGATAATCTGAAAAAAAATGATGAAAAGCTATTTGATGATGATGTGGATAGTAATGCCTTTGTCTTGACTAATATGCATGGTATTTCTGCTGGAAAAAAAGGAATGTAATACACTGTAAAGATATATGTGATTCAATGTAAAATAAAAAAGATAATGATAATAAATAAAATTTTATTAAAAAGGTGGAATATTAAAAAAAGATATTGTACACATTATCATCAACAAATAATCATCCATTCTGTGTCCCATAAATGTCTTGCCTCTCTATTTTACCTTGATTCCTTCCTCACACTTTCTCCCTTTTCCCATACTGTCTTCAGTCTCCATAACCATTTTCCATGATTCTATAGACCATAATCTTTCAGTTTCCGCCAGAGTGTGGACAGTCGATATATATTAAGTGGAGATATAGTGTCTCTATTTCATAGCCTGACTTGCTTCACTCAGCAGTAAATTTTCCATGTTTGTCCACATTCTATCAAATGTCAGGGTCTTCTTGTTTTTTTTTATGGCTGAGTAGTATTACATAGAGTATATGTGCCACGCTTTTTCAATCCATTCACCTGTTTGTGGACATTTGGGTTGGTTCCATGTCTTAGCAATTGTGAATTATGCTGCAATAAACATACATGAGCAAGCATGGTTACAACTGAGTGCGCTCTTATCTTTCTGATAGATACCCAGGAGTAGAATTGCTGGATCATATGGTAGTTCTATTTGTAGGTCTTTGAGGAACCTCCATATTGTTCTCCACAGTGGCTAGACTAATTTTCGTTTCCACCAACAGTGAAGGAGAGTTTCCTTTTCACCACAGCTTCACCAGCACTTATCATTTTTTTTTTTTTTTTTTTAATCTTAGCCATTCTTACCAGGGTTAGGTGGTACCTCATTGTGGTTTTGATTTGCATCTCCCTTATCATGAGGGATGTTGAACATTTTTTCATAGGTTTTTTAACTGTTCATATGTCTTCCTTAGAATTGTTTCAGTTCATTTTCCCATCTTTAAATTGTGTTGATCATTTTTTGGGGGAGTGTAAGCCTCTTGAGTTCCCTGTGTATTCTGGTTATCAGTCCCTTATTTGAACCATAGTTTATAAAAATATTCTCCCATTCTGAGGGTTGTCAATTCATACTAATTACTGTGTCTTTTGCTGTGCAGAAATGTCTTGTTTTCAAATTCTTTAGAATTATTTTATTTAACTTTATTAATTAATTAATTTATTTTTAATTTGACCAGAGAGGGAAAGAGAGGAAAAGTGAGAAAGCAAACTGTCAGGTCTGGGACTTGAACCGATGTCAGACATGTGAGAGTCCAGTGCCCTTAACCACCAAGCCACCTGTCAGCCCTGTGCAGAAATTTCTTAATCTAATTCCACTTGTCTATTCTTGGGATTATTGCCTGTGCTTTGGAGGTCTTATTTAGGAAGTCTTTGCTGGGACCAGCAGGTGGCATGGTGATTAAAGGTGCTGGATTCCCACAAGGCTAACCACAATTCAAGTCCTGGACCTGGCGGCTTAAACTCACGCCAGTTACGTGTGCGTGCATGCCCAAGATCCCGAGAGAAAAATGGAGAAGGGATTGCGATGTGCCCATCCCCCCTGGGGGTGATTTCTCGCTTTCTGTCTCTCTGTCTCTCTCTGTCTTTCTGGCAAGCATACACACCCTATAGCAAAAACTTCTCAGAAAAAAAAAAAAGAAAAGAAAAGTCAAGCAGTTGTTCTGCTCAGTCTGTCTAGAAAGTGGTAATGGCATGGCACTCATAATTTATATATGAAACTAAATAATCCTGTTACCAACAAGAAAGAAGAAAAAAAAAAACAATAGAATCCAATTATTGAAATAATATCTGACTTTTAGATATGTACATGAACTTGTTTCTGGCTCTGGTCTTTGTCTCTTGACTTGATTAAAATATCAGCTTTTTGCCTTTTTTTTTTTTTAAAGTGTATTTATTAATATTAATTCCTTCCATGAGCAAACCAGAGAAATATAGACAAATACATATAGGTACCCCTAACAGGGGTAGACAAATACATACAGGTACCCCTAACAGGTACCCCTCAGTCTTTCATGCTACAATCCACTGTCAGCCCCGGATCATGAGTATTATATGTGGGTGCCTGGTATGTCCTGGGAGGCCTCCAGATGCAAGCCAAGAACCTTCCCGTAAGGGCCATCCTCGTAGAGCATTGCTTTACTACTCTGTCACCACATGAGAACATCAGCTTTTTCTAGCCTCAAATCGAGAAAATCTAAAGTTGCTTTCACCTTGTTTATCCTGAATGAGTAATATTGAAACTACAGTTTTCAAACTATTGATTTGAAACTTACTATTTGCATTGGCTAGGATCTTTTTAACATATAGCAGCTACTCACATCCTTAGTAACTAGCCCAGGGCATTAAGCTGTAATAAGAACAGCTTGGAAAACAATGGGAGGACTATGCTACAGATAAATTTAAAATTGCTAGTCTTTGTCCTGTCACTGAATGAGGGTGTAGCAGACTGATGACTAAGTCTAGTGTCCAAATGGAATACAAATACTTTTTCCTCCACATCCAAAGATTACTAATATTTTCACTCGTCAATGGGAATCTAAGTATAAAGTAATGCCTCTCTGTATTATTTAACAACGCTGAACCTCACCTGAAGGGTAGGGAATCCCTTTACTTTTCTGAATTGCAGAAAATGGAAAGGAACCAACCTTCTCCACAAGACTTAGATAAGACTCAGAGGTGCCTGCCTTCTGTATCTACGACAGCGTCTCCAAGTTTCCATTACTCACCTCACACATGAAGAGCTGCCCTGTTTCATCTCTACTGATCAACAGAAACAAAACGAATATTAACCAAACTTTGGCTAAGCTTTTTTCCTTCCTCTAGGACCTTGTGATTTTCCCCCCACCCCCTTTAGCCTGAGTCAGCACAGAACCCCTCCTTAAGGGCATGCCCTGAGAATGGCTGGCCTCGGGGGTAACTGTTATTTGATCAGCTATTCCATCACATCAGGCTATCTCCCTCCCACCCACCCACCTCCAATTTTTGGTACAGGGTGTATGTGCTCTCTAGAGAGTCAGAGAGAGAAGGGGAAAAACACCCTCTCTCCCTGCAAGGGGATGGCCACTCCGCAATCCCTTTTCTTCCTTTCTCCTCTCAGGATTTTGGTCATGCATGCACACGCACCCAGTGTGCTTCTCAAGCTTCCAGGTCTGGGACCTAAACAGTGTAATCGGCCATGTGGGACCCAACGGCCTTTACCACCACACTACCAGCTTGCATCCATCTTTTTTTTTTTTTTTTGAGACAGAGTCTTACTAGGTTGTCTAGGATGTGATCTTCCTGCCTCAACCTCCTGAGTAGCTATGATTAGCACACCACCACACCTGGCATCCTTTTGTCTTTCTTTCATGAGAGAAAGAGAGAAATAGACACGAGAGAGAGACATAGGCTAGGCTGTGATCCACCCCCTAATCTCAGCTAGACTGGACCAGGTCACATGTGTGCCCAGTGTGCTGACGGAGTTCTGGGGGTTCCCCAGGACCTCCTCCATGTGCGTCTAGTATTGTACTTGCACCCCCATCTAGTTCCACCTCACACCACTTCCCCACAGCTGGTTCTTTCTAGCTTTATTTACTTTTGTCTCTAAAAGAAACACCCATTCTTGCCTAACAGTTGGGAGGTTGCAGGTCTTACAGAGGATTCTCTTTGTTGCACTCGCTGCCTTCATTCTATTGCAGTAGGCCTCCCTGCCCCTGTAATACTCCTTTCGGACTTGGTTGCTATTTGACATTGTCTTTGTGTCTGGAATTTCTTTTTTTTTTTTTTTTTTTTGGAGAGGTTTTTCGCTACAGGGCGCGTGCGCTCGCCAGACAGAGAGAGACATAGAGACAGAAAGCGAGAAATCACCCCCCAGGGGGGATGGTCACGCCGCAATCCCTTCTCCTCCATTCTCCTCTCGGGATCTTGGGCACGCACGCACACGCGCCTGGCATGAGTTGTAAGCCACCGGGTCCGAGACGCGAACCGCGGTCGACTACGTGGGAGTCCAGCGACATAGCCATTACGCTAACTGCTGGTTCCCGTGTCTGGAATTTCTTAAACTGGTTTTACATTATTTTTCTTATAAAGGATACGTTTTCTGAGTACATTCGCCTTTGCCCCTTCTCTCCCTTGCCACCGCTTTTGTTTACGCCCCTATTAACTTCGTCCTTGTCTGTTACTAACTAGTTCCCTGAGCCTCCAATTTTATGTTTCATATTGCTGGCAAATTCGTCTTCCTAAAGGTTACTACTCTAATCCCAGCATTCTTTTGCCCTCTTTTTGTTCTTTTCTGGGAGGAGTTTTCTGTTGCCAAAGCATCAAGGATAGTTGCTGAACCTATCTTTCAAGTCTTTCTACACTGAAGTTTAACCTCATCTCTTCTTCCTCTCATGAACTCTTCCAGCTGTTTTAAAAATCTGTCTAGCTTTTGCCAGTCTCACTTTCTCATTCTGTTTTTCTGTGTCTTAATATTTTTCCTCCCAAATTTTCCTCTCTTGACTTTCTATTTAACACAAATGCTACTCCTTTCTTGTTTCAGAAATAATGGCTTTCATTATTAGTCCCTGATGTTGTGTCTGTATATTTACTAAAGCATTTAATACAGTTGTCTTTTATTGTAGTAATTTATACACATTTAAAAAAAAAAAAAAAAAAAAAAACTCCCTTGGTGGGGAGTACTTTCTCACTTTCTCTCTCTCCAGGAAGTGCACATACGTACCTCTGGCCAAAAAAAAAAAAAAAAAAAAAAAAAAAAAGTCGTTTTTTCCTTGGATCCAATTCTGTAACCTAGTGGTTAAGGGAGCAGGATCCTGCATGGCTGACCGTGTGGTTCAAATCTCAAACCCAGAGGCTTGGAAAACACACTGGGCAAGTGCATGTGCATGCCCTAAATTCCAACCAAATGGAGAAATGGAGAAGAGACTGCAGTGTGACCATGCCTCGTGGCAGGTGCTTTCTCTCTCTCCTTCTTTCCCTGTCTTTCTCTGGCCAACACATGGCCCTCTGCCTTTCTGTGTAAGAATTGGTCATACAAAACATGCCAGGGCATGTGTGCTCAAAATCCCAGTGAGATGAAGAAATGGAGAAGGGATTGAGATATGGCCATGCCCATTAAAGAAAGCTTTCTCCCTCTCCCTCTCTTTCTGGCTAATGTACGTGCTGTCTTGCAATTAAAAAAAAAAAAAAAAAAAAAAGGAAATTTGAACAACCTTGTCTGATATTACACCATAAAACCTTTATTCCGGAGAGGTACTGCTTATCCCTGGAAGGAAGAGGCATTGCACAGAAAGGCCATGAAGAATCTTAGACAGACAGACAGACCTTGCTAGCTTTTCCCACTCAATCTATCTTGTTAGCTCATGCCCTTTTGGTCTAATCACATCCAAACCTGAGCATAAAATCAGATAGTTTCCTTTATGTCTTTAGGCAATAGATCTGTTTTTTGTTTGTTTGTTTTTGTAATTACCAGAGGGTGTGTATGATTGCCAGAGAGAGGGGTGGGGAGGGGGTGTGAGGGGGAAAGAACTCCCAGTGGGGCATTGTCACACCACAATTCTTTCTCCTCCATTTCTTCATCCTGTCGGGATTTGGGGTACACACATACCTGCACTTACCGAGTGTGTGTGTTTAAATTGAGAGTCATCAATCTGAAATCTTCTGTGTTCACACATATACATTAAAAACGTGTATGTCCTTACTCTCATCAATCTACCTTTCAACCGTGATTTCCAGCAAACCTCAGAGCGCCAATTCTTTCACTCCTATGTATCTTTTTTTTTGGGGGGGGGGGGGAGAAGTTTTTGCTATAGGGCATGTGCGTTCGCCAGACAGACAGAGAGGGACAGAGAGAAAGAAAGCGAGAAATCACCTCCCAGGGGGGATGGCCACGCCGCAATCCCTTCTCCTTCATTCTCCTCTGGGGATCTTGGGCACGCGCACATGCGTCCGTCGTGAGTTTAAACCACCGGGTCCAGGACTCGAACCGCGGTTGACTACATGGGAGTCCAGCAACATAGCCATTATGCTAACTGCTGGTCCCCTATGTATCTTTTTAAGACAAATTGTTATAGGGTGCATGTACTCACTAGAAAATGACAGAAAACGAGAGAGAGAGAAGGGGAGGAAATCAACCCACCATCCACCCAGAGGGATGGCCACACCTCACTCCCTTCTCTTCCATTCTTCTCTGAGGATCTGGGACATGCATACACTTGCACCTGACATATTTTTCAAGCCCCTGGGTCCAGGACTTGAACTGCACAGTTGGCCATGTAAGATCCAACCACCTTAACTACCACACCTCTGGCTGCCCCACTCCTATATATCCTAATGAACAGCTAAATGTATGTGAAAGTTCAGGACTCAGAAGTCAGTTCAGTGTTATTTGTCATAGGCAGAAGATGACACTTCCTAAATTACGATGGCAACATAGCATAATGTATGCGAGTATGGGTTCTGGTTTTACATGCCTTTAGTTCTAGATGTTCTACTTACTAGCTCTGTGACCTTAAATATATATATGTGTGTATATATATGTGTGTGTGTGTATATATACACACGTATGTATATGTATCATATATATATATTCATATGTATATATTCTATTGCTTCTCCATTCTCCTCTTGGGATTTTGGGCATGCATGCATACATACCCAATGTGAGTTTAAAGCCGCTGTATATGTATGTATACATATATATATCATATATATAATTATTTATTTAATTTTATTTATTATTATTATTTTTTTAATTTGACCAGAGAGAGACATAGAGAGAGGAAATATGAGAAAACAAGTCACCAGGTTCAGGAGTCAAATCATGGTAGGTCAAGTGAGTTCCGTGTCCTAACCACCGAGTCCCTGCCAGCCTGCTGAACATAGTCTTTATTGCTTTTGTATCTCAGTTTTTGTTCTGTGGAATGAAGCTAGTAAGAGCACCTACCTTACAGTCGTTAGGATTAAATTTGTCCATAAGGTGAATCAGAGAGTACATGTTGCATACTAAAGACCCAGTAAGTGTTAGGGTTATTATTAAAACTGGCTATCCAAAAGAGAAAAGTTTCATTTTCTTATTGTTTCCTAGATCATTCAAGTGGGATAATTTCAAGAATTTATTACCAAATAGTACTAGACACACTGGTTTGACCGGAACTTTCTGAGATATCTCCCAGGTTCACCAAGTCTCTTCAAATAGTTGTATAAAAACCAGAAAAGGGAAATTTTTTTGTGAGGGGAGGGTTTGCCACAGGGCGCGCGCACTCACCTGAAGGAGACATAAAAAGAAAAAGTAAGGGGACCAGCAGTTGGTATAATGGCTATGTCTCCCACATGATCGACCGCCGTTCAAGTCCCAGGCCGGTGGCTTGAACTCCTGCGTATGTGTCTAAGATTTCATGAGGAGAATGGAGGAGAAGGGATTGCGGTGAGGCCATGCCCCCTGGGGGTGATTTCTCGCTTTCTATTTCTCTGTTTCTCTCTGTCTTTCTGGGGAACACATGTGCCCTTAAGCAAAAAAAAAAAAAAAAAACAACCCAAACCTCCTCCCCCCAAAAAAAAAAAGAATGAAATCACCCCCCAGGGAGGATGGCCACACCCAAATCCCTTCCCCTCCATTTTGCTCTCAGGATTTTGGGTATGCAGGCAAAAGTGCCCAGCAGGACTATCAAGCCACCACTTCTAGGGGTCAAACCATGTTCAGCCATGTGGGAGTCCAGCAATAGGTTACCTGCTACACCCAGGAATGACTTTTATAACCCACAGCTGTCCTGGGAATGAGCCAAAGCCAAACAAACAGGTCTATATGAAATATTAATGACCTTGAGGCTTCAAAATCTTTCTGAGTTCTGCTTTCTGTTTTTTGGAAGAGAGATTTTTGCTATAGGGCACATGTGCTCACTGGAGAGACAAAAAGACAGAAAGTGAGACATAACCTCCAAGGGGGCTGGCCTCGCTGCAATCCCTTCTCCTCCAATCTCCCCTCGGAATTTTGGGCACGCACACACACGTGCCTGGTGTGAGTTTTAAGCTACTGGGTCCAGGCCTCGAACCACATTCAACTACGTGGGAGTTCAGTGATGTAATCTTTGTGCCATCTGCTGCTGGTCCTTCTTTCTGAGTTCTGTAGGAATGGACTTCTAAAGTTCATTTGTTCATATTTATTCATTCAGTCATTCAATACACTTTTTAAATTTTAAGTTTTAATTTATTATAGAGAGTATGTGTGCACACATGGGGGGGGGTGGAGAGAGAGAGAGAGGAAGGTGAGACCCTTCATAGGGTCTGGTCACGCCATGATCCCCCTTTGGCAGATTCTGGGCACTGTGTCCAGTGTGTGTTTTTTGTTTGTTTTTAGAGATCTAGAGATTCCTCAGGAGAATGGAGGAAAAGGGATTGCAGCATAGCCATCCTCCCTAGGAGAGGATTTCTCATTTTCTCTCTCTGCCTCTCTCTCTCTCTGTGTCTCTCTGTCTCTCCAGCAAGCACATGTCCTATGGCAAAAACCAAAATAAATAAATAAAAATTCCAAGCTATATTGTCTTAGTGTACTCTCAGTCTAATTTCCTACAACTACTACGGTTACATGTCTGTGGTTGTTTCTTTACATCAATAGTTTTAGAAGTTTGTATCTATATGTGTTCATTTTAGCCTTTCTCAGTCCTGTAAAATGGAGAGGGCTATTATTCTCCCCATTTTGCAATGAGGAATTAGTCCTCTGAGGCTGTAAATGATTTACTTGCTGAAGATAGTCCTTTAATTAGCTGAAGATGCAAGTATCCACAAGTATTTTGTTTTGACTCAAGATAGTGTTTGTTTTTCTGTGTTTGTTTCCCAGAGGGCACTTGCATTCACCAGAGAGGGAGGGGGAGAAAGCATTCCCCCATAGGGCGTGGCCATTCCACAGTCCCTTCTCTTCCATTTCTCTACCCTGTCAATATTTGGGGCACACGCAGGCAAGTGCCCAGAGTGTTTTCCCAGCCACCAGGTCTGGTTTTCAAATTGGCCAATGGGATCTGACTCTCTTAATCACTAGGCCACAAGGCTGGCTGTCAAGATAGGGTTTGCACCCCAACTGTGTACTGCATACATTTACAATGACCCATCTTCCCCCCCCCCCCTTAATTTGCAAGGGCATATGTGCTCACTGGAGAGAGACAGAGGTTGGGGATGTAGGGGAGTGAGACCTCCCAGGGAGATGGTTATACCATAATATCTCCTCCTCCATTCTCCTACTGGGATTTTGAGCACACACATGCACCCAGTGTGTTTATCTTTATTTTTTGAGAGGTTTTTGCTATAGGACACATGAGCTTGCCAGACAGAGAGAGACAGAGAGACAGAAAGCAAGAAATCACGCCCCCACCCTCGCCGGGGAGATGGCCACGCTGCAATCCTTTCTCCTCCGTTCTCCTCTTAGGATCTTGAGCACACATGCAAATGCACCCAGTGTGAGTTTAAGCCACCGGGTCCGGGACTCAAACCGTGGTCGACTACATGGGAGTTCAGCAACATAGCCATTATGCCAACTGCTGGTCCCAACCCAGTGTATTTATCAAGCTGTGGGGTTCAAGACCCCAGACACGTGGTTGGCCATATGGGATCCAGCTGCCTTAACCACCACTCACCAGCTAGTCCATCCACCAACTCTCTCCAACTCTCTCTTTTTTAAAAGAATTATTTATTTTATTTTATTTTTTATTATTATTATTTTGAAAAATTTGACCAGAGAGAGAGAGAGAAAATGAGAAGGCAGCCATCAGGCTCAGGACTCCAATCATGTCGGCCATGTGAGAATCCAGTGCCTTAACCACCACACCACCTGCTGGCCCCAGTCAACTCTTTATTCAGTGTCTGTTTTGTTCCTGGCACTGTTAGTGGAAATAAAACAGAATTAGAAGATGAATTCCTTGCCTCTGAGGGACTTCAGCACATGTTATAGGGCATGTGCGCTCATGAGAAAGACAGAGACAGAGAGTCAGAAAGTGAGAAATCACCCCCCTCAGGGGGGATGGCCATACCACAATCGCTTCTCCTTCATTCTCTTCTCGAGATCTTGTGCACGCATGCACATGCATGAGTTTAAACGACCTGGTCTGGGACTTGAACTGCAGTCGATTACATGGGAGTCCAGCAACATAGTCATCACACCAACTGCTGGTCCCTGTAAGTTTTTTTTCTTAGAATTTTACTCTGGGGAAGATGATAAAAAGATTGAGGTATAAACAAACTTAGTGAAAACTCATTACTTGTTAATTATAGTTAGGTATGTCGACGGAAAAAATAACCAACTGTAAAATTAATGATTAATAATTAATGCGGTTTATTTCCAAGTCAACTGTGAGTGACCTAGGTCCGAGAAGAGGCATACATGTCTTTCTCAGGGTGATCATGTACAGAGGTTCCTTTTATTTGTTTTTGAGATTGACAGACAACATTTAGTGAAAAGATTTTCCATTGGTCTGGCCCAAAAAGGTGGGACATGTAGAAGGGGGGGGCTTGTAGGTTATAGGTGGGTTCCACAATTCTTAAGTTGGTGATTGGAAGGGAAGATCTGTGTCTTAAAGAAAGGCTTAATCTACATCTCAAGGAAAAGGGAAGTTCTGTGTCTTGGGAAGAGATAAGCAAAAGAATATACTGTAATCGGTTGAAATATACATCTCAAAGATACTATGCCAGGAACAAGAGTTAGGAAGAATCCTGTTAATAGAAAATAAAGAGGGAATCAAGGATGGGGGAAAAAAAAGCAAAACATACAGAAAACAAGAAATGGAAGATCATTTGCTGACAATAACATGTTTGTTGATGTGCTTGATTGAGACAATATATAGTGTACTCTGGATGGAAAATCTCATTTTGTATGCTGCAATGATGTACAGTGAATGAATGCAAATAAATAAATTGAAGTAAAAGAAAAAGAAAATAAATGGCCTGTTAATGTTTGTGGGCATGACTTCCCCAGTCCCCTTTTGAAAAGATCTTGGAAAAATAGGAAAAGTAGTCAGACTTCTGTCCACAGGTAGATAGATGATAGATTGTTTGCTATAGGGTATATGCACTCTTCAGAGAGAGACAGAGAGGAAAAATGAGAAATCATCCCATGGGGGATGATCACTCTACAATCCCTTCTCCAGTCTCCTCTAGGGATTTGGAGCATACATGCACATGAGCCTAGTGTGTTTTTTGAATTCTCCTGGTCTAGACTTGAAGCACTTAGTTGGCCATATGGGGTCCAGCTGTCTTAATCTCTACACCACCTGCTGGTCCCGAAACAAACTATTTTGACAGAAAAGCATGTGTATAATTTCACTTCAAAACTGTTCCCTCCTTCCTCTACAAACCACGTTGCTCCCTATTTTTTTTTTTTTTTTTTGAGAGGTTTTCGCTATAGGGCGCGTGCGCTCGCCAGACAGACAGAGAGAGACATAGAGACAGAAAGTGAGAAATCACCCCCCAGGGGGGATGGCCACGCCGCAATCCCTTCTCCTCCATTCTCCTCTCGGGGTCTTGGGCACGCACGCACATGCGCCCGGCGTGAGTTTTAAGCCACCGGGTCCGGGACGCGAACCGCGGTCGACTACGTGGGAATCCAGCGACATCGCCATTACGCTAACTGCTGGTTCCCATTGCTCCCTATTTTCAGAGGTCCACTAATCATCTGTATCACAGAAGCATTCACAGATAATCCAATGTCTCCTCTCTGCTTACACCACACAGTGGTGGTTGTGTCTCTTTGCCTAGAACTGCTTACTATGCCTGACTTTACATCTTCTTTGAATATATTTGTACCCTTTTCTCATATTTTGTCTTCCTCACTAGACTGCAATTCCTCCCTACCAGCCATAGGAGTTCCAACTGTTACTGAACTCAAAACAGGTTCGCTCACCCAAGCGTTGTAAAACCAAACCATAGGCACATGGTGTGATGAAGGAAAGTACAACTTTATTGCAAAGCGCAAAGCAAGGAGAGCGGGCAGCTCATGCTGAAAAGACCAGGTCTCCCTGAGATTTCCCCCACTTGCGTTTTTAAGGGCAAAATTAGGGGCAGAGGTCGCAGGCGCATATCAGTTCAGTGATTGGTTCAAGAAGACATGATTGTCTCCTCCAATTGGTGAGGCCTTAGATAATCAAATTTCTGGAGCCATTTAGCCTGGGATCTTTGAGCTCAGAACCAGCAGTTTCCAGCCTACAAAACACCTTATGTATTGAAAGGAAAACCTTATCTTTCCTTTAAGTTAGAGTTTTAGAGTTTTAGAGGTCAAATGTCCCTTATTCATAGTCAAAGTTGTTTCATTATCATAACCAAAGTCTGAAGACTTATGCCTTACTCTGGGCCTTTACAATGTAAATAGACCTTATATTTCAAGAACTTTAGAAAATACATTTGGGGGGAGGGGTCCCTGCTCTATTTCACAACCAGGTAGTAACTAGTATTTGCCTACAGACCTTTCAGTTCCAATCAAAGGCTTTGCCTTTTCCTCTAGTTTTAAAATCCCATTCAAATCTATTGTCGTTCAACTTCCAGAACCTTACTTTATGTTCTCATTCTCTCTCTTCCAATGACTGCAATCATATTCTAATGATCTATCTGGCCTTCTGTCTCTGACCTCTGGCAATTCACCTTAGATTTCCTTTCCAGTTATCTGTCTAAAGCATAGCTCTGATGATGTCACTCCCTAGTACAAAAGCCTTCCATGGTAAAGTCTCTAGCTTGCATCCCAGCTTCTGTGTGGTAGTGCAGTGATCGCACAACACTGCAATCCTGGAGGCCACATGGGAGGTTAGGGTTGGGTTCCCAGGTGGTCTTGCGATGTCAGATCCACAGTGTTGTGCCTGTGATTCCACTGGCAGGGTATGAGATCCTGTTGAGGATGACTGTCTCATTCTCTTCTGTGTCTCTCTCATGAATGAAGAAATAAACTTATAGGAAAACCCCTTGTTTGGCACTCATAGCTTTACAACCTGGTTTTATCCTCCCTTTCTAACCCCATTTTCAGTCTCCCTTCCTACTCTAAATTCTAGGAGCTACTGTTATCAAATACATCATTGCCCAGTCCCTTTTTTTTTTTTTTTTTTTAAGAGAGGTTTTTACTACATGGTGTGTGTGTGGCTTTCCAGAAATAGAGAGAAAGGGAGGGATGGCTACACTGCAACCCCTCCTGTTTTCCTCTCAGAATCTCGGACATACAGGCACACACATGTGCTGGTACTCCGTGTAAGTTTAAGCCTCCTGTTTGGGACTTGAACTGCGGCTGACTATGTGGGAGTCCAGTGAAGTAACCATTACACCATCTGCTCATCCCCATGATTGGCCAATCATATATCCTGTATTTGTTTGTATTTTCCTTCAAGTGACTTGAGGGCAGGTAGGGCCACAGGCTAGTATGGAGTGTGAGAGCAACCTTCCCTGGGAAATAAGTGTGTTTTTTGCTATACGGCATGAGAACTCCCCAGAAAGAGAGACAGAGAGACAGAAAGTGAGAAATCAGCCCCCAGGGGGGATGGCAACCCTGCAATCCCTTCTCCATTCTCTCGGGATCTTGGGTATACATGCACATGCTCCCGGGGGAGTTTAAGTCACTGGGTCTGAGACTCGAACTGCGGTCTATTACATGGGAGTCCAGCGACATAGCCATTACGCCAACTGCTGGCCCCGGGAGATAAGTATTTCTAATGACACAGGGCATAGGCAATTGTCCAGCTGGGTTCATGAAAGAGGTTCAAATTCTTTAACCTCAGACATCCTCTTTACCTGAAATAACTTCCTGGAGTTAGAGTTCTGACACCTAATAATAAAACCATTCTGTCTACAAAAGAAATCAAAATTTGTAATCTCTGAGGCTTGGGAAGCTATGCCTCTAAATCAGCTTTATCAAACTGGATAATCTACATAGGTCATTCAGCCACTAACTGTATTTCTTCTGTGCATTTAGCTATTAGACTTTATTTTTTATTTTACTTATTTTTTAAAAAGAATTATTTATTTAATTTTATTTATTCATTCATTTATTTTAATATGACCAGAAAGAGATAGAGAGAGTGAGAGAGAAAATAAGAAAGCAAGCCACCAGGTCCAGAACTCAAACCGTGGTCAGCCACATGGGAGTATCCAGCACCTTAGCCACCACGCCACCTGCTGGTTCTACTATTAGACTTTATTAAAAGGAAACTTTATATATAAGTGAGGAACACCTGTGCTTCCTAACGTACGCCTAAATATTGGATGAGGATACTGTATTTTGAACTTGTAGTGACTGGGTTTTCTTTTTTAACTACAGCCGTTAATTTCACCGATTATCGATCCTGGATTTGTCCCGGAATCTCAATCTACTCTTGCCACCACTGGCAGTAAGGCAGGTCGCTCTTCTGAGGTCAACCCTCCGAGACCACTCTGCCGTTACTCTTAGCTCTGCGCCGCATCACTCCGGCGCGCGTGGGCACTTCGCCCTTCATTCACCTACCAGCACCTGATTGCGGGGCAGCAGGACGTCTGGCAGCTCGGACATTGCCACCGCCTCAGTGGCCCCAGAACCGCTGCCTCTTCCAGCCAGCCTCGGGCTGGGGGACTCCGGCAATCCCGGCTGGGGAGCCAGGGTTGAAGGAGGCGGGCACGTCGCGCCCCGCCCACTGAGGGCAGCGTCGCTGGTGGGGACCGGAGCACCTCGCAGGCGCAGCCGGCCGGGCCCTCCGCGTCGGGCCGACGCCGGATGCGCTCGGGGCTGACCCGCGTGGCCCGGCCCTCTTCGCGCGGTGGGGGCGGGGCGCGGCGCGCGGGCGCGGGGAGGCCGCGGGCGGCGGCGGGGCGCGCGCAGCGAGGGAGGGGCGCGCGGGGCGGAGGCGCGCGGCGGCCGCTGCGGCCTGTGGCGCCGTCTCCGGCAGACTCGAGCGGCTCGGGCTCGGCGCTGCTGCTGCTGTGGCTGCGGCCGCCGCTAGCCAGGGTCGCGGAGACGGTTCGGGGCTGCCCGCGCTGCCGGGCAGTCTTCCGGCGGGTCCCGTTATCATGTCGCTGAGGCAGCGCCTGGCCCTGCTGGCTGGCAGCCTGCAGGAGCCTCACAAGGTGGCCCGTTTCCAGCGGCTGTGCGGGGTGGAAGCGCCTCCCAGCCGCTCCGCCGACCCCAAGGGGGACGAGAAGGCGGACGCGCCCCTCGATGGAGACACCCGGCGGCGGGGGCAGCAGCCGGGGGCGCCCGGTGGCCCCCAGCCTCCCGGGAGCGACCGCAATCAGTGTCCCGCCAAGCCTGAAGGCAGCGGTGCCCCCAACGGCTTGCGGAACGGGCTGGCGGCCGAGCCGGGCCCTGCCTTGCCGGCGCGCGCTGGCGTCCTGCGCCGTAACTCGCTGACGGGAGAGGAGCTGCAGCTGGCGCGCGTGAGCAACTGGCCGCTCTTCTACCTGTTCTGCTTCGGCACGGAGCTGGGCAACGAGCTCTTCTACATCACGTTCTTCCCTTTCTGGATCTGGAACCTGGACGCCCTGGTGGGCCGGCGGCTCGTTGCCATCTGGGTGCTGGTCATGTACCTGGGCCAGTGCACCAAGGATATCATCCGCTGGCCGCGGCCCGCCTCGCCGCCCGTGGTCAAGTTGGAGGTCTTCTACAACTCCGAGTACAGCATGCCCTCCACCCATGCCATGTCCGGCACCGCCATCCCCATTTCGATGATCCTCCTCACCTACGGCCGCTGGCAGGTAAGGTTCCCCCTCCTAGCCCCGCTCAGCCTGCGGAGGATGTTTTAAAAAAAAGAAAAGAATTCTTTTTCGCTCTCTGCCGTTATTTTCATTTGGCCACTCTCCTCCAAAACTCATCTTTCCACGTGTTTTGACAGTCTCCTCCAGCAGGCCCTTTCTCTCTCTCTCTTTCTCTTTAATCAATCGTGGGAAACCTAGAGACTTAGCGGATAAATTATATTTTCATGGCAACTCCTTTTTTAGAATCCAAAGGAAACACTTTTCGTGGAGTAATGTGCTACCATTGGGCTTTGGTTGAGTTTTAAAACAGTTTTAAGTCCTTGCGATACAAGTGGAGGTGAATTTTCCTTGTGGAAATGATTAGGTGACCGAGTCCCAGTTTCACTGTTAGTACGTGGTGCCTCTCCCCCAAACTGATTGTGTTTTAGGTGAAGGCATCGGCTCTATTGTGAGACCGTGCTTACAAAACGGTAGTGTAGTTCCAAACCAAACAAGTTAGTTTCAAGAAGTGAAGTCATGGATTTTCAACCAAAGCTGCCCGTTTTGAAATTAATGGAGCAAGTCTGAGTAAGTTGCTGCTTTTGAGAGATGGATTGTTAATTTGCTGATAGACACAGGGTTTAATCGTCTTCTGGATCACTGAGCTGCTGTATCCTTTGTGGCGCTAGTACAGCCTTGTCACGTTAACTCTGAAACTGCATGGTTTGAACGTTATTCTTAAAAGTAGGATTCTTAATCAGACTCATGGGTTTTTTAAAATGGCAAGGAAGACAGCAGAGTCAGCCCCAGCAGCAAGGATGAGTTTTTAATGGAAATCATTATTATTTTGCCTACGTCTTTTGGCCTCCCAGTTCTGAGTTCATGTCATTTAGTTTTAAGAACTATCTTTCATATAGAAACAAAATTTGTTCCTAGACATCTAGGTTTGCTCTGTCTTTCAAATCATAAGATTTGTTCTACAGACCAGTCCTCTAACATGAGAGTTTAGATACATAATTATGGAAAATCTAAAGAAGCACAATCCCTCTATTTTTTCTTTCACTGCACAGAATCATCTTACAGTGAGAAATACACATTCTATGTAAAACTCCATTATGACAAGCTTACTTACCCCACATTGAATTTCAGCATAGAGACAATCATGTCGCCATAGATATTTCTGTGTAGTGCATCTCTCTTACAGTAATACAGAAAACACGTAATGTGCATAGTAAGAGCGGCAGAATTAGGAAGGAAGAATAGTTTGAGAAGGTTTTTTTTTTTCCCATTTAACCAAAGGAAATATATGGTGATATTCAGATTGCAAAGCTTTGCTTATTTATTTTTGCTATAGGGCTCTCACGCTCCCCAGAAAGACAGAGACAGAGAGACAGAAAGCGAGAAATCACCCCCCAGGGGGAATGGCCACGCTGTAATCCCTTCTCTGTTCTCCTCTCAGGATCCTGGGCATGCAAGCACACGTGCCCGGCGCCACAGAATCCAGGACTGGATCTGCAGTTGACTACATGGGAGTCCAGCAACATAGCCATTATACCAACTGCTGGCCCCATTTTGCTTATTTTTTAAATTTTTAATTTTTTACTGTAGGGCAAATGTGCTCCTTGGAGGGGAGAGGGAGTGAGAAATCACCCCCCAGAGGGGATGGCCATGCTGCAGCCTTTTCTTTCCATTCTTTTGAGATTCTGGGCTCACGTGCACACACACACACACACACACACACACACACATCCAAGTAGGTCCAGTGTGTTCTTTCAAGTCCCAGGGTCCAGGACTCAAACACACTGTTGGCCATGTGGAATCCACACCACCAGCTGGCCCTGCTGCTTATTTTATATAATAAATATATTAAACTTTTCATATAAATATTTCAGAATATAAGATCATCAGTGAGCAATGTTTGACTTGATATTTAATGGTTAGCTAATGATGTTTCTCTTACTTTCATGGGACTTTTAGGGTTCTGAAACTATAGAGCCTTTTAATAACACCACCTTGGTATTGTATGCTATTAATATTGGCAGTCTCAGTAAGAAAAAATAGTTATTTTTGCTCTTTATTCAGAGAACATGCTAACAGGAAGTCTGAAGACGGCACTGCTGACTTGTTTATGATATGCAGCTATCAGTATCTTAACATTTTGGGGTTATTTGAATGATCAGAATAAGCTTACATTGTAATTTTTAAGTAGCCCAGTATATTTAATGGAAATTTTGAGGAATTTGTATATCATTCAATTTTAGAATTTGAGCTAGACAGAATATTAAAAACCACTTAGTCTCAAACTGTCATTTTACAAGTGTGGAAACTGACCAGTTACATTACTATTAAACTTGTAGTGGTTTAATTTCTTATTTTCTTCATTTTAATTTGAAAACAACTTCTAAATTTGCAGAATTGTGTGTTTTTAGTTTACCAATCTGAAAGAAAGGCTCCCTCATGTGAATATTCTATCTTTATGAAATTTGATTGTAATAATCCAATATAAAAAACAAACCGTTTCTTCCCCCCAGTTTGCTTTAGGCGTGTACTTGGCTGGAGAGAGACAAAGAGAAAGGGAAAATGAAAAGCACCCATTATAGGGGATGATCACACTGCAATCCCTTCTCCATTCTCCTCTCAGGATCTTGGGCTTGCACACGTGCCCTGTGTGTTTTCAAACTGCAGGGTTCAAGACTGAAATGCACTTTGGGCCATGTGGGAGCCAGTTGACTTAACCTCCTCACCAATGGCTGGCCCCAAAACAATTTTTTTTTACCTTAAAACCAAAAAGCAAGCAAACAAACAAACAAAACCCTTGTTTGGTGTCAAAACAAAGTGCCTTCCTTGAGTTGTTTTGGTCCTCTTCTCTGTCAGTTAATATTGTATTCCTTTGAAGGCTTAGGTTTTCAGCATGGGTAATGAAAAAAATATAAGAGAAACTGGGAGAAGAATTAAACGAAATCGAAAGCCTGGTGTTTTTTTAGTTCACGTCAGTTTTGGTTGACAATCCTGGCTCCCTGCCATGCCCCCAGCTGCTTACCTGGGACAGGTCTGGTTACTTCTATATGCCTGAGATGCTGAAACAGCTCTCGAAACTGAGTTATCGCAGCGATCCTTCTGGCTTGTGTTGACTTGCTTGTTACACTCCTCCTACCACTTAATGTTCCTGCCCTCCTTTGCTCAACATAAACTGCTTGTACACAGCCTTTTAAGTGGACCCTTTCTATTTCATTATTCCTCTCTTAAAATGAGAGTGTATAAAATAATGACCCGGGGTATTGTTTAAAGTGAGGATTCTACACCTTACTCCCAGAGATTCTGATCCACCACATAAAGAAGAGGCACTGCGTTTTGCCCAAGTATGTTCCCCAAAGATTAATTTGATCTTTATAATATATTTCTACTATCTCTCTAAAACTGTCATCTCAATTCTTTTGCAACTCTAGTCTTTGAATCTTTTAAAGGTGTTATAATACAAAAAGGGAAATTGGAATAGTCAAGTTCCAAGCAGTTACATTGAAGAGTTTTGTTACTGTATATTTTATGGTGACACAAAGTAGAAAATGTTAAGTGATTTTTCAATTTTTAATTCTTATTTTTTAGTTTGCAATAGGGTGCATGCACTCTCTGGAGAGCGACAGAGAAAAAGAGAGAGGAGCAAAAGTGAGAAGTTATCCCCTGGGGGGATAGCCATGCTGCAGTCTCTTCTCTTGCAGACTCCTTTTGGGATTTTGGGCACACATGCACATGTCTGGCATGATTTTCAAGGCGCCAGGTCTGGGACTTGAACCACAAAGTTGGCCATGTGGAAGTTGGCCACTTCCATGCTACCTGCTGGCCCAATAATTTATTTTTTTAATTGCCGGAAGGCACATGCAATTGACAGAAAGAGTGACAGAGAAAACATCTCCCAGTAGGATGTGATCACTCCATAATCCCTTTTCTATATCCTGATCCTGTTGAGATTTTGGCATGCGTGCACAAGTGCCTAGTGTTTTTCAAACTGGTGGAACTGGGATTTTTTTTTTTTTTTTTTTTTTTGAGAGGTTTTCGCTATAGGGCGCGTGCGCTCACCAGACAGACACAGAGAGACAGAGAGACAGAAAGCGAGAAATCACCCCCCAGGTGGGATGGGCACGCCGCAATCCCTTCTCCATTCTCCTCTCGGGATCTTGGGCATGCACGCACACGCGCCCGGTGTGAGTTTTAAGCCACCGGGTCCGGACACGAACCGTGGTCGACTACGTGGGAGTCCAGCGACAGCCATTACGCTAACTGCTGGTTCCCGGTACCAGGATTTTGATGGTGGTTGGCAGTGTATAATCTAGCTCCCTCAACCACTAGGATATAAGGCCAGCCCTGCCCTCAAATAATTTAAATTTTTTTTTTAGACGATTTTGCCATAGGGTGCATGCATTTGCCAGAAAGACAGAGAGATAGAGAGACAGAAAGTGAGAAATCACGCCACCTCCCCCAGGGGGGATGGCCATGCCACAATCCTTTCTCATCCATTCTTCTCTTGGGATCTTGAGCACATATGCACATGCCCCTGGCATGAGTTTAAGTCACTGAGTCCGAGACTCGAACCGCGGTTGACTACATGGGAATCCAGCGACATAGCCATTACGCCAACTGCTGGTTTCTTAAATGTTGTATTTAATTTGCATTTCTCTTATGTGTAAAGTTGAAGAGCTTTAAGTTGATTTATTGGCCATTTGTTTCCTTTTATGTAAACTACCTACTCAGAACTTTTCTCTATTTTTTTGTTAGATTGTTGGTATTTTACACTCCTTTTTTTTTTTTTTTTAATAAGAGAAAGAGGAGAGTCAGAGAGGTTTTTTTTTTTTTTTTTTTTTGTTTGTTTGTTTGTTTTTTGAGAGGTTTTCGCTATAGGGCGCGTGCGCTCGCCAGACAGACAGAGAGAGACATAGAGACAGAAAGCGAGAAATCACCCCCCAGGTGGGATGGTCACGCTGCAATCCCTTCTCCATTCTCCTCTCGGGATCTTGGGCACGCATGCACACATGTCCGGCGTTAGTTTTAAGCCACCGGGTCCGGGACGCGAACCGTGGTCGACTACGTGGGAGTCTAGCGACATAGCCATTATGGTAACTACTGGTTCCCAGAGAGGTTTTTGTTGTTTTTACGAGGTCTCACCATGTCATGACTTGTATCCAGTTACTTTTTTAAAATTTAATTTAATTTATTATTATTACTATTATTTTCCAGTTGGGTCAGAGAGAGGGAGAGAAAGAAAGAAGGAAAGTGAGAAAGCAAGCCACCAGATCGGGATTTGAACCACTGTTGGCCATGTGGGAATCCAGCATCTTTAACTACCAGTTCACCTGCCGGGCCCCTCCCCCCTAAGTTTCTTAATTAGCTAGGATTTATAGGTGTGCACAGTAGCACCTGGCTTGTTCAAGTTGGTCTGAGAACCCATCCTGCTCCTCCCATTTGGCTTCCAGGTGTTTTTAAAACTTTTGTGTTAGGTGCTCATTTTGAAAACACTATGTATGGATTAAAAAAAAAAATGTGCTGGGGACCAGCAGTTGGCATAACGGCTATGTCGCTGGATTCCCATGTAGTCAACCACTGTTTGAGTCCCGGACCCAGTGGCTTAAACTCACTCTAGGTATGTGTGCATGCATGCGCAAAATCCCAAGAGGAGAATGGAGGAGAAGGGATTGCGGAGTGGCCATCCCTCCTGGGGGGCGATTTCTTGCTTTCTGTCTGTCTGTCTCTCTCTCTCTTTCTGGCGAGCGCACGCGCCCTATAGCAAAAACCTCTCCAAAAAAAAAAGTGCGTCAAAATAAACATGTACTTATTCCATTTTCCCATAAACATTTTTTTAAATTGCCAGAGGGCACAAGAATTCATCAGAGAGACAGAGACAGATAGAGAGGGGCCAAGCACCCTGTTAGGTTATTTCTAGTTACGTTATTTATTTATTTATTTATTTGGAGAGGTTTTTGCTATAGGGCGCATGCGCTTGCCAGACAGAGACAGAGAGGTAGAAAGCGAGAAATCACCCCCCCAGAGGGGATGGGCACGCACGCACACACACGCCCGGCATGAGTTTAAGCCGGTCTGGGACTTGAACCGCAGTTGACTACGTGGGAGTCCAGCGATATAGCCATTATGCTAACTGCTGGTCCCAGTTACTTTATATTTTTAATTACTATTGGGACCAGTAGGTGGCGTGGTGGCTGAGGAGCAGGACACTCCCACATGGCTGACTATGGTTCAAGTCCTGGACCTCGTGGCTTGCTTTCTCACTTTCCCTCTCTCTGTATCTCTCTCTGGTCAAATTAAAATAAATAAATGAATAATAATAATAAAAAAAACCCTCAAAACCTTAAAAGAAAAAAATAAAGAAAAATAGTTGATTGTTCAGCACCTAAGCTAAATAGTGTCAGTGGCAACAGTGAGAAGTGAATGACCTTGACAGACATTAAGAGGTAGACCTGACAGGATGTGACCAATTGGATATGACAGTAAGAAGGGGAAAAAGGAGTAAGGGACTGCTCCTAGATTTCCTGCTTCACAGGCTGAGAAACAGTCATTGATTTACTGAGGTGGCAACTATTGGCTGCAGGTCAGATTTGGGGAAAGTGGCAAGAGCGTGGAGAAGACGATTTCTGTTACAGGTCTTTGAGCCAGCTATCCCGAGCTATTGGAGGAGGCAGTTCTGCCATGAAAGAGATCTGGACAGGCTTGCTACCTTCAGCACATGGGTGACGGGAGGAGTCATGGCAAGTACATTTAGGAGAGTACACTAGGTGAGAATAATAGAGGGTCGAGGGGGAAAACCTTTAAAGATACCAGTATTTAAAGAGTGTGATAGAATATACAGAACCAGTGACAGAATCTGAGAAATGGCCATTTGAAAGGTGTGAAGATATTTTAGGGATTGTTTAATAAGAGGGTGTGTGTGTGTGTGTGTGTGTGTGTGTGTGTGTGTTTAGGTGCTATAGTAAAAAATCCGTTTCAATGAGTTTAGCAAAAGAAAGAAATTGACCTGAAAACTAGAGGGGGCATCCATGGAAGCCAGGGGCAAGGAAGTGCTGCTGGCCCTCCTGAGGGATGGGCCAGGCTCTGCAGTGCCAGCACCAAAGGCCCATTTTCGGTCCTTGCTTCTGTTTCTCCCGGGATTGCACAGCCTCATTCCTGCCTCTGTTCTCGCTGCTTTACTGTGCACGTCTGCCTCACCCCTGGTTTGATATAATTGTCAAGTTCAAGCACACTGCAGAGATGGTCTTTTCTGGCTTTATTTTAGATTACTTTCAGAACAGAGAATCTGAGTGGCTCAGCCCAGCCAATGATTTTACTTCCCAGGGCTGAGCATCCCTGAGGGATCCCAGTAGCTGTGGTGGAGCAGGATTACACGGGGTGAGTGTGTCTCCTGTCTCTGGGACCGACTGCTGGGCCCAAGGGGAAAGCGTTCAGAAGAGAAGGGTGCAAACTGGATAGTGTTGTAGGAGGGAAACTAAAAGTGAAAGTAATAGAGAAAATATTTCTAGAAAAAGGAAGTAGCTAACATTGTTAAATTCTCCTGAGAGGCAAGATACGTCCTGAAACTTAGAAGATTTGGAAACCACCAAGGAAAAGAAAAAGCTGGCGTTAACATTTTTTTTTCTTTTTTTAACGTGTAACTGGTTAGGCAGTAGCACCCTAATTTATGGTCAAACACTATTCTAGATAATTCTGTGAAGGTAATTTTTTTTTTTTTAAATGAGATTAACATTTATGGAGCTGGCATGTGGCATGGTTTTTAAGGCACTGGACTCCCACATGGTAACCACCGTTCAAGTCCTGACCTGGCAGCTTGCTTCCTCACTTTTCTTTCTCTCTGTCTCTGGTCAAGTGATCAATCAATAAATAAACAAACAAACAGATAAATAAAGTAAATCATTCTTTGAAAAAGAAAAGTTGTAGGGCCAGCTGGTGGTGTGGTGGTTAAGGTGACTGCATCTCACATGACTGACTGTGTGGTTTTAAGTCCTGAAAAATACACTAGGCACGTGTGGGTGCATGCCCAAAATCCCAGGAAGAAAATGGGGAAGGGATTGTGGTGTGGCCACCCGCCCCCAGGAGAAGTAATAATAATATATAAAAAGATGAACAGTTTTATCAGTAAATTTTGAGTAAAGCAGGTAGTTTTCCATAATGTGGATGGGCCTCATCCAATTAGTTGAAAGCCTTAAGAGAAAAGATGGACTTCTCCCTAGGAAGAGGGAATTCTGCCAGAAGACAGCCTTTAAATTTGACCTGCATCACCTTTTCTCTGGGTCTCCAGCTTCTTGACTGGCCCTGCAGATTTTGGACTTGCCAGCTTCCACAATTGTGTAAGCCAATTCTTTAAAATAAAAATTTCTATATAAGTGTGTGTATTTATATGTGTGTGTGTGCATACACACACACACACACACACACACACACACATTGTATTGGTTCTTTTTCCCTGGAGAGCACTAATACATTATGTCATAAATTTTCTCATCAATAAAAATTCCTGGAAAATACTTAATTTTTTTTTTTTTTTTTTTTTTGCTATAGAGTGTGTATACTCACCAGAGAGAAAGTGAGACAGCACCGCCCAGGGGGATGGCCATGGTCCAGTCCCTTCTCCTTTATTCTCTTGGGATTTGGGGCACTCATGCATGTGTAGTTGGCATGGTTTCCATCTGTAGGGTCTGGGACACAAACCACGCAGTTGGCCATGTGGGATTCAGCCACCTTAACCACCCAGCCACTGGTTGGCCCCAAAACACTCTTAATAAATGAAATACTTTTATATCCCTGTAAAGTAACTTTTATATTATAGGATTATCATTATTATAGGTATAATTCCATTTATAAAAGAATAAATGAGATGTAAAGAGATTATGTAACTAGCTCATGGTCCCACAGCTGAAGAAGTAGACAACTTTGGGGACTCTGCCTAGTTTACGACCCTCTAAAAGCTCTCTTATAAGGCACCGTATCTCCTATATGAACTTGTCCCTTGGGAGTTTAATGTAGATGCAGAGTCTGGGCAGTTTTTTTTTCCCCATTGAAAAAGAAGTAAATTCAGAAGCCTTCATCTACTTCAATCGACATCTTCAGTGAAGACCAGAGAGGCTGTTCTACAGAAAAAGAATAAGGAAGTGGATGTATAGAGAGATGATTCTGTGATCATGCAGCTTATAGCTGTAGTTTTTTTCTCCAAATGTAGCCTCATTTGCCATTGGGTTCTGTGAGATACTCTGTGTCCTTACCATGTAAGTCCCTTTCCCCCCTTTACTGTTATTTTAGTTAATTTCTATTATTTATATGTTTAGGGTTCCAATAAGTGCATGTAATAAATGGTGAGGGCCACCTCCATGTAGCTCCACACCCCTGTATTTTTAACTATCACATTATCAATAAATGCTGCATTTATTTTTCTTGTGTAGTATAATTTTATAATAGACATTTTTATATATGAATCTTTACTCGCATTTTCATTTCCCCAGTAGGAGGAGGATTGCTGGGACGACATATATGAACATTTAGAGCTCTTTTCTGTATTGACAAAATGCTTTCCTGAAAGGTTGTATCAATTTTCATTCTAGCAGTGTTTGAGAACAGGGCATATCTCTCTTCAGTGTGTCACCATTACCACCTGTTGTTTACATGCGTACCTATTCCTAGAATTCAGAATAGGATTTTTTTTCCCTGGTGCATGCCTTTGTCTCATATTTAAATTACTCTGCAATTGTAAAACTTTTTTTTTTTCTTTTTTTGGAGAGGTTTTTGCTTTAAGGGTGCGTGCGCTTGCCAGACAGACAGAGACAGAGAGACACAAAGCAGGAAATCACCCCCAAGGGGGGATGGCCACACCGCAATCCCTTCTCCTGTGCCTGGCGTGAGTTTAAGCCACTGGGTCTGGGACTTGAACCGCGGTCGACTACGTGGGAGTCCAGCGACATAGCCATTACGCTAACTGCTGGTCCCTGCAGTTGTAAAACTCTTAAAGACAGATTTTGTAATTGCTTTACCTACAAGTCATCTTGTTGACTTCTTTTACTAATTTGAATGAATGTGGATGACCAAAATGTACAAATAAATTCTGATTATGTGTGATAAGTAGTTAAGGAATGCCTGTCAGGAAGAATGTAACAGTTTGGTTGAATAACTGAAAGAAATGTTTAGATAAGTTTCCCTGTGATCAGGAAGTACACTGAAAAGATTAGATAGTGGTATGAAATCAAAAGCATGTGATCTGTTTTGGGTTTGGTAAGTTCTTACATATTTGAAAATAATAAAGACATATACTTTTACTTTTTGGGGGGGCTAGATCTTAAGATTTAGGTTTAGTAAAAATATTCTCATTAGATGGAATATATAAACTCAGAGAGAAAGCTCAGTTTTCTCCAAGAAAGAAAAGGGGAAACCAGGAACTTAAAATTGTTACCTGTTTGGGGCCAGCAGGTGGTGTGGTGGTCAATTCCAATGGATCTCACACAGCTGACTGCGGTTAGAATTCTGGACCTGGTGGCTTGAAAAACACACTGCATGCATGTGTGTGTGTGTTCAAAATCCTGAGAAGAGGATGGAGACATGATTGTGGCATGGCCATGGGAGAGGAGATGATTTCTCCCTCGTTCTTTCCCCAGCGAGTACACATACCCTATAGCTAAACTTAAAAAAAAAAAAAAAAAAAAAAAAATTGCATAGTAATAAAAGTATAAAATGGACTGGCAGGTGATATGGTGGTTAAAGGCACTGGACTCCCACATAGCCGGCCGTGGTTCGAGTCTGGGACCTGGTGGCTTGCTTTCTTGCTTTCCTTCTCTCCGTCTTCCTTTGTCCCTCTCTGATCAAATTTAAATAAACAAATAAATAAATAAAGGCAAATAAAATAACTTTTTAAAAAAAAAGTATAAGGTAATAATTATGATAAATTTTTGAGAGAAAAGACATTAGACTAAGTCACTAGGGGACCAGCAGAAGATGTAATGGTTGTGTCACTAGACTCCCACATGACTGACCATGGTTTGAGTCCCAGAGTTGGCAGCTTAAAACACACTGGGCGTGTGTGCATGCATGCCCAAGATGCTGAGAGGAGAATAGATGGCAGTGTGGCTATCCCCCCTGGGGGTGATTTCTTCTTTTCTGTTTTTCTTTCTAGCGAGCACATGTGCCCTATGGTAAAAATCTCTTAAAAAAAAAAAAAAAAAAAGTCACTGGAATAAAATACTGAATGTTATTTAGCATTCCTGGGTCTGTTTCTATATCCATGAAGACAGTAAATGGAATCAATATTTTTGAGAGTTCTCCTACTTCTCATTAAGTGAAGTTTTACCTAACCTCTAACCTAAGAAAGACTTAAATAAAAATTATTTGAGTGATGTGCTGCTTGATCCTACAAATACAAGAAATTAAACCAGACTGTTTGACAACTTTATATATTAAGGTCCAAATAATAAAATTAAGAGCTCAGACTCGGGGCTAGATGGTGGTGCAGTTGTAACACAGCTCTCTGCTAGGCTAATCCACGTGGGAGAGTTCTTGGTTCACATCCAGAGGCCTCCCTGACGATGTGCACCAGGCATGTGGCCATGGTCTTGGCTGGATGAAGGTGGAGGTGGATCACAGTGTGAAGACACTGTTGGGGATGCCTCCTTTCCTTAAGAAAAATTTTAAAATACATTAAAAAAAAAACTTAAAAAACAAACAAACCTAAAGAGCTCATAATTGGACTTTCTGTATGAGTATTTGATTCCCAGATCCATAATTTCAGACCTAGTTGGTCTTGGGCAATCACTTGATTTCGCTGTACCTCAGTTTCATTTATGAAACAAGATAAATTAGAGTACCCCATAAGGTGTTCAGAGACTAAAGGAGTTAATATTTGCAAAGTTTTTAGAGTAGACTATGGTCTACATAGTAAGTTGTATGAATAATAAATAAAATAAAAATTAATCTGTTAGCATTTCAGTAAAGGATAGATCCATGGTTATTTTTCTTATTATCTGCTTAGAATTGAATTTTGGCTTCAAAAAATCCTGCCAGATTAATGGTGTTGACGGAAATAAACAATCTGTAAAAATAATAATCAATGTGGTTTTTTTCTAAGCAATGTATGAGTGATCTAGGCCAAAGACCTCAGGGTGATCAGGTACAGGGGTTCCTTTTATTTGGTTTTGAGAGTGAGAGGGTTTGGAATTTAGTGAAGTGTTTTTCCGTTGGTCTGGCTGAAAAAGGTGGGACATGTGGAAGTGGGGACTTGTAGGTTATAGGTGGGTTTCCAATTTTTAGGTTGGTGATTTTAGGAAGGTTGCTGAGATCAGAAAAGAATTGTACTTAACAGAGACAAGGAGGGTTAGTACACATCATAAAGATAGGACGCCAAAGGCAGGTGTAGGAAGGATCCTGTTACCAATGGACCAGAATGGCTTGTTAGTGTTTGTGGGCCTGACTCCCTCCAGGCCCTCTGGAAAGGATTTTGGAAAATTTAAAAAAAAAAAAAAAAAGCAGTCAGACTTCTGTCCTCTTGGTCAAAATAAAGGATTAGGTTGGGTAGGAATAGAAAAAAGGAATGTGAAGCCAGGACAGTACAACAAATATGTATCAGAATTAAGAAAATGGTTTCTTTGATTGCCACGGAAGAGAAGAGGGGAAGGCAGTCTTTCCTAGCCCACCCAGTTCTGATCTTTTTAAAAACAGAAACTAGAGTTCTTCAGAATGGCCAAGTTTGCCAGTGGGGAAAAGACAAGACTTGTTTATCATGATAATTTTTGCTTGGGGAAACTACTGTATTTAATCAGCTCACTCTCCCTTGCCCAATTGTGGAGGTAGCTCCAGAAGAACTGTTGTCACCCCAGACTAGATTTTCTTCCAATCCTGGAGGTTTCAATGTAATGGATTTTAAAAAAAGTGTTTATAGGGAAAATCTAGTAGCACAGTGGTAGTTAAGCGCTGTGAAGAGGGAGTTTGGATCCCATATAGCCAGTTGCAGTTCCGATCCCACGCAGGGACTTGAAAAACAGGATAGGCACGTGTGTGTGCATGTGCTCAGGATCCTGATGGGATGGATATATGGAGGAAGAAAGGATTACAACCTGACAGGCCCTGTTGGGGGTGCCTTCCCTTTCTGTGTACATGAACTCTCTAGCATAGGATGGATGGATGGATGGATGGAAGGAAGAAAGGAAGGAAAAGAAAAATCTCCATGGAATCGTTTCTGAGCTCAACTCACGTTTACTCATACAAGCGCTATAAAACCAAACCATAGGCACACGGTGTGATGAAGGAAAAGTACAGCTTTATTGCAAAGCGGAAAGCAAGGAGAGAGGGCAACTCATGCTGAAAAGACCCTTTCTCCCCTAGATGTTCCCCACATGCGTTTTTAAGGGTGAAATTAGGGGCAGAGGTTCCAAGCCTAAAATCAGTTCAGTGATTGGTTCAAGAAGGCGTGATCATCTAATGGGCGTTCCTGATTTGGGGAGGCCTTAGATAATCAAATTTCTCTTGAGGTTTCTGGAGCCATTCAGCCTGGAGTCTTTGAGCTCACAACCAGCAGTTTCCAGCCTACAAAACATCTTACATATTGAAATGAAAACCTTGTCTTTCCTGTAACTGAGCCTTTTAAAGGTCAAATGGCCCTCATTCTTGGTCCCTGTTGGTGGTTATCATAACCAAAGTCTGAAGGCTTACTCCTGGGCTATTACTATGTAAATAGACCTTTTGTAGATCCCTAGAAGAGAATGGAGGAGAAGGGATTGCGGTGTGGCCATTCCAACTGGGGGTTGATTTCTCACATTCTGTCTCTCTGTCTCTTTCTGTCTTTCTGGCTATAACAAAAACCTCTTAAAAAAATACATGAGGGGGTGCTTGCCAGGTTTCAGAATCTACACTATACTGAAGAGTTTTCTGGGACCTCTTAGTATGTAGGGTTGGATTATTCAAGAGACCGGAGATTTAAAAAAACAAACAAAAACCTTCAGTAGGTAATGAAGAGCTATTAATGAATTGGAAACTGGGCAGAAATCTCTATTTACAATGTTTCTTTTGTTTTTTCTCTGGTTCTGGAGGAGGAACCAGGAAGTTCCTATCTTTGTTATCTGGAAAGCTGGGGCCTGCCTGCAATTCTAACATATTGCAACTGTATCATACAGCCCTACTCTTTGTTTGCTCACATACTCCTTTTTTGAAAGGGGAATTGAGAAAAGGAGATATGGATACTATTGTATATGTTGTTAACAAGACCATGGCAAACTAGTATGCTAACAAATAGCACTTCTCTTATTGGGTTTGTGATATAAAAGGTATTTCAAATTACTATTCTGTGTATGGTCAGTTCTTTTTCTAAATTGATCTTTGTGACTGAAGAGTTTGAAAAAGAAACAGTAACTAAACTGACATCAGATGAATAGGTCAAAACAATAGACTGAGAACATTTTAACTTGTATTTTTGTCTTTAATGTGTAATTTAAGTGATTGTATATGGGGCATTTTTTTTGTCTTACCTATTTGTACTCATGTATTGTATTACTCTACATGGGCCTACCATAAAGGAATGACCTCAAAGGAATTACTTTTTCTTCTTTTAGCATAGAAGATGTAGTACATTATACACTAGTGTGTTTTTCTTTTTTCTTTCTTTGTTTGTTTGTTTTGTTTTGAGAGGTTTTTGCTATAAGGGTGGATGTGTGTGTGTGCTTGGCAGAAAGACAGAGAAAGACAGAGAGACAGAAATCGAGAAATCACCCCCCAGGGGGGATGGCCATGCTGCAATCCCTTCTCCTCTATTCTCTTCTTGGGATCTTGGGCACACACACACACATGCATCCGGCATGAGTTTAAGCCACCAGGTCTGGTACTCGAATTCCAGTCGACTACATGGGAGTCCAGAGACATAGCCATTATGCCAACTGCTGGTCCCTATACTAGTGTTTTAAAAGTATATATTGTTATTTGTTTTTTAATTTGTAATGGGGTATGTGCACTTGCTGAATTGAGATGGAGAGATAAAGTGAGAAAGCTCCCTTCAGAGGGAATGCACACTCTACCATCTCTTTCAGTCTCCTCTTGGAATTTTGGGCACGTATGCACACATGCACGTAGCATGTTTTTTAATGCTGCTAGGTCTGGGATTTTAACCGTTGGACATATTTTGAGTCATCAGAAAAGTCATGATACATATTTGCATAGAAAAACATGTCATGACTTTTCCAACAACACAGTATTATAAGATCCACCTGCCTTAACCATCATACCACCAGCTAGCCCTATTCAGCAAGTATTAGTTGACTACCTGTTATGTGCCAGACACTGTTGAAGTCAGTGTGGTAGTCAGAGCAGTGAACAACGTCGACTTCATGGAACTTACATTCTTGAGAAGGGAGATAGACAATAACTGAAATAAATGATATTTTTAAAGCATATATATTACATTTGTACATATAAAATATATCCTTTATGGGGCCAGCAGGTAGTATAGGCTTAACTTCTGGATCCCCACATGGTTCGAGTCCCAGACCTAGAAGCTTGAAAATCATGTGTGGTATGTGTATGTGCATGCCCAGAATCCCAGGAGGAGAATGGAGGAGAAGGGAATACAGTGTGGTCATCCCCTGGGTAGTGATTTCTCACTGTCCATGACACTGTCTCTGTCTCTTTGGCAAGCACATGTATCCTATGGCAAAAACTTAAAAATTTTTCTAATACATAGATATGCTCTATGGTAAGGGCCATGTATATTCTATGATAAGGGTTATGGAGAAAAAGAAATCAGGGAAAGAATTATAGGGAGTCCTTGGAAAAGAGTGTTGTAGTTGCAATTAGGTTTTTTTGCTACAGAGCACATGCACTTGCCAGAAAGACAGAGAGACAGAAAGCGAGGAATCACCCCCCAGGGGGGGATGGCCATGCTGCAATCTCTTCTCCTCCATTCTCTTCTCAGGATCTTGGACACACACACACACATGCCCGGTGTGAGTTTAAGCCACCGAGTTCGGGACTCGAACTGCGGTTGACCGTATGGGAGTCCAGCAACATAGCCATTATGCCATATGCTGGTCCTGAGAGACCTTATTTGGTGGGGGAAATTTTTTTTTGCTATAAGGCATGAATACTCACCAGAGAGACAGAGAGAGAGAGAAAATGAGAAATCTCCTCCCAAGAGGGATGGCCATGGGGCAGTCCCTTCTCCTCCATTCTCTCGAGATGTAGGGCATGCATGCACACATGCTTAGTGTGAGTTTCAAGCTGCTGAGTCTGGTACTTGAATCGTGGTTGGCCATGTGGGAGTCCAGGGCCTTAGCCACTATGCCACCTGCTAGGCTTAATACAAAATCATTTAAAAGTGAACACCTCAGCTCCAAAGAACATTTACAATGTTGTGTAACCATTATTTCTATCTAATTCTATAATGCTTTTATCATCTCAAGAGAAAATCTTATGCCCACTAAAATTTTTTTAATTTAAAAAAAATTATTTACCTTTACCCATTTACTTACTTATTTTTATTTGGCCATAGAGGGACAGAGTGAGAGAGAGAGTGAGAGAGAGAAAGTGAGAAAGCAAGCCGCCAGGTCTGGGACTTGAACCAAGGTCGGCCATGTGGGAGTTCAGCACCTTTAACTACTACATCACCTGCTGGCCCCAGTACTTCATTCTTTTTATGTTGAGTACTACATTAGACATATATCACAGTTTGTTTTGTTTTGTTAATTGCCAGAGGGCACATACACAGTGAGAGAGGGAGAAAGCAGTACCAATAGGGTGTGGTCATGTGCAGTCTCTTCTTGATTTCTCCATTGCCTCAGGATTTGGGACACACATGCACAACATGTTTTTCAAGCTGCTTTGGCCATGATTTGAACCATAGCCATTTGGGATCCAGTTTCCTTCACCAATTGGCTATGGGGCTAACCCTAGAAAGTTTTTTATTAAGTCCCTCCCCCCTTCCCTACATCATGATAGTACATATACATGCACATTAGAGTGAAGTGAGAGAAAAAGAGAGGACACCCCCACAGAGTCTGGTCATGATTGGACCTAGTCCTCCTCCAGTTTTCCAGCCCATCAGATTATGAACACTTGTGCACACGCCCAGTGCATTTCCAGAATGAGCAGGCTGGGAATTAAACTGCAGTTGCCATGCGGGGAATCTAGCTTCTCCTGAGCAGTGCATTACCACTGACCGTGGAACTGGCTGCGCAGTAAATTTTGAAATTGGAAAGTTTGAGTCCTCCAACATTGTTTTTCTTTTCAATATTATTTTGGTTATTCTGAGCCTCTTGCAGTTCCATATGAATTTAAAAATAATTTTTTTCTGTTTCTGCAAAAAGAAAGTTAAGACTTAGGTAGGGATGTCAACTTTGTAGATTGTCATGGATTGAAGTGCCATTTAACAGTACTGTCACCCAGTCCATGAACGTGGAATGTCTTTCCATTAAATAGGACTTTAACTTCTTTTTTTTAAAGAATTATTTTATTTAACTTTATTTATTATTATTGTCATTATTATTTTCCAGTTTGATCAGAGAGAGACAGAGAGAGAGAAAGAGAGAGAGGAAGTGAGAAAGCAAGCCACCAGGTTCAAGATTTGAACCGTGGTCAGCCATGTGGGAGTCCAGCACCTTTAACCACCATGCCACTTGCCCAGGACTTCTTTTTAGTTATGTTTTATAGTTTTCAGTAGACAAGTCTTTTACTTCCTTGGTTAAATTTATTCCTAGGTATTTTATTCTTTTGGATGCTATTGTAAATAAATAGAATTGTCTTATTTCCCTTTCAGATAATTTATTGCTGGTGTATGGAAACATAACCGATTTTTATCTGTTGATATTATACCCATAGCTGCTGAATTCATTTACTAACTCTAGTAGTTTTTGTGTGAATTGTTTGGAATATTTTTATCTTTAGGAGCATGTAATCTGGGAATAGAGATAATTTTACTTTTTTTAATGCTGATTTGGATCATCTCGCCTAATTGTTGTGGCTAGAACTTCCAATACAATGTTATATAGCAGTGGCAATGGGTGAGTATCTTTGCCTTGTTCTGGCTTCAGGAGACAGCATTTGGTCTTTCACCATTGAATATGATGTTATCTGTAAATATTTCTTGAAAGTCATGAACACATTGAAGTCCTTTTCTATTCCTAGTTTTTTGAGCGGCTTTATTATGGAATGGGTGTTGGATTTTGTCAGGTACATTTTCTGGATCATGTGTACTTTTCTCTTTCTACTAATATATATATATATATATATATATATATATATATATTTTTTTTTTTTTTTTTTTTTTTTTTTTTTTTTTTTTTTTTTTAGAGGTTTTCGCTAGAGGGCGCGTACGCTCGCCAGAAAGACAGAGAGAGAGAGAGAGACATAGAGACAGAAAGCGAGAAATCACCCCCCAGGGGGGATGGTCACGCTGCAATCCCTTCTCCTCCATTCTCCTCTCAGGATCTTGGGCACGCACGCACACACGCCCGGTGTGAGTTTGAGCTGCCGGGTCCAGGACTTGAACCGCGGTAGACTACGTGGGAGTCCAGCGACATAGCCATTACGCCAACTGCTGGTCTCACTAATATGGTTTTTATATTGATTGATTTCCTCATGTTGGATTACCCTCTCATTTCTATGATTAAATCCCACTTGGTTATGATGTATTAATCCTTTGAATATGTGACTGAATTTGGTTTGCTAATAATATTTTAGAGAATTTTTGCCTTAGTATTTATAAGGGATATTGATATATGATTTTCTTTCGTTATGATGTCTTTGTCTGGTTTTGATATTAGGGTAATATTGGTCTTACTGAATGAGTTAGGAAATGCTTTTTTGTGTTTTGGGTGAATTTAAGAAAGATCAATGTTAATTCTTAAATGTTTGATGTCAGTCACTGGTGAAACCACCAGGTCCTATGTGTTGGTTTCTGGAGAAGTTTTTGATTTCTGAATCAGTCTCTTTATGTGTTATAAGTCTGTTCAGACTTTACTCTTTTATATTTTTTTGAGTCATTTTTAGTTATTTGTGTGTTTCTGGGAGTTTGTACATTTCATCAATTGAATAGGCCATCTTACAGGTTGGTATACAATTGTTCATAGTTATATTTATAAGGTCAATAATAATGTCCTACTTTAATTTCTGATTTCAGTTATTTACATGTCTCTTTAATTTTTGTCAGGCCAAAGATTTCTCAATTTTGTTGATCTTTTCAAAGAGAGACTTTACTATTTTGTCTTTTTTTTTCATTGTTTTTCGATTTTCTACCTCAGTTTTTCTTTTTTCTTTTCTTTTTTTTGTAAAACCAGGCCACTTTAATGTTTTTATACAATTTAATAAACCTTTTTTTTTTTTTTTTTTTTTTTGGAGAGGATTTTGCTATAGTGTGCGTGTGCTCGCCAGAGACAGAAAGCGAGAAATCACCCCCCCCACCCCCCCGGGGGGGATAGATGTCCACGCCACAATCCCTTCTCCTCCATTCTCCTTTCTGGATCTTGGGCACACGCACACATGCGCTTGGCGTGAGTTTAAGCCATCGAGTCCAGGACTTGAGCTGCAGTCGACTACATGGGAGTCCAGTGACATAGCCATTACGCCAACTGCTGGTCCCAATAAATAATGTTTTGATGACTGCAGACATGTAAGACCGGCTATATTCAGAAACATCAGTCATGATGGTTTTCCAGATTGGTGTATCATCTTCAAAAATTACAAGGAGTTACTTGTATGCAACTGCCATCAAATCAGTAAGACAGCATTTATGCATCCATCAATTTCAGGATTGTTGGTAACTTGGGCATAGTTCCCCCAGAAACCTTGCCTCCTTGTGTCACACGGCCCAACTCGCTCACATTCACCTCAATGACAGTACCTTTGGTGATAACACCCAAAGTTGTATATAGTGGGGATGAAGGATTCTTCTTTACACCAAGTATTGTCAGGCAAAAGGTGGCTTTCAGTTCAGGATGTGTTACATGGGCCTTCTTGAAACGTAAGCCCATTGGCCTAATGAATCTTTCATATTTAGGTGGTTTTCCAGTAAAGCCATCTCCAACAAAGCAGACTTTTGTAACCGTCCTCTTCCATGCCTTCTTCTTTCTCTTTCCTATTTGATTAACTTTGACTACTTCTGTTTCTTCCTGGGCTCAAACTTTGGGTAGAGGGACTTCCCATTTTCCCGCTTCTCTTTCTGTTTTTGTTTAATCACATTGGAAAGTACTTTAGCTCTGGACTGTCCTTCTCTGTCCAACAGATAGGCAGGCACTGCTCCTTGTGAGTCTTTTCATCATTCTTTCATTTGGTGTTCCTCTTTTCATGCATCTTGGTAATCTTTTTCATTTGTATTTTCTCAGCATGGCATTGTTTATGATCAGAGCTTAGCTTTCAGAACAGTCATCTTTTTTGCCTTCTTTGAACATTCATGAGCCTCCAGACTTCCTTCTTTCTCTTTTTTTCTCATGGTAATCGAAACGGTATCCATAGCGTTTAAGAAGTAATTCAATATATTCGTTTCGTGGCATGATGACGGCTGCAGAGTTGCTGGGAGCAGCCTCCCGGACACAAAGAAGTTGTCAACTTTCAGGTCTCAGAGACCAACCCTACTTCATTTTTTCTATCTAGTCTGGTCCTTTTATGATTTCCCCACTGCTGTTAGTTTGCTCCTCACCTCCCTAGCTTCTGAGGGTATAAGATTGTACTGATTTAAGCTTTTTTTTTCCCTTAAGAGGGAGTGTGTACACAGTGTACAAGAGACATGGCCTAGCACTGCATGGTCATGCCCTGTCATGCCCTTTTTCTTTCTCATTAGAATTTTGAGCATGCACGCACCTGTGCTTGGTATGTTTTTTGAGCCACTGGGGCTGGGATTCAAACCGTTGTTGGCCATGTGAGATCCAACTCCCAATACATAGTATCTCTACTGTGCTGTGGGCCAGCCTCGTTCGTTCGTTTGTTCGTTCTTTCTTTTTTTCTTAAGAGAGAGAGATTTTTCTATAGGGTATGTGTGCTCACCAGAGAGACAGAAAATGAGAAATTACCCCCTGCGGGGGGGTGGCCACACTACAATCCCTTTTCCTGTATTCTCTTTGTGGGATCTTGGGCATACACGCACACTTGCCCAATGTGAATTTTAGGCCGCCAGGTCTAGGACTCAAACCATGATCGACTATGTGGGAGTCCAACAATATAACCATTATGCCATTTGGTGGTCCTATTTCTGTTTTTAATGTAGCTCTCTACTACTATAAATTTCTCTCTGAGCTCTGTTTTCATTGTATTCCATAATTCTTGGAATCTTGCGGGTTTTTTTTGTTTTGTTTTGTTTTTTAAGAGAGATTCTTGCTATAGAACGCATCCTCGCCAGAGAGACAGAAAGTGAGAAATTATGCCCCAGGGGGATGGCCATGTTGCAGTCCCTTGGTTCTCCTCTTGGGATTTTGGGCACACACCCACATGCTCCTGGTGTGAGTTTTAAGCCCCCAGGTCTGACTCAAACCATCTGCTGGTCCTGGTATCTTGTTTTTTTTATTTTGTTTTGTTTTGTTTTTGTCTCTACTTTATCATTAATCTTACAGTTTATTTCTTTAACCCATTAGTTATTTAAGAAAAGTTTAATTTCTCTTACAGTCATTCCTCATCTTGCATGCATTCTATATTTGTGAATTCATCTACTTGCTAAAATTTGTCAGCCCAAAATTAGTACTCACAGCACTTTCATGGTCGTTTGTGGACATGTGCACAGTGGTGAAAAAGTTTAGTTGCCTGGCATGTAGGTCCATAGCAGGGGGTAATAGGGAAGTGCTCTGTTTTCGTGTTTGAGCAATTATACTTTAAACAAAAGTTCTTTCTGAAGTCTTCAGTGCCATGTTTGTTCGTTTGTTTGGCATTTTTCTGCTCTTTGCTCTTTAAAATGACCTGAAGCATAGTGCTGATGTATTGTCTAGTGTTGCTAAGTGCAAGACGGCTGTGATGTGCATTAGAAAATGCTTATGTAAGAGTCACTCAGGCATGCATTATAGTGCTGTTGGCCATGATTTTAATATTAATAAATCAGTGACATATGATGTCTAGAAAAAGGAAGAGGAAATCACCAATCTATTTGTAAGGCCACTTTATAAAGTGGTATAGAGACATCTGTTGTAAATCATAGCTATGGAAAAGTTGCTAAATTTGTGGATCCATGAGATATGAACTGATGTAGGAAAAAAAGCATGGAAGACAGCATTGTTGCCAGGCTAAAAGCCAAAGAAAGTTACACTCATGTTCCCTTAAATCAGAAAAATGCTAGCCCCTTCTTGGGTATTGCTAGTTGGTTTGCACATTTCAAAAGGTGATATAGCATGAAAAATGTTAAACTTGCAGGGAAAGAGAGATCAGAAGCCTGGGGAAGAATTTTTAAAATACCTGTTACATTTTGTATAGGAAAAGGGTTATGTGGAAGAGCAAGTTTTCAGTGCTAGTGGTTCTGACTTATAGACCTATTTAGTTTTCTTTCATTTGCCAGAGAGCACCTATGCCTGCTGGAGAGTGACAGAGACAGAGGAAAAGTGGGAAAACACCTCCCATGGGGAATGGTGACGGTACATTCCCTTCTCCATTTCTTTCTTCTGGAATTTTGAGCATGCCTGCATATGCACCTGGTATGTTTTTTAAGCCTCCATGTCCAGGACTCAAAACGCACAGTCGGCCATGTGGGATCCAGCTCATAGAACCACCAGGCCATGCAATGGCCCTCTATTAATTCTGCTAATGTTTGCTTAATTTATTTGGAGCTCTGTTTGGTTTATGTGTTTATTGTATCTTATTGGTGAATTGATCCTTTTATCAATATATCCAGTCTTTTGTATTTTGTAACAGATTCTGCCTTAAAGGGCACTTCTCTTTTGGTTATCATTTGCATGGAAAATCTTTTTCCATTCATTCACTTTCCACTTTTTTGTGTCTTTGTATCTGAAGAGAATCTTTTCAGGCAGCATGTAGTTGAATCATGTATTCTTATCCATTGAGCCAGTCTTTGCCTTTTGACTGGAAAGTTTAAACCATTTCTGTTTAAAGTAATTAGTAATAGGGATGACATACTTCTGCCATTTATCTGTTGTTTTCTGTTTGTTTTATACCATTTCTTGTTCCTCATTTCTTCCATTATTTCCTCCTTTTGTGTTTAGTTGATTTTGGGTTTGTTTTTTTGTTTTGAGTGATTTTTGCTATAGGGCATGTGCACTCCCCGGAAAGACAGAGAGAGATAGAGAGACAGAAAGCAAGAATTAACCCCCCAGGGGGGATGGCCACACCATAATCCCTTCTCCTCCATTCTCCTCTCAGGATCTTGGGCGCACGCACACGTATTAGGTGTGAGTTTAAGCTACCGGGTCCGGGACTTGAACCGTGGTCAACTACTTGGGAGTCCAGCGACATAGTCATTACACCAATTGCTGGTCCCTGATTTTGGGTTTTTGTACTATACTGTTTGGATTCCCTTCTCTCTCTCTTTTTTTTTTTTTCTCTCTGTGTATACATTTTTTAGATACTTTCTTTGTGATTACTATGGGGATTACAGTTAACAACTGAATATATTTTGAGGTATATCTGATGCTGTTAATAGATTGAATGATGGATGTGAAAAGGGAAGTCAAGGATAACAGCAAAGTATTTGTTCTGAGGACTGGAACAGTGGAAAAACTATTAGGAAGATTACAACTTCAATAGCTGGTAGAGAGGGGCTGTGAGAGGGAAATCAGGAGTTCAGGTTTGGTCCTGTTACATTTGAGATGCCTATTAGACACTGAGGTGGAACTATCAAGTAGGCAATTGGATAGTCCGGGACTCAGGAGAGAGGTCCAGAATGGAGACATAGATTTGGGTGTGAACATATGTATTAGATATACATCTCTGAGACTGGATTAGTTTATTAGGGAAGTGAGTGTAGATTGACAAATACATTCCTAGAACTAAGCCCTGGAGTATACCAAGAATCATGAAAAAAGGGGAAGTAACAAAGGTGACTGAAGAGGAATGATCTATACATGAGAGACTTCAAAAAGTTCATGCAAAGATGGAATTAGAGTACACATTTATTGTGGTGCAGAAAATTCTGAAATTTATATATAGTTCTCATGATATTCATTTTTTGGCGAACTATCATTTATTGGCAAAGGATATTCTGTATAAATCTTTTTTTCTTTAAGTTACATTTAAATGAAGACAATGGTCCTAAATTTGCTTTTAGAAACAGTTTACATAAAATTAAAGGTAGATATAACATGTATATTTTTAAATATAAAATAAATAGGGCAGATTGTTTAGTTGTACATAATTTTCCCTTTCCCACATGGTTCCATGTTAGAAATTTTACTTTTATAGGGGCCAGTAGGTGGTGTGGTGGTTGAGGTGCTGGACTCTCATATGGCTGACTGTGATTCACGTCCTGGACCTGGTGGCCTTCTTTCTTACTTTCCCTCTCTCTCTCTCTGTCTCTCTGATCAAATTAAGAAATAATAAATAAATAATTATTTTTTAAAAAAATTTACTTTTATTTAGTCATTAAGATCCATGGACCTTTTTAATCATCTTAAAAATTGCTAATGAAATACTTCTTTGCTTTGATACTTAGTGGTTCAGAATTCTGTTCTACACTCACTTCCCTGATGAACTCATCCTGTCTCAGAGATGTATATCCAATCCTATTGTATTATCCAATAGGGACTAAATTAAAAAGTCATCAATAGTTGGAACTGGATAAGTGCTCTCCCAGAATGTGTTTTTCTTCCTTAGAAACAAATTTAGAGAAAATATCCTGAAGATAGAAACTAATAGCCAAAAGAAAAGTCATTAAAAATAAAAGCAGCTTGCCTTGCTTCGTTGCCCCGCCGAAAGCAGGTGGGTCATCAGCACCACCCGCAAAAATTCGGCCAGGGCTCTCGCTCTTGCCGCATGCGTTCGAACCAGCACCGTCTGATCCGGAAGTACGCCTCAACATGTGCGGTCATTTGTTCCGTCAGTATGCGAAGGACACAGGCTTCATCGAGTTGGACTAAAGGATCTTCCTTGAATGGAATTGTCCAAGATGGCCACCCAGTGAAAGAAATCATGCTGGCTATTTGTATATAAAATAAATAAATAAAAGCAGCTTATTTTGCCAGATATCTTATCTCAGTGATATCTGAAGATGCCATGGATCAGGAGAAAAGGAAAGACTGACAGCTTATTCCTTAGCCTCTGAATTTAGCTTGATAACTTCCCTATTTTGCCTGTTTAAACACCTGGGACTTTGTAGAATTCAAAAAATGATATCCCAGTTTTTTTCTGTTCAAGCATTCCTTTTCCTTTATATTCAGCCCTGGCTTTTGAGACTCTATAGATGAATTTTTCTTCAATCTGTTACATATAGAGAACTCCTATAAATAACTACAGTTTTACTTCTTTACAGGATTAAAGCCAAAAAAAAAGAGGGAAACATAGATCATCTTACTTCTTTGGCTCTCTCTTGCAGTTTTTTTGTTTTTAATTAACAACTATTTTATAGGCTTGGGTGCCTGCTCTAGAGGCAGAAGCCACTGTAATCTCTCACCGAGATTACACAACAGCATTCTAAGTGGTCTCCCTGTTTACGTAATTATACTCTCTTTTCCTATAGTCTCGACAACGTAACAGCCACCATGATTGTTGCTCTAACTCAAACACCTGCAGTTGCTCCCCAGAGAAAAGGAGATGGAGAAAGCACCCCCAGTGGGTGTGATTGTGCTACAATCCCTTCATTTAGGGGATTTTCAGGATGCATGCATACATCCAGGTCCCGTATGTTTTTCAAGCTGCTGAGGCCAGAATTTGAACCTCAGTCAGCCATGTGCTATCTGGCTCCTTTAACCACTAGTGTTCTGGGCTAGTCTTGCAGTAGCTCCCCATTTGATTCGCAGTAGAAGTCAAACGTCTTTCTCTCTCTCTTAAAATTTATTATTTTTCTCTCTCTTAAAACGTACTTAAGGAAACCAGCAGTTAGCGTAATGGCTATGTCGCTGGACTCCTACGTAGTCGACCGTGGTTCGCGTCCCGGACCCGGTGGCTTAAACTCACGCCGGGCACATGTGCGTGCGTGCCCAAGATCCCGAGAGGAGAATGGAGGAGAAGGGATTGCGGCGTGACCATCCCCCCTGGGGGGTGATTTCTCGCTTTCTGTCTCTATGTCTCTCTCTGTCTGTCTGGCGAGTGCATGCGCCCTATAGCGAAAAACCTCTCCACCAAAAAAAAAAAAAAAAGTACTTAAAAGACAGTGCGTTTATGCAGGATTGATAGAGCAGTAGAGATAGGCACCCTTGACAAGGCCCTGCCACGCTGTGACCCTCCCCTTAGCCTTCCGGCTAGCCAGGATCACATGCAGGCCTGGTGTGCTCATTGGAACCTGGGTCTTCCCATATTGTTCAGTATTGCACAATGTTATCCTACCAGCTGGACCACAGTGGCTGGCTGTGGCAGCCACAAAGTTATTGTGGTGCCTTCCTAGGCTCTGCTCGATTTGGCCCTCTGTCACCTCTCTGACCTCTTGTACTTGCTCTCTCTGCTCTGGTCACACTAGCTCTTTGCCAGTCAGACTTTAGAGACTGTTCTGGCTGATTCTACTGCCTGGTCAGTGTTCTTCCCTCACATATCTGCTTGACCAATTCTCTCACCTCCATCGAGTCTTGCCTCCAATTGCAGCTTTTCAGTGAAGCCTCTGTGGACCGTCTTCTACTTACTACTGTAACTTACTCCAAACTGCTAATCCTGTGTGTATTTCTGTTTTAATTAAGATAGGCTTGGTTATGCTGGGGTAATGACTTCACCTCCAGACATCAGCTACTTAACACAAAAAAAACTTTTCTTGGGGGGATCAAAATTCATACTTTATTTTTCTTGAATATTTATACTTAGGCTTTTTCTCACTAGCCACACAAATTTTTTTAAAAGCCTGAGCTTTTTATGGGTCTAGTCCCAACGTAATAATCATCTCCTTAATGTTATAATTCCTTTTCTGTTGTCACTGTCTTTGTATTATTTGCATAAAAAGAGGACCTTGAAAAAAATCAGTATTTGGTGTGCAATCAAACGACATTATGAGGACTATCTAAACCATCAGGATTAAGCACTTATTAGCAGTTGGGTAGCAGGTATATTCCGATTACCTAGACCAAATTATAGTTGTGTGCATGTCTAAAAGGTCATACTGACTCGCCCTAAGAATAACGAGGTAGGATGGCCAGCACAAGGTAGGACTGTCCACAGGAGTGTGTAAATTGTGGTCTGGGAGGCAGTAGATAACATTCATGGATTGAACACCAAGCTCACTGCTTTTCTGAAAGTTCTAAAAGACAAAGACCTGCGTTTTTAATTTTTTTTTCACTTATGAAGATTCAAATAACCAACATGTTAGTTTTTCTTGTTTAAAATAAAAACAAATGGTAAAGATAATGTAGAGAAGATAGCTGACCTACATGAGTATATTTAAGTCTTTTAATGTAAATTCCGAGTTATCTTCTCTTATAATAATACATGTCACTATATTAAAGACTCAGCATATGGGATTTTTTTTTGTGGGGGGGGGAGAGGTTTTCGCTATAGGGCGCGTGCGCTCGCCAGACAGACAAAGAGAGACATAGAGACAGAAAGCGAGAAATCACCCCCCAGGGGGGATGATCACGCCGCAATCCCTTCTCCTCCATTCTCCTCTCGGGATCTTGGGCACGCACGCACACGCACCCGGCGTGAGTTTTAAGCCACCGGGTCCAGGATGTGAACCGCGGTCGACTACGTGGGAGTCCAGCGACATAGCCATATGCCTACTGCTGGTTCCCAGCATATGGGATATTTAAAAATATATTTCTCGGGACCAGCAGTTAGCGTGATGGCTATGTCGCTGGACTCCCACGTAGTCGACCGCGGTTCGAGTCCCGGACCCGGCGGCTTAAACTCACGCCGGGCGCGTGTGCGTGCGTGCCCAAGATCCCGAGAGGAGAATGGAGGAGAAGGGATTGTGGCGTGGCCATCCCCCCTGGGGGGTGATTTCCTGCTTTCTATCTCTCTGTCTCTCTCTGTCTGTCTGGCGAGCGCACGCGCCCTATAGCAAAAACCTCTCCAAAAAAAAAAAATTAAAAAAAAAAAATTTTTCTCTTGGGTTAGTACCAAAAATACGTTTATTTTCTGCACAACCATGTCAAGTTTTTAACTATAGGTTCAGTTGAATGGTCTCTGATGGAAATCACAAATCTCACAAAAATCATCAACAATATATCCGAATAACTTTCAAATACACTTTAACAAGGGCAAAGGCAATTTACACACGGGCAGGCAATTCATCTAGAACAGTATTATAATGACTACCACGAAATTCTTGTGTAAGACGTTTTGCTGTCAACTTTGTATTATGGGAATGTTTACATCCCACACTGAGGAGGCACCAGTACTTAGAAATTTCAGAAAGTTACTAGAATGATTGAGACTGAGGTGAAGAATTTGTACAACCTTCCACAATTTCCAAAAGGTAGTGAGTGATAGGGACTAGCAGATGGCATAATGGTTACATCACTAGATACCCACGTAGTCGACTATGGTTCAAGTCCCAGACCCAGCGGCTTAAAATTCACAGGGCGCATGTACTTGAGTGCCCAAAATCCTGAGAGGAGGATGGAAGAGAAGGGATTGCCGGTGACCATCCCCCCGGAGGGTGATTTCTTTCTTTCTGTCTCTTTGGCGAGCACACAAGCCTTATAGCAAAACTCTCTGGAAAAAAAAAAAAAAGCGGTAGTGGTAAATACTGGCTCTTCTGGTGATATCCAACGCAGTTTCTTCCAGGTGGTTTTTCAGCCCTGGTTTGATAAAACGTTTCATCAGGAGACGTTCTAGGGTGTCTTTGCTGTCTCTGTGCTCAGCAGCAAGATGCTAGGGGTCAGGAGGTCGTTTGTCTGGGCATTGATATCTGCATCATGCTGAAGAAAGAAGCCACTCGGGGGTGTTCCACTTCCAAGCACTGTGCAGGGTGTCCAGCCACCCACGGTCACTGCGTGGACATCTGCCCCTGGTGCAGTCAGCTCACGGATGTCGTCTAGGTCTCCAGTATAGGCTGGCCGATAGAAAGGTGTGTACTTGTTCTTATCCCAAGTGTTCACATGAGTGGCCTTTTCAGAAAGCAGTCTCCGCACAGTAGTAGGCCGATTCTTTTCAGCAGCCCATAGAAGCAATTTGCTTTGATCTTTTTTTCTTTCTTACAATTGATACCACTCTTCATTTTTCTCATCTTGTTCCTCTTCTTCATCAGAATTGCCTGCCCATAGACTTTGAGTACCAGTGGGAATAAGGTGTCCAAGAATTCAAGTTGATTAAAGTGTTCAGGAAAGCCCAGGGAATTTTCTGGATCTGGTTTTCGATCACCATTTACTTTTTCTTTTTTCCTTTTTTTTTTTTTCTTTTCTTTTCTTTTTTTTTTTTTTTTTTTTTTACCATTCTAAATGAAAAGCATTTCAAATGCCAGGGCATAAATAGAGAGATGAATTATGTAGAGGTGAATTTTGTAGAGGTGAGTTATGTCTGCTTTATTTATTCATCAAGCTTGTCCAAAGAGGACGATCTCCACCGCGAGTCTCCCAAAACCTTTTGTTGTTATAGTGCATGTGTGCCTGCTAGAGAGAAAGAGAAAAAGAGAGAGAAGACGTAAGAAATCACCTCACAGGAGGATGGCCATTGCTACAGTCCCTTCTCCATTCTCCTCTAGAGATTTTGCACATATGTGCACAGGCATCCGGCATGTCTCTTAGGCCACCGGGTCTGGACTTGAACACACGTTGGGCCATGTAGAATCCAGCTACTTTTTTTTTTTTTTAACTTTATTTATTATTATTATTTTCCAATTTGAGCAATGAGAGCTGAGAGAGAGAGAAAGTGAGAAGGGAAGCCACCAGGTTCAGGGCTTGAACCATGGTTGGCCATTTGGGAGTCCAGCGCCTTTAAACATCACACCACCTGCTGGCCCCGAATCCAGCCACCTTAACTTAATACTTATTGCCTGCTGGTCCCACAACAAAATGTTTTATCTCATTTGTGTTAACATATCCATTATGGATTAGAAAATAGCTCTGTCCACTGAGACTCTCAGGGACCCCGGTTGATGGAAATTTGCCTATGTTACGATGCTTCTTACCATATGGGTTCCAGGGTCACATCACTAGGGACCAAAAAAATGCTCAAAGAATGATTGAAAGAGGGTCAATGGCCAAAGCAGGTCACATGACCCTGACCTAACTGCAAGTAAACATAAAAATGTAGATAGACTTCATTGCTATTTCTGCAACATAGGTTCTTTTTAAAAATTTTTTATACTACTTATCTTGTATTATGTAAGTAATATATAGTTTGTCATTTATACATATTTATATATCATATAATTGCATTTTTTGTGATCACTAGTGCCTCGCCCCTGCAAGAATAGAAGCTTATTATTCCAGAAAACTGAGCTATTCACAATTTCTTACACACAAGCCTTTGCTCATGTTGTTTTTGCTGTTTGTAATACTCTCTATGTTGTTTACCTGGTGCTTTCTCCTTCCCTTTTCCAATGAAATCTTACTCAGATTTTAAGACAATTTCAATATTACTTATTTTGGGAAGTTTTGTTATCATCCTAAACTAAGTTAAATGCTCATCCTCTGGACTCCCTCTGAATTTTTAGTAAATCCTGCCATAGCATTTTCCTCGTTATATAGTTGCATGTCTGTCTGACTCATTGAACCAAGATCTTTGTGCATGTGGAAAAAGGCTAGAGAAATAAGTAGAGCCTGGAAAAGAAACTCTAAAGATCTAAGCAAGAGCAGTATGAGTAGACGTGGGGAAATGGTGACAGATCAAGGAACACTTAGAAGATGAAATTACTAAGACTTGGTTATTAGTTGAATATGTGGTATAGGAATGTGATCAAAGATAATTGTTTTCTCACCTAGATTATTATGTAGTTCATGATATTTCCAAGTAAAATAGGAAATATGAGAGGAGGGACAAGTTCGGGTGATAGTATGAGTTTGCCCTAAGTATAGTGGGCTTAACTCTATAGGGACCTCAAGGTGGATATATATGCAGGAGTTGACTATATAAACCTTAAACCCAGGGAAATGGATAGGTCTTCAGTGTGCTAAGTGGCAGTTAAAAAAAAAATAATAAAGGGTGAGACTGCCAGTTACTACTAAGAACAAAACCTGCTTTATACTAATGTTTAAGGAATAAGAAAGGGTTGGTAGACTCTTCTTTGGGAAAGAAAGAAAAATACATGGTGAAAGGGAAACCAGGAGAGTGTGAAGTTGTAATTATCAAGGGTATTTAGAGTTTTGAGAAAAAAAAATAGAGGGCCATGGTAAATGTAATAGAGAAGTCAAATCAGAACAACCGTGTACGAAATCTTTACTACTCTTCTTTACAACCCTACTCCCATCTTTCAGATTCACTATTCTATTCCAGTCACACTGGCCTCAGTTTCATTGAGCAATTTAAAGAGGCATGGAAAACTACAAGGTGTTGAGTATTGAATAGAGGGCGGGAAACATCAACATGAATTGCAGATAGCAGTCACTGATAGACGTGAGTGGGAGATGCTGCCCAGTATCACTTCCCAGGAAAGTGAGGACCTTCTCATGGACAGATTCAGGTCCTACGCCAGAGGTGCTTTTGTTCTGGAGCCATGTTCAAAAATATGTCCGCTGCCTGTTATTCTTTCGTAGCCTGACAGTGATGGAATATTTACTGTAGAGACAACACTGAGCCTGTTCCTGCAATGAAAAATGCAGAAACCTGAGATTTCATTCATTTGTCCATTTGTACAGAAGTATTTCTTGAATGTGTCCTATGTATGTACAGGGCTAGGTGCTGGGAATACAATGGGGAGTAAAAAACATGTAGTTCTTTTTATTTGCTTGTTTATGTCTAATTTATTTTGTTTAACTAATTTTACTTTTTTCCCCCCTTAGTATCCTCTTATATATGGACTGATTCTTATTCCCTGCTGGTGTTCTCTAGTTTGCCTAAGTAGAATTTACATGGGAATGCACTCCATTCTGGTAAGGAAAACATCATGTTCTTAATGCTTTATTTTTTTCTGACATTGAGAGGCAATTTCATCTTTTTAATCATTTGTAAACTTATGCAAAACCTAAATTAGAAAATAGTTATTGTAAATCATGTAACTTTGTTTGTAAAAATATCAACACAATGCTTTATAAAGTTTTAATGTAGTAATCATATATTTTATAGAAATAGATTACAGGAATCAGAATGGCCAAGTAGTATACTCAGGATTACATTTCTTCCTCCTTCCTCTTTCAGTTTTATTTTCCTTTGCAGTCACTTCTATGCCTCTCCTATTACTTAATCAAACCAACAACATGAATACAGAAACCAAGGAGAGCTCTAAGTACTAACAAAGATCTAATGACTAGAGAGACTAACTGAACTTGCACTGTCCTGGTGCCATTAGTATTTATATATTAAATTCTACTTTTCTTCTCTTTCCCATCAATATTTTAGGATTGGCATCAGATATATATATTTTTTGAGAATGTAATTAACTTTTTTTTTTTCTTTTTTGGAAAGGTTTTTGCTATAGGGTGTGAGCACTTGCTGGAGAGACAGAGAGAGACAGGGAGACAGAAAGCAAGAAATCACCCCCCAGGGGGGATGGCCATGCCGCAATCCCTTCTCCATTCTCCTCTCAGGATCTTGGGCATGCACACACATGTGCCCAGAGGGAGTTTAAGCCACTGGGTCCGGGACTTGAACCGCGGTCGACTACATGGGAGTCCAGTGACATAGCCATTACGCTAACTGCTGATCACTATAATTCACTTTCAAACATACCAGCACAGAGATCCTGCACAGTATAGTTGCAGCCAGACCTACTCACTTTTTTCCTCCTCTGCCACTGATTCCACTCTGGACTGCATTTCTTGACCACATTCTGCAGAAATATCTTTCTTTTTTTTTTTTGGAGAGGCTTTTGCTGTAGGGTGCGTGCACTCGCCAGAAAGACAGAGAGGGACAGAGAGACAGAAAGCGAGGAATCACCCCGGGGATGGCCACACCGCAATCCCTTCTCCATTCTCCTCTCATGATCTTGGGCATACATGTACATGTGCCCAGCGTGAGTTTAAACCACCGAGTCTGGACTCAAAGTGTGATCTACTACATGGGAGTCCAGTGACATAGCCATTATGCCAACTTCTGGTCCTCAGAAATTTCTTAATTAGTAATCCTACTTCCTGTTTGACATTGTTCTGTCCTGTAGCCTCCTGTTCTATTTATTTATTTTTTAAAAATAAATTTGCTATAGGGTATGTTTACTTGCTAGAGAGAGAAAAAGTGAGAAAACATTTCCCAGGGAAGATAGCCACACCACAGTCCCCTCTTCTCTATTCTTTGGTGTTTGGGCATGCATGCATGTGCTCCCAGCCTGTTTTTCAAGCCACCAGTGTCCAGGACGTGAACTGCGCAGTTGACTATATGGAATTCAGCCGCTTTAACAACTACACCACTGGTTGGCCCTCGTGATTTGTTTAGTAGACTTTTTTAAACTCACATATATCATACGGAATTGCGTATGTTTCCTCAAATGCAAAGGACATTGCTGTAACTTTTGCTTGAAATGCCCTTTTCACTTGGTTTGCCTCGCTGACTATCCCATTCGTTCTTCAAGATTCACTGCAGATGTTTTTGTTACTTTCCCTGTCTTCTCTTTCTCAAGATTGAATAGGCAACCTTTTTCCTACTTCCCCTAAATTGGGTCCTTTTATCCTTATCTGTCAGCTGCATTAGACTGTAAAGAAGTTTCTAGAAAACAGTAACTGTGTGTTTTATCTATCCTCAGAATCTAACTATGGTGTCTCTTAAGAAACTCTACGAATGTACTGTAAATTATCTTATAGAATAAAAGATGAAGAAAAATGAATTAATGTAATCCTAAAATTTCTAATGGATCATATCGATTCTTTTGTTTTCCTTAACAACTTAACATTCCTACAATTTTCTACTTAGGTCTCATTACCGTATTTCAGAGCTGTAGAAATGCTGGTTTCTATTTCTTAAGTTTCTTGACTCCACTTCTCCTTCACTAGTAAATTTTCAGAAGTCGCAAACACTGTTTTAATAAATAAGTTATATGTGTTGGACTTTGTATCATTGTATTTAGTACAGTTGTGAATTTGCCTACAATTTTTCCTAATTTTTTATAAATTTTATAATTAGACTATCCTATCTTTAGGTGAAATTTAATATTTGTCACCAGAGAATATTATCTATCCTCTGTGCCTAGTTTGAATAACTCCTTTTCACCCTCAGAATTCACCCTTCTAGAAATCTACCAAATGGTTATGCATCTTTGAGTGATAAAAATGAAACTTGGGGCCTGCCCCAAACCCGAGTTGTTAAGGATGCTGGATCACCCACATAGCTGATGACAGTTTGAATTTCCACCCCAGCAGCTTGAAAAACATGTCAGGTACATGTGTGTGCTTGCCCCAAAACTCAGCAGGATGGAGACATGGAAGAGAAGGGATTCGGCATAACCGTGACCCCATGTGGGAGGGGTGTGCTTTCACTTCTCTCCTCTGTTTCTCTCTGTCAAACAAACATACCCTCGGCAAGTAAAGAATAAAAGGAACCTCTGGTATTTCTTGGAGGAAAAGATAATTAGGTATTATTCTGAGATTCATTACCATTATACAAAGAGAAATAAGAATCTGATTATATTGAATACATAATCTCGAAGATACCATTCTTTTTTTTTTAAGAATTATTTTATTGAACTTTATTTAGTTATTTATTTTAATTTGACCAGAGAGAGGGGGAGAGAGAGAGAGAGAGAGAGAGAGAGAGAGCAAGCCACCAGGTCCAGGATCAAACTGGGTCAGCCATGTGGGAGTCCAGTGCCCTTAACCACCATGCCACCTGCTGGCCCTGATACCATTCTTTTTGAAAAATGAAATATTTAGTGATTTGATCAAATATCCAGCATGGTTTCAGTTATCTTTTAAAAAAATTTGTTTGTTGTTGTTATAGGGTTGAGTGTGTTTGCCAGAGAGAGAGAGAGAAAGAGAAAGACAGACAGAGACAGAAAGGGAAAGCAATAAATCACTACCCTCCCTCCCTCCCCACCCCCCGCCCCTGGAAGAAAGACTACACCATCTCTTCCATCCTCTCTGGATTTTGGACATGCACACACATGAGCCTGACATGCTTTTCAAGCCATCTTGTCTGAGACTTGAACTGCAAAGTCGGCTGTGAGGGATCATAATCACCAAGCCACTGGCTGTCCCTCCATATTCAGTTCTTAGTCTCTTTAGTATCGTCTGTAGCTGTTCTTGAATTCCTAGTATTCTGTTTTGGAATCAAACATCATGTAGAACAGTGGTTTGAAGCCTGTACTATTGACTCTGCCAACCCATGATGAAATTTTTATTGGCCTGGTATACAGTGAGAATAATGGTGGGAGTTTTTATCTTAACCTAATTTAGTGCATCGAAAAGACTGGCCTTTAATCAATATTATGTGTTTGTAGAATGTGTACTATATCAGGCTGTGTATGAGTAAAAGGGCCTGCATATGGGTAGGCAAAACTAAAATAGTTCTTGACATGATCAAGTTTTTAGAGCAGTGAAGACAAATATTAAATAATTTTGCAGGACCAGCCAGTGGCGTGGTAGTCAAGGTGACTGGATCCCACATGGCAGAATGTGAAGAGTTCTGGATCCAGCGGCTTAGAGACACACTGACCTTGCACACACATACACGTGTATGTATGTGTGTGTGTGTATGTGTGTGTGTGTCCAAAAATCCCAAGAAGAGAATGGAGTAGAAGGGACTGTGGTATGACCATTCCCCCAAGGGGGTGCTTTTTCACTACCAACCCCAGTCTGTCTCCAGTGAGTGTATGTGCCCTATAGCAAATTAAAAAAAAAGAGGATATTTTAATTCATATTATTGCTGGGCCAGCCTGTGGCATGGTGATTAAGGTAATTGGATCCCACATGACTGACTGCACCATTTGAGTCTTAGACCTCGTGGCTTGAGAAACATTGCCTGGCATGTGTGCCCAAAACCCTAAGGAATCATGGTGTCACCTTTCCTGCGGGGGTGGGGGGAGTACTTTCTCACTTTCCTTCTCTCTGGTGAGCACACACGTCCCAAAACAAATCAACAAAAGAAGATATTAATGCTTCTATTCCACATTGTTCAGGCAGTATAAGCCAGTGTACTAAGTAAAAATTACAATTAGAAGGTACATGGGGCCAGCAGGTAACATGGTGGTTAGGCGCTGGATCCCAAATAGCTGACTGCATTTTGGGTCCCGGACCTGGCAGCTTGAAAAACATGCCAGGCACATGTTCAAGGGCCCAAAATCCCTAGAAGAGAATGGAGGAGAAGGAATTGTGGTGTGACCAACCCCCGCTTGGAAATGATTTCTCACTTTTCTTCTCTGTCTCTCTCCAGTGAGTGCATGTGCCCTATGGCAAAAATCTAAAAGAAAGATGATACAAAATTTTCATATTCATAGATAAAGAATAGTTTGTATTCAAAATCCAAAAAAAACTTTATAAAAGTAATAAATTATCTATATAGCTAGCTATAAGAGAAAGTTTTACAGATCTGTTGTTTCTATACACAGAAACAAAAGTTTAAAAACATTTAATAAATACTTTTATAACAGCTGCAAATATCAGGTACCTAGGAATAATTGTCAAAGACCCATATTATGAAATTGTTTTAAATGGTTTTATTGAAGAGCTTTAAGCAAAGAGCTATCATTTTATTGGTGGGAAGACTTGTTTTAGTAAAAATATTATTTTTACTTAAATTTACCTATAAGTTAACACCAATCAAAATCCAAACAAGGAGGGCCGGCAGGTGGCATGGTAGCTAAAGATGCTGGACTCCCATATGGCTGAGCGCATTTGAGTCTCAGACCTGGCAGTTTGTTTTCTCACATTTTCTTTCTCTGTCTCTCTGGTCAAATTAAAACAAACAAACAAACAAACAAAAATAATAATGAAGTTATTTTATAATTCTTTTTTTTTTTTTTTTTGGAGAGGTTTTCACTATAGGGCACGTGCGCTCACCAGACAGACAGAGAGAGACATAGAGACAGAAAGTGAGAAATCACCCCCCAGGGGGGATGGTCACACCGCAATCCCTTCTCCTCCTTCTCCTCTCGGGATCTTGGGCACGCGCCGGCGTGAGTTTTAAGCCACTGGGTCCGGGACGCGAACCGCAGTCGACTACGTGGGAGTCCAGCGACATAGCCACTACGCTAACTGCTGGTTCCCTATAATTCTTTAAAAAAAATTCAAACAAGGTTTTTTAAGAAATGTAAGAAGCTGATTCTGTAGCTCACTTAGAAGAGCAATGACTGACTCAAGAAGAACTAAGAAATTCAAAAGAAATGTTTGAATAATAAAATGAGGGGCTTACTAGCAGATCACCTCATCAGAGCTTATCAGAAGGGAACAGTAATGAGACTGGCACTGGGACAGAGTGCCAGTAACCAATAAAACAGAAACAGAGGAGTCTAGAAATATAGTATGCACATGTGCAAACTTGGCATGTCATGAAGAAGGCATTGCAGATCTGTGTGGGATTGGACTAATTGGTTATCCATAAGAAAATAAAAATAATTTCGATTCCTATTTCATACTAGAGTCAAAATCAATTTTGAGTGTATCAAAGTATTAAATGTGAAAGGTAAACCTTTTGAATAACATACTGTTTTTTGTTAAGAAAGATTTTATTAACCAGTACTGTCAAATATGACTACGTTAAGATTAAGGTTTAGAGGGACCAGCAGTTAGCGTAATGGCTATGTCGCTGGACTCCCACGTAGTCGACCACAGTTCGAGTCCCGGACCCGGTGGCTTAAACTCACGCCGGGCGCGTGTGCGTGTGTGCCCAAGATCCCGAGAGGAGAATGGAGGAGAAGGGATTGCGGCATGGCCATCCCCCCTGGGGGGTGATTTCCTGCTTTCTGTCTCTCTGTCTCTCTCTGTCTGTCTGGCGAGCGCACGTGCCCTATAGCAAAAACCTCTCCAAAAAAAAAAAAAAGATTAAGGTTTAGAAGTAAATGCCATAAAGAGAACTCTCTCTCTCTCTCTCTTTTTTTTTTTTTAAAGGGAGATTTTTTGCTATAGGGTGTGTGTGCTTGTCAGAGATAGAGAGAAAAACAGAGAGACAGTAATTGAGAGATTACCCCCTGAGGTGATGGCCACACCACAATCTCTTCTCCATTTTCCCCTCAGAATTTTGGGCACACACACACGCCCTGCATGAGTTTAAGCCTTTGGTCTGGACTCAATCACAGTCAACTACATGGTAGTCCAGCGACATAACCATTCTGACATATGCTGGTCCCAAAGAAAACCCTTTTAATACATTTTTCAGTAAGAAACCAGGATTGGATTTTGTTTTAAGGTAGAAATTATGGAACGTTTTTCTATGTTGGCAGAACAATTCAAAGGAACATTATTTTAATAATAGTTTTTTCCTCTGATAAACTATCTTTTATCACCTACCCAGTTGCTCCTGCCTAAAACTTGGAGTCATTTTTGTTCCCTTTCTCTTTTGCTTCTTTCCTGTATCCAATCCATCACCAAGTTGAAGTTGTCAATCTAATTTTAAAATATTTTACTGAATCCATCTATACATCTCTTCATGTAGATATGGACCATGTCTAGAGTGGGCCACTGCTGTACCCTCCTCGTGTCTTTTTTCTTCTTATGTTTGTTGATTTCTCCCATGAGAGGTGAGAGTGGAGGGAGGGAGGCACTCACTCCCAGCAGAGACTTTATGCCACAGTCCACCCCTAGCCTCAGCCAGCCCAGATTATAGGCATGTGTGTGCCTACCTAGCATGTATAGGGAGACCTCAGGACACAAGCCCAGGACCTTCCCATGCAGGATCAGCAGAATGCTGTGATCACAGTGCTGCTGAGGCTGGCCCCTACTAGTGTCTTCAGTGGTTTTCTGACCTCCACACCTTTCCCATATAATCCATTCTCTACAAAGCAGATGAAGTGCTCTTTTACAAATATTTGTCAGATTATTTTACACTCCAGCTTTGAAATCTTTCAATGTTTCCTATCATGTTTGAAATAAAATCTAGGATTTTTACCTGGCCTACATGATTGGACCTCTGTCTCTCTCTTTGACCTCATGTCACATCCCCCTCTCTTTCACTAACTATTTGAGTCTTGATTCACCAAGTTCTTTTCCACTTGAAGACCTTTGCACTTGATATTCCCATTCTGTGGAACACTGTTCTCTAGCTCAAAAGGCAGAGCTGGCTCACTTTTAGAATCAAATTTCTATTTAAGTGTCACCTCCCCCAGACAGGCTTCTCTAATCATTCTAATAGGGGCCTTCATCATACCATCCCATTGTCTTGCTTTAGATGCTTCATAACATTTTTAACCATATGAAATTTTAGTATTTATCTGCTTCCTTATGTTGCTATTGTGAGTCTTCCCCACTAAAATGTAGGCTTTGTAACAGCAGTAACCTTGTCACTTTTTAAAGCAGTATGTCCTCAGCTCCTAAAATAGCACCAGGCACATATAGGTATTTGTTCAGTGAATGAATGAATGAATGAATGAATGAGTGAGGAAAAAAAAACTACCTAGGATTTATTGATATGTACTCTTTGATCGTGGAGATAATTATATTTTAAATGCATGGAAATGGAGATCATTTTTTAAATGATAAGTATACAGTTTTTCCCAGAAATTAAAACTACACTGTAAAGTACAATTGATTGTTCAGAACTTGAATATAACTTTGTGTATATTATATGTGTAGTTTACAAAAGGGTAGAACTATGAAAACAATCTTTTAACATTATTATTAATAAATCTTTTTATTATCATTAAAACAGTTTTTAGTGCCTGTTGTAGGTCAGTTAGTAAAGTTTACTTTGACAGTTTCAGAACTTTTTAAAAATGTTTGTCTACTTAGCAAGTGAAATATGAAATATATCTATTTAAAATGCCAAAAATAGGATTATACTAAACAACTATACTTTTATCTTTTCCCAGGATATTATTGCTGGATTCCTATATACCCTTTTAATCTTAGCTGTCTTCTATCCATTTGTGGACCTGATTGACAACTTCAACCAAACTCACAAATATGCTCCATTATTCATCATTGGGCTTCATTTAGCTTTGGGGATCTTTTCTTTCACTCTTGACACCTGGAGCACATCCCGAGGAGACACAGCCGAGATTCTAGGAAGTGGTGCTGGAATTGCATGTGGATCTCATGTTTCTTACAACATGGGTCTAATATTAGATCCTTCTCTAGATACATTACCTTTAGCTATGCCCCCCATTACTGTGACTCTGATTGGAAAAGCCATATTGCGGGTTCTCATAGGGATGGTGGTTGTACTCATAGTCAGAGATATAATGAAAAAGATCACCATTCCTTTAGCCTGTAAAATCTTCAAAATACCATGTGATGATATTCGAAAAGCAAGACAACACATGGAAGTTGAACTTCCTTACCGGTATATTACCTATGGAACGGTTGGTTTCTCCATCACATGTCTGGTTCCTTACATATTTTCCTTTATTGGTATCTCTTGATGGAGAAATATTTTTTATTAAAGAAAGGTGTCGGTTACTGATATATAAAAATATATTCTAGTAAAAGCCAGATCAGAGTTAGGCTTTTGCAGGAATTTAACTTAAATAATTATTTAAGTAAATTCGTAAGAGTCAGTGCATTTTATCATTGCACATTCAAATATTTTAGGTGAACTGAACTTTTTCAGTATTGAGAAAATGATAAGTATCCATTTAGAATGTCCATGTAATATTTGAAGAATTTTGTGCTGTTATCGATTCAGGTTATATATAATATATATTAAGGTATATAATATGCAATTTTATATCTAGTATATGTTATATATAAAATAATATGCCTAAGTTTTTTTTTAACCACGGGGGTGTATTATAAAATCAATAATAATATGCAAACAATTGTGCCTGTGTATTTGGACTTAATACAGGTATGTCATTATTAACAAATATAGTTAACATATATTTACTATGGGAGCCATTTCCTAATTGAATTGCATAACCACTAGAGCAGGATTCCTATGCTACCACATGTTGATTTACTGCCTCTCTTTACACTGCCATCACCTTTCCTGTTACCCATGATGTTGGACATGGGGGGCGTTTTCAATGGACCAAATTTTTAGAAAAATTCATTTTCAATTTTTTTTCTTTGTCTTTTTTCCCCTTAAGTTCTGTACACTGTATTGAATGTACTTTATTTGCAACTGTTCTGGATATCATTTTAATAAGTCAGGTACTGAATTTTATTGCTTGCTAATTGTGCCTTTTTGTTGCTGAATTAAGAAATGCCATGTATACTGTGATATAGAAATAAAATGTTAACTTTATCTTAAGTTACATATAATCAGGCCATTTTAAAAATAGAGGGATAGAAGTGAACACCCTTCACTCTTTAGCCATTTTTGAGGAAGAAATGTGGAATGGGCTAAACTTTCTCACTAATTTATTGAAAAGCTGAGTGGATAAGTATTTCCATTTTTGTAGGTATTTTTCTGTGCATTGTAAGTTATAGGAACAAGATATATTTTTTTGTACATTGTCTTGAATGTTTATACTGCTGGTAGATATTTCCAATGAGTGGAAATGTAGATGAAATTTATAGATGGGACAATGCACATGTAAACAAACATTTTTTCTAAATTATTTGGAAAAGATTAGATTTAGCACGTTCACTTTTAATACCCATTTATGAGCTACTTAAGGTAAATTCTATAATCTAAAAATAAGAATTTTCAATCCTATTATTTTTTTCAACTTCTTATTTTCACAGTGGAAAATTTGGGTATAATATTAAACTATTCTTTTGTCTGTCCGTGCCTTTATATTTTGAAGTGTGATTGTAATTAGGTTAACATTAAGTTAAGTTTATTTGTAGGTTTTTCATAAAGAAGAAAATTAGCTCTCCATATAAATGAACATCAGGTATGGAATTACTGATTTTAGTGCAATATCTATATGATTATACACAAGTATCACTTAAGATGTTTCTATTTTGGGCAGCATAACTATTTGAGCTCATATTTTTATAATTCCGACTGAGAATTTAGGGACATGGTAATTTTTTACCCAAACTGAGTCTGATAATTTTAAGTAAAGCAACTAAATTTGGGCCCTTTACCTACTAGGAAAAGGCAATTAGGAATATATCGGTACATTGGAAAATGTGAAAAGAGCTTTTTCTTTCTAAGTATGTGTTTAATGAATTGAATTTTAGGTTTCCATAGTTTGAGTTTTGCTATCCTATTAATTTTTGTGTCTAGGTTAAAATGTATTTGAAAGTATTTTATTTCTTTGTGTCTTATTATTTCCTGTCCGATGACAGTTCTATGCTAAATGTATTTTAAAATAAAAGCCAAATTCAAGATGGATGAAGATCATTTTGTTTTGTTTTGTTTGCCTTCTATGCATTTATCTTTGTATTATGTGGTAGAGATTTAAGAAATATATTTGTGATTTTTATTCTAGTGGGTTTTTCATCTGAAGCCTTTTGTTTAAAACCAAAGTCTGTATTTTAGCAATAGAAGACATTAAAAAAGTTATTTAAGGCTCAAACTGCTTTTTCACTCCATTTATGATCATTTCTAACATTGCACTTTTAGTAGAAAGTTTCACAGTATTTCTTTTAAAAACTTTATGCATAGGATCCAACAGGCAGCATGGTGATTAAGGGTGCTGGATTCCTACATAGCCGTCCATGGTTTGAGTCCTGGACCTGGTGGCTTGCTTTCCCACTTTCCCTCCCTCTCTCTTTTCTCACTCTATTCCTCTCTGGTCAAATTAAAATAAACAAATAAATAAATAAAGTTAAATAAATAAAATAATTCTTTAAGAAAAACTAAATGCATAAAAAAGTTTGAGTAAACTATGTGGCTAGTTTTTGCTGTTCTGTTAATGTCAGGAGTTTGATTTTAAGACTAGCAGAATAAAAACGTAGTAACTTTATTTTGTAATTTAAAAATACCATGATATGTGAATTGCAAAAACTAGTTCTGCTAAAACTCATTATAGACCTAATATAAAACAACTACTACAAGATTGATATATTTTATTTTCTGATTTTATTTACAGGGAATTTTTATTCAATTTGTCTTTCAAAGAGAACATAAAAATATTAATTCCAGGGACCAGCAGATGGAATAGATCACTGGACTCCCATGTAGTCAACCATGCTTCAAGTCGCAGATCTGGCGGCTTAAAACTCACACCAGGTGCAGATGTGTGCGTGCCCAAAATCCCACAAGGAGAGAGGAAGAAAAGGGATTGCAGTGTGCCCCCCCCCCCCCCCCCCCCCCCGTGCACATGCCATATAGCACAAATCTCTCTTTAAAAAAATTAAATAAAAATTAATTCCATGAAATGAAAAGAATTTAAAGCATAGTTCCCCCTCTTTCTTCCCCAACCTCTTCAAGGCAAGTTTTCACAAAACATTTAATGATCATGAGTAAATGCTGGGCCAGCTGGTGGCACAGTGCTTAAGGCAGCTGGATCCTGTGTGGCAGACTGGTTGGTGTTATGGACTCAACAACTTAAAAAACACAGCTGGCGCATGTGCGTGCATGGCCAGAATCACAAGTTAAGAAAGGAGAAGGGATTGCGGCGTGGCCATCCCCCCGGGGGATGATTTCTTACTTTTCTTCTCTCTCTCTGAGAGAGAGACAGAGAGACAGAAAGCAAGAAATCACCCCCCCGGGGGGATGGCCACGCCACAATCCCTTCTCCTTCCGTTCTCCTCTAGGTATCTTGGGCACACATGCACATGCGTCCAGCGTGAGTTTAAGCCACCAGGTCCAGGACACAAGTCGCAGTCGACTACATGGGAGTTCCGCGCCATAGCCATTACGCTAACTGCTGGTCCCTACTGTAGATTTTTAAAACCAAAATGTTTCATCTGGGAATCATCATTTTAAAAATTTAACTTTCTAGTTGAATTAGATTTTCTGAAAGGAGTTTTTGTTTGCTAAGATTTTTGAGGAAGGGAAGAGACAGCTGTTTGAGAAAAGGTCATTTAACACAGTAGATGTTAGTATACTGCATTTTTTGGGTCAAATTTTGGTATTCGAGTTTCTTTTGAAGTCTATATAAATCAAAAACTTATGCTTGAACATTTTTGTTACCGAATAAGTCATAAATAGCATAATAAAAAAGTTTTAACATATTAATTATAAAGGACATTTAGGGAAGCTCCTCATGGTCCAGACCACTACACATCTTTAGAAGGAAAACTGCTTTCCTTGTGAGACACACAGGAGGGAAAATTTAGAAAGGAAACATTTTTTCAAAATAAAGATGTTTGGGGCCGGCAGGTGGTGTGATGGTTAAGGTGGCTGGATTCCCACATGGCTGACTGAGGTTTGAGTCCTAGACCTGGCAGCTTGCTTTCTCACTTTCCTTCTCTCTCTCTGGTCAAGTTCAATAATAATAATAATAAACTAATGACAATGAATGAAGTTATATAAAGTAATTATTAAAATAAAGATGTTAAAGGAAGTAAACATTCATTTTTAAACCTCAGCTAGTTGACTTTCCCTAGTGTCTTTCCCCTGCCTCTTTTCTCCAGATAGAGAATCTACATCTGACCGGCAGCCACCTGTGAGCAGGATACAGTGTACTTTGACTCCTGTGCTGATCGCTCACCCTGAAAAGTCAGCGATGACGAAAGCTCTTTTGCTTATAAATATGAGAAACAAGTTCTTTCATTGCTCTAGAGAGTCTCTGAGAAATTTTTTTTCTTTTCATCTTTTTAGTTTTGGTGCACGTAGTAGGATATGACCAGCCATGTAACATTTGTTTTTTAAGGTTCTCTCAGCCCCCATTTTCTGAAAACCAAATAATTTTTTGAAGTTTCCTTTGTCACACAGTGACTTTTTTTTTCTTTTTAAAGGATTGTTTATTTATTTAATTCCATTTGTTGTTGTTAGGGCTTTAACTGCAGTTTGCCATGTGGAAATCCAGCACCTTTAACTACCATGTCACCTGTCAGCCCCAACGATTTCTTTAAAAAAATTTTTTTTTAATTTAATTTTTATTCATTTATTTTATCTTTTCATTTGACCAGAGAGAGAGAGAAAGCAAGCCTCCAGGTCTGGGACTCGAACTGTGGTCAACCATGTGGGAGTGTCCAGCGCCTTAAACCCCCACACCATCTGCTGGTCCCCAAGCCCCAACAATTTCTAATGAGATGATAACTTTTTTTTCCTTTAAAATTTTATATATTTATTTATTTATTTTGGAAAGGTTTTTGCTATAGGGCGCATGCGCTCGTCAGAAAGACTGAGACAGAGAGATAGCGAAAAATCACCCCCCACAGGGGGGATGGCCATGCAGGAATCCCTTCTTCTCCATTCTCCTCTTGGGATCTTGGGCACGCACACACATGCGCTCAGTGTGAGTTTAAGCCACCGGGTCCGGGACTCCAACCTCTGTCAACAACATGGTAGTCCAGCAATGTAGCTATTACACCAACTGCTGGTTCCTAAATTTTATCTATTTATCTTTAAAATTTTTGCTGTAGGGTATGTGCACTCACCAGAGAGACAGAGAAACAGGGAGCAAGAAATTACCCCCCAAGGGGGATGATTGCTCCACAATCCCTTCTCCATTCTCCTCTCGGGATCTAGGGCACGCACATGAACCCGCCCAGTGTGAGTTTGAAGCCACCAGGTCCAGAACTCAAACCGCGGTCGGCTATGTGGGAGTCCAGTGACATAATCATTACACTATTTGCTGGTCCTTCTTTTTCTTTAATTGACACAACATTATTACCTCTTTAGATTTGAGGTTTATCCCTTGTCCTAAATTAGGGGTCCTCTTAACCTGCAATTATTTAGGCACTCTTTTAAAATTTTCTGTCTTCATCTCTGTGATGTAAGTCCATGTGGAAAAGGGACTTGTGTAGTGTATCTGTTTACATCTGACTCTGGACACAGCAAGCATTCATTCTATTAATTTTTTTTTTTTTTTTTTTTTTTTGGGCGGGGAGCAAATAGTTTTTAATGTTTTTGGTTGTTATTTTTTTACAAACACACTGGAGAATCATGCAATGCTGCCAGCATTAGATGCAATCCTTGGCCACAAGTCTACGCACTTCCTTGCCACTGGTCCCGTGATGGCAGAACCTTTCCTTTTACCTTTGTTGTTCACTATGACCCCTGCATTATCTTCAAAATAAAGAAATACGCCATCTTTTCTCCGGTATGACTTTTGTTGTCGAATTACCACTGCTGGATGCACTTTCTTCCTGAGCTCTGGTTTGCTTTTCTTGATGGTGGCCATCACCATGTCACCCACGCCAGCAGCAGGAAGTCTGTTCAGCCGTCCCTTGATCCCCTTCACAGAGATGATATACAGATTTTTGGCTCCTGTGTTGTCAGCACAGTTGATCACAGTGCCTACTGGAAGACACAGGGAAATCCGGAACTTTGCCCCGGAGGACCCACCACGTCCTCACTTCGACATCTTGAATGCCGGAAAAAGACAGAAAGGCTATTAATACATGTTGAATGAATTACGTAATGAAGCAGTCACTAGAAAGGCTTTAATACATGCATTTTGCGGGGAGGGGAATTCTACAACGCATCAGTTTCGTAAAAAGATCAATGATTTTTTTAAAGTCAAAAATTGTTTAATAGCCTGCCTTTTACTTTTTAAAAGTTTGGGGTCAGCAGTTGGCATAATGGCTATGTTGCCAGACTATGTAGTTGACTGTTGTTCAAGTCCGGGACCCAGTGGCTTAAACTCACGCCGGATGCGTGTGCGTGCGTGCCCAAGATCCCAAGAGGAGAATGGAGGAGAAGGGATTGTGGCATGGCCATAACCCCCTTGAGAGGGTGATTTCTTCCTCTCTCTCTCTCTGTCGAGCGCATGCGCCCTACAGCAAAAACTTTTCAAAAAAAAAAAAAAAAGTTTGGGTTGTGGGGGCAGCAGATTATAAAGGACTTTGTGTGTTCTAACAGGAGAACTAACTTTCAAGATACTTGCTCTGGGATTTAAATCCAGGCACACTCTGGGAACAAAGTTAGTGTTATTTCTTGAATGTATTTCTTATCCTACCATTCTTAGAGATCATGGAATTTCCTCTGTGGATTGAGACCAGAACTATCCATGTACCATTAACCCCAGCTGCTGGACACGAGGAGCGTGGTGGGATAGCAAAGGTGTTTGCTGGCAGAAACAGAAACATCAGGAATTGTTCTGTATGTGTGAGGGATTCCACACCACACCCATAACCATCTGGTCTTTCTGATTCCATGTTATTCTCCGAAAGAAAACTCTTGACTCTTTCATTAGGTTGTCTGTTACCTATAAAATGAAAAGAGGGACCAGCAGTTAGTGTAATGGCTACGTTACTGGACTCCATGTAATCGATCGCGGTTCAAGTGTGCCCAAGATCCCGAGAGGAAAACGGAAGAGAAGGGATTGCGGCATGGCCATCTCCCCTGGGGGGGGGGGGGGTGATTTTTTGCTTTCTGTCTGTCTCTCTCTGTCTTTTTTTGGTGAATGCATGTGCCCTATAGCAAAACCCTCTCAAAAAAAAAAAAAAAAAAAAAAAAAAGATATGATGGGGACCAACAGGTGGCGGCGGGTGGTTAAGGTGCTGGACACTCCCGTATGACCAACCATGGTTCCAGTTTCGGATCTGATGACTTGCTTTCTCTCTCTCTCTCTCCCATCAAACTAAAATAAATGAACAAATAAATAAAGCTAAATAAATAATTCTTTAAAAAAAATAAAAAAGACATGATTGCCACACGTCTTAAAATTACCTTATAACTAACTCACAAGTTACTAGCCATTGTAAAGATAGCCTTTCTGTATGTCCTGTTCACCTGAAACTCCCATTCCAAAGAAGCCTTCTGTGACTTTACCGTAGCTGGTTTCATAAGTAGGGGGAGAATGGCAGAACTCTGTCACCGGAGCCTTTAAGGTGTTTCAGGTCATGGTATGTTACATCGTATTCTTACCCTTCCAAGTCTTGTCATTAGCTGGCTTCAGATTCTGGCCTTGCGAACAGCACTGCTACTCTAATCCTGACCCTGCCACTTGACGTACCTCTTGTTCATTCTTGTGACAGTTCTGGGATATAAAGTCCCTTCTCCACGAAGATGCTGGTGGCAAGCCAGCATTGACTTGCATGTTCCCAGTTTGTGTCTTTCCCCCCACAAGTAGACGCAGTGACAGGTTGAATCCGGTGTAGTATGAGTAAGAAGTGTGGAAACAGATGTCAGACTAGAGGTTCGTTTGGACTTTGTTTCTCTGACGCTGACTTGCCACGTCCTCCACTAGGCAGTAGGTCCGTCTTCCGTGATGGATGGTTTCCTCTTGTGTACAGTGAAGAGGTGGGACCTGATGTGCTCCAGGATTCCTTACAAAGTGAAAACTAAATAACTTCCCTGGGATCAAGAGCACAAAAGCAAAAGGAGCATTCTATTGTCTTTATTAGGATTCTGAAAGCTAACAAAGGAATTTTAATGGACTTTAGCTTAGGGAATAGAGTTGGGGTAGCATGTCTTTTTTTTGGGGGGAGGGGGGGAAGTTTTTGTTATAGGGTGTGTGCGCTTGCCAGAAAACAGAGAGACAGAGAGAAAGTGAGAAATCACCCCCCAGGGGGGGTTGACCACACCACAATCTCTTCTCCTCCATTCTCCTCTCAGGATCTTGGGCACGCACGCATACGCGCCTGGCGTAAGTTTAAGCTGCCAGGCCCGGGACTCAAACTGTGGGACTCGACTGCATGGGAGTCCAGCATCATAGCCATTATGCCAACTGCTGGTCCCAAGATAGCATGTCTTGTCCTTGAAGCAAACTCTCCGTTTTCCTGCCCATAAAAAGTTTGTATAGGGAACCAGCAGTTAGCGTAATGGCTACGTCACTGGACTCCCATGTAGTCGACTACAGTTCGCATCCCGGACCTGGTGGCTTAAAACTCACGCTGGGCACGTGTGCGTGCGTGCCCAAGATCCCGAGGGGAGAATGGAGGAGAAGGGATTGGCAGTGTGACCATCCCCCCTGGGGGGTGATTTCTCGCTTTCTGTCTCTCTGTCTCTCTCTGTCTGTCTAGTGAGCGCACGCGCCCTATAGCGAAAACCTCTTAAAAAAAAAAAAAGTTTGTATATACACCCCTCAAAGAAATTACAAGTTTTCCTCAAGAAAAACAATGAGGTAATCGCCTTAGAAGGGTCATAATATGAGATTATGGGTCAGACTGGCCTGGTGGTTAAGGAGGCTGGATTCCACGTGGTTGACTGTGCAGTTCAAGTCCTGAACCTGATAGCTTTAGACATATCCCAGGCATATTTGTATGCCCAAAATCCCGAAAGGAGGGAGAAATGGAGGAGAAGGGATTGCTGCATTACCATTCCCTATCGGAGGTGCTTTCTCACTTTTCCTCTCTCTCCCTCCCTCCATCTCTGTCTCTTTGGCAAAATTTAAAAAATAAGTTTTAAAAAAGGAGGTTACAAGTCTTCGTTACACTTTTGTTTGAATCACAAGGTTTAAAGTGACTGCTAGGTGTTACCTAATCCAACCTACTATCTAAATAGCGCTGCGCTAAAACTGCCCTAAACAGATACTTCTTTGTTTTAAAAAAAAAGGAGGGAGGGACATGGCAGAGACCAAAGACCTGGATGATCTGACCATTCATAAATCTTGCTCTGTGGCGATGGATATGTAAAGAAAAAAGAAGAAAGAAGAAGAAAAACTCTCAAGAAGGAACCTTAATCAGAACTAAAAGAAAAAATGAGGATGCTGAATAAAAAAGGTAAAACTCTACCTCATTATAAACATTAAAAACTCATATGACTGTTAAAGGGGCATGTTATATTTTGGAAAATAAGACCCTCGAGGGTCGGTCCTATAGCCTAGTGGTTAAGGGAGCTACATCCCACAGGCGGAATGCAATTTGAATCCTGTGGCTGGCAGCTCACACACATACCAGGCACATGTGCTTTTGTGCCTCAAATCTCAACAAGATGGATAAGTGGAGGAGAAGGGATTGTGGTGTAACCTTGTCCTGTTGGGAGGTATTTTCTCCCTCTTTCTCTCTCTCTGTATATCTCTGGTTAGAGCACGTACTTCTGGCAATTAAAAAAAAGAGAACCCTTGTAACAAATTAAAGATGAAAAATTGGAAAGCATATTATTAACTCAAAAGTTTTTTTTTTTTTAAATAAAGTAAGCAAACCCCAAAAAAATCACTACCTTCATTTATTAGAACATTTCTAGAGCATAACAGGGCTTATTGCAAAAAGACTTTTTTTTTGTATTTCATAAGTTCAATTAGAAAACATCAGGTTATCCTTGAAGGTAATCCACCTGTTTTCTTTCTTTTTTTATTTGCCAGAAAGTACATACACTTGCCAGAGAGCTCCTTTAACAACTAGTATTCTGATTTTTAAATGCAAAAATGCATCATGTTGGGACCAGCAGTCAGTGTAATGGCTATGTCGCTGGACTACCGGGTAGTCGACCGTGGTTCGAGTCCCGGACCCAGTGGCTTAAACTCACACCAGGCATGCGTGCCTAAGATCCCAAGAGGAGAATGGAGGAGAAGGGATTGTGACGTGGCCATCCCCCCGGGGGGAGATTTTTCCCTTTCTGTCTCTCTGTCTCTCTGTCTTTTTGGGGAGCGCATGTGCCCTATAGCAAAAAACCTCTCCTAAATAAATAGAAAAGGCATCATGTCTTTCCAGACAAACCAATAGTACAGCCACTATAAAAAGCAGTTGAGAAATTCTTCAAAAATTAAAAATAGGGACCAGCAGATGGTATGATGACTACATCTCTGGACTCCCATGTAGTTGACCACAGTTCGAGTCTTGGACCGGATGGCTTAAACTCAAGCCAGGCACATGTGCATGTGTGCCCAAAATCCTGAGAGGAGAATGGAGGAGAAGAGACTGCAGTGTGGTCATCACCCCCTGGGGGTGATTTCTTGCATTCTGTCTTTCTGTCTCTATCTCTGCAGCAAGCACACACATTGTATAGAAAAAAAAAAAAGTAAAAATAGAACTACAACATGATCCATCAATCTCAGTACTAGATTTTATTATAAGAATTTGAAATTAGTATGTTGAAGGTATCTGCATTTCCATGTTTATTGAAACATTATGCATGATAACCAAGTTACGAAATCCGTAAGTTGCTCTCGAGATGAATGGATAAAGAAAATGTGATATAATTACACAAAGGAATACTACTTAGCCTTTAAAAACAAGAAAATCATATTATGTGCCCTGTAGCAAAAACATCTCATAAAAAAGAACCCAAAGGGACCAGCAGATGGTGTAATGGTTATGTTGCTGAATTCCCACATAGTCATCTGTAGTTCAAATCATATACCCAGAGACTTAAAACTCCGATGCTGGGCGCATGTGCTTGTGTGCCCAAAATCCTGAGAGGAGGGTGGAGGAGAGGCGATTGTGGCATGGCCAACCCCCCGGGAGGATGATTCCTTGCTTTCTGTCTCTGTCTCTCTGTCTCTCCAGTGAGCACATACACCCTATAGCAAAAACCTCTCTCTAAACAAAAATAAATAACTCAAAGCTTGCTTAAAAAAAAAAATTTTTTTTTTTAAGTTTTTGATATAGGGACACGTGTGCTCACCAGAGAGAGAAAGAGAGAGTGAAAGTGAGAAATTCACCTCTCGGTGGGGATGGCCATGCCACAATTCTTTCTCCTCCATTCCCCCCTTGGAGTCTTGGGCACACACGCACACACATCTGATGGGATTCTTTAGCTGCTGGGTCTGGGACTCAAACCTCCATGCCACCTGCTGGCCCCTAAAGCATCTTTTAATCACTGCCATGTTGCCATCCTCTTCTGTTTTGCAGAAGTAATGATCATGAGTCCTGCCAGTCTGTTTTTTTTATTTCTGTGTACATGTCAGATTTCCATCATCAATATGTAATATTGAGTGTTGTTTTTAATTTAGTTGTTTACTCATGATAGAGTACGTGTGTGTTTGTGAAAGTAATAAAGAAAGCTATAGAGACGTGCGCTCTCCACAGGGTCTGGTCATGCCCTGATTCCTTCCTCCATTCCTTCGGCCACTGGATCTTGAGGATTTGAGCACAAGCCTCGTAGAGTGTTGTTTTCATTTACATCAAAGGTATAAGCCAAGAAATTGCTTTTCTTCACTTATCATTATATTTTTGAAATAGATCCATGTTGATAATTTATAGATCTAATTCATTTCATTACCTAGTATGAAGTATTTTGTCATAAAATTATACCACAGTAGATTTATCCATTCCTCTAGAATAGAGTTTAGATTTTTCAAAATTTTATTTAAGGGACCCAGCAGGTGGCGTGGTGGTTAAGGCACTGGACATTCCCACATGGCCGACCACGGTTCAAGTCCTGGACCTGGTGGCTTGCTTTTTCACTTTCTCTCTCTCTCTCTCTCTCTCTCTCTCTCTGTCTCTCTCTTGTCAAGTTAAAAAAAAAGAATGAATAAATGAGTGAATAAAATTAAAATAAATCTTTTAAAAAATTTTATTTAGGAACCAGCAGTTAGCGTAATGGCTATGTCGCTGGACTCCCACGTAGTCGACCGCGGTTCGCGTCTCGGACCCGGTGGCTTACAACTCACGCCGGGCGCATGTGCGTGTGTGCCCAAGATCCCGAGAGGAAAATGGAGGAGAAGGGATTGTGGCGTGAATCCCCCCTGGGGGGTGATTTCTCGCTTTCTGTCTCTATGTCTCTCTCTGTCTGTCTGGCGAGCGCACGCGCCCTATAGCGAAAAACCTCTCCAAAAAAAAAAAAAATTTTTTTTAAAGAATTAATAGAAGAGTAATTTTAGGTTCACAGTAAAAGTGAGCAAAAAGTACAGGGAATTCCCACTTGCCCCACCCCTACCCCCACACATACAGCCCCACTACCATCGACATCCTGCTTCCTGGTACATTTGTTATATGATGCATCATTGTCAGCTGAAGTCCATAGTTTATATCAAGGTTCATTTTATGTATTGTATGTTGTATGGACTTGACAAATGTAAAAGTACATGCATCCACAATAGTAGTTACATATGAAACACTTTCACTGCTTAAAACATTCCATATTCTAACTATATTTCCCTCCCTCCCTCCCCCAAGCCTCTGGCAACCATTGATAAATTTATCGTCTCCATAGTTTTGTATTTTTTTTTTTAAATTTGCTATGGGGTGGGTGCATTCACTGGAGAGAAAGAGAGAGGGAAAGTGAGAAAGCACCCCCTAGAATAGATGGCCATGCTGCAATCCCTTGTCCTTCATTTTCTTCTTGGTATTTTGGGCACACATTAATATGTACCGGCATGTTTTTCAAGCTGCCAAGTCCAGGATTCGAACCACACAGTTGGCCTTGTGGAATCTAGATGCCTGAACAGCCATACCACTGCCTGGCCCTAGTTTTTCCTCTTTAAGGATATATTATGGTTGGAATTATAATATAGTATGTAACATTTTCAGATTGGCTCCTCTCACTTAGTAATGTGTGTTTTTATATTAAAACAGTGTGCTTTAAAGTATAACACAGAGGGACCAGCAGTTGGTGTAATGGCTATGTCGCTGGACTCCCATGTAGTCGACTGCAGTTTGAGTCCTGGACCTGCTGGCTTAAACCCACACTAGGCGCATGTGCGTGCATGCCCAAGATGCTCAGAGGAGAATGGAGGAGAAGGGATTGTGGCGTGGCCATCCCCCCTGGGGAGTGATTTCTCACTTTCTGTCTCTCTGTCTCTCTCTGTCTGTCTGGTTAGCTCACATGCCCTATAGCAAAAACCTCTTGAAAGAAAGAAAGAAAGCACAACACAGAGCAAGCTTTTGTGTAATCTATGGACTATAGTTAATAATGTTCTAATATTGGCTCATCAGTTGTAATAAGTGTTTCACACTAATGCAAGATGTAAATAAGAGAAAATTGGGAAGAGAGGTGGTTTATGAGAATTTTCTGTATTTTCCCATCATTTTTTAAAAAGAACTATTTATTTATTTATTTATTTATTATTCATTCATTCAATTTGACCAGCGAGTGACACTGAGAGAGAGGGAAAGTGAGAAAGCAAGCCACCAGGTCTGGGACTCAAACCAGGGTTGGCCATGTGCGAGTGTCCCATTCCTTAACCACCACACCATCTGCTGGCCCCCCTCAATTTTTTTGTAAACCTAAAAACACATACAAACAAAAAAGTCTCAAGTGAGGGACCAGCCGTTAGCATAATGGTTATGTCACTGGATTCCCACGTAGTCGACCGTGGTTCGCATCCCGGACCCGGTGGCTTAAAACTCATGCCAGGCGCGTCTGTGTGCGTGTGCCCAAGATCCTGAGAGGAGAATGGAGGAGAAGGGATTGCAGTGTGGCCATCCTCTCTGGGGGGTGATTTCTCGCTTTCTTTCTCTCTGTCTGTCTCTGTCTGTCTGGTGAGCGCACGTGCCCTATAGCAAAAACCTCTAAAAAAAAAAATCTCAAGTGAATAAAGGTAGGGGGCTTTTTAAACTCAAAGTAGATCAAAGAACTAAAATTATAAAATTCTTAGAAGGAAACAGGATAAATCTTTTTGACCTTGGATTAGGCAATAATTTCTTAGATGTGAAATTAGCAACAAAAGAAAAAAATATGTAAGTTGGATTTCATCAAATTTAAAAACTTTTATGCCTCAAAGGAAAAGGGCATCATCAAGAAAGCAAGACAAGGGACCAGCAGTTAGCATAATGGCTATGTCATTGGACTCCCACATAGTCGACTGCGGTTCACGTCCCAGACCCTGTGGCTTAAAACTCACGTCGGGCGCGTGTGCGTGCATGCCCAAGATCCTGAGAGGAGAATGGAGGAGAAGGGATTGCGGAATGACCATCCCCCCCTGGGGGATGATTTCTCGCTTTCTGTCTCTCCGTCTTTCTCTGTCTGTCTGGTGAGCGCACACGTCCTATAGCAAAAACGTCTCCAAAAAAAAAAAAAAAAAAAAAAAAAAAGAAAAGAAAGACAATAATCCACAGAATGGGAGGAAAATATTTGCAATCCATGTATTTGATAAAATCTGTTATCGTATGGGCTCATTCACTGGTTTGTGACCTATATATATATTTATCTTCAGCAGTTTATACTATTGGGTTGTCAGAAACGTCATGATACATTTTTGCATAGAAATTTCCGACACCCCAATAGTTTAAAAGCTTTTTCTGATCATTTTGTAACTATTTCTTGTAGTGGATATTTATTGTTATTTTAATTTTTATAGTTTAAAACTAAAAATATATTAAATTTAGAAACTATAATTTACTGTAAGAATATCAGTAGTATGAGTTAATCGACCAGATCTGCTAATGTTCTTCATCATGTATTATAATATTTTATTTTTCCCTTTATTGCTGTTTTTCTTTAAAGAATTATTTATTAATTTTATTTATTCATTCATTTATTTTAATTTGACCAGAGAGAGATACATCGAGAGAAAGTGAGAAAGCAAGCCACCAGGTCCAGGACTTGAACCATGAACGGCCATATGGGAGTATCCAGCACCTTAACCACCATGCCACCTGCTGGTCCCTGCTGTGAGTTTTTTACTGAAATGAAATAATGTTTCATTCCATAGAAGGACTGTATTTTTGTTTGTTTGGTTGATTTTTTTAGAGAGATTTTTGTTGTACGAACTATATACTGTACCTAAGTACTTTAGTTCAGTAGGACAGCATGATGCTTTAGCTATTACTGACTTAATCCTGAATAATAATATTGATAAAGTTGGATTACATTTATTCTCAAGTATGAACTTCAAGAAGCTATCAGTATTTTATCAGTATAAATGCAAAAATACATTGTAAGATAATACCTACCAACTGAATTATAAAGAAGGCATGAGAACTAATTAATGTATTTTAGGCAGATAGTCTTTATTACTACCAATTCATCAAATAAAAGAACTACGTGAACAAAATATAGAACCTCAAGTATGTGAGCAAAGGTGGCAGAAACATAACTCGAAGTTGCTTCTTTTTTTTTTTTTTTGGAGAGGTTTTCGCTATAGGGCGCATGTGCTCGCCAGACAGAGAGGCAGAAAGCGAGAAATCACCCCCCAGGGGGGATGGCCACGCCGCAATCCCTTCTCCTCCGTTCTCCTCTTGGGATCTTGGGCACGCACGCACACGCGCCCGGCGTGAGTTTTAAACCACCGGGTCCGGGATGTGAACTGCGGTTGACTATGTGGGAGTCCAGCGACATAGCCATTACACCAACTGCTGGTCCCCGAAGTTGCTTCTTTTTGAAGTTTGTAGTATGAGAGAAAAAGAAAGACAAGCATCTCAGTAGGGTCTCAGGTTGAGATCCTCTCCCAGCCTTCCCAGCCAGCCAGGACCAAAGGCAGGTGCACATGCATTGGTGTGCATGGGTCAGCCAGGGCACAGAGCCCCCTGTCTTCCATATGGCCTCCAGCATTGCAGAACAGAATGCTATCACTGTAGCACCACAGCTGGGCCTCAAAGTGGCTATTAGAAATAAAAGGAATCAGGCCAGTGGCTATTAGAAATAAAAGGAATCGGGCCAGTTTGTGTGGTGATCCATCCGGCTGGATACTACATGGCCAACGTTGTGGTCAGAGTCCTGGGTTTCAACCTGGCAGCTTAAAAAAACACTCAGAGCACGTGTATCTGTGTGCTCAAAATCTTGAAAGGAGAAATGGAGAAGGAATTGCAGTCTCACCATCCACCATGTGGAGGCAGGAGGCACAGGGCAGGGCATGCTTTCTTGCTTTCCTTCTCTCAACCTCTTTCTGGTGAACACATGTACCCTCTAGCAATTTTTGTAAAGGAAGAAATAAAGGAAATTGGGCCAGCTGGTGATGTGGTGTTTAAGGTGGCTGGATCCCACATGGCCCACTGCGAGGCTTGAGTCCCAGACAGGGCAGCTTGAACACACCGGCCTGTGTGTGCGTGCCCAAAATCCCAAAAGAAAAGAAATAGAGAAGGGAATTGTGGCATGACCATCTCCAGTAGGGTTCCCTTCTGTCTCTATCTCTCTCCAGGGAGTGCCTGTGCCCTCTGGCATATTAAAAAGAAAAGAAAAAGAAAGAGAATTAAATTTTTAATTTAACTGAATGTCCAAGAAGTAGTAGGCTTCAGGGTGGGCTTAATTCACTGCTCTAAAGTCATGGAAATGGATAGTCGCTTTTGGAGAGGGTTCAGAATCTTTGCAAGACAGGTTTCATCTTATGGACAAACACCAAGCAACTGAGAGTGTTTTCCTGAAAACTATGTTGTGAAGAATTACTCATATTTTTCAGTAGGAGTGCTACAATGAGTTAATGACATCTGACAGAACAGAATGGAGAGGAGGTGGGAGACAAGAAGCCAATGCAGAGGTCTCTCAAATCCAAACTGAACGTGGGGAGAGTTCCCTGAAGAACAAAGGCTTTAACGCCAAAGGCAACTAGAAGGGTTCAGGATAAGGCAGACATGCACCTCTGCTTACCTTTAGGAGAGCAGTTTCAATAGTACTTGTGGTTGGACAATAGTCAGATGAGTTAAATGAAAAAAAGAACTGGAGATTGAGGTAGTAAGCACATTTCTGAGGTGCATAGGTTTATGAAATTGGTAATTACATGCCAGAACTGATTTTATTATGTCCAGTTGTTTTTGTTTTGTTTTGTTTTAATTTTATTTATTCATTCATTTATTTTTCTTTGAACAGAGAGAGACACAGAGAGAGAGAGAGAGGGAAAGTGAGGAAGCCACCAGGTCTAGGACTTGAACCGTGGTCGGCCATGTGGGAATGTTCAGCACCTTAACCACCACGCCACCTGCTGGCCCCTATATTCAGTTCTTTAAAAACCCACATTAAATCTAAGATTAGACTATATCTGAATCAGTAAAAATGTAAAACCTAAAGTAAACAATATCTACCAAATGATTATCGCCCCCTCATCTTAAGTAATAAGTTGTAGTGCCATTAATCTAACTTTTATCTCATTTTCATCAAAAAAACGAAGTGACCGTATTAGGCACTCACACGAAGTGAGTCTCAGTATGCCATGCTGCTCAGACTCAGAACCATGAGTCTCAGTCCGTCACGTCCTGATCAGAAGCGCCAGCATCACCTGAGAACTTGATAGAAATGCAAATTCCTGGGCCCCATTGCAGACTTACTTAATCAAAAGTTTGGGGACCAAGACAGCGATGTGTTTAGTAAGCCCACGGGTCATTCAGATGCACACCCACATTATTGCATTGTAACAGCACTTTCTCATTAAATAAACCACATAGCTATTAAGTCACTAATCCACTTGGTCTGCTTGACCTAGATTCTCTCATGCCAAGCCCTTTCAAGTGGTCAGGATGGACTAAAAGTCTCTTAAGTGTATTATGGACCAGGCTGGCCAGCTGTGCCTATTTAAAAGCTCCAAGCTAGAAAAAAAGAACATTTTTTCCCAAAAAAAACTTCTTATGAAGTCAGTATTCTGCTCAAAAAGAGGACTTCCTCTCCCTAACCTCTCATTCATGGCTTGAACTTTGAAGTCTCCAGGCACCCCGGAGTACAACTGCTAACACATCAAAACTGCATACAGTAATTTTTGACATTTGTCTGTGAGGAACATACTGTTTCACTGAATTTTTACTTTCTACTCATTTGCAACACCTTTGCTGCAAAAATTCTTCCCTTTTTGTAACAGTTTATTTTTTCATCCATTATATTGCTCCATTATGTATCATGGGGCACTTCAAAACAGTCAGGCTCCTTATAAAGTTTTCTTCATCTGGAATACAGTCTTCTCTTGCCCAGTTCTCCCTTTCAGCCTTGTGTTATTTAAGGTCTTTATTTAAAAGTTATTAAAGTCTCGCTTCTGCATATATTATCAACCTGCTCTCAGAAAACAGACTAGCCAGTATTTGCATGTCATAGAACTGACTTTCCTGAACCTGTGCTCACTACCCAGAACTCGCTCCTGCTTTCTTTGTAGGCTGTGGTTTGGTCCTGGTTATTTCTGCTGGTCACCTTGTGTAATGGGCACGAAGCTGGAAGTGGCAACCTTGTATTGGCCAAGTCCGCCTGTGCAAGGGAGGAAGGTCTAAGACAGAACCCTACCATATAGACCAAGAATTTTTTTTTTTTTTTTAAGAATTATGTGATTTGGGACCAGCAGTTAGCATAATGGCTATGTCGCTGGACTCCCATGTAGTCGACCGTGGTTAGTATCCCGGACCCGGTGGTTAAAACTCACACCAGGCGCATGTGCATGTGTGCCCAAGATCCCAAGAGGAGAATGGAGGAAAAGGGATTGTGGTGTGGCGTGGCCATCCCCCCTGGGGGGTGATTTCTCACTTTCTGTCTCTCTGTCTCTGTCTGTCTTTCTGGTGAGCACACGTGCCTTATAGCAAAAAAAGAAAAAAGAACTGTGTGATTTGAGAGGACCAGCAGTTGGTGTAATGGCTATGTCACTGGACTCCCACATACTTGACTACGGTTCAGGTGCCAGACTTGGGGCTTAAACTCACGCCGGGTGCCTGTGTGTGTGCATGCGCATGCTTGCCCAAGATCCTGAGAAGAGAATGGAGGAGAAGGGATTGCAGTGTGGCCATTCCCCCGGGGGGTGATTCCTCGCTTTCTGTCTCTGTATCTCTATTTTTCTGGTGAGCGTACACGCCCTATAGCAAAAACCTCTCAAAAAAAAAAAATAATAATTTGTGATTTGAAGGGGCCAGAGAGTGGTGCAGCAGTAACACAACACTCTGCGAGCCTGACCCAGATGGGAAGTTCTGGGTTTGCTCTCTGAGACCTCCCTGTTCATGCCAAGTGTCCATGTCCATGATCCTGGCTGGCTGGAAGGCTGGGGTAGGATTATAGCATGAAGACCCTGTTAGGTGCCTCCCTCTTCTCATTCTCTCTCTCTCTGTGTCTCTCTTGTCATGGAAGAAATAAGTAAATAAACTTAAAAAAAATAGATCATCAGAAAAGCCATAATGTCATTTTTCTATGCAAAAATGTGCCATGACTTTTCTGATGACCCAGTAATTGTGTGATTTCATATTGGTAAAACTGGCCAAGAACCTTGATTTTTTTCAATGTTTTTAAAATAAAAGATTAAAAATGCTGTTTAATAATCAACATTTATTTATAATAACAATTATGGAATTGGTTAATCTGCACCATCAATTTCAAGGCATTTCTTATAAGCCTTAAGAATGGTATCTTTTGGGGAGGCTGACAGGTGGCATGGTGGTTAAGGCACTGGACTCCCACATGGCTAACCACAGTTCAAGTCCCAGACCTAGTGGCTTGCTTTCTCTCTCTCGTCAAATTGAATAATAATAATTAATAAATAAAAATAAAATAAAATTATTATTTTTTTTAAAAAAAATCGTATCTTTGGGGCCAGAAGATGGCATAGTGATTGAAGTGTTGGATTCCCACATGGCCAATGACTGTTTGAATTCCAGACCTGGTGGCTTGAAACTCACACCAGATACATGTGCACGTGTGCCCAAGATCTAAGGAGGAGAATGGAGGATGGCGGATTGTGGCATGGCCATCCTCCTTGTGTGTGTGTGTGTGTGTGTGTGTGTGTGTGATTTCTTACTGTCTCTCTCCCCAGTGAGTGCATGCAACCTATGGCAAAAAACTACGAAAAAAAAAATACTATTCATAGGAAGCAAGATCCTATATGGCCAATTGTGGTTTGAATCCCACTTCAGTAGATTGAAAAACATTGTGTGTGTGTTTTGCAATCCTTACAGGAAAGAGAAATATAGGGAAAAGTTTGTGGCATGACCTGGTCTTGAGGGTGCTTTATTTCTCTCCTCCCTCTCCCTCTCTCGTTCTCTCTCACCCTGGCAAACACGTACACTTTCTGGAAATTAGCAAAAATAATAATCTTTATAAATCATTTGGTTTGAAAAGAGAGAGGAAGAACATTTTAAAAAGCTCATATAAAACTACATCTAGTACATTCGTTGATGCATATTTAATAAACGTAATTTCTTCTAAATTGAACAACCAAAACTTCTCACTTCCTTCTAAATTCATCCAAATTTCCAAATCAGCATCTTGTTTTCTGCTATGTAAGCCTTCCTTGAAGTCCTAAACTTGGAATATTTTATTTTAAAGACATTTCTATTGCAGGATTAAAAACCCACTAATTAGTGCTATACTAATTAGAAAAGTGAAACAGCTGGAAAGAAACACATAACTCTCTTGTGCTTTTGCTGATTGGACTCCAGTGAAGAATCTCATTTGCTCAAGGACTCAGCAGAGCTCAGGAATATTTTTCCAGATCTAAGATAAATTAAGAAGAGGATGAAGACTTCCTTTTCAATTGTTAATTATTACGTACCAGTTCAAACAATAACTGTCTAAAATGTATTACTACCAGATTGGACTTAACCTCTGTTGCCAGACTTCACAATTTTTCCTGCTCAAAGAGAGCATGTCTAATAGATGATAATTTCCAGTATTATATACCTCCCGATGCATCATTAGGATTATAGATGGGAACTTAATCAAAAAATTTTACCTTCTTCAAAATTCAATATGGTGGCCGGCAGGTGGCTTGGTGGTTAAGGGCACTGGATTCCCACATGGCCAACTGCAGTTCAAGTCCTGGACCTGGCGGCTTGCTTTCTCTCCACCTCTCTCTCTCTTTCTCTTTCTCTCTCTCGCGCGCGTGAGTGAACACTGTCCTTCTCTGGTCAAATTAAAAAATAAACAAAGTTAAATGAAAAAAATTTTTAAAAAGCAACTCTCAATATGTAAATGTTTCTTTCACAAATAAGTTAAATACAAATTCTGAAAATAGAGATTGGCACGTCTTAAAAAGATCCTATGTCTGTATATGATATTTCTAAAATGTCAATCTCAATACTTTAATCTTAGAAGAGTGTTCTTGGTAGAATAAAAAATTGTATTTATATTATGAAATTTTTGTATTATGTGTAAAGCACAGAAGAGAGGAACAGTAGTTGTTTTTCCCAGAGAAAAAACACTTTCTTTGCAATTATTCAAAACCCTGTTGGACTTCTGCAAGATAAGGAATAACGTTAACAACTTACTTGCACTGTCCTTGATAGAGAAGTTCTAAAATTAATCAGTGGTGAGTTGTAAATTTTAATATTATCTACATGTTAGAATGATTGATTTATAGTTAAATGTCAGTCAAAATTAACCAGAATCTTTTGAGATGAAGTATTTGATTAACTTATATTTTAATTAGTTAAGTATTAAAAAGAAAGCCCTTTCTGATGAAAGTCTTTTAATATTTACATATATTTCATGACTTCGTAAATCCACTTTAATATTTCTTTGACAGTGAAGAGTCTCATCTCTGCTATAGTCCACATTAGCAATGGCAAGTGTTTTATGTGCTATTTAGTCTGTACAGAGGCCATCTTCTCAGTTCGGAGGCTGATTTTTCCTAAAAGGCAATCATGGCAAAGATTTCCATTTGGGTATATGACATATTGGTTTTGGTTTTACCACCTGCTGGCCCCTTTTTAATCATTTTTAAGTTTAAAGTTTTATGGTGTTCAGACTGTTGTGCAACCATGACCACCATCCATCTCCAGGATCTAGATAAATCCTAATAACACTTGGTCAAGTTCTGAAAAATAATACTGTTAATAAAAAATGCTGTTGGGACCAGCAGTTAACGTAATGGCTATGTTGCTGAACTCCCATGCAGCCGACCGCGGTTCAAGTCCCGGAACTGGTGGCTTAAACTCACACCGGGCGCGTGTGCATGCGTGCCCAAGATCCCGAGAGGAGAATGGAGAAGGGATTGCGGTGTGGCCATCCCCCCTGGGGGGTGATTTCTTGCTTTCTGTCTCTCTGTCTCTCTGTCTTTCTGGCAAACGCATGCACCCTATAGCAAAAACCTCTCAAAAAAATTAAAATTAAAAAAAATTAAAAATGCTGTTAATATTCTGATCTTCATTATATTCCACGCATAGGTTAATTTATAGACTTAAAACTTTCAAGCCAAGCACAATATATATCTTTCCATCTCATTCATTCACTCAACAAATATTTATTTATTTTCTGGCACTAGCAGATGATATCTTAGTTGGGGTGCTGGATTTCCACATGGCTGACTGAGGTTCACTGAGGTTCAAGTCCCAGACTTGGTGGCTTGAAAATCACAACAAATAAATAGATAGATAAATACACACATGTAAAGAGAAAAAGCTTATTTCTTTCATAAAAGTGAGAGACAGGGAGAGAGACAAGCACCTTGAAGAGGCATGATCCACCTCCAGCCTTCTCAGCTAGCCAGGATTGCGCGTGCAAACCCTCGGTGTTTACAGGTTAAATGGGGAACTGAACCTGTGATCTTCCCTATTGATCCAACATCACTTGAGCTTGAACAGCACGTAACTACCGTGCTACCCAGCTGACCTGACGATATTTATTGAGTACCTATTGCACAAGGAACTCTGCTGGGCACTAGAGGTGGAAGTGAACTAAAGTACTGTGTCTAGTATAATGGATCTTATGAAAGGGAGATAGAAGTGAAGCAAATAATTGCACAAATAAACGAAATTATGAAATTTTAAGTATTAGCAGGCACATGGTCATGGGGTGGGCATATATTTAACAATTTTTATTTAACCTAGGGGGTTTAGGAAGCCTTCCTTGAAGAAGTGATAACTGAGCTGACTCTGGAAAATACATCTAGGTTGCCTTCAGCAGCCGCCAACTGGCTTTGTACAGACCCTGAGCGTTTCTTAGCTTTGTCTCGGATATGCACCTTTTTTTTTTTTTTTTTTTTTTTTTGAGTAACAGTATATGGGGCCTTTCATTCATTTTATTTCCCAAGTAGGTCTTTTTTGTTTATAGGAAAGTTACTGATTTTTGTACATGAAATTTGTAACCAGCTGCTTTTAGGATTTTCTCACTGTTTTTGAGGAAGTGCATTCTCCAATTCTTGTACATTTTGCCTCAGACAATATGATACGAGGGGCCAACTCCTCAATTCAAATCTCAGACCTGGTGGCTGAAAACATGCCGGGTGGGTGTGCCTATTTGCCCAAAATCACAAGAGGAGAAGGGATTATGGCGTGGCCATTTCTCTGTGGGGGTGATTTCTCACTTTGCCTTTCTCTTTCTCTCTCTGGCAAGCACACGTGCTCTATGGCAAAAAAAAAAAAAAAACTGTAAAAAAGAAAAACAAAACAAAAAGCCCATTGTCAGTAACTCTTCATTTAGAAACTTTTCAAATAGATTTCACAATTCTGTTTTTAAATTTCAGTGTACTTGAATTTTTTTTTTTTTGAGAGATATTTTTGCTATAGGAAGAATGTGTTCACTCAAAAGACAGAGAGAGACAGAGAAACAGAAAGGAGAAATCACTCCTCAGGGGGATGGCCACGCCACAATCCCTTCTCCTCCATTCTCCTCTCGGGATTTTGGGCGTGCACGCACACGCGCCCGGCGTGAGTTTTAACCCACCAGGCCCGGGACTCAAACCACAGTCAACCACGTGAGAGTCCAGTTACATAACCATTACACCATCTGCTGGTCCCCAGTGTACTTGAATTTTTATAGGCAACAAATGTACATCATTTTCAGCAATAAAAAAATCACAGAATGGTGGGACCAGCAGTTAGTGTAATGGCTATGTCACTGGACTCCCACATAGTCGACCACGGTTTGCGTCCTGGATCCAGTGGCTTAAACTCATGCTGGGTGCATGCGTGCCCAAGATCCCGAGAGGAGAATGGAGGAGAAGGGATTGCGGCCTGGCCACCCCCTCCCGGGGGGTGATTTCTCACTTTTTGTCTCTCTGTCTCTCTCTCTCTGTCTGGCGAGCGCACGTGCCCTATAGCAAAAACCTCTCCAAAAAAAGAAAAAAAATCACAAAATGGCATAAACCTTTCCAAATATGTGCTTTCAAATTATACTTGCTTTTGATAAGCAATTACTTTTCATCCCTTCTTAAAAGGTCACAGTTACCATGAAGGAACAAAGTGTTCTTATTTATTTTCCCAGAACTATCAACATTGCGTTCTCCTGAGAGCCACTTGTTAACACAAGAAAGGTCAGAAATAAGGAAGTGGGAAACACTTTTGTTTTTTGTAAAAGAAAGTTGTATAATTTATCTTCACTTTGGTAGCTCTTGTATTTTGCCACCAAATACCCACTAGTTATATGAACATTTTCAAACCCATCATATAGATTAGTAAAAGTATTGTAAGAGTCAGTAGGTAGCATATTGATTTAGGCACTGGACTCCCACATGGCTGACCAAATTTGAGTCCCAGACTTGGTGGCTTGAGATTTATGCCAGGCATATGTGCATGTGTGCCAAGAGTCTAGAGGGGAGAGTGGAGGAGAAGGGATTGCAGCATGGCCATGTCCCCTGGAGGGTGATTTCTCACTTTCTCTCTGTCTTTCTCTGTGTCTCTGGTAAGCTCACGCACCCTGTAGCAAAAAAATCTCTCTTTTAAAGAGAGATTTTTTTACTACAGGGCACATGCACTCAGCAGAGAGATGGAGAGAAACAGAGAGACAGAAAGCAGGAAATCACCACTCCACCCCACTCCACAATTCCTTCACCAGTCTCCTTTCGGGATTTTGGGCATGCAAGCACATGCATCCAGCGTGAGAGTTTTAAACCACTGGGTCTGGGACTCAAACCACAGGTGATTACATAGGAGTTCAATGATGTAACCATCACTGCATTTGCTGGTCCCTTAAGTCTAATTTTTATTAAAACAACTAGAGTGATGATATCATGTTGGAATTTGTATAGCCTGGCTCCAACTTTCTTTTTATAAAAAGTTATCAGTGTGGGGCTGGCAGGTGGCATGGTGGTTGAAGCACTGGCCTCCCATATGGCTAACCACAGTTTGAGTCCTGGACCTGGTGGCTTGCTTTCTCACTTTTCCTTTCTCTCTCTCTGCTAAAATTAAAGAATAACAATAATAACAAATGGATTAAAATAAATAATTATTTTTTAAAGTTATCAGTGAAGAATCCAGTGACTTTATATCACATAGGTTATTAGTACTGTAATTATATTCCAGAAAATTAATTATTTTTTAAAGAATTATCTTATAGGGACCAGCAGTTAGCGTAATGGCTATGTCGCTGGACTCCCATGTAGTCGACTGCAGTTCAAGTCCTGGACCCGGTGGCTTAAACTCACGCCGGGTGCGTGTGCGTGCGTGCCCAAGATCCCGAGAGGAGAATGGAGGAGAAGGGATTGCGGCGTGGCCGTCCCCCCTGGGGGGGTGATTTCTCACTTTCTATCTCTCTGTCTCTCTCTGTCTGTCTGGCGAGCACATGCGCCCTATAGCAAAAACCTCTCAAAAAAAAAAAAAAAAAAAAAAAAAAAAGAAAAGAAAAAAGAAAAAAAGAATTATTTTATTTATTATTATTATTTTTCAAACATGCTCCAGGGCGTGTGAACTCACCAGAGACAGAGAGAGAGAAAGAGAAAGTGAGAAAGGAAGCCTCCAGGTCCAGGCCTCAAACCATTGTCGACCATTGTGGGAGTCCAGTACCTTAACCACCACACCACCTCCTAGCCCCTCTAGAAAATTAATTTAATTTGGGGCCAGCAGTTAGCGTAATGGCTATGTCGCTGGACTCCCATATAGTCAACCACAGTTCAAGTCCCAGACCTAGTGGCTTAAACTCACGCTGGGCGCGTGTACGTGTGTGCCCAAGATCTTGAGAGGAGAAGGGATTGTGGCATGGCCTTCCCCCCGGGGTGTGATTTCTTGCTTGCTTTCTGTCTCTCTGTCTTTCTGGTGAGCGCACATGCCCTATAGCAAAAACCTCTCCAAAAAAAAAAAAAAAAAAAAAAATTAAATTAATTTAATCAACATAATTACTCTGCCCTCCCTCCCCAAATCATAGATTTTTTTTTTTTTTGAGAGAGATTTTTGCTATAGGGTGCGTGCGCTCGCTAGAAAAACAGAGAGAGACAGAGAGATAGAAAGCGAGAAATCACCCCCCAGGGGGGATGACCACGCCACAACCCTTCTCCTCCATTCTCTTCTTGGGATCTTGGGCACTCATGCACATGCGCCCGGCATGAGTTTAAGCCACTGGGTCCGGGACTCGAACTGCAGTCAGCTACATGGGAGTTCAGTGACATAGCCATTACACTAACTTCTGGTCCCCCCAAAATCATAGATTTGTTTTCCCATAAAAATGGTTCTCATTAAAGAAATAATTTATAACTCTGAAATATCGCTTAATGAATTACAAGAAAGAAAAAACAGTGCTTACTATATCTCATTATTGACTCAGAATTTAGAGAACATAAGTTGAGACATAATTAGAACACTTTAACTTTCATCCAAATGAATGAGAACTTCCCACACTGCATAATTTGCTCTGGTACTTGTTTAACTTTTCCACAGTATTTTCTGAGCAGATTCCCTTTAGTACGTGTCAACTAAAGAATATATTTCAGTTTGTCTTTTCTTTTCTTTTAATTCTGTACATTATTTTAGCTATTTCTTTTTTTTTTTTTTTTTTTTTTTGAAGAGGTTTTTGCTATAGGTCGCGTGCACTCTCCAGGAAGACAGAGAGAGAGACAGAGAGATAGAAAGCGAGAAATCACTCCCCCATGGGGGATGGCCATGCTGCAATCCCTTCTCCTCCTTTCTCCTGTCGAGATCCTGGACACACACGCACACATGCCCAGCGTGAATTTAAGCCACTAGGTCCAGGACTCGAACTTGCGGTTGACTACACGGGAGTTCAGCGACATAGCCATTATGCTAACTGCTGGTCCCTATTTTAGCTATTTCAACTGTGGCCAGAAAGAAATGTTTTCCAGTGGTCTATATACTGTTTTTTTTAAAAAAATTATTATATATTTAATTTTATTTGTTATTATTATTATCATTATTATTTTAAAATCTGACCAGAAAGAGAATGGAAAACTGAGATAGCAGGTTACCAGGTCTGAGACTTGAACTGTGGTCCAGCCATGTGGAAGTCCAGTGCCCCAACCACTATATCACCTGCTGGTTCCCTGTGCCCTAACCACTACACCACCTGCTGGTCCCCTATACAGGTTTTTACTTTGAGTTTGCTGGGGTTTTTTAAGCTTTTGCTTTTCCTTATTAAACAAAAAGCCTCAGGAGAAAAAATTAAAAAACAAACTTGGGATTCTAAACATTTATCATTTAATTTAGTGAAATTATATAGAGTTGGATTGTGTGTCATTTAATTTTAAATATATCAGGGGAAAAGACTGCATCATATTCCAGATGCATAGATTTTTTTTTTTTTTTGGAGAGGTTTTTCCTATAGGGCACGTTCGCTTGTCAGAAAGACAGGTGGATTGACAGAGAGTGTGAAATCATCCCTGGGTGGATGGCCACACCACAATCCCTTCTCCATTCTCCTCTTGAGATCTTGGCCACGCACGCACGTGCACCCGGCATGAGGTTAAGCGCTGGGTCTGGGACTCGAACCACGGCTGACTGCGTTGGAGTCCAACAACATAACCATTATGCCATCTCCTGGTCCCTAGATGCATAGATTTTTTAAATACTCAACTAATAATGATTTTAGCCCTTTTTTTCCTATATAAGAGAGAGAGGAAAAAGAAGACAGAGCTAGGTAATTTCAACAGTGTCTTGCTATGTTGTTATCACACTGTCCCAACCTCCCAATTAACTAGGATTTCAAGTCTGCTCAACTATGCTTGGCATGCTCTCGTTGACTTGGGAACAGAACCTGGGTTTCCTGTGCAGCTTCCAACCTCCCAAGCAGTGGTGCTACTTGTGTGCCACTATGGCTGCTGGTTCAGTGATGTGTTTTTTTGTTTTATCATTCAATCACTGTATATCGTTAATGCAAGTGAAATGAATTTTCCCAACATGAATACACATTGTAGTAGTCTAGTTAAAGATATTCTCATACACATCAACAAATAATTTTCCACTTTTGTGTCACTTAAATGTTTCATTTCTTTCTTTTTTTCTTGATTCTCTTTCTCTCACTCTTCCCATTTCCCACCCTCCTCCCACACTGTCTCTAGTATCCACAATTGTTCTGTATGCTTTTATATCTTCCAATCTTTCAGTTTCTGCCATAGAGTGCAGATATTCAGTATATATTGAGTGGGGAAATACAATACCTCTCTTTCATAGTCTAGCTTGCTTACCTAGCAATAAATCTTCCATATTTGTCCACTTTCTATCAGATGCAGGATCTCATTGTGTTTTTTTATAGCTGAGTAATATCCCATAGTGTATATATGCCACACTTTTTCAATCCACTGTTTGTGGACATTTGGGTTGGTTTCATGTCTTAGCAATTGTGAATAATGCCACAATAAACTTGGATGTGCAAGTACTTTTCTAATTGAGTGTGTTCCTATTCTTTGTGTAGATACCCAGGAGTGGAATTGCTGGATCATATGGTAGTTCTATTTGTGGGTTTTGAGGAACCTCCATATTGTTCTCCACAGTGGCTGTAGTAATTTTCATTCCCACTGACAGTGTAGTCAGCCATATGAACTCCAGTTGCCTTAACCACCAAGCCATGGGTTGGCTTTTATTTATTAGCCATCTTTTATTTATTTTATTTATTTTTTAAGTAAAAAAAATGGCCTGGGGCATCAGGTGGCCTGGTGGTTAAGGTGTTGGACTCCCACATGGCCAGCCACAGTTCAAGTTCTGGACTTGGTGACTTGCTGCCTCACTCTCTCTGGTCAAATTTAAAAATGATAATAATAAATTAAATTAAAAAAAAAACTGCCAGTGAGTATGTTCACTTACCAGACAGAGAGACAGAAAGCACCCCCACACACAGGGCATGGTCATGCTGCAATCTTTTTACCTCCAGTCCTCCTCCCATCAGGATTTTGGGCATGCACACACGCACACATGCTTCTCAAGCAACCAAGGCTGGCACTTGAACCGTACAGTCAGCCATGTGGAATCCAGCTTTCTGTGCACAGTGCTTAACCACTGTGCTACAAGGCTGGCCCCAGAAAAAATATTTTTCATAAAATATTATTTACATCAACATATAATGGTTTAATATTATTAGTTAAAATATGTAAATACACATTTTACATTTTTTGTTTTAATTTCTAATACAGTAGATATACTAGGTATAACCCACATAAAAGCTCTTTGGGATCCCCAGTAAGAGAGTGTGTGTGTGTGTATGTGTGTGTGTGTGTATGTGTGAGAGGAGTTTAGATGGGATTTTACTGTATCAAGATCTTTGTGCCTACCCTCTTGAGTAGCTGGGACTACAGGTATATGCCACTGTACCCAGCTTTTTAGAGTGGGCCTGGAATAAAACCTGGGTCTCTCGTGTGACTTCAGCTTGTCAAGCAGCAGTGGCTAATGCATGCTACTGTGGCTGAGTGGGTCTTCAATTCCGAAGAGTATAGAGGACTCTGGGGACCAAAAAGTTTGAGAACCACTAGTCTAGAACACTCATCTTCCTTCATGTTCTTTCTCTCCTTCAGTATTACCACATTCTATCTTGTATACAGAATTTGTGTGCCTGTATTACCCCCCCCCACACACTTAAAGAGGTTAATTATATTCACCATAGTACTCAGTGGTGCTTTGCATATAATAGAGGCTCAATAACTATTGGGTCATCAGGAAACTCATGACCCATTTTTGCATAGAAAAACATAGGAAAGTGCGTCATGATTTTCCTGACGATCTAATATCAGCAGGATTTTAAAAACGAATGTTACTGTCCCAGTGTTTTTTCAGGTTTGCTCTCTTTTTCAAGTTCATCTTTGACTGTTCATCTTGGTTTTTTGTTTGTTTGTTTATAAATTTGCTACAGGGCACATATGCTCTCTGGAGAGAGAGTGAGAAAGCATCCTCCAAGATAGAGCCACAACTCAGTCCCTTCTCCATACTCCTCTTGGGACTTTGGACACCCCTGAGCATGTACCTAGCGTGTTTCCCAAGCTCTGGGTCTGGAACTTGAACCCCTCAGTTGGCCATGTGGGATCCAGTCTCATTAACCTCCATGACACCAGATTTCCCTCTGCTGTTCTTTATAGGGAAAATAAACTCATCATTTTCCTTTCATCACTAAAATTTCTCAGATGCATATTTTCCCCTCGACATTATGTCAAGTATAGCGACTAATCCAGAGTAGAGACCTGGGGAGGAAAACAGGCCAGGAATTCAGTTTTGCATCTTCCTAACATGCACATGAATCTTACAGGACTTACCACATTCTTCCTGCTCAAGTGTCTATGGAGCAGGTGTAAACACACGCCTATGTTCATGCTCATGTGTTTATCCTACTATCACCTTATCTTCCAAGAACGCAGCCGATAAACAGGTACGACACCTCTATCTGTGTTCACGCTCACGCCTTTATTCCACCTACCACCCATCTCCCATTGACTCAGGGTCACACCTTTGCAGTCAGGTTGACTGCCTCCTGTTCCCACATGCTCTTTCTCAGTGTTATTCTCTCTGCACTGGTCACTCCTACTACCTGGCTAGATGTTATCTATCATTTAGCCCCAATTTAGGCCCCATAGTCTCTGTATACTTTAATCTTTAATCTCATATAATCATAACAAACAGGTACCCAGAACTGTCAGACACTGAGCTAGAAATGGGCGATAAAGAACTGAATCAGGGCCAGCCTCAAAGCCTAATGGTTAGGGGAGTCAGATCCCACATGACTGACCATGGTTTTTGAGTCCTGACTCCAGTGGCTTGAAAAACACCAGGACACATGTGTGTACATGCCTAAAACCTGTATAGGATGAAGAAATGGAGAAGAAGGAATTGCAACATGACCACACCCATTGGGCAGTGTTCCCCCGTCTCTAGCAATTAAGAAAAAAAAAATGAATTGAATCATACACAGTCCCTGTTCTCTTCAGGAATGTATCCAACAGGGCAGATAGACGTGACCATAGTGAACATTATGTTCCGAGCATTTTAAACAAAAAATTTTAAATCTTTTTTTTTCCCCCCACACAAAAGAGAGTGTGTGCCTGCACACAAGGTGGAGGGTGCGGTCCACAGGGCCTTATCATGCTGATCCCTCTCCCAAACCCTCCAGCTTGTTAGGATCTTGGGCACGCACGTACCTGGGTGTGTTCAGGTCAACTCAGGTCTGAACCCACGTTTGGCAATGCTGCTTCCAGCACTGCAGATCAGTACGCTGCTGTCTGTGCCACTGAGGCTGAACCTATTGTGAGCACCTCAAATGCATTATCTCATGTGGTTCTAGTAGTAACCCTCTCAGGTCAGCAACCCTATTGCTCCCGCCTAAGACGTGAAGTAGCTGAATGCTGAGTGGATATGAAGCCTGCTCTGGGACATCTCCTGAAGAACTAGAGTCTTTAGATCCTCGAAGCTGGCGGTCTTAATCACTCTTGTAAAGCATCCCAACTGAAATAGAATCAGAGTACAATGGGCAAAGTGACTAGGTGCAAAGCAAAAAAAAAAAAAAAAAAAAAAGCCTTTGTTCCTGGGAGGCAGGAGAAGGTAGGACTGTAAGAGAAAGTTTTGTTTCCTTCTGCACAGCCACACACACAACACACACACACACTCTCACTTTTTCTCTCTCTCTGGTAAGTTACATGCCCTATAGCAAATTAAAATAATAAGAATAAAAATAAATAAGATTAAATAAAAATTTCTTTTTTTTTTTGGAGAGGTTTTCACTATAGGGTGCGTGCACTCGCCAGACAGACAGAGAGAGACATAGAGACAGAAAGTGAGAAATCGCCCCCCAGGGGGGATGGTCATGCCACAATCCCTTCTCTTCCATTCTCCTCTTGGGATCTTGGGCACTCACGCACACGCGCCTGGCGAGAGTTTTAAGCCACCGGGTCTGGGACGCGAACCACGGTCGACTACGTGGGAGTCCAGCGACATAGCCATTATGCTAACTGCTGGTTCCCAATAAAAAAATTCTTTAAAAACAAATTTAAAAAAAAAAAAACTGAAAAAAAAGGTATGATGTAGAGATTTCAGCTCTACTATTTAGGCAAAAGAGAACAGGGAAGCCAGAAACATTTTTGTTAATCATTTTTTTTTTCAAGGTAAATGTTTATAGTTTTAAAGCATAACACACAAGTGCTTTTATTCTTTCGGGAATGCAAACACATATTTCTAAGTATGATAATTATTTTAGAGTTTCCCTTCCACTGGCCCCATTTTCTCCGGGTCTTTTTGAATTTGTTTAGACATGATCCTGAAAGGCTTTATAAGCACGTCCCTCCTGTACCTGCCTCCATTCCCCAGTTCTGTGCACCCGGCAGCAATCCTCCTCTTGTCTAGCTGCTTACCTCAATTATAGCTGTATTTCTAAACAATGTTCTCATAATTTTTAGATTTACTCATTTTAGTTGTTGCTGCTCCATCACAGTGAATGAGGACGTTGTCCCGGCTCAGGCCCCTTGTTATTGTGCGTGCTGTTTGGACCTTCTCTGTAGGTCTAGGATGACAGCTTCACCATGCGCATCTCAGCCTGTGTTCTCACTCACTGTTTTTGGCAGGCAGTGGAGACTCATGTCCTTCTGTTTCTGTTTTCTTTATCCCATTTTTTTTCTTTAGTTTTCTATAGGGTACACATGCTTGCCAGAGAGAGAGAGAAAGTGCATTCGGGGGTGGTGGTGGGGGGAGGAAAATGGCCACACAGCAATCCTTTCTCTTCCATTCTCTTCTTGGGATTTTGGGCACACATGCACATGTGCCCGGCATGTTTTTCAAGTCACCAGGTCCAGGGCTCGAACCACACAGTTGGCCATATGGGATCCACTGCCTTAACGACCATGCCTCTCTTTTGTTTTTCTCTACTCTCCCAGACCTCATGTTAATAGAACTTAATATTGATGGATGTGAGAGGGAGAGCGAGAAAGAGACAGATATTTTTGACAAGGTCTTGCCATCTGATGATCCTCCTGTCCAAGCTAGTTGGGACCACAGTTGGACACTATGCTACCCAACCTATTCTAGGTTGATCCAGTAACTGAACCTAGGCCTCCCAGGTAGCTGCCACCACCATGCTTTGATACTCTGCTTGTACCACTGTCGCTGGGCTGATACATTCTTTTAAAATTTTTCTTCAGGGCTGGTAGGTGGCGTGGTGTTTAGGGTGCTGGACTCTCACATGACTGACTGCAGTTTGAGTCTGGGACTGGTGGCTTGCTTTCTCACGTTCCCTCTTTCTCTTTCTGTCTCTCATTAAATTAAAAGATAATAATAATAAAATTAAATAAAATTAAATGAAAAGATAATAATAATAATTAAATAATTAAAAAAAATATTTTTTTCTCAGACTGGCCTCGTGACACAGTGGTTAAAGAAGCTGGATCCCATCCCTGTCACTTGAAAAATGTGCTGGGAGCTCACGGAGTGGTTAAGATGCTGAATCCCACATAGCCAACTGTGGCTCAAGCCTCGAAACTGGCAGCTTGAAAATCGAGCTGGGATAATGTGTACATGCCCCTGAGAAAAACAATACAAGGGATTGTGGTGTGTTCATTCTCCATGGGGAAGTATTTTCTCACTTTCCCTCTCTTTTTCTCTCTCTCCAGCAAGTACACATACTCTGTGGAAAATTTTAAAAGAAAGAAAAACAAAGAAAAGAAAACATGCTAACATGTGTACATACATGCTCCAAATTCCACAGGATGGAAAAATGGAAGAGAAGGGATTGTGGCCTCATCGTGTAGGGGGGAGAGTGTGCTCACTCTCCTTCTCTCTCTCTCTCAACTGCATATGCCCTCTATCCATTAAAAAATAATTTTTCTCCTATATATCTTTGTTTTTTATTCTTTCTATGAGATTACTTTTTGTTTCTATGAGTTCTTTCTGATAAATACATAGCAATATACAAGGAGATCTTTGAAAGTTTGTGAAAAATGCATATTTTGAAAAACTATGTGGGACCAGCAGTTAGCGTAATGGCTATGTCGCTGGACTCCTATGTAGTCGACTGCGGTTCGAGTCCTGGACCCAGTGGCTTAAACTCATACCAGGCATGTGTGTGTGTGTGTGCCCAAGATCCCGAGAGGAGAATGGAGGAGAAGGGATTGCGGTGTGGCTATTCCCCCTGGGGGTGATTTCTCGCTCTCTGTCTCTCTGTCTCTCTGGCGAGTGCATACGCCCTATAGCAAAAATCTCTCTCAAAAAAAAAAAAAAAAAAGAAAGAAAGAAAAAGAAAAACTATGCATGCATTTTACAATTTTTGCATCAATGTTAAGTTTTCCACAACTTTTTGAAGTACTCTCACATACATTATCTATATAATGTATAACAATTTCTTTCTTGTTAACCAAAGTATAATTATATATTATATACTTACATAAAATTAATATATATCAGAAATATATTATATATGAGAAATGCATAACAAGTTTTGTTACTTATTATATAATGTAGAGTATATCACATACCATACATATATACATATACCTGTTATTATTTTGGACATGCAAACTCTTTTCAATATAATAATTATTATTTTAATGTTTTCCTTATGTTGACCCTATTTTCTCCAGGTCCTTTTCTTCCATTTATTTGTTTTATCTGTAAGTTATCTTCAGATGTCTGGGATCTTTGTTTAATTTGAGAGCTGAGGCGCTGTGAAATGGAAGATGGTACTGAGACTGCCAGCATTTTGAGTTCAGACTCTCAGTCCTATCTTTATCTCTAATGCCGTCTTGTGGACGTGGTGCCCATCAGGACTGAGCTGTGAGGAGTTCTTCAGAACTAATTCGTTTGCTGGTCATTAGCATTTCCAATTTTTGTTCCTTAAATTGCTACTTCCTGCACCCTGTGTAATCAATTACCACTCTTCCATCCAATTCCCATCTTCTATAAGTTCATTAAAATCTCCTTTCTTCTCTCCTTTGTTTTGTCCTTCTGGGTTACTAACTTTTAAAAATTATTTTATGATCATTTTATGAAATATTACTTCACTTTTTTAAACCAAAAGTCCAATAGAATCTTTAAGTAGGAGTTAAGGATTTGTTCTTTTTAAAAGTTGAAACTTTGGGGGATTAGTAGATAGTGTAATGGCTACATTACTGAACTCCTACATAGTCAACCGTGGTTCAAGTCCTGGACCTGGTGGCTTAAACTTCCTGCCAGGTGCATGTGTGTGTGTGCCCATGATCCTGAGAGGAGGATGGAGGAGAAAGAATTGCTGCATGCCATCCCCCCTGGGGGTGATTTCTCCCTTTCTATCTCTCTGTCTTTCTCTGTCTCTCAGGTGAGCACACAGGCCTTATACCAAAAAAAACCTCTGTCAAAAAAAAAAGGTTAAACTTTGGGAACCTGCAGGTGGCGTAGTAGTTAAGGCACTGGACTCCCATGTGGTTGACCACAGTTCAAGTCCTGGACCCAGTGGCTTGAAACTCATGCTGGGTGTGTGTGCGTACATGTCCAAAATTCTGAGAAGAGACTGGATGAGAAGGGATTTTGGCGTGGCCATTTCCCTTGAAGGGGTGAGGGAGACTAGATATCTCACTTTCTGTCTTTCTGTCTCTTTCTGTCTCTCGGGTAAGCACACGTGCCCCATAGCAAAAAGTCTTTCTCTCAAAAAAAAGATGAAACTTTGGGGATTTTATAGAGAAAAGGATGGAGAGGCGACACGGAGCAGATGAAGCTGGTTTAGAACTATTGTAAAGTGCAAGCAAACCATGTGAAAGGCTGGATTCGGGCAATGTCAGCAGGGAAAGCGAAAGGACATGGAAATGCTTTTTTCTTCCTTAGATACTCTCAATGTTTAACTGAATGCAGAAGGTTAAGTTGAGGGTCAGATAGTTAAAACTCGTCGTGTAGTTGGGATAGTGAAGCTGCTGAGAGGGAAAACAGGAGGAGAGAAAAATGTGGAACTTTGAGGACACTTCCATTTAGGGGGTGAAAAGGGACTGAAAGAGGACTACGACATGGGGAGGCAATGAGACGAAAGAGGACGAGGGTGGACGAGAACTGAAGGATTGTGGCGCTTCACAAGACAAGCAGGTAGGGTGTTACATCAGTAGTTCCAAGTGTAGGTAGGTCGTGTCTGATAAACGAAGAGAAAGCCCTTGGAGTTGACAGTTACGATTTGATTTGTATGAGAGACCAGCAGATGGCATAATGGTTACATCACTGGAAAGGTGACCACGGTTTAAATCCCGAATCCAGTGGCTTAAAACTCACGCTCCGCTCTTTCCCACTATACAAGATGGCAGGTGAAAAAGCTGCGAAGCAGGATACTAAGGAGAAAATACCTGAAGCCAAGAAGGCTGATGCCAGTGGCAAGGTTAAAAAGGGTGACCCCAAGGCTAAAAAGCCCAAGAAGGGGAAGCCCCATTGCTGTCGAAACCCCGGGCATCGGCAGATACTCCCAGTCTGCCATGTATTCCAGGAAGGCCATGGACAAGAGGAAATACTCGGCCATGAAATCCAGGATTGAAAAGAAAAAGGAGAAGGTTCTTGTGGCTGTCACAAAACCAGTTGGTGGCGACAAGAATGGTGGTACCCGGGTGGTTAAACTGCGCAAAATGCCTAGGTATTATCCTACTGAAGATGAGCCTCGAAAGCTGTTGAGCCACAGCAAAAAAACCCCCTCAGTCAGCGTGTGAGAGCTGCGAGCCAGCATCACTCCTGGGACCATCCTGATCATCCTCACTGGACGCCACAGAGGCAAGAGAGTGGTTTTCCTGAAGCAGCTGAGTGGTGGCTGGCTACTTGTGACTGGACCACTGGTTCTCAATCGAGTTCCACTGCGTAGAACACACCAGAAATTTGTCACTGCCACCTCCACGAAAATTAATATTAGCAAAGTAAAAATCCAAAAACACCTCACCAATGCTTATTTAAAAAAAAACAAAAAAAAAACAAACAAACAAACAAAAAAACTGCGAAAGCCCAGACACCAGGAAGGTGAAATATTTGACACAGGGAAGGAGAAATACAAATTTCAGAGCAGCGCAAGGTTGATCAGAAAGCCATGGGCTTGCAAATTTTACCAAAAATCAAACCTATTCCTCAGCTCCAGGGCTACCTGCAATCCATGTTTGCCCTCACAAATGGAGTTTATCCTCACAAATTGGTGTTTAAATTTCTTGCCAAGAACTTAATTAAATAACCAATCATATATTTTAAAGAAACAGACATTAAAAAAAAAACAAAAAACCAGAAACAAAAACTCACGTGTGGGTGAGTGCCCCTAGATCCTGAGCTGAGACTAGAGGAGAAAGGATTGTGGTGTGGTCATCCCCCCAGGGGGTGATTTCTTGCTGTCTATCTCTCTGGTGAGCGTGCATGACCTATAGCAAAAACCTCTCTTAAAAAAAGAAAATAGAAAGACTTGATTTGTGTGGTGCAGACAGTGACACAGTTGTAAGACATGGCATGCAAGTCAGACCCACATGGGAATGCTACTGGTTCATGTCCAGGGATCCCATGTCTCTGTCTCTGTCTCTCTGTTTTCCTCACTCACGGAGTAAAAACTTAAAAAAAGAAAAGATGTGATTTTTGACCTTTGAAAGATTTTGGGGGCCAGCTGATGGCACAGCAATTACATTGCTGCACTCCAACATGGCCAACTGCGGTTTGAGTCCCAGATCCAGGGGTTTGAAATTCATGCCAGGTGTGTGTGCATGTGTGCCCAAGATCCCAGGAGTAGAATGGAAGAGAAGGGATTGTAGTGTGGCCATTCCCCCTGGGGGGGGGGGGTGATTTCTCCTTCTCCCTCTCACTGTCTCTATCTCTCTCTCCAGTGAGCACATGTGCCTTGAGGATAAAGCCTCTTAAGAAAGCCTTAGTCCCAGGTTAGAGAGTGATGGAAGATCTGAAGTCTTTCTAAGAGGCAGAGTGTCCATGAGGCTGGCAGGTGGTGTTGTGGTTAAGGCACTGGATTCCCACCTGCTGACTGCAGTTCAAGTCCTGGACCTAGCAGTTTTCACTCTCAGGTCAAATTGAAGAATAATAATACATAAAATTAAGTGAAAACTAACAAAAAAAAAAAAAAAAAGAAGAAGAAGAAGAAGAAGTAGCATGTCCTTGAGAGATGGGGCAGGGGGGCAGTATATTTACATGTGGATTTTTTTTTTAAGGTTCTTGCCATAGGGTGTGTGCACTCACCAGAGAGACAAGAGAGGGAAAGTGAGAAATCACCCCTCTGGGGGAATGGTCATGTTTCAATTTCTTCTCTCCCATTCTCCTCTCGGGATTGTGGGCATGCATTCACACACACCCCATGTGACTTTCAATCTACAGGGTCCAGGACTTGAACTGTGGTCGGCCATATGGAAGTCCAGAGTCTAAACCACCACACCACCTGCTGGTCTCACATGTGGATATTCGATATAACAGTTATCTGTTGAGCATGAGAGACATCATTTCACCCCACACTGATGGACAGATTTTAGTGGTAACTAGGACTACAAGGGCCAAAGCTAACCTTATATTTTTCAGGTATCGTCCCCTAAGGATTGAACTGGTATAAGAAAGATCCTAATGCAAAACCAGAACCTTGTGGGTGGGTGTTAGTGCGTGGATGTGTTATAAAAGAAGCAGAAGTTACTAGTATTAGAAGGAGATCCTAGGAACCTCAGGAGTGCTCCTTTCTAAGACTGAGTTCTTTCCATGATCACATGTCTTCTGAGGCATTGAAGTATGACTTATATCCTCATTTTATTTTCAGCTACTCTTGCTACTCCAGCATCTCTTGGACCTTCCCATGACCCAGCAATGAAGGCAGAATGCCAGTCCCAAGAAGGCTGAGGCTGGCCTACCTTCTAACTGAGCGAGGTGGGGAAGGGAAGAGAGTGTGCGGGAACACGGTCACAAGCTGAAGTTTACATGTGAACACTTTATTGGGAAGTTCAGTGTCAAGGAAGCTGGAGTGAGCAGGGAAGTGAAGTAAGGCAGGGAAAGAAGACAGCAAATGCAAGGGCATACAAGAGAATGTGATAACGAGATGGGCCATGCCTGTGTTAGGTATTTTGAATATCCCACCCTTTGTAGTACTTATTGTTAGCTGAGATCACATTATATGCTTTTAAACATAAATTATGGATATTGCCTTTCTGCCCACTATGAAATAAGCTGGGTGAAGGGAGAAGCTCTGTTTTATTTAACATTGTCTCTCCACAACCTAGACTATACCTGACGCATATTAGGTGATAAATAATATTTGTTAAATGCATTAATTCACACTGACAAAGAGAAATAATTTTCAGAAGAAAACACATTTTATGTAGATTCCTGGCTACAACAGATATGGTAGTTTATAATAATATTGTTTTTGCACAGTGGTTTTTGTTCCTCATTTTAAAATCTTCCAGTTTCCTAATCATGCCTGAAAGCCTCCTCGTGCATAAGAAATGAGGATGGTAATGGTAACTACTTCCCGTTAGAGTCATCTGCTGCCAGGGTTACCATCTACTACCAAAGACCCAGCAAAGCTTTGCAATCCCTGCTTTTCCTTATCGTGGCTGACCGGAAAGAGAGTCAAGACACCTATGAGAGGAGAGAGAAGATTGATCTCTTGCCCAGAGCATTCTCTCTGGGATTGAGGATAAAGGGTATCATTCATTCACCACTTATTCTGTTCGAAGTATGATTTTGCTTTTTGAAATAAACAGTTTTCTTCTTTTCACTGCTTATCCTGTTCTAAGCATAGTCAAATAAGTTTTGAGATGTAATTTATTTTTAATATGGAAGATGTGTGGAGAAAATTATTATATTCTACAAGTTTAAAATAGAAATGAATATTGAAAGTAGTATATTTTGGGGGGCAACTGTGGTTCGAGTCTTGGACCTGGCAGCTTGCTTTCTCACTTCCCACCCCCCCTCTTTCTCTGTCTCTGTCTGATGAGCACATGTGCCTTATAGCAAATTATATAATAATAATAATAATAATAATAATATTAGTTAAAAAAATAATTCTTAAAAAGAAGAAGAAAGGGAACCAGCAGTTAGCGTAATGGCTCTGTCGCTGGACTCCCACGTAGTCGACCGCGGTTCGCGTCCTGGACCTGGTGGCTTAGAACTCATGCCGGGCGCGTGTGCATGCGTGCCCAAGAACCCGAGAGGAGAATGGAGGAGAAAGGATTGCGGCGTGACCTTCCCCCCTGGGGGGTGATTTCACGCTTTCTGTCTCTATGTCTCTGTCTGTCTGTCTGGCGAGTGCACGTGCCCTATAGCGAAAATAAAAAACCTCTCAAAAAAAAAAGAAGAAGAAAATAGTATATTTTTTTTGCCGGGTGGTGGCACAGAAATAAAATGCAACATTTTGGGAGGCTGGCTAACATGAGAAGGTTTGAGGTTTTAGACCTGCACATGATCTGGGACTGGACGAAGCTGAGGGAAGACTGCCCCCTGTTGTGGGTGCTCTCTCTAGCTCTCTTGCTCATATAAAAAAATTTTTTTATTTAAAGGAAGACAGTTTGGGACCCACCAGATGGTGTAGAGTTTAAGGTGGCTGGATCCCACATGGCTGGCTCCACTGTTTCAGTCCTGTCTCTGCTGCTTAAAAAACACACCAGGCTGTAGCTCTCTGGCAAGTGCACACGCCCTATAGCAAAGAGAAGAGACAAAAAAGGAAAAGTTTGTTTTATGATAATAGCCAGAGGGCCTGTGTGCTTGCCAGAGAGAAAAAAATGAAGCAAGCAAGCAAGCACTCTTTAGTGGGGCATGGTCATGTCATAATCCCTTTTCCTCCATTTCTCCATCCTGTCAGGATTTGGGGCATACGTGCGCACACTCCCAGTGTGTTTTTCAAGCTACGGTGAGATGTGAACTGCGATTGGCTATGTGGAATCAGGCCTCCAATTGTTATTTGGTATTTTTTTGTGAATGGTTCATGGACTTGCCAGAGAGACAGAGAGGGAGGAAAGGAGCAAGAGAGAGAGTATCCCCTATAGGGAATGGGGTCAATCCAGTCTCCTCTACTTCTTCATCCTGCTGGGATTTGGGGCACACGTGTACAATGCACAGAGAGTTTTTGAAGTAGCAGGGACCAGGATTCAAACTGCACAGTTGGTCACATGGGATTTAGCTGTCTTAATCACCAGGCCACAGAGCTAGTCTCCCCACGCCCTAGTTTTTTTGTTTTCTTTCATTTTTTTAAGTTTTTGCCATAGGGTTGTGTACTCTTGCTGGAGAGACAGAGAGATAGAGAGAGGGAAACTGAGAAATCATCCCCCAAGGGAGAATGGCCATGCTACGATCCCTTCTCCATTCTCCTCTCAGGATTTTGGGCATGCGTGCACATGTTCCTGGCGTGATTTTCTAGTCACTAGCTCTGGGACTCAGACTACCCGTGTGGGAGTCCAGCGTCTTAACTACCACACTGCCTGCTGGCCCCAAGCACCCCATTGTTTTAAGAGGTTTTTGCCTTAGGGGGCGCTCGCCAGAGAGAGACAGACAAACACAGGGAGAGGGAAAATGAGACATCACCTCCCAGGAGGGATGACCACGCCACAATCTCTTCTTTTCTGTTCTCTTCCTGGGATCTTGGGCACACGCACACACATAGCGAGTGTGATTTTCAAGCTACTTGGTTGTGACTTGAACCATGGCTGGCCATGTGGGAGTCTAGAATGTAACTACAATGCAATCTGCTGGTTCCAAACCCCTAGTTTTTAAAAAGTACTAAATGTTCTTTTTTCTTTTCTTTTTTAAAAAGAATTATTTATTTCTTCTTCTTCTTTAATTTGCTATGGGGCACATACACTCACCAGAGAGAGAGAAAAAGTGAGAAAATAAGCTGCTAGGTCGAGGACTTGAATCACAGTCAGCCATGTTGGAGTCCAACACCTTAACTACAGTGCCACTTGCTGGTCCCAAAAGTAGTAAACTTTGATGTATAAACCCACAGATATCATGTGTAAATTTTTAATATCTAAATTTAAGAGTGGGTAAAATGCTAATTAATTAAGTGAATATATTCATGACAGACCATAATCTACTTAATGTTCCTTTTCTATTCCCAGACCTAAGAGTAACTTTCCCTTAATTAGCGTGATAGCAATCATCTATAATCATCTATAATTGCCTGATTACAAACTTAATTCAAGCTTCTGGCTCTTACCATGACTCTGTATTTTACCTCCTTCATCATCAAAATGTTTTTGTTTTTGCCTTTTTTTTTTTTTTTTTTTTTTTTTTAGTTTGCTATAATACAAGTGCACTTGCTGGAAAGAGACAGAGAGAGAGGGAAAGTGAAAAGTCACCCCTCCGAGAGATGGCTGCATTGCATTCCCATCTCCCCCATTCTCCTCTCAGGATCCTGGGCATGCAAGCACAAGTGACTGGTGTGTTTTTTAAGCTGCTGGGTCCAGAACTCGAGCCATGCAATTGGTATATGGGGTCCAGCCACCTTAACCACTACACCACTGGTTGGGCCTCTCCATAGCAAATTAAAAAAAGAAAAAAGAAAACAGAAGGCTTTCATATTTCTTTTATAGTACAGATAATTTGTATTACATGATCACATACATCAGTTAGAAATCACATTAAAAAAAGGAAAATCCTGGGACCAGCAGTTGGTGTAATGGCTATGTTGCTAGACTCTCATGTAGTCGACCACAGTTTGAGTCCCAGACCTGGTGGCTTAAACTCATGCTGGGCGTGTGTGCGTGTGTGCCCAAGATCCCGAGAGGAGAATGGAGGAGAAGGGATTGTGGTGTGGCTATCTCCCCTGGGGGGTGATTTCTCGCTTTCTGTCTCTCTGTCTCTGTCTTTCTGGTGAGTGCATGCACCCTATAGCAAAAACCTCTCAAAAAAAAAAAAAAAAAAAAAAAAAGGTGCCTGTATACTTGCTGCAGAGAGAGAAGTAAGAAATCACCCCTCAGGGATAATGGCCACACTGCAATCCCTTCTTCCCTATTCTCTGCTTGGGATTTTGGGCACATGTGTACACGTGCCTGAGGAATTCACCACTTTTGAGTAAATCTGTGAACAGGTTTTCTAGAGAGAGATGCTATTTTTTGTTTGTTTGTTTGTTTGTTTGTTTTAAGAGGTTTTTGCCTTAGGGTACGTGTGCTCATCAGAGGGAAAGTAAGAAATCACCACCCAGTGGGGATGGCCACGCTGCAATCCCTTCTCCTCCACTCCTCCCAGGATCTTGGGTATGCACACACATGTGCCCATGTGAGTTTCAAACCGTGGGATCTGGGACTCGAACTGTGGTCAGCCATGTGGGAGTCCAGTGACATAAGTGCTCTGCCATCTGCTGGCCCTGGGGAGATGGTGTTTTTGATTAACCTAATTATCAGTTTTAGTATTATTCTTGTCTCTTTCTCAACTTCCATCTGTTTAAACTAAATAAGTAGTCATAGTAAAGTACATCTTTTTTTTTGAGAGGTTTTTGCTATAGGGCGCATGCGCTCTTCAGACAGAGAGAGAGAGAGAGAGAGAGAGAGACAGAGAGACAGAGAGACAGAAAGCGAGAAATGGCCATGCCACAATCCCTTCTCCTCTATTCTCCCCTCGGGATCTTGGGCATGCATGCACATGTGCCCAGCGTGAGTTTTAAGCCACCGGGTCTGAGATGCGAACCGTGGTCGACTACATGGGAGTTCAACAACATAGCCATTACGTTAACTGCTGGTCCCAGTAAAGTCCATATTAAAACTGAAGGTGTTGGGGCCTAGTGGTTAAGGTGCTGGACTCCCACATGGCCTACTGCAGTCTGATTCCTGGACCTGGCAGCTTGTTTTCTCACTCTTTCTCTTTCTCTCTCTGTCCGGTAAGTGCATATGCTCTATTGCAAATTTTAAAATAATAATAATAAATAAAATTAAATAATTCTTTTTAAAAAGTCATTGAAACACCACCACCTGTTATCTTATTACTTTTTAGATTTATTTTTTCTTTATTTTTTAAAAAAGAATTATTTACTTAATTTTTTTTGTTCTTTCATTTACTTTAATTTGACCAGAAGGAGACACAGAGAGAGAGAAAGAGAGGGAAAGTGAGAAAGTAAGTCACCAGGTCCAGGACTTGAACCATGGTTAGCCATGTGGGAGTGTCCAGCACCTCAACCACCATGCCACCTGCTGGCCTCCATAGATTTATTTTTTCTAAATTTTTATAATTTATTATCATTATTTTTCACTTTTGACCAGAGAGAGACAGACAGAGAGAAAGGGAGAGTGAAAAGCAAGCCTCCAGGTTCAGGACTTCACCCTATAGCAAAAACCTCTCCCCCCAAAAAAAAAAACCAATTCCTCTCATGGACCATCTGCAAAATTCCTTGTTCAAAATATTTATACCCTCGCTGAACTAAAGCTGACTGGAAACGGAAAGGTTCTTGGCTCCTTTTGTCTTTTGATCCTGCTTTTGATGAATTGCCACATCATGTCTTTTTTTTTTTTAAAGAATTATTTATTCATTTATTTATTTTCATTTGACCAGAGAGAGACACAGAGAGAGACGGGGGGGGGGGGGGGGGGGGGGAGTGAGAAAGCAAGACACCAGGTCTGAGACTCGAACCGTGGTTGGCCATGTGGGAGTGACCAGCGCTTTAACCACCATGCCACCTGCTGGTCCCCGCCACATCATGTCTTATTAAAAGAACTCCTAATTCAGATCCTTAGTACACCACGGTATTATCCTAAAAGTCAACCATTTGTGGATCATGTGTTTTACTTTCACCATTTTGGCTGATAGGATATAGTTTTGGAATTTTCGGATCATAGACATTGCTGCTCTTGTGAAAATAGGACCTTGTTTTGTTCTAATCCTCATAAAGATTTTCCAGAGAAGTTTTGGAGGACCAACATTATATGAAAATCCTCACTACCAGTCACCAAACATGCATCGGCATATTGTAAGATCCATCCCAGTTGCAAAATACAAAGAGAAGCAGCAAGTGAAGGATGTGCAGAAGCTGAGAAAGAAAGAGCCAAAGATCAGTCTTCCACATAATCCCACTGAAGATGTTTTTGCTATACCAGCTGAGGAGAAATCAGTAGAAATATGGTGGGTAAACTAGAGCCAAAAGTCGATTTGAAAGCAAGAAAGAAAAGGATTTACAAAAGGCATAGAAAGGGACCAGCAGTTAGCGTAATGGTTATGTCGCTGGACTCCCACGTAGTCGACCGCGGTTCGAGTCCTGGACCCGGTGGCTTAAACTCACGCCGGGTGCGTGTGCGTGCATGCCCAAGATCCCGAAAGGAGAATGGAGGAGAAGGGATTGCGGCATGGCCAGCCCCCTTGGGGGGGGTGATTTTTCGCTGTCTCTCTGTCTGGCGGGCGCACGCGCCCTATAGCAAAAACCTCTACAAAAAAAAAAAAAAGGCATAGAAAAATGCAACAGAGGATGGATAGTAGGAATGTGAAATGAATCAATGAATATTTATTCTGTATTCAGTGTGTAAATACTTCTATCATTGTTGACTGTCTTATGTCTAGACATTAGTGTGGCATTTAAGAAAAGAAAAATGGAAATATTAGAATCAGTGATGTTTATCTTTTTCTGAATAAGGTATCACAAGAATTCAAGAAAAAAAGGAGAAAGAAAGAGAAAGAAGAAAAAAAGGAAAGAAAGAAAGAGGACTACATAATGCAATTTTTTATTAATACAGAGTTGCAGGCCACAAGGTGACCTGGAGGTTAAGGCGCTGGATCCCACATGGTGAACAGCACAGTTGAATTCCAGACTCAGCAGCTTGAAAAACTACACCAGGAACACATGCATGTGTGCCTAAAATCCTGAGAGGAGAATGGAGACGGGATCGCTTCTGTGGCTGTCTCCTCTGGGCAGTGCTCTTTCTCTCTCTCTCTCTTCCATGCACCCTGTAGCAAAAGCACAAACAAAACAAAACAAAAATAGACAATTGTGCGCCTCCTGATGGTCATACTTCATATGCTAACTGCGGTGTTATCAATATTTTTCTGTTAAGACAGTAGCCAGTTTTTTTTTTTTTTTTTTTTTGAGAGGTTTTTAGCTATAGGGCGTGTGCGCTCGCCAGACAGACAGAGAGAGACAGAGAGACAGAAAGTGAGAAAATCACCCCCCCCCCCGGGGGGGGGGATGGCCATGCCACAATCCCTTCTCTTCCATTCTCTTCTCGGGATCTTGGGCACGCACGCACACGCGCCCGGCGTTAGTTTTAAGCCACCGGATCTGGGATGTGACTACGTGGGAGTCCAGTGACATATCCATTATGCTAACTGCTGGTCCCAGTAGCCAGTTTTTGTTTAAGGTTTTTGCCACAGGTGCATGTGCTCACTGGAGAAAGAGAAGACAGTGAGAGGGAAAGTGAGAAATCCCCCCCAACCACCACCAGGGAGGATGGCACATTGCAATCCCTTCTTCTCCATTGTTCTCTCAAAATTTTGGGCATGCAGGCATGCACATGCTCCCAAACTTGATTTTCAAGGTCGGAAACTTCAACCGTGAACCGCCTGGGCGTCCAGCGCCTTAACATACCACCTACTGGTCCCTAGCCAGTTTTGCTTCTTGTCATATTTACGTTTGATAAACGTAGGCAGCTACTACCCATATCATAAAACACATAATTGCTAAATTCGGAGTACTGTTTTGTACTACCAACATTTTTTCAATTTTAGTATCCACTTAAAAAACATCCTTCAGGCAGCAGGTATCTTGTTAGGTAAAAATGTTTGTTGGAAACATGAACATTTATCTTTTATTAACATACATTCAATCGTTCCATTTCCCCCTAAGTGTCCTTTGCCTTCAACGGCAAGATAAACTAAAACAACAACAAAAAGCCTCTATATACATTGCAGTTAGCTGAGTGCATTCTGGTGTCCTACTTTACAGTAAAGTGACTGCCGTTAACAATAGTTCTTGTATGTTTCAGAGTAACTAGAAGAGATGAATATGAATGTTAACAAAAAGCGATGACGATTGTTTGAGGTGCCGGATATTGCGGATTACCCTATTTGCTCACTACATACTGTATTCCAGTGTAGTATCTAAAAACCACATTACACCTTATAAAGACATATAATTATGTGCCCGTTATCATTTTTTTAATGCCGGGGAGGGTTAATATTATGGAAGAACTATCCTAAGTAGTAACTATGTAGGGCTACAGGACTTGAGGGTCTGGACCTACAGATCCCAGAGTTCCTTGCAGGCGGAGCCACCTTGAAATTGGTCATTTTTCATACAATAACATAGCCAAAACACCCTATACCACACTCAGCCCTGAGGGCGTAAGGGCTAATTCCTTCGCCTTCAAACACTGGGGTACTACTTGGGCTTTCTGAGCGTAGGGGTTGGTCACGGCCCGATTCTAACTACTGCAGTATTTTTCACTCGCAGTCGAAGTCCTCTAGTCCCAACAGTCTGTTCCCGAGGACCGCTCGGTAGACGCTGTAGTGTTAAACGCCGAGAGGAGCCACGTTGCGCAGTGTCAACGGAAGTTGCCAATCGGCCGTGGAAGGGCGGAACCCACCTCACTCTCGCTCTTGTATTGGTCTGCAGCCAGATGGCGCAAACCTTCATCACAACCAAAGGGGTCGCTGAAAACCTCCGTTAACAGAAGCAGGAGGCGGTGCTGGTGGCGCTGTACGGAAACTGGGTCTACGCAGGCGCAGACATCTAGCTCTCGTCCAATCGGAAGCTAGCGAGAGACCCGGTCTCGCGGATTCCTCGAGCCTCTGCGCCCCGCCTCTTTAGCTTCCTCCGGAGTAAGGCCCGCCTCTGTGCTTTTGACCAATCCTGTTCAGTTGTCTTTGCGGGTTACCCAATCAGAGGGGCAGAGGGCGGAGTTCCGGTCGTCCATTCCAAACTGCGGCTGAGTGTGAGTCGTGTGTGGTACCAGTTGGGACTGGTTGCTGAGGTACATTTCCTAGGGCTGTCTGTGTTGGGCGAAATCTCCGGGACGGGCAGCTTGGAGGGCCGCGATCGGGGTCCAGAAAGCTGGAGTAGCAGAACTTTTATCGGGGAAGAGCGCCAGGAAACGGGAGGTGCCGGGAAGTGGGAGCACGTGTTGGGGATTCTGGTGCGAGGGTCGGAATCCCTGGGTCAAACCAGGGCTTCGGGCCAAGTTGGTATTGCTGACGCCTCCCTTGGCACTTCTGTGTAGTTTTTTTTAGTAAAAGCTATTATAGGTGCTCACCGCCAACCTTGAAGTAAGGGTGGACTGGACCGATTTTTTCCGTTGCTGTTTCTTCCTCACGCATTCTTTCCCACCCACTCTGAGTTCTGTATTTTTCGAGGTCAGAAGGTAGTTTTTTTCATGAGGGAAAGAGACGTCAAGTAGTATGTATCATAGTATGTGTTGTGCGTACTATGATATCAGCTACTGTAAAAACAAGCACTTAGCATGTTTGACAATACATCATTTAGTCCACACAGCAGTCTGAAGAGGTAGGTACTGTTAATGTTCTAATTTTCGCTGGAAGAAACATTGGATTACTCGTCCACATGTTCATTTCAGCTTCTTGTTCACAAATTGTGGCATTTGGCTTCCATGGACTTAAAAGATGGTGTTTCTTGTAAAATGTTCCTCCTCTGCCCCCCCCCCCCCCCAATTCAAATTATTTTAACAGGCAGTACAACGTATCTAGGAGTGAATTAGCTGATTACTGTTATCAAGGTATGTTGACCTCATAGAAACACATCAGAGGGGTTGCCCCATAGTCTAGTGGTTAAGGGAGCTGGATACCCATGGCCTACCACAGTTTGAATCCCAGCCCTCCCTATTTGAGAAACATGCTTTGTGCATGTGTACCCAAAACCCCCAACAGAATAGAGAAAGAATTTTGGTATGACTAAGCCAGTTGGAGTGTGCTTTCTCTTTCTTGATAGTGAATGTGCTGGTCCTCTGACTATTATAAGAAAAAAGGGGACCAGCAGGTGGCATAATGGCTACGTTGCTGGTCTCCAGTGTAGTCAACCACGGTTTGAGTCCTGGACCGGGTGGCTTAAACTCTCGCCAGGGGCTTGTGCGTGCTTGCCCAAGATCTGGAGAGGAGAATGGAGAAGGGATTGCGGTGTGGCCATCCCCTCTGGGGGATGATTTCTCACTTTCTGTCTCTCTGGAGAGCACACATGACCTATAGCAAAAACCTCTCCAAAAAACAAAAGAAAAAAACAATACACTCCAGAGTAGAAGCCATTTACTAACCTTTGAGTTAAGTCACTTTCAACTATCAATAATCAGAGCTGCAGAATTAAAACTTACCAAACTTTACTACTAATAATTGGGAGGATCATAGTAGATAATTGTTAAAAAATAGTGTAATCCATATAAGACCATTTACACTTTTCAAGCTTTTTCATGTAGCGCCTAGGCTATACTTTGAACCTGTTTCCCAGAAAAACAGTGATAAAATGCAGCCTAATACTGCTTCTGTGTGAAATACCTCTTCAGCCTGTGTGGCCCACTTACTTGCTTGCACAGGGTTGAGGACAGTATTCTTTTGTTTTTTGTTTTTTTTTGAGAGAGGTTTTCGCTATAGGGCGCGTGCGTTCGCCAGACAGACAGAGAGAGACATAGAGACAGAAAGCGAGAAATCACCCCCCGGGGGGATGGTCACGCCGCAATCCCTTCTCCTCCATTCTCCTCTCGGGATCTTGGGCACGCACGCACATGTGCGTGGCGTGAGTTTTAAGCCACTGGTCCAGGACACGAACCGCGGTCGACTACGTGGGAGTCCAGCGACATAGCCATTACGCTAACTGCTGGTTCCCAAGGACAGTATTCTTGTAAGTACACAAGTATTGTCTGATTTTATTCTTACCTTAGGCTGCTGTAGGTAGCATAAAGCAAGTCCCACATAACTGCTTTTCTGAGTTCTTTTTATTCACCTTGTATCATGATCTGTGTGCAGTTTTTGAGTTGTAGCTTTGTTTTAACCTAGTCAAGACTACTTTTTCCGCATCTTCTGTTGTAACCTACAAGTAGGACTGGAGACACTGTTTTTTCTTTATTCTTGTAATGATTTTTAAAATTATATTTTAATGATTTCATATGTAGAATATTTTCATTTATTTGATAGCAAAAACAAGATAATTTCTGTCTCTGAACTGGAACAGCCTTCATGCTAGTTCAGTATTTTAAGGCAGATGATTTGCAGATCACTGATTAACTTTTGAAAGGGTATATAAATTTCATATAGCTTTGTAACAAATTACTATAAACAGTGATGTAAAATAAACAGATTTATTTTCATTTAGTTCTGGTGGTTAGAAGTCAAAAAATCAGGGGACTAGCAGTTGGTGTAATGGCTATGTTGCTGGACTCCCATTTAATTGACTGTGGTTCAAATCCCGGACCTAGTGGCTTAAACTCATGCCTGGCGTGTGTGCGTGCATGCTCAAGATCCTGAGAAAATGGAGGAGAAGGGATTGCAGCATGGCCATCCCCCATGGGGGGTGATTTCCTGCTTTTTGTCTCTCTGTCTCTGGTGAGCGCATGTGCCCTATAGCAAAAACATCTTTAAAAAAAAGTCAGAAAATCAGTTTCACTGGGCTAAACTCAGAATGTTACAGGCATTATTCCTTCTGGAGGCTCTAGGAGGAGGATCCACATGCTCGCCTTTTTCAGCTTCTAAGTGGCTGTTTATATTCCTTGGCTTGTGTCTCCTTCCATGAGAGTCGAATCTCCACCTGCCTCCCTCTTATGAGGGTACTTGTATTTACATCTAGAGCCCGCCAGATAATCTAGAATCTCTTCATCTCAAGATTCATAACCTAATTTTGTTTATAAAGTCTCTTTTGTCATATAAGGAATAATTCACAGGTTCTAGAAATGAGAACCTAGATATCTTTGGGAATAATTATTCAGCCTACTACCGACAGCGTAAAGAAGGATAAAACATCCTATCCTACTGTAGCTTAAAATTCCGTAGCGGAGGGAACCAGCGGGTGGCATGGTGGTTAAGGTGCTGGACACTCCCACATGGCTGACCACGGTTCGAGTCCCGGACCTGGTGGCTTGCTTTCTCACTTCCCCTCTTTCTCTCTCCCTCTCTCTCTGTTTCTCTCTGTTAAATTAAAAATAAATGATGAATAAATTAACAAAAAAAAATTCTGTAGCGGCAAGGCCAGCATGGTTGGTGTGATTGTTGGGCTGCTAGACTTCCGTGGCCAACTGCTGTTCAAATCTCAGACCTGGTGGCTTGCTTTCTCACTGTCCCTCTCTCTGTCTCTGGTGAGTGCACTTGCCCTATAGAAAATTTAAAAATAATAATGAGTAAATAAAACAAAATAAATAAACAATTTTAAAGAAAGACTTTTAAAATATAGTAGTGGCTATAAGAGAAAGAAAATTCACATTAAATGATTGATAAGTTAGACTGCTGTGAAAAACAACCTTCTAAGTTACTATAAATTAGTGCTTCTCTAACTTTTACACTGGAATATCTTTGTTTTTTGTAGAGGTTTTTGCAGTAGGATGTTCGTGCTCGCTGGAAAGACAGAGAAACAGAAAGCAAGAAATCACTCCCCCGGGGGAATGGCCACACCACAATCTCGTCTCCATTCTCTTCTCGGGATCTTGAGCATGCATGTGTAAGCGCCTGGCATGAGTTTAGGCTGCCAGGTCCAGGACTTGAACTGTTGTCGACTATGTAGGAGTCCAGCGACATAACCATTGTGCCATCTGTTGTTCCCCTACACTGGAATATCTTTAACAGCAGTGGTAAATGAATATTCCTGTGCAATATAGACACAAAGTCTGAATTAGTCCTTTATTATTATTATTATTTTTTTTTTTTGGAGAGGTTTTTGCTATAGGGCGCGTGCGCTCGCCAGACAGACAGACAGAGACAGAGAGATAGAAAACGAGAAATCACCCCTCAGGGGGGATGGTCACGTTGCAATCCCTTCTCCTCCATTCTCCTCTCGGGATCTTGGACACGCACGCACACGCGCCCGACGTGAGTTTAAGCCACTGGGTCCGGGATGCGCACCGTGGTCGACTATGTGGGAGTCCAGCGACATAGCCATTACGCTAACTGCTGGTCCCTAGTCCTTTATTATTTAAATAAGATTTTAATTTTTTCAATGAGCAGGCAAGATAAACAACATCCCCCACAAGGTCTCATGGCTGCGATTCATCCTCAGCCTGTCTCAGCCAGCCCGAGATCATGGACACCCATACTCCTGGCATACTCAGGGAGGTCTCCAGAAGCAAACTGGGAATCTTTCCTCTATAGGTCAGCTTCACAGAGTGTGTCCTGTTACTACTGGCTACCAATAAGCTCCATCCGAATTCTTTTTCTTTTTTTTTTTTTTTAAGAATTATTTATTTATGGGACCAGCAGTTAGCATAATGGCTATGTCGCAGGACTCCCATGTAGTCAACCACGGTTCGCGTCCTGGACCCGGTGGCTTAAAACTCACGCCGGGTGCGTGTGCGTGTGTGTCCAAGATCCCGAGAGGAGAATGGAGGAGAAGGGATTGCGGCGTGGCCATCCCCCCTGGCGGGTGATTTCTCACTTTCTGTCTCTCTGTTTCTCTCTCTCTCTCTGGTGAGCGCACGTGCCCTATAGCAAAAACCTTTCCAAAAAAAAAAAAAAAGATTTATTTATTTAATTCAATTTTTTATTTATTTTTTAATTTGACCAGACAGAGACACACACAGAGAAAGCGAGAAAGGGAAAGTGAGAAAGCAAGCCGCCAGGTTCGGGACTTGAACCACAGTTAGCCATGTGGGAATCTAGCACCTTTAACTACCATGCCACCTGCTGGCCCAGCTCCATCTGAATTCTAATCTGCCTTAAAGATTCACATGACTTTGGCATTCAGTTTCATAAAATGCTCATGGATGATGCTGTTTTGAATTATTTACCACATAAAAGCATTGCTGGACAAAGGAGAGAGATTGCTATTTATTTCTGTGGTTTATAATTCCCGATTTACTATAGTCATATATTTGTATCTCTTGGTTTAAGAAATATGTCCTCAGGTAATGGGAACTCATTCTAAAGAAACCATTTAAACAACCAAATACACTGGGTCCCTTTGCTCCTAACCTAGAATATACAGTAGGTATCACGGACAACTGGACTGATGGACCTCGTCATTGAGGTTGTAAGAACTGTTCACTGACCCTCTCCAGTCCCCCCAGCAAGACAGTAGCTCTGATTACTTCAGTATTTAGTCTTGTCTTCAGAAGACAGTCATGTATTGTCTCATCTCTGGCTAGAATTATCAGGAGAGAGGATCTGATTGACTTGGGTTTGTGTCCACCCAGTACAGATATGTTGAAATAAAATAATGTATGAAAAAGAACCCAGCTCCAATTAGACATTCACTATATCATAACTATTAAGTGAAGGTCTCCGGTTTTTGCATGGAGTTTAAAGGGGGAAAGAACAAGGAAAAGAAATGTGGGAACTTTTTGGACCTGCCCTGGAAGTGACCTGCATTACTTTTACTCATATTCCATTGGCTAGAAGTCTGTCACAAAGCCACACCTCGCTAGTCTAATCGTGTGTGTACCTACCTAGTGACCTGCTGATGTGCTAGCAGTCTCTGCTATAATGGGGAATACATCTAGCCAACTGCTTCCAATTTGCCCTCAGCCCTTAGTTTCCAACCATTAGTTTCTTCACTTTGTAAACTTTATATTGTCTTCCAGATGTTTCTAGACAACTCTCTTTGACAAAGTCCTTTTAAAACTAACTTGGAACCTGTGCTGTTAACCAAATCCACAGGACAAAGCCTCACAGCTTTTGCCCTAATAAAGTCTAAGTATACAGGCCAGTAGCAGTGCAGTGTGGCCATTTCTCCTTGGACTATTTTTGAACAAGTAGCTAGCCACAGTTCCCTAGACTTTCCCAGCACGGACCTGGTATCAACAGTTCATAGGGAACCAGGTCGAGCTACTCTTGTGCATGATAAAGAGGGGACAAGGGAAAAAAAATCCCACAATATCACCATAAACAACTTTTTCCAGAGAAATTCTATTTTTCACCTTCTTTACTTGGATGTTTTTTTTCCCGTCAAGGCAATTGCAAAACTAGTTTTGGGCCATCTCCTTTACAAGCCCAGTGTGAGTGATCTATTACCTAACTTTGAGATGTTGAAGATATAATATAGGGACCAGCAGTTAGCTTAATGGCTATGTCACTGGACTCCCATGTAGTCGACAGCAGTTCACGTCCCGGACCCAGTGGCTTAAAACTCACACCGGGCGCATGTGCGTGCGTGCCCAAGATCCCAGGAGGAGAATGGAGGAGAAGGGATTGCGGCGTGGCCATCCCCCCTGGGGGGTGATTTCTCGCTTTCGACCTCTCTCTCTTTCTCTGGCAAGTGCACGTGCCCTATAGCAAAAACCTCTCCCCCAAAAAAAGAAAAAAAAAGATATAATGTATAACTTATAGGCCATATTTTAATTTTTATACATGATGTTTTGATTACCTAATTATATAACTTAAAAAAAATTCTCAATATTATAAGCCTAACCTATTTTACTTACTTGTTACATGCTCACATTTGGTTCACCAGGCCCAGTCCATTTCTTTTTTTCTTTTTTCTCTAAATTTTGCCAGAGGATGGATGTGCTTACCAAACAGAAGGAGAGAGGGAAAGGAAAAGTGAGAAAACCCTCATCCATGGAGGATGGTCATGCCATAATACCTTCATTTTACAGTCCTTTTGGGATTTGAGGCATACCCAACAGCATGTTTCTCATGTCATTGAGATTAGGACTTGAACTGCAATGTCAGCCATGTGGAGGGAGGTAGGGGGACAGTACCCCCTAATGGATCATAGTCATGTCACAATTCCTTCTCCATTTCTCCATCCTTTCAGGGACGAGGGCACATACATACACCCAGAGTGTTTTCAGTGTCTCCAGGGTGGGACTTGAACCACAGTTGGTCATGTGGGCTCCTGCTTCCTTAACCATTAGTCCACAGGGCCAACTTGCAGTTTTCTTTTAACTCTTGAGAAATAGTACTTTGGGGACCAACAGGTGGTGTAGTGATTAAGGTCCTAGACTCCCACATGGCCAACTGCTGTTCAGGTCCCAGACCTGGTGCCTTTAAAATCACACCGGGCATGTGTGTGTGCGTGCATGCCCAAAATCTAGAAAGGAAAAGGGAGGAAAAGGGATTGCAGCGTGGTCATTTCCCATGGAGGGTATTTTCTCACTTTCCCTGTCTGTCTCTAGTGGCTGCATGCACCCTCTAGCCAAAATAAAAAAGAAAACTTAAGAAAAATAGTACTGTTGTAGGTCCACATAATTTTACATTTAAGCATTTAAAATTGGATTCACTTAGCTTTAAATGCAGATTTTCTTCGGTTCCAACTTCAATGTTGGCAGAGCTAACTGGTTCATCATTCTAGCTAGATAAATTGGATATCATATGATAATTAGTAAAACTCTGTTAGCATTCTAAAGATCATAAAACTGCATTATGTGTTTTGTGTTATTTTCCAGATTTTCTTGGCTAAGTATTAGTCGTTACGAAGCAACTTGAAAAGTGGAAATCATTAAATTGTTGGCAGCAATGTGTGATAGAAAGAACACTTGGAGTCAGAAGATCTATCTAGGCCAGACAAAATATTTAATTTTTCTGAGCTTTAGTGTACTCATTGGTTAAAACAAGAATGATAGTACTTGTCCTACTTAACTCACAGAGTTGTGAGAATCAGACAATATGCTAAATACGGTAGTCTTATCCAAAATATGAAATTCTTTTATAAGCAAAATATAAGATTATGTAGTTATAGTACCTATTGTATTTATTTAAGAGGGTTCAAATTTAGCATTCTGTTGTGAACTCCACTAGTACATGTAAAATTTTTTTTAAGGCTTTACAGTTTTTCCTCCTCATAAATTGATTGGACCAGAAAATGATAAAAATCCTGTCCTGAGTTAATATTAGCATACTTCCAAATTTCATTTTGCTTTGCTAATGCTACACATTTATAGGAGATTAAAAGAAATCTCTTCCAAGGACTATTAAGCTTGGTGGGCCAGCTAGTAGTTTGGTGGTTAAGGCAGCTAGATCCCACATGGCTGAATGCACTGTGAGAGTCCAGATTCGGCACATGTGCATACGTGTCGAGAAGAGAATGGAGAAGAGGTTGTGGCATTGTCATCCCCCCGGGGGTGCTTTCTCTTTCTCTTCCCTCCCCCCCACTGTTTCCTGTGGGTTTAAGAACTGTATCGCTAATTTGAAAAAGAGAAAGAAAAAAAAAATCTGTTGGCTAAAGGGCACATGCATTTGCTGGAGAAAGAGAGGGAAAGTGAGGAATCACCTCTTGGGAGGATGGCCATGCTTGCAATCCCTTCTCCTCTAGTTCCCTCTTGGGATTTTGGGCATGCACATACACAGGCATAATTTTCAAGTTGCCAGGTTTGGGACTCAAACTGCGGTTGGCCATGTGGGAATTTAGCACCTTACCACTGTGCCACAGTTGGCCCTGTTGAATAGCCATTTTTAAATACTTTGTAATAGTTGAGATGATGGGTAACCAAAAAATTTTTTTCAAAGACTTAGCCATAAGGTGTGTGTGCTCACTGGATAGTGCCAGGGAGAGACAGAGAGGAAAAGTGAGAAATCATACCCCAGGGAGCATGGCCACACTGTAGTCCCTTCTTCCTTCTCCTCTCAAGAGTTTGGGTATACCTGCACACACACCTGGCATGTTTTTCAAGCCACCGGGTCCAGGACTCAAACTGCAGAGTCAGCCATGACATATCCAGCACTTTAACCACCATACTACCTGATGGCCAATAACCAAAAATGTTTTTAAGAATAAAGTATGTCCTGGAGCCTGCAAGTGGCATGGCGATTAAGGGCGCTGGATTCCCACATGACTGACCGTGGTTTGAGTCCTGGACCTGGCAGCTTGCCTGCTCACTTCCCCCTTCTCTCTGTGTCTCACTCTGTCCCATTCTGGTCAAATTAAAATAAATATATAAAGTTAAATACAATAATTCTTAAAAAGAAAGCATGTCCTTGATATTATTTAAGAGGCTGTCAGAAAGTGTTTAAGAACACAGACTCTGGATTTAGGTTTGCATTCTAACCACTTCTCTGGATTTGTGATCTCAGTGACTTTTGGCAAATTATCCTAAGACTCATTTTCCTAATTATAAAGTGTGGGAATAGGACTATCCAGAAGCTAAACGAGATACAATGCCTGAAAAATGTTTAGAGCAGTGGCTGATACATAGCAAATTTTCAATACATATTAGTCACTGTTACATCAGTGATGCACACAGAAGAGCAAGTACATACAAGTGGTATGTGAAGAAACCGAGGTTCAGATAAGATCTGTGATTTACTGAAAGGCACATTGCTAAAAGAGTAATCTCCCCCAAAACTCTTGCAGATCATTTCTGATAAAAACACTGCTTCCTTTTCTACAGTAACAGCTCTTCAACTTACTGATACTGACTAGGTCCATACCAAAAATGGTTCCTTCATTTACCGTTGTTTCTAATTCTTGGCTGCTGTCAGAATTCTCCCCCCCCCCCCCCAAAGTTTGTTTATTCTTTCATGTGTGAGACAGGGACCTGTCAGGTCATGGTCTTCTCGCCTGTTCAACCTTCCAGCCAGGCAGAGTCACGAGCATGTTCAGGCCAACCTGAGAACCAAACCAGGGCTCTCCCATATGACTCTATCATTGCTCAGTGGTGCCCAGCCTCCTGTGCCTCCGTGGCTGGGTATGTCAAGAGTGTTTTTTTTTTTTATCTTGTTCTGACTTTGTCAGAGCCCTTTCCTTTTTTTCATGGATCCTTCTGCCCTATATTACTCAGACCTATAGTTGTGAGCATGTATAATAGGAATCTGTCTCCAAAAAAGTAAGAAAGAACAGGTATTGAAGCTAAACTTTTTCACATTTTCCTCCCACTTGGGATGCCATTAGCCTATTGTTAATTTATATGTAACATAGAACTGAATTATTTTATTTCTCCAAACTTTCCATTTTCCTCTGAGATTAGAAAACCAAATGAAGGTTTTCTTCCTAGAAACTGAGAAAGGAGTTTGACAGTCACACAAATCTCCTGAGCCATTCTAAATAGTAGGAAGAATACAATTCATAAATAATTGCATTTTAAAAATTTTTATTTATTCATTCATTTACTTTATTTTGGCCAGAGAGACACACACACACATAGAGAGAGAGAAACTGAGAAAGCAAGCTTCCAGGTCCGGGACTCGAACCATGGTCAGCCATTTGGGAGTGCCCAGCACCGTAATCACTACGCAACCTGCTGGTCCTATAATTGCATTATTTTTTTAACACCTTGACTGGTTAAAATGTGGATGTATTTTTTGCATAGATGAGCACCAGTTGCATTAACCCCTAACACAAGAGTTTGAATCTTTGAAACTAGGCATTGACTTCTCTCTAAGTATGAAACTCCTAGATGACATCTTCCAAAAGAAGACTGATCTCCATTGGAAATCTGTTGTTTAGTGTGGCTATGTTCATAACTATCTTAGGTAGATCTTCTGAATAACTTGCTGCAACTCTTTTATCAGTACCTGCTGCTTCTCCTTGCACTTTTATGTTGTGGAGATGGCATTGGTTTTTAAATTTTATAAACCAACTCTGCTATTGAACTGTTGGAAAAGTCGGAGAAAAAGTACGTCATGACTTTTCCAACAACCCAATAGTTTCAAACTTTTCTTCTGCAGCTTCCTCACTTCTCAGCTTTCATAGAACTGAAGAGAGTTAAGGCTTTGCTCCGGAGAAGGCTTTAGCTTAAGGGATTGCTGTGGCTATTTCGATCTATTATCTAGACCACTAAAGTTTTCTCCATATTAGCAATACAGTTGTTTCACTTTCTTACTTGTGTGTTCACTGGAGTAGCACTTTTCATTTCCTTCAAGAACTCCTTTTGCATTCTCAGGTTGGCTATTTGGTGCAAGAGACCTAGGTTTTGGCCGGTCTTAGCTTTCAATAAGCCTTCTTTAATAAGTTTAATTGTTTCTAACTTTTGTTTTAAAGTGAGAGATTTGAGACTCTTTCTCTCATTTGAACATATAGAGGCCATTGTATAGTTACTAACTGGCCTAATTTTTATATTGTTGTCTCAGGGGCTAGGGAGGCCCAAGGAGTGGGAGAGAGATGGGGAATGGCCAGTAGGTGGAGCAGTCAGAACATAACAACATTTACCAATTAAGTTTACCGCCTTACATGGGTGTGGTTTGTGTTGTCTCAAAACAATTAAAATAGAAACATGAAAGATCACTGATCACCAGCACTGTAACAGATATAATAATAATGGAAAACTTCGAAATATTTTTAGAACTACCGAACTGTGATACAGACAAAAAATGAGCACATGCTGTTGGAAAAATGGCACAAGTAGACATGCCCATTGCACAGTTGCCACAAACATTCAATTTATGTATATATAAAAAAAGCAGTATCTCTGAATGCACTAAAATAAGGTATGCTTTTTGTCCATTCTGGAAATTTGAGGTAGTTTGCTCTATACTTTATGAAAACAGAATAGCATCTCGAACCATTAAAAAAAATAATAATTATTTTATTTAACTTTATTTATTTACTTACTTATTTATAATTTGGTGAGACAGAGAAAGTGAGAAAGCAAGCTGCCAAGTCTGGGACTCAAACTGTGATTGACCACGTGGGAGTCCAGCACCCATAACCACTACATCATCTGCCAACCCCTCGAACCTTTTTTTTTAATTCCGAATGTAATATGGAACTAAATCTAGATGCCTAGGACTAGCTATTACATTATATTCAAACCATCGGGGGTTTATTGAATACTTTCTGTACATAGGGTAAAGTGTAAGGCTGTGTGTAATGTTTCCAAATTCTAAGCCTTTCTTTAGCTACTTCAATAATACCTTCATGAGCATTCTGAGACTTTAAGAAGTTGGGGAGAATTGACCTCAAAGCTGTGGTTGTGGATGTTTTATCAGTATTAGTACTGTGTGACTCAGTTCTTATGTAGGAGCCTTACTTTCTCAAAAATATCGGGGAGGGGGAATAGCTACATCTGAGTTTGAGGGTTGTTTTTGTAAGACTTTTCCTGTTTAAACTGTCATTGTTTTACATATATGCGTAGTTCCTTATCTTTGCCTCCTTGTCTTCCTCTATTGAATATATTTTGTGTCTGTATTTTTATACTCTTCCGTATTTCAAGGGGTACGCTGTTGAGGCAGCTTCAGTCTGGTAGAGGATTGATATTAGAGAATCAGAAAACATGTTTCCTGTCCTTAAGTTTTAAATCCTACAGTGAGGAGAAACAAATATAAATATGTAATACAGAGAGATAAATAATGCTTCAGTATTTAATATAAGATTATTGCTATATGAATACCAGACAGTATTTTGGCAATCAGGAGAAGTAGAAACCCACTTTATGCTAGGTTAAGAAAGATTTTGTAGCATTACAGGTTGAGCATCCCTAATCCAAAAATCCAAAATTCAAAATGCTCCAAAATCTGTAACTCTTTTGAGCACCAGCATGAGTGTCATGTGACAGATTGTAGTCAAAATATTGTAATAAAAAAAATTGGGACCAGCTGTTGGCGTAATGGCTATGTCCCTGGACTCCCATGGCTTGAGTCCCGGACCCAGTGGCTTAAAGTCACGCTGGACGCATGTGCATGCATGCCCAAGATCCTGAGAGGAGAATGGAGGAGAAGGGATTGTGGTGTGGCCATCCCCCCTGGGGGGGGGGGTGATTTTTTGTTTTCTGTCTCTCTGTCTCTCTCTGTCTTTCTGGCGAGCACATGCTCCCTATAGGAAAAGCCTCTAAAAAAATTGTATACAATTACCTTCTGCTAATATGTGTAACATATATAGAAACATAAATTTCATTTTTCACTTGCATCCCATCCCTAAGATACTCATTCTGTATATATGAATAGTTCAAAACTTGAAAGAAATCTGAAATCAGAAATGCTTCTGGTTCCAAGCATTCTGCTGAAGGCATACTCAACCTGTAATAACATTTTTGCTGGGTTTTGAAACAAAGGTAGGATGTACATAACTCAAGAAAAGGATGGGTGTTAGAGGCAGCCCCATGGCCTGGTGGTTAACAGAGCCAGAACCTACATGGCTGACTACATAGTTTGAATCCTGGCCACAACAGCTTGAAAAACACACATGCCCCGAATCCCGACAGAATGAAAAAATGGAGAAAAAAAACATTGAAGTGTGACCACAACCATTTGGGGTTGATATCTCCCTCTCTCTGTCTCTGGTGAGTGCATGTGCTCTCAGAAAAATTTAAAAAGGAAAGGGATGTAGGATTTTTGGAGAGAGTAACTTTTGTTAGGGTGATCATTGTCATGGATTGTGAAAGTATTCAGAGTAGTAGCCCATGTGAGTGAACTACCAGGTCTGGAACTCAAACCATGGTCAGCCACGTGGGAGTCCAACACCTTAACCACCACACCACCTGCTGGCCTAGGCTAGGAACTTTTGAAGGAAAGGGATTTAGGGTGGAGTAATTAAGCTGGTCCTGAAACAGCATCCAAGTTCTTTTACAGTATCTGGGTTGTTCGGTTATCTCTGAGGGTATCAACAATCTGCAGTAAAACCATGCAACTCCTCTTTCTTTTCTCCTCTCAGGTGGAAATCTTCCTCTGATCCAAAGGAATTCCTCACTAGGGCTTGTCCCCTCTCACCAGACCAGCCAGGCTAGGTTTGACCCTTTAGGCATTTCTTTCTTTCTTTTTTTTTTTTTTTAAATATTTTATTTATTTATTTAATTCCATTTATTATTATTATTATTATTATTTTTATTTGGACAGAGAGAGACAGAGAAACAGAAAGGGAGGAAGAAAGCTGCCAGGTCCAGGACTCAAACCGTCAGCCATGTGGGAATCCAGCGCCTTTAACCACCATGCCACCTGCTGGCCCCCCCTTTAGGCATTTCAACCCACCCTGCCACGGGTACCTAAGTTTGCCTTTCCTCAGTCAGAGTTCAGTATGAGACAAATATCCAAGGGTTGATCTCCCCCAGAAAGAGAAAGAAAATGTCCAAGGCATCTTTAAAACTTCGAAGATGTCCTTAATCAAAAACGTCTAAGATATTTGGGGGTGGGGCAGATATGTCCTTTCAACTTTCTGTAGTTCTTTTGTGGGAAAAATATTTTGTAAGCTGAAGCAACACACTTAAATACATATTTAGATACATTTGTAAGAGAGAAAGATAGCAAGGAAACAAGAGAGATGGATATTTTTGACAGGGTCTTACCACATCACATTCTTTCTTGCCCCAGCCTCCCAGTTTGCTAGGACCATAGGCACACACCACCATGCCTGGCTGGCTTAGGTTGGGACAAACCAAACCTAGGCCCCCTGTGCTGTCTCAGCCATTGCACGGCGACACCTCCTGCTCGTGAAATGTGGCAAGGCTTCATTAAAATACTGATAAGTCTATAGAATACAGTGAGTGATTTACATGTTCAAACTTGCATTCAATATTTGCAACCCATATAGAAACAACAAAAGAATGTAGTAGGGCTCTTCGAAAAGTTCATGAAAAGTGTGTATTATGAAAAAACGAAGGCCAACAGAGGTGGTGTGGCGATTGGAGTGGCTGGATCCCACATGGCTGGCTTTGCAGTTCAAGTCCCAGACCCAGTGGCTTAAAAGACATACCAGGTACATGTATGTGCCTGCCCAAAATCCTAAAAGGAAAATGGAGCAGAAGAGATTGTGGTGTGGTCATCCCTCCAAGGGAGTGATTTCTTACTTTTCCTCTCTCTGTCTCTGGTGAGCCATGTGCCCTATAGCAAAAGAAAATAAATAGATTTTACTTTTTTTTTTTTTTTTTGCACCATACTAACTTGTACTTTAGTTCAATTTTTCCACAAACTGAAGTACCCTGTGTTATGATACTTTATAGAAATTAGGTATTCAATTTTAGGGTTGGCTCTGTAGCACAATAGCCATTGTGCAGAGGAAACTGGATCCCACATGGCCTACCAGGGTTCAAGTCCCAGCCCAGGTGGCTTGAGGAACATGCTGGGCATACTAACAGGATGGAGCATTGGAGGAAAAAGGATTGCAGCGTGACCATGCCTCATTGGAGGGATAAGTTGTTTTTCTCTCATTCATAGAAGAAATAAACATATTATATGTATGATTTAAATTTTGGAAAGAGATTAGGGTTAAGGTAAAGCTTAGGAGTTTGTAGTCATTTACTTTGCTGGGGAAGAGAGAACTTAGAAAAATTCAGTTCATTCTCAGTTATTATAGTTAACAGAAATTTATGTAATCATATTAATATGTTAAAACATCTCTCTGGAGACGAGTTATGTTCTGAATGATTTTTGCAATTCTTTAATTTTTGGAAATGATGCTCAGTGGCAGTAGTAAGTAATCAGTGCCACGGGCAGGAAAGAATTTGATAGCTTAAGTCTGATTCATGTGTTCACGATGGTAACAATCAATGGTAAATTATTTTCAGTTCTTTTTATCCTTCACATCAGATCTATAAAGTAAGTGTGAAATTTGTTCCCTCTTAATATCCGGTGTTTGCAGGATGATTCAAGAATTATGCCTGTTACTGGTTATTTCTCTGATATCGGAGTCTTTTTTACTGTGTTCAGAAGAGAGGAAATGAGTTTAGAACTTACTAGATTCTGATTTTCCGATGATATAATACAAAAGTGGTTAAAAGGGCTGGTCCTGGCCCAGCTTTGGTCGTGCAGACAGAAGGGTTCAGCTGTGTGAGGCTGGAGGCCATATATGAGGAGGCCCAGGTTCACATCCCTGTCTACTCGAATGTTCAGGTGCACTGTGATCTGGCTGGCTGCAGGCCGAGGAGAGGGTCACACATGAACTTGTCCAGGGTGCATACCCCTTTTCCTCTCAATAAATATGTTCTCTTAAAAAAGGGCTGTTCCTATTATATCTTTACATGAGTATTATATCATTTATATTTAAGGGTCTTACAACTTACTGTATTGATTTCTATTGCAACATGTTCCTTTTGAATATTTTCCTAATTTGGACTAGGTAATGAATCTACCTCAGTATATTAGGTCTTTGGAAAAGTCATGATGTATTTTTCTATACAAAAATGCATCATGGCTTTCTCAATGACCCAATAAAAAAGTGTCTGTAGAGGCCAGCAGGTGGCATAGTGGTTAAGGTTCTGGACTCCCACGTGGTCGACCACAGTTCTAGTCCCAGACCCAGTGACTTGAAGCTCAAACTGGGTGCGCGCGCGCACGCCTGTGTCTGTGTGCACGCACCTAAAATCCCTAAAGGAGAATGGAGGGAAGGGATTGCAGTGTAACCATTCCCCGGGGGGGGGGGGGGGGGGGGGGGGGGGGGTGACTTCTTGCTTTTTCTCTCTCTGGCGAGCACACATGCTCCATAGTAAAAATCTCTGGGGGAAAAAAGTGTATCTAGTTGTCAGTTTATAATATTTATAAAATATTGCCTTATTACATGAGAGATATGTTGATATGATAGTAACGTGTTTAGTGTCAGAAAACTCCTGGATTAATCTTTTTTTTTTTTTTTTTGAGAGATTTGGCTTAATCTTATTTCAGCCACTGTTTAAAAGTGATAATTTATTAGACAAAAAATGTCATGTTAATTTGTTTCTTAAACTTTATGTAAGATTCAACATACTTTTATTCTTTAAATTTCTCCTTTTATGACTCAGTGCATCTTCTAGTTATTCTTAACTGTTTGGATTAATTCTTCGAACATTAAGGGTATTAACCCTTTATCAGATATATTAAGGAAATTTTCTTCTAGTTCAGTCTAAATATTCTTTCAACGATTTTCATTATGTTTTATTTTCTGTGAGTTATATGCTTTTGTGTAATGAGAGCTTCCTCTTTCCTTTGTTGGATCTGGGTTTCCCGTTTTGCTTCAGAAATCCTCTCCTACGGGACCAGCAGGTGGCATATTGGATGTATAACTGGACTCCCACTTAGTCGACTACAGTTCGATTCTCAAACCCAGAGGCTTAAAATTCACACTGGGCACATGTGCATGCATGCCTAAGATCCTGAGAGGAGAATAGAGGAGAAGGGATTGTAGGATAACCACCACCACCACCACCACCACCACCACCACCCCCCCCGGGGTGATTTCTCACTTTCTGTCTCTGGCGAGGGCACACCCTCCATAGCAAAAATCTCTCTCAATAAAAAAAAAAAAAAGAAAGAAAGAAATCATCTCCTACTCCAAGATTATATTTTCTGCTTGTTTAGTGGTTTAACATGTAAGTTTTCCACGTTTCCTATAATGAGCAGCTAGAAAAAGCAGCAGTTATTATTACTTATTTTTTACTTCTTTAAAAAGTTAATTTTGGGAACCGCCATCTTCCAGTAATTCACCAAAATGTCAAACACAAAGGGAAAGAGGAGAGGCACCTGATATTATGTGTTCTCTAGGCCTTTAAGAAAACATAGAATTGTTCCTTGGCAATATACATGAAAAATCTATAAGAAAGGTGATACTGTGGACATCAAGGGAATAGGTACTGTATTGTAAAAAGGAATGCTGCACAGATATTACCAGGCAAAACTAGAAGAGTCTACACTGTTACCCAGCATGCTGTTTGCACTGTCGTAAACAGACAAAGGCAAGATTCTTGCCAAGAGAATTAATGTGTGTATTGAGCATATTAAGCATTCTAAGAGCAGCCATAGATTCCTAAAACTAGCTTCCTAAAACATGTAAAGGAAAATGACCAGAAAATGAAGGAAACCAAAGAGAAGGGTACCTGGGTTCAACTGAAGTGCCAGCCTGCACTTCAACCTCCACCCAGAGAAGCACACTTTGTGAGAACTAATGGAAAGGAGCCTGAGCTACTAGAACCTATTCCCTATGAATTCATGGCATGATGGATGTTAAAAATAAACTAAACTATGGTCTGTTAAAAAAAAAAAGTTTTTTGGGAACAGCAGTTAGCATAATGGCTATGTCGCTGAACTCCCATGTAGGCGACCACGGTTCGAGTCCCAGACCCGGTGGCTTAAGCTCATGCCAGGTGCGTGTGCATGCATGCCCAAGATCCCGAGAGGAGAATGGAGGAGAAGGGATTGTGGTGTGGCCATCCCGCCTGGGGGGGTGATTTCTCACTTGCTATCTATCTCTCTTTCTCTTTCTGGTGAGCGCAAACTCCCTATAGCAAAAACCTCTCCAAAAATTTTACATGAGAAAGAGATGGGCACTTCCAAGGGTCTTGACACTATTGATCCGCCTTCAGCCTCAGCTAGCCTGATCACTCAGCCAGGCACCCCTAACAGGGTGTTTACACTGTGGTCCACCCCTCAGCCTGGCATGTTTGCACACACCTGTCATGTTTGGGGAGACTTTGAGATGCAAACCCAGGACTTTGCCACAGAAGTCCAAGATTGCAGGGACCAGTAGTTAGCGTAATGGCTATGTTGCTGGACTCCCACGTAGTCGACCACGGTTCGAGTCCTGGACCCGGTGGCTTAAACTCACGCCGGGCGCGTGTGCATGCGTGCCCAAGATCCCAAGAGGAGAATGGAGGAGAAGGGATTGTGGCGTGGCCATCCCCTCTGGGGGGGGTGATTTCTCGCTTCCTATCTCTCTGTCTCTGTCTGTCTGGCGAGCGCACGCGCCCTATAGCAAAAACTTCTCCAAAAAAAAAAAAAAAGAAGTCCAAGATTGCAGAGCATTGTCTTAATGTAGCACCATCTATTTTAACTTTTTTATTAAATATACCTCCTATAAAGCCTATAAATCTAGAGTATAGCTCAGTGAATATTTACAAACTGAACACATCTGTGCCACTACCACTCAGATGATTACCAGCACCATAGAAGCCTCTCAGATGCCCCCCCATAGTCGTTGCTACCGACGATAACTACCTATTCTAATGTCTGTTGCCATTCATCCTGCATGGGGAATGGTCACACCTCAATCCCTTCTCTATTTCTCTCTCCTATTGGGATTTTGGGCACACGCTCACACATGTCAACATGTTTCTCAAGCTGTTGGGTCCATGACTTGAGCAATGTGGTAGCCGATGGGGAATCCAGCTCCCTTAACCACCAGGCCATGGGCTGGCCCCAAAGTTACCCTTTAAGGTCAAACAGATTTTTAAAAGTCTGATAGTTACTCTCATTTTTACTACTTCCAGTGCTCTTTCTTTCTCCTTCTCTTCCTTTCATTTTTTCTTTTTAAAAATCTTTTAGAGATTTTTTGCTATAGGGTGTATTTCACCAGAGAAACAGAGAGAGATAACGAGACAGAAAGCATGATATCACCCTCTGGGGAGATGGCCACACTGCAGTCCCCTTTCCTCCATTCTCCTCCTGGCATTCTGGGCACGCACACACATGCGCCCAGCATGACTTTCAAGCCACTGGGTCTGAGACTTGAACCGTGGTCAACCACATAGGAGTTTGGTGATTAAACTACTACATCATCTGTTGGCTCTCCCTCTTTTTTTAATTGGCAGCAGGTACATCTACTCACCTAAGTGAGAGAGAGAAAACACCCCAGTGGGGCGTGGTCACACTGCAGTCCCTTTCCTCCATTTGTCCTTCTTGTCAGTATTCTGGACACACATGCATATATGCATGTGTATGCACCCAGAGTGGTTTTTTTTTGTTTGTTTTTTGTTTTGGAGAGGTTTTTGCTGTAGGGCGCGTGTGCTCGCCAGACAGAGAGAAACAGAGAGATAGAAAGCAACAAATCACCCCCCAGGGGGGATGGCCACACCGCAATCCCTTCTCCATTCTCCTCTTGGGATCTTGGGCGCGCACACACACGTGCCTGGCGTGAGTTTTAAGCCACCGGGTCCGGGACGCGAACCGTGGTCGACTACGTGGGAGTCCAGCGACATAGCCATTACACTAACTGCTGGTCCCAACCCCCAGAGTGTTTTTTAAGCAGCCAGTTTTATCTATCTATCTATCTATATATATATGTATAGGTTTTTTTTAAATTTATTTTATTTATTCATTCATTTATTTCTCAATTTGACCAGAGAGAGACAGAGGGTGAGAGTGAGAGAGAGAGGAAGTGAGAAAGCAAGCCACCAGATTCAGGACTTGAACCCTGGTCAGCCATGTGGGAGTGTCCAGCACCTTAACCACCACGCCACCTGCTGGTCCCATGTATAGGTTTTTTTTAAAAGAATTATTTTTATTTAATTTCATTTATTCATTCATTTTATTTATTTATTTATTTATTTATTTATTTATTTATTTATTTTTTAATTTGACCAGAGAGAGACACATGGGGTGGGGAGAGTGAGAAAGCAAGCTGCCAGGTCCAGGACTTGAACCGTGGTCAGCCATGTGGGAGTGTCTAGCGCCTTAACCACCACGCCACCTGCTGGTCCCTTTATATAGGTTTTTGCCTTAGGGTGCGTTCACTTGCCAGAGAGACAGAGACAGTGAGAGGGAAAGTGAGAAATCAACTCCCAGCTGGAATGGCCACGCCTCAATCCCTTCTCCATTCTCCTCCTGAGATCTTGGGCATGCATGCGCACGTGTCCGCCATGAGTTTCAGGACACCATATCTGGGACTTGAACCACAGTTGGCTATGTGGCAGTCCAGCAGTGTAACCCCTGTGTCATCTGCTAGCCTCAGGGTCAAAATTTGAACCACAGTTAGTCATGTGGGATCTTAGGCACAGCCCTTAGCCACTGCACTACAGGGCCAGCCCTAATGCTCTTTATTTCTTTGTGTCAATCCAGATTTTCATCTGGTATCATATACCTTCTGCCTAAATAACTTTCTTAACATTTCTGGTTCTCGTTTTGCAGATCTGCTGGTAATGAATCTTTTCAATTATGTTTGTCTGGTAGTCCGTTACTGTCGGTTTTTGTTTTTTTTTAAATTTTGTCTATTGGTGTGTATATTTGCCACAGAGAAGCACATGTGCCTAACATGTTTTTCAAGCTGCTTGGATCAGAATTCAAATGACATAGTCATTCCATGGGGAATCTGGTTACCTTAACTACTGGGCCACTGGGACAGCCCCATCTTTTTTTTTTTTTTTTTTTTCCCTTTTTTTGGAGAGGTTTTTGCTATAGGACGCATGCGCTTGCCAGATGACAGAGAGAAAGCGAGAAATCACCCCCCAGTGGGGATGGCCATGCCGCAATCCCTTCTCCTCCAGTCTCCTTTCGGGATCTTGGGCACGCATGCACATGCGCCCAGCGTGAGTTTAAGCCACCAGGTCCAGGACTCGAACTGCGGTCGAATACATGGGAGTCCAACGACATAGCCATTACGCTAACTGCTGGTTCCCAGCCCCATCTTTTTTAAAAGGTATGTTTAGGGGGTAGAATTCTTTTCTCTGTCATCTCTCTGTCTTCTGGTTTGTGTAGTTTTTGACAAGAGTCTGTAATAATTCTTATCTTTGTTCCTCTGATTATGCCTTTTTTAAAAATCTGACTGCCTTCAAGATTTTATCTTTGTATTTGTTTTTTAAAGTTTACAGTGCATCAAGGGGAGAAAAAGAGAGAGAGAACCTTGAGCTGCTTAAATCTGGATTTTCTCTTACTAACTTTGGAAATTTTTTTCTTCCTTTATTCATGATGTAGAGTGTGCATACACACATGAGAGAAAGAGTAGAACACCCTCCAAAAGAAAATTTTGACTTAATTAAAATTTAAAACTTCTGCTTTTTGAGAAATAAATTTTTTAAAAAAGGGCAAACCATACATGAATCTTTTTTTTTTTTTTTTTTTTTGAGAGGTTTTCACTAGAGGGCGCGTGCGCTCGCCAGACAGACAGAGAGAGACATAGAGACAGAAAGCGAGGAATCACCCCCCAGGGGGGATGGTCACGCCACAATCCCTTCTCCCTCCATTCTCCTCTCGGGATCTTGAGCACGCACGCACATGCGCTCAGCATGAGTTTTAAGCCACCGGGTCCAGGACACGAACCGTGGTTGACTACGTCCAGCGACATAGCCATTACGCTAACTGCTGGTTCCCAGAGGTTTTCGCTACAGGGCGCATGTGCTCGCCAGAAAGACAGAGAGAGACAGAGAGACAGAAAGCGAGTAATCACCCCCAGGAGGGATGGCCACGCCGCAATCCCTTCTCCTCCATTCTCCTCTCAGGATCTTGGGCACGCACGCACACGCGCCCAGCGTGAGTTTAAGCCACCAGGTCCGGGACTTGAACCGCGGTCGACTACATGGCAGTCCAGCGACATAGCCATTATGCTAACTGCTGGTCCCAAATCTTGAAAACATTATGCTAAGTGAGAGAAGCCAGACACAAAAGATCATATAGTATGATTCCATTTATGTGAAATGCCCGGAATAGGAAAGTCTAAGAGACAGAAATAGATTCATGCTGAGTTGTGCCACAGTCACCTTTCTCCGGTCCTCCAGCCTGTCAGATCCTAGGCATTCAAGCGTGTGACTGGCCTGTTTCAGGCTGACCAGGCTGGGGATTTAAACTGTGGTTATGAAATGTGATCTGGCTTCTCTCAAGCAGCATGTTACTGCTGTGTCACAAGTCAGCCCAATATTAGAAAGTTCTTGGCCACTCTGTTTTTTTTTTTTTCTTTTTATTCTCTTATTTTAAAAATTTTGCCAGAGGGCATGAGAGAGAAAGTGTAAAAGCACCCCCATGGTCACACCACAATCTCTTCTCCATTGCTCCTCCCTTTCAGGACTTTGGGCATGCATGCGCCCATGTGTTTCTCAATCCAGCCACCCAGTCAACTAGGCAGAATCCAGCTACCTTAATATCATACCTCCAGCGGGCCCCATTATTTCAAAAATATTTCTTTAAAGCTTTTTCTTCCCTTCGTGTTACTTGAGTTACATGAACATGAGACTGCTGATATTGTCCCCCAGCACTTGGATGCTCTTGTGTGGATTCTGTTTCTCCTGCTTTTCACTTCCCACTTGTTTTTCTTTTGGTGTTTCATTTGGATAACTGTTGTTGCCCTCTATATGTATATATATATATATATATATATATTTTTTTTTTTTTTTTTTTTTTAAGGTTTTTGCCATAGTGCAGTTGCGCTCATCAGAGATAGACATAGAGACGGTGAGAAAGAGAGTGAGAAATCAGCCCCGAGGGGATGACCACTCCGCAATCTCTTCTCTTCCATCCTCTTACTGGGATTTTGGGTATGCACTCCCGCATATGTGTCCAGTGTGAATTTCAAGCTGCCAGGTCCAGTACTTGAGCCACGGTTAGCCATGTGGAAGTCCAGCACCTTAACCACCATGCCACCTGCTAGCCCCCTTGTTGCCCTATATTAAGTTCACTGATTCTTCCTTCAGCTGTTTTGAGTCCACTGATAAGCCCCTTGAGAGACCGTATCTCTTATATGAATTTTATTATTACTACCATTTTAGTTTGCTTTATTTCTTTTTATTTAAGAATTTCTTTTTTTTTTTTAAGAATTATTTATTTAATTTTATTTATTCATTGATTTTAATTTGACCAGAGAGAGACACAGAGAGAGAGGGAAAGTGAGAAAGCAAGCCACCAGGTGCAGGACTCTAACCGTGATTGGCCAGTGGGAGTGTCCTGTGCCTTAACCATGACACTACCTGCTGGTCCCCCAGCTTGTTTTATTTCTTACAGTTTTCTTCTCTGCTGAAATATTCTGTTCACAAATTTTGTACACTTTATCTTTTAACATATTAGTGATAGGATGGGGGTTATATTTTGTGAATAAAAACTTGAGATAGAATTCACATAAAATTCATCATTTTAAAGTGTATAGTTGGGGCTGGCAGGTGGCGTGGTGGTTAAGAGCTCTGGACACCCCCATGGCCAACTGTGGTTTGAGTCCTGGATCTGGCAGCTTGCTTTTTCACTTTCTCTTTCTCTCTCTTACTCTGTCCCTCTCTGGTGAAATTAAAATAAATAAATAAGTAAATAAAGTTAAATAAAATAATTGTTTAAAAATATAAGTGTACAGTTACATGGTTTTTAGTATATCACAGTGTAGTATAACCATCATCACTAATTGTAGAACATTTTCATCACAAAAAAGAGACCCCCACACCTATTAGTAGTTACTCCCAACTTCCCTCTTCCCCTACCCTTGGCCACCACTGATTTACTTTCCATCTTTTAAATTTTCTTCTGGATAGTTCATACAAATAGAATCATACAATATGTGAGTTTTGTTGTTGAGGTTTTGGTCATAGGGTACATGAGTTAACCAGAGAGACAGAGAGAGAGAGAAAGTGAAAAATCATCCCCCAGTGATGGGGGATAGTCCTTCTCCATCTTTCTTGGGATTATAGGCATGCGCACGAGCCCAGTGTGATTTTCAAGCCACCTGGTCCAGGACTTAAACCGCAGTCAGCCATGTGAGAGTCCAGTACCTTAACCACAGTGCCATCTGCTGGCCCATCCATGTATGATATATATTTTTTAGAATTATTTATTTATTTATTGAATTCCATTTGTTATTATTAAATTTGACCAGAGACAGAGAGCAAGAGAAGGGGAAAGTGAGAAAGCAAGCCGCCACGTCCGAGACTCAAACCATAGTCAGCCATGTGGGAATTCAGCACCTTTAACTCCAGCCCACCTGCCGGCCCCAGTGATTTTTTTTTTTAAACAGAGAACTTTACATTTTGTGTCTGTTAAGTACTTTTTCCCTAAACCCCTCGCACCTATCCTTTACTGTCCGCCTGCCTCCTTTACAGTCTCTAGTGTCTTCAGCCATCCTCCTAGTACATCTTTGGATCTTGCAATTTCTGCTGTAGAGTGCAGGCATTTGGTACGTCTTGAGTGGGGCTATACAGTCTATTTCTTTCATAATCTGGCTTACTTCACTTAGCATTAACTCTTTTTTTTTGGAGAGATTTTTGATATAGGGCGCGTGCTCTCACCAGAAAGAGAGACAGAAAGCGAAAAATCACCCCCCAGGGCGGATGGCCATGCTGCAATCCCTTCTCCTCCATTCTCCTCTCGGGATCTTGGGCACGCACACACACCCGCCTGGTGTGAGTTTAAGCCACCGGGTCCGGGACTCGAACTGCAGTTGACTACATGGGAGTCCAGCAACATAGCCATTCCACTAACTGCTGGTCCCAGCGTTAAATCTTTTATATTTGTTCATTTTCAATCACATGACAGGGTCTCATTGTTCCTTATGACTGCAGAGTATTGCATAGTGTACATGTGCCACATTTTTTAAATCTAGTCAATTATTGGGCACTTGGGTTATTTCAGTGTCTTCGCAATTATGAGTAATGCTTCAGAAACAATATATGGTCGTTTTAATGTCTGGCTTCTTTTACTTACAATCATGTTTTCAAGATTCATTCAAGTTATAGTATGTATCAGTATTTCATTCTTTTTTATAGCCAAAAAGTATTCCATTTTATGGATACATATAGTACATTTTGTTTATTCATTCATTGGGCAGTGGGCATTGAGTCATTTCTACTTTTTGGCTATTATGAATAATGCTACTATGAGCACGCATGTACAAGTTTTTTCAGAAAACATGTTTAACTGTACAACTGCCAAACTGTTTTCTATATAGGCTGCTGTATTTTACATTTCCATCAGCAGTGTATGAGGATTCCACTTTCTTCACATTTAAAAAAAATGTATTTTCTTCAAATTAAAATAAATGAATGAATAAATAAAATTAAATAAATAATTTCTTTTTTGAAGAGATTTTTGCTATAGGGCGCGTGTGCTCGCCAGACAGACAGAGAGAGACAGAGACAGAAAGTGAGAAATCACCCCCCAGGGGGGATGGCCACGCCGCAATCCCTTCTCCTCCATTCTCCTCTCGGGATCTTGGGCACGCACGCACACGCGCCCGGCGTGAGTTTTAAGCCACTGGGTCCGGGATGCGAACTGCGTTCGACTACGTGGGAGTCCAGCAACATAGCCATTACGGTAACTGCTGGTTCCCAATAAATAATTCCTTAAAAAAAAATTGGGACCAGCAGGTGGCTTGGTTGTTAAGGCACTAGACACTCCCACATAGCCGACTGCAGTTTGAGTCTGGACCTGGTGACTTGCTTTCTCACTTTCTGTCTCTCTCTCTGGCCAAATTAAAATAATGAATGAATTTATAAAATTAATTATTTAAAATTTTTATTTTCTTTCATTAAAATAAAAGTTGTATATGTATAGCATGATGTATTGATATATGTATACATTGTAGAATGGCTAAATCAAGACAATTAACATATCTTACTTCACATACCTACCTTTTTGGGGGCATGAGAACAATGAAAATCTACTCTCTTAGCAATTTTCAGGTATGTAATACATTGTTGTTAACAATACTAGCCATGTTGTGCAGCAGATCTCTTGAACTTACTCCTTTTGTCTAATTGAAATTTTATATCCTTGGATCAATATCTTCCCAGTCCCCCCTCCTCCCTGGTAACCACCATTATATATTTTTTAATTATTTTTAAATTTTTATTCATTTTTTTTAATTTGACCAGAGAGAGACAGAAAGAGAGAGAGAGATTAAGAAAGAAAAATGAGAAAGCAAGCACAAGGTCCAGGACTCAAACTGTGGTCAGCCATGCAGGAGTGTCCAGCGACTTCACCACCATGCCACCTGCTGGTCCTGCCATTCTATTTTTGTCTCTATGGATTTTATTTTTTTTTTAGAGAGGGATTTTTGCTATTAGGGTACATGTGCTCACCGGAGAAACAGAGAGACAGAAGGTGAGAAATCACCCCCCAGGGAGATAGCCATGCCACAATCCCTTCTCCTCCATTCTCCTCTTGGGATCTTGCCGTGAGTTGCACCTGACATGAGTTTTAAGTTGCTGGGTCTAGGACTCAAATTGCAGTCAAATACATGAGTCTAGTGATGTAACCATTACACTATCTGCTGGTCCCATGGGTTTGACTTTTTTTTTTTTTTTTTTTTTGGAGAGGTTTTTTCGCTATAGGGCGCGTGCGCTCGCCAGACAGAGAGAGACATAGAGACAGAAAGTGAGAAATCACCCCCCAGGGGGGATGGTCACGCCGCAATCCCTTCTCCTCCATTCTCCTCTCGGGATCTTGGGCACGCACGCACACGCGCCCGGCGTGAGTTGTAAGCCACCGGGTCCGGGAGGCGAACCGCGGTCGACTACGTGGGAGTCCAGCGACATAGCCATTACGCTAACTGCTAGTTCCCCCATGGGTTTGACTTTTTAAGATTAAACATGTAATCATCTTTCTGTGCCTGACTTATTTCACTTAGCATAATGTCCTCCACATTTTTCCATTTCATAAATAACAAGATTTCCTTCGCTTCAAAGGCCAAATAGGATTCCACTTCCTCAGTGTTTGTGTGTATTGCCTTTTTAAAAAATCTGTTCATCCATTGATAGACACTTAGGTTGACTCCATATCTTGACTTGATATCTTGAATGATGCTGTAACGAACACTGGAGTACAGATATTTCTAAACGCTGATTCCTTTCCTTTGGATATGGACACAGTAGTGAAGTTGCAAAGTCATATGGTAGCTCTATTTTTAATTTTCTGAGGAACTTCCATTCTGTTTCCCATAATGGCTTTCTGTGCTGACAGTATCTTAACATTCTTGCCAGCATTGGTTGTTTTCTATATTTATTAAAATAATCAGTTCATAGTTATTTTAAAGTCCATAATCTGGATGATCTCTGGGTCTGTTCTGTTTATTGCCTCGTTTCTTGACAATTCGTTGTTTTTGTGTGTGTGTTACTTATGTTTCTTGCTCTCTAACTGAACTCTTCTGAACATCACTTGTGGAAGAACAATAGATACTGAGATAAATGACACTTAACCTTAGAAATAGACATTTGTGTGCTGCTTTCAGACTGTGAATATCAAGGATTGAACAGTCTAACCCAGCATTGGTTTTGTTGTTTCACTAGTTACCGTATATCCCACAGACTTCAGATTCCTTCGACTGTGAGCTGTTACTGTCTTGTGCCTGGTGTCCGGTCTGGGATGCTGGAAGGTTTTCCTCATTGTCTAGGTTCCAATCTCAGTGTCAGCAGGCTACTCACCTGTGCCAAATAGGGAGTTTCTCTCTTTGCTCCTGTTCCTTCTCCAGCTAAAAGCTGTTGTTACTCTTACTCAGTGTGGCACTAATAGTGGAAGCAGAGTCATTTTCCTTCTCAATTTCTTTTTTCTTATATAAATTCCCTTTGTCCTGCACCCACATTTGAGACTGGCCAAAATAATTCTAGGTTAGAAATTATCTCGGTCTAGGTTGGGTTTTGGTTTTGTTTTTGTTTTTGTTTTTTTTTTTTTTTTTTCTTTTTTTGGAGAGGTTTTTGCTATAGGGCGCGTGCGCTCGCCAGACAGACAGAGAGAGACAGAGAGATAGAAAGCAGGAAATCACCCCCCAGGGGGGATGGCCACGCCGCAATCCCTTCTCCTCTATTCTCCTCTCGGGATCTTGGGCACGCACGCACATGCGCCCGGCGTGAGTTTAAGCCGCCGGGTCCGGGACTCGAACCGTGGTCGACTACGTGGGAGTCCAGCGACATAGCCATTACGCTAACTGCTGGTCCCGGTTTTGGTTTTGTTTTTAATGAGAGGGAGCAATGTGAAAGTGTGGGAAGGCGAGGGAGAGAAGGGAAAGAGAGAGAGATTTTTTGACAGGGTCTTGCTATGTCACAATCCTCCCGCCCCAGCTTCCTAGTTAGCTAGGACCACAGGTGCACCACAATGCCAGGCCTGATTAAGTGGGGCCAGGAACCAAACCTGGGTCTCCCAGGTAGCCCCAGCTACCATGTGGTGGCACTCTCCCATTTGCACCACCATGGTGGGCCTGACCCTGAATTTTGAAAGCATCATTTCATTTTTCTCCTAGGGTTGCTGTTGAGAGGTCTGATGCTAATATGATTCTTCTATTTTCTTATGAGACCTATTTTCTCTGTGGACTGTTATAGAATCTTTATCACCGACATTTTGAAATTTCAAGATAGATGTACCTTGGTCTGGGTGGATTTAAAATATATATATATTCTTTTTTCTGGGCACTCATTTTTTTTTGTCTTCCTTTTTTTTTTTTTTTTTTTGAACTTTTCACTTTTAGAATGGTTGTCTTCCTTGATCAATCAGTCCTCTGATTTTCTTTTATTTTCTTTCTCTTTCTTTTGTTGTACTTGTGTTCAGAGCATTCCTTAACTATGCCTTTTGTCTCTTCTATAGAATTCTGTATTTCTGTTATTTTTAATTTCTAAGAACTCTTTCTTTCTGTTTCTCTAGATGTTTTTCTTTGTTAAAATACACCTAAAAATTGGGGGGGGCTGGCAGGTGGCATGGTGGTTAAAAGCGTTGGATTCTAGCATGGCTGGCTGAAGTTCAAATCCCAGACCTGGCAGTTTGCTTTCTCACTTTTTCTTTCTCGCTCTTTATTTATTTATGCATGGCCATAGGCATATGTGCTTGCAGGAGATAGCCAAACAGTGAAAGGGAAAGGGAAAAATCACCCCCTGAGGGGATGGCCACACTGCAGTCCCTTTTCCTCCTTTCTCCTCCCAGGATTTTGGGCATTTATGCATACATGCCTGGTGTGATTTTCATGCCATTAGGTCTGGGACTCTAACTGTGGTCAGCCATGTGGGAGTCCAGTGCTTCAACCATACACTACCCTCTGGCCCCACAAGAATAATTTTTGACACCTTTTCTCATACCCTCTGTTTATAATTATGATGTGGATCAAGCCATTTCTCTTCACCATCATATCTCTTGCCACAAACCTCTTACCCTAAAGTCACTCTTGTCCACTCTTCTCCAGGCACTAGCCAGAAGTTTATTCACAATATTTCTCACTTGCTGTCAGCCTGTAGTGGCATTTTTCTCTCATTTGAGGATAAAGTCTCAGTTTTTAAAATTTTGAACTTGCTACAGGACAAGTGCACTTGCTGGAGAGAGACATAGGGTTGAGGAGTGAGAAAGCACTCCCCCAGTGGGGATGGCCACACCACAGTACCTTTTCCTCTGTTCTCCTCTTGGGGTTTTGGGAATGCACACACATGTACCATGTGTGTTTTTCAAGCCACTAGGTCTGAGACTTGAACTGCTCAATTGGCCATCTGGGATACAGTTGCCATAACCACCATGCCACTAGCTGGCCCCCAAATCTCAAATTCTTACTGTGGCCTGGAAAGCTCTCACTTGGCTCTAGTTGCCTCTTTCACCTCCTCTTTTACACCACTCTTTTTTTTCTCTACGTTTCAGTGCATCAACCATCTGCTGTATTTCCTCTGATCAGGCTCTTGCCCCATTATAGTTTCCAGGATTTTGTTTTGGTGTCAGCTCAAATGTCACCTCATGGTGACAATCATTTCCTTCTTTTTTAAGAGAGATTTTTGCCATAGGGTGCATGCACCTGCTAGAGAGACAGTCAGTGAGCAAGAAGTTACCCAGGATGGCCATGCCACAATCCCTTCTCCTCCATTCTCCTCTCAGGACCTTGGGCATACACACACACGCACCCAGTGTAAGATTTAAGCTGCTGGGTCTGGGACTCAAACCGTGGTCGACTACATGGGAATCCTGCAGTGTAACCGTTATGCTATCTGCTGATCCCGACAGTTATTTCCAATGATTGAATCTAAAAGGCCTTTCCTGCCTCATTTTTCTTGCCCTATATAATCTTTTGTAACATTCATCACTGACTTCATTATAGTTAATTACTTGCCTGTGAAGCTGTCGATCTTGCCGCTGCCCTCCATAAGGACAGGGACTTTGTTCTTTGTGAATCCAGTTTGTTCTTTTTTTAAAAAAATTGTTTTTGAAGAATTATTTAATTTTTTTTTTTAAGAAAGGTTTTTTTTTTCTATAGGGCACCATGTTCACTCACTGGAGAGATAGACAGAGAAACAGAAAATGAGAAATCACCCCTAGAGGGGATGGCCATGCCACAGTCCCTTCTCTTTCATTCTTCTCTTGGGATTTTGGGCATGCATGAACATGTGCCCGGCATGATTTCAAGTACCAGGTCTGGTACTCGAACCACTATCAGCCATGTGGGAGTCCAGCAACATAACTGCTACACCATCTGCTGGCCCCAGGATAACTCTTTTTTTGCTCTCTCTCTCTTTTTTTTTTTTTAATTTGGCCACAGGGTGTGTGCTCTCATGGAGAGAAACGGGGGAAAGCAAGAAGTAACTGTTTATGAAGAATGGTCACACCCAATCTCTTCTCTTCCAGCTCTTCTTCCTATGGGGATTTTGGACATGTGCATGCATACCTCTGTGCCTGATGTGTTTCTTAAGCCAGCGGGTCCTGACTATCCCAGGAACAGTGTAGTCAGCCGTCTGGGATCCAGCCACCTTAATTTACCACTCCCTGGCTGGCCTGAATAGGGTAATTCTTTAAGACTTTTGAGTAGATTTAATGTTGTTAGAGCTTATTAATTTCTAACTGTAACATACATAATATTCAAGTGTTTGGCTCTTTGGTAATGCTAATATCATTCTGTAGTTTCCCCCCTTTTTTACAGTTATTAAGGAGAACATTTGCTTAATTTTTTAAAGCATCTTTTCAGAATTAGAAAAGAAGGAATAGTAAACATATAGTACCACTTCAAGAATTAGATTATTTCATATTGCTTATAACTGTACCAAATCAAGACATCCTGGAGAAGATGGTTTCTCTCTGTTTGGTTAACCAGCTGGTTATTCAGAAAGGAAAAGGCCATTAATTGTTCTTGTTAAAAGAAGCTGGACATTCATAGACTTACTGTAAAGCGTGACTTTTGAATAGAAGAGTTTACTCGAGAAACTGGACATCTCAAGATTTTATTGAGGAAAATGTCTTTGTTTTTAAAAAGATGTTTTGAATGTTGTATCTGGAATCTGAGAGAGAATCTCTCACTGCATGAGAAAGTGTGTGTCATTCCCTTCCTCCCCTTCCCCCTTTTCCTTGGTAACAGATTCCTGCTCTTTAAAAATTGTTCTTTTCCTAAGAATTTCAGTGTATTTAATGCATGGGATACCATATGTGCTGCAACCAATATCTTGAACAGTTATGTGAATAAGAATAGCATATTCAGATGCACTAACCAGGATTCATTTACAAGACATTAAGTCTCAGTCATTAATGAATACAAAATTTAAAATTATATCAGAGTTGTAGCAGATGTCAATTTAGCATACCTTCCATTAAATATTCAACACATCTTTCTAATTTAAAACAAATGGTTCTCTGGCAAATGTTTTAAAGCCAATTCTGTGTTAGTTTAAAACATACAAACAAATTTTTCTGAATAGGATATAAAAATGTTCTGGGAAGGAGTCGATTAAAGCAAAACCAAATCTATTCATTATGCCAAGGTATTATTTCCTCCAGGATGTATGTAAATGGTTATTCCTATTTATCTAGTTTTTCTGAAATGTGTATAAGCAGATTCTTCAGCTTCCTCTGTGCAGTTTTGCATCAGGTAAGCTGGTAGTAGATAGTTTTGATAGGGTCCAGCAGATGGTGTAATGGTTGTGTCGCTGGACTCCCATCTAGTTGATGATGGTTCAAGTCCCAGATCTGACAGCTTAAAACTTATGCTGGGCATATGTGTGTGCATGCCCAAGATCCTGAGGGGAGAATAGAGGAGAAGGGAGTGCAGTGTGGCCATCCCCGCAGGGAGGCATTTCTCGCTTTCTGTCTCTGTGTCTCTGGTGAGTGCACACACCCTATAGCAAAAATCTTTCCAAAAAAAGGTTTGATAAATAATAGCTCTCTTCAGTGTCCAGTGTAGAGCTTTTGTGGCCAACATCAGATTTTTCATGTTTGCCACTGGCCTTGCCACTGGAGAATGACATTAGATATCAGCAGCTGTTGCTTCCAGATGTTTTCCTCTTGTAAAAAAAAAAAATTTTCCCCATGTAAAATATTTTTCCCTTGTAAAACAAAAGTTAATGACATGGGGCCAGCAGGTGGCATGGAGGTTAAGAGCGCTGGACTCCCACATGACTGACTGTGATTCGAATGCTGGACCTGGTAACTTACTTTCTCACTTTCTCTCTCTCTCTTTCTCTCACTCTCTTGTTCTGTCCCTCTCTGGTCAAAATGAAAATAAATAAATAAATAAATAAATAAATAAAGTTAAATAAAATAATTCTTTAAAAGAAATTAATTGGGACCAGCAGTTGGTGTAATGGCTATGTCTCTGGACTCCCATGTAGTCAATCGCAGTTTGAGTCCCGGACCCAGTGGTTTAAACTCACGCCGGGCATGTGTGCGTGTGTGCCCAAGATCCCAAGAGGAAAATGGAGGAGAAGGGGTTGTGGCGTGGCCATCCCCCCTGGGGGGGGTGATTTCTCGTTTTCTGTCTCTGTCTCTCTGTCTTTCTGACAAGCACATTCGCCCTATAGCTAAAACCTCTCAAAAAAAAAAAAAAAAAAAAAGAAATTAATGACATACGTGTATGTACAGGCAACCTAGTTTTTAAACTAAGCACTATTTGGCACTATTTGGTAAAGTACGATACAGGGGACCAACAGGTGGTATGTTGGTTAGCTCACTGGACTCCCACATGGCCAGCTGTGGTTTGGATCCTACACCTTTCTGCATGCTTTCTCGCTTTCTCTCTCTCTCTCTCTGGCTAGTGCACATGCCCTATAGCAAATTAAGAAATAATAATAAATTCAATCAATAATTTTAAAAAAATACGATACATACTTGTTCTTGAGGCAGTATAGTATCGGAATTAATAACAGAAGCTATGGAACAAAAATGCTTGAGTCCAGAAAGCAGCTTTACTGTATATTAGTGGAGCTTTTCTGATCAGTAAAACAGATGTAATAGTACTTACAAGGTTGTTATAAAGTTATTATCATTTAAAATTTCAGCAATATAGAAAAGAACTAGGAAGGAGACCACACACAGACACACTGTGTCCATGTACTTTGAAATATATTTTATGAATTTTATTTCAGAGACTTCAGTGCATATAAACAGGATGGATAGAAGTATGCAGAAGTAGAAATAATTTTATTAAAATGAGATAGTATATCTAATTTTATTAAAATGGGATAGTTTTTTCTCTACGTAGTATTACATTTAGTTGAACTTAGATTTAATACACAAAATAAAATGGAAGAAGTTGCTGAAATTAATGTAGCGAGTACAAGAGATTCTGGTTTGAAACAATTCACTTTTGAGTTTAGTTGCTTTGAAAAGATGCATATTATTAAGACTGGAGGTGTTCTGTTTGGGGGTTTTTAGACTACATGTTTCAGATATGTACAGTTGGTTGACTGTTGCAGTCAAGTGTAGGTTTTCTTGGTCAGCAGAGAACCTTTTCATGTGGTGATCGGAGGACTCAGACTTTTTTTCATTTTTATGGTTGTACCATCCTGTAGGGCCTTGGGGTCCTTTGCATCCCCCCTCTTGGGGGGAAGGCCGCCCCACAGTCCCTTCTCCATTCTCCACCATTCTCTTCTCTAGATTTTGAGCATGCATGCACTTGTGCCTGGCGTGATTTTCAAGCTGCCGGGTCTGGCGCTCTAACCATTCAGCCATGTGGGAGTCCAGTATCTTAACCAACCACGCTGCCTGCTGGCCCTGTAATGCACAATTTTTTTCTTTTTTTTTTGAGAGGTTTGTGTATGCTGTAGGGCACACGTGCTCGCCAGAAAGACAGAGTCAGAAAGAGAGAAAGCAAGAAATCACCCCCCCCCCCCCCCAGGAGGAATGGCCACGCCACAATCTCTTCTCCTCCATTCTCCTCTTGGGATCTTGGGCATGCACACACACACACCCGGCACTAGTTTGAGCCACCAGTCCAGGACTCGAACCGTGATTGACTACATGGGAGTCCAGTGACATAGCCATTGCATCAACAGCTGGTCCTAGTAATGCACAATTTTTTTTTTTTTTTGCTATAGGGCGCGTGCACTCGCCAGACAGACAGAGACAGACATAGAGACAGAAAGCGAGAAATTACCCCCCGGGGGGGATGGTCACGCCACAATCCCTTCTCCTCCATTCTCCTCTCGGGACCTTGGGCACGCATGCACACGCGCCCGGCATGAGTTTTAAGCCACCAGGTCCGGGACGCGAACCGTGGTCGACTATGTGGGAGTCCAGCGACATAGCCATTACGCTAACTGCTGGTCCCCAGTAATGCACAATTTTAAAAAATCATAATTTCTTGGGCCATCTCCGTGGCCCGGTGGTTAAGGCAGCATATCCCACAGAGCTGGTCAAAAACCAAATGATCATAATTTCTTAGTGACATTCAGAGAAAGGAAAAAGCTCTTCTTTATAGAGGAGTGCTAGTTAAGGTGGAAAGAATAATAGTATTAGAAAATGACTATTTTTCAGATCCCAACATAATCATTGATTCAGGCAAGGAAAATCAGTGAAACTTTGGGTGAAAAATTATTGGTAGATAGGATATCATATGGCATTAAAATAATACTCCATGATTACTTACTAACTCCAAAGGGACAAAGGTGTGAATACCTTTTTCATGGAGAAATCTTGCAGGTACTGCTTTAAGCAAGTTATCAGACTTGGTATTACATCCCTCCCTGATGTGAAGCAATCGCATAATAGTATCCCTCACAAAATGCTTACCTGGAATCTAATCATGAGGAAACAAACAAATCCCGAATGTGGAACATGTATAAGACAAATGGCCTGGACTTTTCAAAATATTTAATGTTAGGGCCAAATAGAGGCACAGTGGTAAAAGGCATTACTCTCTACCAGACTTACTCACATGGAAAGGCTCTCAGTTCATGTGTGGAGAGTTTCTGATGACTCAGGCACGCATGTGCTGTGATCCAGGGCTGGGTGGAGCTGGGGATGAATTGCACTGTGAGGATCTTTATGGAGATGTGTGCGTGTTCTCTCTCATGGAAAAAATTAAAAAATTTTAAGGGGCTGGCATGGTGATTAAGGGTGCTGGACTCCACACGGCTGACCACAGTTCGAGTTCCAGACCTCGTGGCTTGCTTTCTCACATTCCCTCTCTCTCTCTCTCTCCCTCTGTCCCTCTCTGGTCAAATTAAAATAAGTAAATAAATTAAATAATTCTTTAAAAAATTGTTTTCAATGTTCAGTGTTATGAGAAAAGGTTGGAGAAGTGCTCTTATGCTCTATATTTGTGAAGTGATATTTTGTCTGCAATTAATTTTCAAGTGGTTCATCAGATAAGTAAATAGTTGTGCGTGGCCAGCCTGTGGACTGGTGGTTAAGGGAGCTAGATCCTGCATGGCTGACCACCATCTGAGTCCTAGACCTGGAGGCTTAAAAAAAAAAAAAGCAGGCTGGGCATGTCTGCATGCCCAAAATCCTGAATGGAGGGAGAGGGGAAGGAAAAGGGATTGTTATGTGACCATTTCCCATGGAAGGTGCTTTCTCTCTCTTCCTCTTTCTCTGTCTCCTGGCAAGTGCTAGCACCCTCTGGCAAATTAAAACAAAACAAAACAAACAAACTTGTGTATGTATAAGGACAGAGAGAAAGCAAATAGGGCAAAAAATTAACAATTGTTGAGTGTAGGCTGTGAAGTGCTTGTTCATTGCACTGTTCTTTAACTGTTTTTGTAATTTTTAAAATATTCTAAATTTGGGGCCAGCAGGTGGAGTGGTGGTTGAGGCACTGGATTCCCACATAGTTGAGCACAGTTTGAGTCCTGGATCTGGCGGCTTAAAAATCATGCTGGGAGTGTGTGTTTGGATGCGCAAAATCTTAAGAGGAGAGGGGATTACAGTGGCCATCCACCGCCAGGGAGTGATTTCTGACATTCCATCTGTCTCTCTCTGGTGAGCACACATACCCTATGGCAAAAACCTAAAAAAAGAAAATAAAGAAAATAATAATTTAAGTTGGGAAAGTGTTTATTTCTGTTTTGAACCTAAATCCAACTTTCTGCCCCCCCCCCATTGATTTAATTGTGCTCTTTGGAGCCACTCTGATCTAAATTCTCCCTCATGTGGTGTTGGTGGTGATACTGTCAATTTTTTACATACATTTATTGAATACATGCTATGATATGCCAGACACTGTGTAGAACACATTATATGTGTTATTTCAGTTAATCCTCCTAACAGCTCTTGAGTTAGTATTCATTTCTCCTTTTAGAGTTGAAAAGACAGATGCTTAAAAAGATATCACTAAAGCAACAGAAAAAAAAATCATTTTAAGAATGAAAATGTGCACTTGTGAGGCAGGCCAGAATATTCATTGGTGAGAAGCACAGTAGAAAAAATTGTGATAAAGTAAATAGACATACATATGTTTCTGGCCTTGAACTTGTTTGACATACAACCTACCATGCAGAGACAATCACGTGTAGCAGTTAAGGTCACAGTCCTTTAAGCCAGAATGCTTACATTTTAAATTCCAGTTCTGCCACTTGCAAGCTGCTACTGCCTGCGAAACACTTCTTCAGGATTCTATACCAGCGACCTCTATTGTATTAGTTTCCTATTGCTGCTGTAACCAATTGCTATGGATTTGGTAGCTTGAAACGACACAAGTTTGTTATCTGATAGTTCTGGAGGTCAGAAACCCTACAAGGATGTCACTGGGCTAAAATTTAGTTGTCAGCCTGACTGTATTTTGAGGCTCTGGAGGAGAATGCTTCCTTGCCTATTCCAGTTTTTCTGCAGGACACCCACTTTCCTTGGTTTATGAACCCGTCTCAAAACCAGTAATGGTGTCTCTCTCAGGGCCTTTCTTCCATAGTAACATCTTTGGATTCCCTTTTCCACTTTCTTTCTCAATGCTGGAGGATGCATGTGCATGCAAGAGGGAGCACCTTCCAATGGTGCTTGATCACACGGCAATCCTTTTTCCTCCAGTTCTTCCTTCCATCAGGATTCTAGGAATGTGTAGATGTGCCTGACATGTTTATCAAGACAGAAGGGCTGGGACTTGAACCCTGATCAGCCACATGGGATGCCACTTCCTCTGCACAGCACTTGTACTGTGGACCCAGCCCCCTCTTCCACTTTTAAAGATACTTGTGATCACATTGGGCCTACCCATATAATCTAGGATAATCTCCCTATTTTAAGGTCAGCCTTAAATTAGGCTGATTAGCTTCTTTAATTCCATCTGCAACCTCAATTCCTCCTTGCCTTTTAACTTAACATAGTCACAGGTTTAGAGATTAAGGTGTGGATATTTTTAGGGGACCATTTTCCCCCCTGTGTATCTTATTTTTAAATTCTAAAGTTGTAAAAGGTGCCTGGGGCCTAAGATGATTCCAAAGTGGAGATCTTGGCCACTGTTGAGGACTGTGTGTAGGTCCAATAGTTAGGTTTAAACTGAAAGGAACTAAAACAGTATGAACATGTTTTTTAATTCTCTTACTAGCATAAAGTACATATAGTAAATTCATTATGAAAGGGTGCTTGAATTAGAAAGCAATAAATGAGTTTTAGTTACATCATGGTCAGTAAATGATTAAAATATTACAGTGTATTTTATTTCTGTTGTTTTATGCCAGGCCTTAGAGGACAGTGTTCTTTATTTCATTGGAATTTTAGATAAGCTTTGAGTTTAATTTTAGCTTTTGTGTTTTTATTACAGTTTTACTACCCTTGGATGCTGCTATTGATATGGAGAAGATTGAGGAACAATTTGCCAGTCTGCACATTGTTCAACGTTCCTCAGGAGCTAAAGAGCCCACTTACCTGCTTGGCATAGACACATCAAAGACAGCACAAACAGAAAAGGGAAGCTTGGTTGCTGTTTTATGTTCTAACGGATCAATCAGGATATATGATAAAGAAAGATTAAATATACTACGAGAATTTAGTGCATATCCTGGACTTCTTAATGGAGTCAAATTCGCAAGTTCCTGTGACCGTGTGTATTCAGCATGTAGCGATGGCACTGTGAAATGTTGGGATGCTCGATTAGCCAGTGATAAACCTGTTCAGCTATTCAAGGGATATCCTTCCAATATTTTTATTAGTTTTGATATTAACTGTAATGATCATATCATTTGTGCTGGTACAGAAAAAGTTGATGATGATGCATTATTGGTATTTTGGGATGCAAGAGTTAATTCTCAAGATTTGTCTACTACTAAAGACCCACTTGGTGTGTATTCAGAGACACATAGTGATGATATTACTCAAGTATGTTTCCATCCCAGCAATCCCAACATGATAGTCTCAGGTTCAACTGATGGCCTGGTAAATGTATTTGATATTAGTGTGGATAATGAAGAGGATGCATTGGTTACAACCTGTAACTCAGTTTCATCAGTGAGCTATATTGGTTGGTCTGGGAAAGATTATAAACAGATTTACTGCATGACACATGATGAGGGATTTTGTTGGTGGGATCTTAATCATCTGGATACTGATGAACCAATTACACGTTTGAACATCCAGGATGTCAGAGAAACAGTCAATGTGAAAGAAGGCATTTTGGACTATTTGATTGGTGGCCTATATCATGAGAGGATGGACAGATTGTTTGTTATTGGAGGAACCAACACAGGAAGAATTCACATAATGAACTGTACTACATCAGGATTGGTTCATGTGACTAGCCTTCGAGGAGGGCATGCTGCTACAGTCCGTTCTTTCTGTTACAATATAGGGGATGATTCTTGGCTGACTGGAGGAGAAGATGCTCAGTTGCTACTTTGGAAACCTGGAGCTATAGAAAAGACCTTCACCAAGAAAGATAGCATGAAAATAGCATCCACTGTGCACCAGCGAGTACGAGTTCACAATAATGATTCTTATATGAGAAAGAAAAAGCAGTGATATTATATTAGAAGTATACTTGGTAGGTTTTATAATTTCAAGTAATTATTTTAATTTGCTACCTGTGGTAGATCTGTTTAAAGCTTTAGGTAAATATAAGCCAGTTAGTGAGCAGTTCTGGAAAAATGTTGAAAAAGGTATAATTCAGGTCTTTGTGCATTCTAAAAAATTTTAAAGCCATGACTTGAGTATAAAATCAGTGAGTTGAAAGTAAAATTACATTCTTCATTTAAAAAACCCATCTGTTGAGTTAGTGTATGGGTTTAAAGAAATAGCTATGGTAAGGACTTTCAAGAAGTAGATAGCTGGTGAGATTTAATAAAAAAAAAAGTTTCGACTGTGTTTATTGTATGTTTTTACATTTATTTTAATTAATTAATTAATTTTGCGGAAGAGAGAAACAGGAATCCTTGACATGGTCTCGCCACACTATAATCCTTCTGCCAGCCAGAATGATAGGCATGTATAGCTGTGCCCCATGTGTTCAGGTGGACAGGGATCCAAGCCCAAGCCTCCTGTATGGCTCCATTATCACACAGTGGTGCCTATTGGTTATAACACTGTAGCCGGCCCTGGTTCTGTTTTTTAAACTTGGCTTTTTTTTCTACTTTAAATTATCTTCATTGATCAGGAACCAGCAGTTAGCGTAATGGCTATGTCGCTGGACTCCCACGTAGTTGACCGCGGTTCGCGTCCCGGACCCGGTGGCTTAAAACTCATGCCGAGCGCGTGTGCGTGCGTGCCCAAGATCCCAAGAGGAGAATGGAGGAGAAGGGATTGTGGTGTGACCATCTTCCCTGGGGGGTGATTTCTCACTTTCTGTCTCTGTCTCTCTCTGTCTGGTGAGCACATGCGCCCTATAGCGAAAACCTCTCAAAAAAAAAATTATCTTCATTGATTATAAAATCAAATCAGTTTATTTTCTTCATTTGAGGATCTTCTACTTGCTTAATATTGCCTAAGATATTACTTTGTAGTATTTCAGTATAAATATTCGATGAGTCCAAATAGAATCAAACTTTTTAAAAAGTTTTTTAAAAATAATTATTTTATTTAACTTTATTTTTAAATTTATTTTCATTTGACCAGAGAGGGACAGAGTGAGAGAAAGTGAGAGAGAGAGAGGGAAAGTGAGAAAGCAAGCCATCAGGTCCAGGACTCAAACCATGGTCGACCCTGTGGGAGTCTAGTGCCCTTAACCACCACACCACCTGTCAGCCCCAGAATCAAACCTTTTTTTAGCAATAAAGTGATATACAACTATCTAAATTGGGGAAAAAAATGTTTTTTGGATAACCAGATGGTGTATGTGCTCACCAGCGACAGAGAAAGAGAGGGAGAGAGGGAGAAAGGACCCTCCAATGGGGCATGGTCATGTCACAGTCCCTTTTCCATTTTGCCATCCAGTTGAGATTTGGAGCATGTCATATGTCTGTATGCACCTGGTGTGTCTTTCAAACCACTGGGCCAGAATTCAAACTATAATAATCAATATGGAATCTGGCTGTCTCTAACTGTTAGGCTACAGCACTGCCCACCAAAAATAGTATATTTTAAAAATACATTCATCCCACTTTAATACTGGTTGAATAGTAAACAGATGATTTGCCGATAAAAGTAAATTATCTTGAAATTCATTTTGAGACTCAGAATATAACAATGAAAATATGTACATCAGAGGACTATTTTTATTTCAAAATATTCTCTTTTTAGAGAGAGAAATTTTTTGCTATTGGACAGGTGTGTTCCCAGAGAGACAGAGACTGAAACTGAGAAATCACCCACTAGGGGGATGGCCACGCTGCAATCCCTTCTCCATTCTTCTCTCACACATGCACCTGATACGAGTTTTAAGCTGCTAGGTTCAGGACTCTATAACTGTGGTCAACTACATGGGAGTCCAGCCATCTGCTGGTCCCCCAAATATTCTTTCAATAATATATTGTGATAAGTTTGTTTTCATAGCATTTCTTTTTTCTTTATTTTGGAGAGGTTTTTACTATAGGGTGCATATGCTCATCAGAAAGACAGACAGAAAGCGAGAAATCACCCCCTAGGGGGAATGACCACGCCGCAATCCCTTCTCCTCCATTCTCCTCTTGGGATCCTGGGGACCCACGCACATGCGCCCAGCGTAAGTTTAAGCCACCACATCTGGGACTTGAACCGCAGTCGACAACATGGGAGTCCAGCGATATAACCATTACGCCAACTGCTGGTCCCCATAGCATTTCATTCATAATTTTAAGCTTGAAGTTTTGTTTACTGCTAATTTTGTAATTCTTCTAAAAGATTTTGTTAATAATCTTACACTGGGTACATGTGCATGCCTGCCCAGAATTCTAGGAGGAGAATGGAGCAGAAGAGATTGTGGTGTGGGCATCCCTTGTGAGGGGTGATTTCTCACTTTTTCTCTCTGTCTCTGGCGGTCACACATACCATATAGCAAGAGGCCAGCAAATGGCATAGTAGTTACGACACTGGACTCCTACATGGCCAACTATGGTTGTAACCCCAGATCTGGTGGCTTGAAACTCACATTGTGTGTGTGTACACATGCATGCCCAAGATCTTGGGAGGAGAATGGAGGAGAAGGGATTGCTGCGTGGCCATCCTCCCGGGCAGATGGTTTCTCACTTTCCCTCTCATTGTCTCTGTCTGTCTCTCTCTCTAGTGATCACATGTGCCCTAAGGCAAAAACCTCTAAAAAAATAAATAAAAGAATCTTAATAAAAGAATTTTCTTTCTAAAGATATCTGTTCTTATATTTAATTAGAGGTAAAATATTTGTATAGATATTAGAAATATTTTAATTAAAAGCATAAACGGTATGACTTATCTTTGAGACTGACCCTGGGGGAAAATTTTATTTTTCTATAGAACATTACACTTTACACTTAGGCTATCATCCAGCTGAACTTACCTGAGACTATTTAATAGATAAATCACTGTTTAACATATTTAAGATAGATAATTCTGGTCCAGCAGATGGTGTAATGGTTACATCACTGGACTCCTATATGGCCAACCACGGTTCAAGTCACAGACCCAGCGGCTTCAAAATCATGCTGAGGATGTGTGCGTGCATGCCCAAGATCCCAAGAGGGGAATGGAGGAGAAGGGTTGCACAATGGCCATCTCTCCTGGGGAGTGAGTTCTCACTTTCCTTCTCACTGTGTCTGTCTCTCCGGTGAGTGTATGCACTTGCAAAAGGCAAAAAGATCTATTTTTTAAAAAGAGAAAAAAATATTATTATATACATATATAATTATTATTTGGAAAAAATTCAACTATTCTTGCTATTGCAAACCATAATCTGGCTATTTGTGGATCCTCTTTCCCTTTTTCCTTTGCAGTCACTTACCAAGTCCTATGCCATTCTATATCCTGAATCTGTCAGCTGTCCTTTTGCCTTTACTGTACCACTACGGCCTGAGATAAGATTTTCATCATTTCTCACCTAGATTACAGCCTTAGTCTTTAATTCGATTCAGTGCATCCTTCCCACTACTACTAGGCTGAACATTCAAAACATTCTAAACGCTTTACATAAGGATCTGAATCCCACATGGCTAACTATGTTTCAAATCTCTGGACTGGGTGACTCGAAATATACATTGAGTACACTTGCATGTGTTCCCAAAATCCTGACAGGGAGAAATGGAAAAAGTATTGCCGTGTGACCATGCCCCACTAGGGGGTGCTTTGTCCGTCTTTGGCAGGCATACCCGTTCAGTAGTAATTAAAAAAAGAGACGAAGAACCACAAGTCTGATGATGCCTCATGTTTCTTAAAGTCTTTGGTACATTTTGATCTTTCGGTGGAGCATTTTGTAAACAGTAAGAATCATATTTTCACACATAAAATCTTTAGGATGTCAGCAAATGCTGGCTGTTATAAATGGGAAATGTGGTTAATATGTATGGAGGAATTGAATTTATAAAAAAAATTAAATGGGAATTTTCAGAACAGTATAGTTTATAAAGTTAAAATTTGAGTCAGCCAGTGGCATGGTGGATAAGGTGGCTGGATCCCACATGACTGACTGTGCAATTGGAGTTCAGGACCCAGCGCCTTGAAAACTACACTGGGTGCATGTGTGTGCATGCTCCAAATCGTGAGGAGTGTGTAGAAGAAAGGACTGCAGCATGGCCATCCCCTCTGGGTGGGTAATTTTTCTCTCTCTCTCTCTCTCTCTCACTCTCTCTCTCTCTGTGTGTGTGTGTGTGTGTGTGTGTGTCTATCTCCGGTAAATGCACACATCCTATGGCCAAAAAAAAATATAAAAACAACAAAACCACAGTTAAAAGGTAACCAAATCTTATGGTGTGTTTTTTAAAAGGAGCATTTTTGGCCAAGTCAGGTTTACTTCAGGTATGCCAGGCTGACTTGACATCAGAAAATCTATTACAGTAATGGGGGGAGAAAAAGTCATGATTATATTATTATTTAGGAAAACATGGTAAGGGTTTACCACCTATTTATGAAAAATAAAACCTCGAACTACCAGTAAAACACACTTTTTTGTTTGTTTAAACTGGTGAAGATTTATATATCAAACACCTATAGTAAACACTACATACTGGAGAAGTGTTGAATGCATTCCCTATAAGACAGAGATTTAGTGAGGAGGCCTATCAGAGTAGTATGGATCCTGGCTAATGCTAGAAGGAAAGAAAAGCAACTACTATATGATATATAAGGACGGGATCCCCAGGGGGGATAGCCACGCCTCAATTCCTTCTCCATTCTCCTCTCGGGATCTTGGGCACACACGCACACACGCCTGGTGTGAGTTTTAAGCCACTGGGTTCGGGACACGAACCGCGATCGGCTACATGGGAGTCCAGCGACATAGCTATTAGGCTAACTGCTGATCCCCCAACTATTTGAATTATTAAGAGATTTAGTAAGGTTGTCAGTATAGGTCAACCTATGAAAATCTAAAGCATAACATTTCACAATAGCTATAAAGAATGTGAAAGTATCAAGGAATTAACCAAGACTCTCTGAGGTCTGTTTGAACAAAACTTCAAAACTCTAATAGAGAAAATGACTTAAAGAACATTCCATGCTTCCAATGAAATGGCAATATTATGAAAGTGAACATTCTAAATTTTTTCTAGGAAAAAAAAAAACTGCATTCCCAACCAAAAGTCCACTTGGACTTTTTGAGGAACTGAAACTTTCTTTAAAATTTATATGAAAGGGGGCTGGCAGGTGGCATGGTGGTTAAGGTCACTGGACTCCCACATGGCCAACTGTGGTTTGAGTCCTGGACCTGGTGAGTTGCTTTCTCATTTCTCTCTCTCTCTCTCTCTCTCTCTGTCCCCGTCTGGTCAAATTAAAAGAAAGAAGCTAAATAAAATAATCCTTTTTAAAAAATTATATGAAAGAGCCTTTCCCCTGGCTGGCAGCGTGGAGGCTGCACGATGCCTGGAGTTACTGTAAAAGATGTGAACCAGCAGGAGTTCGTCAGAGCTCTGGCAGCCTTCCTCAAAAAGTCCGGAAAGCTGAAAGTCCCTGAATGGGTGGACACTGTCAAACTGGCCAAGCATAAAGAACTTGCTCCCTACAATGAGAACTGGTTCTACACACGAGCTGCTTCCACAGCACAGCACCTGTACCTCCGGGGTGATGCTGGGGTTGGTTCCATGACCAAGATCTACAGGGGGCGGCAGAGAAACGGTGTGTGCCAAGCCACTTCAGCTGAGGCTCCAAGAGTGTGGCCTGCCGAGTCCTTTAAGCCCTGGAGGGGCTAAAAATGGTGGAAAAGGACCAAGATGGGGGCCGCAAACTGACACCTCAGGGACAGAGAGATCTGGACAGAATCGCTGGACAGGTGGCAGCTGCCAACAAGAAGCATTAGGACAGATGATGCTGGGTTAATACATTGCCTCATTCGTTTAAAAAAAATTATGTGAAAGAAAAAGCAAAACCTCTCAAAAAAAGTCATTTGAAAAGATATTAAACTTTATTGAGCAATTTGAGAACTAGTAGTCACACCAAAATCTGTGCAAATGAAAAGAGATGAGGGATAATTTTTTTTTGAGAGTTTTTTTTGCTATAGGGTGCGTGCACTCTCCAGAAAGAGAGACAGAAAGCGAAAAATCACCCCCCAGGGTGGATGGCCACGTTGCAATCCCTTCTCCTCAATTCTCTTCTTGGGATCTTGAGCATACATGCAACGCACCTGGCGTGAATTTAAGCCACCGGATCCAGGACTCGAACTGTAGTCAACTACATGGGAGTCCAGCGACATAGCCATTACGCCAACTGACGGTCCCGAGGGACAATTTTTAATTGTGGGGGTTAAAAACTAGTATAAGAAGAGAAATATAATCATAGTGTGTGTACTAAGTACTCAGTAAGGGCCATTATTTCTGTAGTTGTAATAAGATTTAATCCAAAGCTGTAAAACTATATTGGGAGCATGAGGGCAGAAAAGTGGAAAGAGTGTGCAAATGCCTAGTTTTCCTCTTGCATAATAGAAAGCCAATGTTTTTCTATGGGTAAATTAAGAAAGTAGCAATATAAGCATATCACTTAGAAGTATGTGCATAAATCACCTGCCAAAACAACTAAAATAATTGAAAGTGATGATTCCTTCTAGGGAAGAGAAAGGCAGGAAAGAAGGGCTGAGGAACTGTTGTTTTGGGTGTTTGGTTTTGTTATATACATATCGGTGGTAGAAGATCAGTTAGGATACAGATAGCTCAAATAAGGAAATTTATTAATTTATATTACGTAAATTCAGGAGTGGGCACTTCCAGAATTGGCCGTGGGCAAGAAAACAGATTCCATTTTTCTACTCTGCTGGTCTTCAGTGTGTCAGCTAGTTACCTTCAAGTTCACAGGATGACTGTGGCAGTGCCAGTGTTCACGATGACACTCAACAACGTCCAGTGGAAGAGGGCCTGTTCCTTTGCCTGTGGTTCTGTTTATCAATGATCTCACACACAGACATTTTCTCAGAAACCTCACAACAGATGCCATTAGCTAGAATTTCATGTGGTACCCAGGCCTTGAACAGTCACTACCAAGAGGAATGCGATCACTACTGGACTGGCCCAATCATGGTTTACTGCCTAGGGGGCTGGAAATTAAATATGCTTCCCTGAAGCACATGAGTTCAAAGGAAGGGGTACAAAAAGGAGGAAGGGCTTGATGAATAGTTGCTGAGTAAATTATTAACAATCGCTTCTACAAGCACTATTTGACTTTTAATGATGTGTGTTTTTTCAAAATAGTTTCATTAAAATGTTGAATCAAATATAGTAAGATATTTATGAGAAGATAGTTAACTTGCACTACTTTACTTTTTCCACCCTCTTTTTTATTTTTAAATTTTTAAAGAATTATTTAATTATTTTATTTTAATGATCAGTATGCATCAAATGCAAACTGTACTTGCACTTTACTAGACTGTTGTTTAGAGAAGTAGACAACCTAGGTAGTGCCATATATTCATAAAACTTTTTTCCAGTGTTTACTGTGAATCTTGCAGAGGGATACCAATTTGCTACAGGGTTAGGGCACTTGACAGAGACAACGAGAGAGACAGAGAAAGAGAGGGAAAATGAGAAAACACCCCTCAGGATGTTGGTCTTGCTGTAATCCTTTCTTCTCCATTCTCCTCTTGCGATTTTGGACACATACTGATGTGCCTGGTGTGTTTCTCAAGCTACTGGTTATGGCCTAGAACCATGCAGTTGACCATAGGGATCCAGCCACCTTAACCACCATGCCACTGGCTGACCCAGCATGGTAAGTTCTGTTAAGTGTGAACAAAATGCTGTGTGATGTCTAGATGGTGACTTGCTATAATACATAAGATTGTAAGTAGTATCATTCTCTCCTTTATCATTTCCTTTATTCCTTATCTTTTTATAAGCTGTCCTTACCTTTCCCTCTCTTCATAAGCCTGCCAACCAAGTAGTTATACAAGAGATATAGTTTAGTTCTGTACTTGTTCAGAAATTAAGAGGTTGCTGATGCTAATGATTAAAAGATTTTCATTTGTTTTAGTTCATATTTCTGTTGGTATAACTGAATACCACAGACTGGGTAATTTATAAAGAATCAAATTTTATTCTGCTTATGATTCTAGAGGTCCAAGGTTGAGAGGCTGCGTGTGCAGAGAGCCTTCTTGCTAGTGCATGTTCAGCAGAGTTCCAAGGCAGCTCAGGGTATCACATGGCAAGAAGGTAAGACCATGTGTGCCAGCTGTGTTCTCTCTCCCTCTTCTTATAAAGCCAGCATTAATTAGTCAATCATGGGGGCCCCATACTAATGGCTATATTTAGTCCTAATTACTTCCAAAAGGCCTCACTTCTTATTACCATAGATTAAGTTTCCATTCTCTTTTTTATTTTTTAATTTTAAAAGAACTATTTATTTAAATTTATTTATTATTATTATTATTTTATAATTTGCTATAGGGCACAGGCACTCACCAGAGAGACAGAGGGAAAGTGAGAAAGTAAGCCACCAGGTATAGGCCTTGAACCACATTCAGCCATGTGGAAGTCCAGTGCTCCAGCCACCATGCTACCTACTGTCACCAAGTCTCCAACCTCTTAATACCATTACAATAACAACCAATTTCAACACACAAATTTTGAGAGGACACATTCAAACCATAACACATTAGAATTATTAGGTCATTGGGAAAGCCATGACGTATTTTTCTGTTTTTTTATACAAAATGTGTCATGACTTTCCCAATGACCCAATAGATGAAGATTTTTAACCTCTCCTGACTCAGTTTCACACTGCTTTAGCAAGAATTGAACATGCCATGAATATAGATAACATCATCTTAACCTGTTGAAATTATTAAATTGCATATCTTACTGGACAGTGACATTTGATATTGTCATTTGTTGTTTTTGTATCTGTTGCTATTTCTATTTATTTAAAATCTACCCCTTTTTTTCTTTCCTAATATTACTTCTGTAGGTCTATACTATTAATTTGTTCTCTTTAAGGATTTGGTCACTGGAAAATCTTGTCTTCCTTTAAAAAACTGGAGTTCTGGGGAACCAGCAGTTAGCGTAATGGCTATGTCGCTGGACTCCCACGTAGTCGACCGCGGTTTGCGTCCCGGACCCGGTGGCACACGCCGGGCGCGTGTGCGTGCGTGCCCAAGATCCCGAGAGGAGAATGGAGGAGAAGGGATTGCGGCATGACGAACCCCCCTGGGGGGTGATTTCTTGCTTTCTGTCTCTCTGTCTCTCTCTGTCTGGCGAGCGCACGTGCCCTATAGCGAAAACCTCTCCAAAAAAAAAAAAAAAAAAAAAAAAAACTGGAGTTCTGGGACCAGCAGCTGGTGCAGTAGTTAAAGCGCTAGGCTCCCACATGGCTGATCATGGTTTGAGTCCTGGACCCAGTGACTTGAAAATCACACTGGGTGCATTTGAATGTGTACCTAAAATCTTGAGAGGAGACGTGATTATAGCATGACCATCCCTCCTGGGGATGATTTCTCATTTTCCCTTTCTCTGTTTCTCTCCAATGAGCACACATGGCCTATGGCAAAAACCCAAAAAACAAACAAAAATATGGAAGTTCACCCAATTGCTCTAAACCTGAAAAATATATTTTTTAATAAAAAAAATTGTATTCACTTAGAAGCATTCAGAATGTTAACAAAACAGCTGCAACTTTTTTTTTTTTTTGCAGTTACAGAGTGGTATTTAGTTAACAAAACAACAATTATTTCATATAAGCTGCATCAAAGACAACTGAAGATGGAAAAACTACCATCCCCATATATAACTTATTTGTACTGTGCACCAACAGGAACCTGCTTTAAATTTCCATACCAATTTACAAGCCCCATACTGTGCCAGGCAAGGTTAGTGGCTATTGAAAATACCACCAGGACAGGGCTATCTAAAGACACATTCAGTAGCATGTTAACTATACAAAAACAGACACTGCACAGTTTAAAAACAAATCTTACAGTCTTACATTTCAATTTTTTTCTTTAAAAGGAGCGAGTTGTATACAGAGTTAAATGCTTTATAGACAAGGAAAACACTGCACTAGAACCAACTTACTCATCATCATCTTCATCTTCATCCTCTTCATCTTCCTCTTCCTCATCTTCATCTTCCTCGTCTTCCTCCTCCTCCTTCTTTTTCTTGCTCTTTTCAGTCTTGACAACTCCCTTTTTTGCTGCATCAGGCTTTCCTTTAGCTCAGTATGCCGCAATATCCTTTTCGTATTTTTCCTTCAGCTTAGCAGCCTTCTTTTCATAAGGCTGTTTATCATCTGCAGCAGTGTTACTCCACATCTCTCCCAATTTCTTTGCAACATCACCAATGGATAGGCCAGGATGTTCTCCTCTGATTTTTGGGCAATATTTAGAACAGAGCAAGAAAAAAGCTGAAGGAGGCCTTTTGGGTGCATTGGGATCCTTGAACTTCCTTTTTGTTTCCCCTATAGGAGGTATATAGGTTTTCATTTCTCTTTCATGATGGGCCTTGTCTGCCTTTGCCATATCTTCAAACTTTCCTTTCTCTTTAGCAGACATGGTCTTCCACCTCTCTGAGCACTTTTTATAAAACTCTAAGAAGTTGACTGAACCATCTGGGTGCTTCTTCTTGTGTCCTCCTGGAAAGTTTGCACAAAGAATACATATGATGACATTTTGCCTCTCCGCTTCTTAGGATCTCCTTTGCCCAATGTTTAGTTATCTTTCCTCTGTGAGGCACAGAGTCGCCCAGTGCCCGTCCGGCTCTCACTTGCCCCGGTGCCGTCTCTATGGAGCTCAATGTACTGCAATGGCTACGAGAGTGGGAGCCAGATGCAGCCTCCTCACCCTCTCCGCTCTGTAACCAACCTGAAAAATATTTTTTAAATGCCTAGATATTCTTCAGGTAGGAGGAAAATGATTCCAGATGGAAATCTAGAAATAAAAACAATAAAGAGCTTTCCAAATATGATAAATGTATGGGTAAGTATAAGTTAATATTGGCTGTACAAAGCCTGTACTAGTAAGGTCTGGTAGAATTAAAAACATATGTAGAATTAATGACGCTCTGTGGTGGCGAAGCAGTAACACAATGCTTTGTGGTACTGAAGCCATGATGGAAAGGTCTCAGTTTTGTATCCTGAGGTCGTTCTGTCCTTGGTTGACTGAGGCTGGGTATGGATCATGATGTGAAGACCCTGTTGAAGGTGATTCACTCTCTGAAGAAATAAATGTGTGTATATGTAGACATCAAAGAGTTTGTGCAAAAATAGAATTAAAGTACTTATTTATTTTCTTCAATAGTACAAAAAATTTCGAGGTATAGCCATAGTTTCTTCCTAATACACATTACCCCTGACCTTTTTTTTTTTTTTTTTTTTTTTTTTTTTTTGAGAGGTTTTCACTATAGGGCGCGCGCGCTCGCCAGCCAGACAGAGAGAGACAGAGAGACAGAAAGCGAGAAATCACCCCCCAGGGGGGATGGTCACGCCGCAATCCCTTCTCCTCCATTCTCCTCTTGGGATCTTGGGCACGCACGCACACGTGCCCGGCGTGAGTTTTAAGCCACCGGGTCCGGGACATGAACCGTGGTCGACTACGTGGGAGTCCAGCGACATAGCCGTTACGCTAACTGCTGGTTCCCACCCCTGACCTTTTTGAAGACCTGCCATGCATGTAGAATTAAAATACATGAACACAATAAAAAGGTCAGGAAAACAATAACTGGAATTAAGTTGTTTCAAGGTTCTAATATTGTTAAGAAGTAGTAAAAATAATAATTTGTTTTAGACAGTAATAAAGATGCATGTTTTAATTTCTAGGTTAACTACTAAAAGGATGTATAACAAGGTAGTAAAGGAAAAAATGAAATAATAAAATTTGATTAACTTTTCAAAAGGCAAGAAAGGACAAAAAGGAACATAAACCATAAACATCAAAGAGCAGGTATAGGGGAACCAGCAGTTAGTGTAATGACTATGTCGCTGGACTCCCACGTAGTCGACCGCGGTTCAAGTCCCGGACCCGGTGGCTTAAAACTCACGCCAGGTGCGTGTGTGTGCATGCCCAAGATCCCGAGAGGAGAATAGAGGAGAAGGGATTGTGGCGTGACCATCCCCCCTGGGGGGTGATTTCTCGCTTTCTGTCTCTCTGACTCTCTCTGTCTGTCTGGCAAGCGCACGCGCCCTATAGCAAAAACCTCTCCAAAAAAAAAAAACCAAGTATAGGGGGAACCAGCAGTTAGCGTAATGGCTATGTCGCTGGACTCCCACGTAGTCAACCGCGGTTTGCGTCCCGGACCCGGTGGCTTAAAACTCACACCGGGCGTGTGTGCGTGCGTGCCCAAGATCCTGAGAGGAGAATGGAGGAGAAGGGATTGCGGCGTGACCATCCACCCTGGGGGGTGATTTTTCACTTTCTGTCTCTCTGTCTCTGTCTATCTGGTGAGCCCACACGCCCTATAGCGAAAATCTCTCCAAAAAAAAAAGAGCAGGTATAGGGACCAGCAGATGGTATAGTGGTTATGTCTCTGGACTCCCACATGGCCAATGGTTTGAGTCCCAAGCCCAGCAGCTTAAAACTCATACCAGGTGCGTGTGCGTGCATGCCCAAGATCCCAAGAGGAGAATGGAGAAGGGATTGCAGTGTAGCCATCCCCCCTGGTGGCGAGGGTGTGATTTTTCACTTTCTGTCTCTCTCTTTCTCTCTGTCTCTCAAGCAAGCACACATGCCCTATAGCAAAAATATCTCTTTATTTTTTTAACTCTTTAAAAAATGTATTAATTTAATTTTATTATTACTTTTATTCTTCAGTTTAACCAGAGAGAGAGAGAGAGAGAAAGCAAGCCACCAGGTCTGGGACTCAAACCATGATCAGCCATGAGAGAGTCCAGCACCTTAATCACCATACCACCTGCCAGCCCTCAAAAATCACTCTAAAAAAAAAAAAAACATATTTTACATAACTAGCTTCTTGGAAAGCTTTGCATTTTGGAGAAGACATTTGAACTGAGACCTGAGGATAAGAAAGACCTGAGGGATAAGAAGAGTCAGTCATTCAAAAAGTCGAAGGAAGTACGTCCTTGGTATAGAAGATAGCAAGTCTATAAACCTAGGGTTGAATTAAATAGAGTTGGTTATATTCATGGAAGATGACATAGGATAACCACTCCTACTCTAATTTTTCTTTGAGAAATAAAATAATATTAACAAGTGAGTTGTTTTTGATGTTACATAATAATTCAAGAAGCCTCCCTTTGAAGTCATTCTCCATTATACCACTTTGATTATTCCCCAGCACTGATCACAGTCCACACTTTTGTTTACTTGTTTAGTATCTGTCTCACTTGCTATAATTATATGGTTCATAAGGTCAAGGACCTTGTCCACTGTTCATTGCTGTATTCTCTAGCCAATACTTGACACATTAATGAATTTTTGTTGGTTGACCAAATCTGACAAAACATATTGTTATTTCAGATTTGAAATTAGTAGAGCGGTATAGCAAGACTATTTGCTTTTACTGGTTTTTAGAAGAAAGTGTCCTTGTAAATTAAACAAGAATATTGAAGAGAGGGAACAAAGAAGTGAAGTAGATTTCAGCAGCTAAACTGAATCAACTAACCCAAATAGACAAAAATCTAAAATGCTTTATCCTGGGCCAGCAGGCGGCATTGTGGTTAGGGTGCTAGACTCTCACATGCGCAACCATGGTTCAAGTCAGACCTGGTGACTTGCTTTTTCACTTTCTCTCGATGGTGAGCACCCATGACCTTTAGCAAATTTAAAATAATAATAATGCTAAATACATTTTTAAATTATTATAAAATGTTTTATCCCCTTTAAGAGAAAAGTAGTCTGAATTTTAGTAATGCTATACACACACACACACACACACACACGTGCACACACACACACGCACACACACATATACACACACACACTCATTGGTTAATACTGTTTTGCCTTTCAGAGAAAAACAATCATAGAGATAGTGACAATATATGTCATAGTCCTTTACTTGTAATGCCTTATGCAACTAAACAATCAATTCTTGTTCTTTCATTTCAATCAACATACACCTAGCAAAGAATATCTGTTTAAGCTTTGTATAACTCCTAATCACCTAAGATGCTCTAAGATCATCTTAAATTCTAAAGTACACAATATTTTCTAATTTGTTGACAAGAAAGTTACATGATTTTAATTCTGACAGTTTACATAATTAAGAAGTCAATGGGCAGTGAAATGCACAAAACCCAGGCAGCACTCAAATGCAGACAACATACACTATGAATCTCAAAGCTGGATATTTGAGAGTTGGTTTGTGGGTCTGAGAGATGGATTTACTAATGGGTCAGTAATGGAATAGTAAATTGATTCAATATGACATTGTTGATTATAGTGACTGAAGATAAAATTTTGCCAAGTGAACAATAAAAAGTGATACAATTTTTAAATTTATCTTTAGGTCTTTTTTTTTTTTTTACTTGCCTAAAATATAGCTTTTTTTTTTTTTTTTTTTTTTTAGAGAGAGATTTTTTGCTTTAGAGCACATGTGCTTACTGGCAAGACAGAGACAGAAAGTGAGAAATCACCCCCCGGAAGGGATGGGCACAAGCAATGCCTTCTCCTCCATTCTCCTCTTGGGACTTTGGTTACACACGCACGTGCACCTGGCATGAGTTTCAAGTAGCTGATTCTAGGACTTGAACTATGGTCGGCCATGTGGGAGTCCAGCAATGAAAGCACTATGCCATCTGGTGATCCCAAATATAACTTCTTTTTAAGAAATTAAGCTGCCCCACCCCTCTTTTTTGTAAAAGGGAGGAACTGGAAAGAGAGGCTGTAACTACCTACCTACCCTGTGCAGTCGTGGTAGGCTCCTAGAAGGGTTATCCAATAATAAGTAAAAATGAGAAGAGACTTAGGGAAAGTTTATTTTTAAGATATATAGGATGATTTAGAGAGGGCAGGCGGCTGCAGCGAAGGGGTGGGCTGAGCACTAGGTCCATGTGGGCGCTGTCGTGGTACAGCACGGGGTCACCATGGTAGAGCTGCAGCAGTTGCGGGTCCAGAAAGCAGTAGACTCCATGGTGAAGAGTGGTGCGAGAGAACAATCGGAAGAAGCAGGGCCTCAAGTTTCGGTACAGTGCTGGCTGTTGTGAGGACAACCAGGCCTTCCTGCAGCAGGTGCACCAGTGCATGGAGCCTTGCCATGTGCCTCTGGCCCAAACCCAGGCCTGGGTGACCAATGAGCTGGAGAAATTCCAGGACCGCCGGCCCGGTGTACCATGCATTGCAATGACAAAGCCAAAGATTCCGTAGACACAGGGGGCAAAGAACCTCAGGTGAAGTGTCGGCTGGACAGTTGTGTGTCCAGGTGTATGGATGACCACATGCACCTCACCCCCACCATGACCAAGAAGATGAAGGAATCACTGTCCTCTATGAGGAAATAAAAGTCCTTGCCAGTAACCTTTGGGGCTGGAATTTATCTTAAAAGAGCAGTGGGTATTTTAAGCAAAGTTTATGAAGAAATTAAGGATGGCAACAAGTTTAAGGCATATGTCACTTGTCTATGAACACTAATTTCTTTATCTTTTAATCCTAGAAAATGAAATGGAAAAAAATGGTGCTGAAATTTGGGTCAGAGAGAGCACAGGAGAGTGTTTTAGAACCTGAGTTTCAGGTGGCAAGTGCTTGTCCTGATAGGCTTTCCCTTTTACCAAGGGAGAGCCGTCCAAGGAACTAGATTCTTCCCACCCAGGTACTGACGTACGGGCTGGCCCCTCTCAGCTGCCTTGTGACCTGGTGCAGTTTGAGGAGAGGTGTTTCTATTTGTTGTCAACCTGTTTACCAACAGTATCGCAGGACCATTTTCATAAGTTCTAAAACACAACTCACAAAGACACTAATTTAGAAAGAAAAGTTTTCTGGGTCTTTGTTTTGCTTGCCTTTGTTTTACAAGGGCATAAAGTTGATGTAAGCGCAGAGGTGGGAGGGAGAGTAGCTTGGATAACAACTTTGAAATAGTTCTTTGTGGATATCCTTTACTGGGCATAGATGTGAACGTGTATTTCTTCAAATTCTTACACATCAATCTTTCAGCCTGGAGAACTGGTGAAAACATGAGAAGTAGCAGAACACTGAGTGTGGAATACAGAGGCTGCCTCTTACTATTTGGGCCTGAAGCTGTCTACACAGAATGACAAGATAGTCTTAGAGTAACAGTGTCCCCTTGATTGGAAAGGGGCATCTTGATTATGATATATATTGGTGTCCAAGAGTGAATAGTAAAAGAGGAACTTAAGAGAGTTGTGAAGTACTAGATTTGGAACACCTGGTTTTCCTAGACCAGAATGGAAGAAAGCCTAAACCTAGCATGGCTTAGCCCTCCTGAGTTCACAGAGTCCTATTGAGACAATCCCCTGGCCACAGAGAAGACAAGGGGGAAAAAGTAAGCAACTTAGCTAGGATGAGCTGGGAATCCCTTAGGGCAAAGAAGGGGCAGCCTCTCATTACCAAATATCATTTTTCCCTGGGGCCTTTGCACCATGCGATGTTCCTGCCCCAGTGTAGCACCTTGTCCTTTTAATAAGGACCTTGTCGGGACCAGCAGTTAGCATAATGGCTATGTCGCTGGACTGGCACGTAGTCGACCGCGGTTCGCGTCCCGGACCCGGTGGCTTAAAACTCACGCTGGGTGCGTGTGCGTGCATGCCCAAGATCCTGAGAGGAGAATGGAGGAGAACGGATTGCGGCATGGCCATCCTCTCTGGGGGGTGACTTCTCGCTTTCTATCTCTCTGTCTCTATCTGTCTGGCGAGCACACGCGCCCTAAAGCGAAAACCTCTCCAAAAACAGAAAAAAAAAAATAAGGACCTTGTCTTTTTGTCAGATTATTACTTGGAATGATAATATAGCCTGTCTGTTTGCTGTTTCAAGGTTGTGATATATTTTCTCAGTGGTTCGGTTTATTAAAAATGAAGTTTAGGGGACCAGCAGATGATGTGGTAGTTAAGGTGCGGGACATTCACATATGGCTAACCATGGTTCAAGTCCTGGACCTGGTGGCTTGCTTTCTCACTTTCTCTCTCTCTCTCTCTCTCTCTCTCTCACTTTGTGTGTTTCCCTGGTCAAAATAAAATAAGTAAATGAATACATAAAATTAAAAATATTTTTTAAAAAATGAAGTTTAATCCCTCCCCCCACAAAAAAAAGATATATATGAGGATTCAAATCAGCAGATGGCATAATGGCTATGTTGCTGGACTCCCCTGTAGTCTACAGCGGTTCGAATCCTGGACCCCGTGGCTTAAATTCATGCTGGAAGCGTGTGCATGCATGCCCAAGATCCCGAGAGGAGAATGGGGGAGAAGGGATTATAGAATGGCCATCCCCCCCAGGGGGTGACTTCTCGCTTTCTGTCTCTCTGTCTCTCTCTGTCTTTCTGGCAAGCGCATGCACCCTATAGCAAAAACCTCTCAAAAAAAAAAAAAAGAAAAAAAAAGAAAAAGAAAAAGAAAAAAAAAAAACAGAAAGGGATATATGAGGATTTAAAATTAGATGTAAATATAGAATTTCTGACTCTTCTTTCCTTTTCACACAACCAGATTCATTTCCCTAATGAAAGAAGGACTAGATAGGATGTTGGGTTTCAATTAAAAAATGAAATATATTACAAAACTTAGGTTTGTTAAATGGCAAAACTGATATCCAGTGCTTCAAGGTACAAAATATAGAGTGATATTAACGAGACACCAGTGACAGTAGAGAAGTTGAAAAAAGATTCACATGTTCTTTTCTATAATCATGATAAACTTTAAACACTATCCAAAGCATAAAGAAACCACTGAAGATGTCTTCCTTAGGTTCTAGAGTGACATCAGTGAGGATGGAAGAGGAAGGACCTCTAAAAATATGCTTTTTCACTAGATCAATGAGAACACTAGCAAAAATTGTCAACATCAATTTTTTTTGGAACTCTGTACATTCAACGAAGGCTTTCCATGGCCAGGACTCAACTGCACAGTCAGCCATGTGGGATCCAGATGCCTTAACTGCCAGGTCATGGAGCCAGCTCTAGTCTTCCTTTTTAAAGGTTCTCAAAGTACAAATATGGGAACCTTTATGGGATCCCTCTGGAAATAAGAAAAGACCATGTACTCTTAAATTTCCATTCTTTGATAAGGCTGTTCCCTCTGCCTGGCAGTTGGCTTGATGCATTAGTCGGGGTTCTTCAGAGAAACAGAACCACTAGGCTGACTGGCTGGCTGGCTGGATAGATGGATAGGACAGGATTTATTCAAGGAACTAGCTTACATGATTATGGAGGCTAAGAAGTCTCGGGATCTGCCCTCTGCACGCTGAAGTCCCAGGGAAATTGACAGAGTGGCTTCCAAGTTCAAAGTCTTGAGAACCAGGGGAGCTAATGGTATAATCCTCAGCTTGAGGCCAAAAGCCAGAGAACCTAGGACGCTATTGGTGCAAGTCTCAGAGTCTGGAGGCTGGAGAACCTGGATTTCTGATGTCCAAGGGCAGAAGAATATGGGTGTCCCAGTTCTAGGAGAGAGAGTGAAAGGGAGGGAGGGAGAATGCATCTTATCTTTGCCTATTTGTTGTACCTGTTCGCTCAGCCATTTGGATGATGCCTACCCCCACTGGGTGAGAATGGATCTCCTCAGTCCACTGATTGAAATGTCATTCTCTTCCAGAAACACCCTCAGTGACATACCCAGAAATAATGCTTCACCATCTCTCTGGGGTTGCCTTAATCCTGTCAAGTCGACACCTAAAATTAACCAGCACACTTGATAAATTCCTATTTATCCTTCAGGACCGAGATCAATAATTTTCTCCTGGGACCAGCAGTTAGCATAATGGCTATGTTGCTGGACTCCCACGTAGTCGACCGCAGTTTGAGTCCCGGACCCGGTGGCTTAAATTCACGCCGGGTGCGTGTGCGTGTGTGCCCAAGATCCCAAGAGGAGAATGGAGGAGAAGGGATTGCAGCGTGGCCATTCCCACTGGGCGGTGATTTCTCACTTTCTGTCTCTCTGTCTCTGTCTGTCTGTCTGTCAAGCGCACGCGCCCTATCGTGAAAACCTCTCCAAAAAAGAAAAAAAAGAAAAAATAATTTTCTCCTTTTTTGAAATATTTTCTGATCCCTACCTGGGGATTTAATTCTTTCTTTGCTTTATAGTTGTTTTTAATCTTCTATATACTTATAGAAGGTTGAACATTTTCATACATTTATCTCCTCAGTAAACAACTCACATTTTTTTTAAAAAATGACATTCTTTTAATAAACATAAAAATCTCATGGCTCATGTGACTCTGATACTGCCCTAAACCTATTACAATATTCAATTTGCCAATTCTGTGAAACCTCCCCATCACCACCTCCTACTCAATTCGGATGTACCTTTTAGAGAAGGCATATCCCTCCTCCCCGGCCCACTCCCTACTCAGAAGATTGGTTGAGATAAATGCCTGTAGGGCACTGTGGTAGCTGATGCTAGGGGAAAAGGTTTGGTCGTTGCAGTCAGAGAGCCTGTGGTGTGCTAGGTGAGACAGATCAAAAAGTAATGTGATGCACAGAGCACAGAAGTAAGAGGAATGAGGAAACAATTTATTCTGTTTTTAGGCATAGGTTGCGAAAAAATTATGCCTGAATTGCATTTCAAAAGAACCATAATTTATCCAAAATACTGGGAAAACAGAAGAAAAGGGTTGCGGAAAATATAATGGGCAGAAGGGGTAACATGTGCAAAGGCGCAGTGGCATATAATACATGGTTAATTTTAGTTGGGAGCATTGGACTCAGGTCTTCCCAAGTCTCTCTCTAAACACATTCACATTACATTTCTTAGGGTGAGTTACCTCTGCAGATGGCTCCTCTCTCTATTATGTCTTGATTTTTCACTGTGTTAATTCTGAGGATGATGCTTCCCTGAGCCTGTTCCCTAGACTCAATACCGCTAGGCAATAACTAAAGTTGTTAATAGTACTATTCCTGGAAAAATGTTCCTTCAGTTCAAGGTTTCACCATTGCCTAATCCTGCAGTTGCGTGCATCTAGCTCTTCCTTCTAAAGGCTTATTCTTTTCTCTGACATTCAGAGCATTTGCAAGATTGCCTGCTAAAAACTTCCTAGTTCGTTTTTAGTTACTTTTTTCTTGTTAACAGCAGGTTCATCAGTTTCCTGCCTTCTGTCTTTAGTCCCTAGCCTAAGGGCAATGCTATATTAATCTAACTCAATTCTTATTTTATTTTTCCAGTAGTCTCCTCATTTATTAAGCTAGACTGTAGGTATGAAGTTGCCATCTATTCCTTGATCTCTCTTTTCTAGGAAAGAATAAAGACTGTATATTTCCTTGGGGGCTTTACAAATAATGTATCAGGACACAAGAGTTGAATGAGATCCTAAAAGGAGTTTTAGCCAACTATTTCCCCAGAGACCTCAATAACTAGGACTCCCACAGAGTCCTGAGCCTGGCATGCTTTTACTGTTGCTTGGCTGGAGAGAGCTGCAAACTCCTTTTAAAGTTGGATTGAGTTTTCTATAAATCTTGGAGGCTGTTCCGAATCCAAGTGCTTCCTTCCATTGTTCTTTACTTACACCTCTGATGTTACATGTATGATATGGCACAGTTTTTGTTTTTTTTTTTTTTTTTTTTAATTGCTAGAGGGCATGTGTGCTTTCCCAGGTTGGGAAAAAGGGATTGGGGGGGAGGGGACGTACCCCCAAATGGGGCGTGGTCATGCCATAATCCTTTATCTGCCATTTTCCTATCCTATCAGTATTTGGGGCATTCATGCAGATATGCCTGGAGTTTTTTTTTTCTTCCAAGGTGCCAGAGCCAGGATTCAAACTGTAATCAGCTGAGGGGGATCAGATTCTCTTAACCACTAGGCTACAGGGCTAGCCCTCCCATAGATTTTTATTTTGATATCTGACTGTTCCATCGGGTGTATATAACCATCGACCATTCCCACCATCAGCACTGGCCCAAGCCAAAGGATTTAAGTAATAAGTGAATGTTTCATCTTGTGAATGCTTATTCTCTGCACAATGGTTACTTAGCCATGACTGATATGATCTGAGTTAGGCTGCTGGATCTGGGCATCAGTCTGACCAGGCAAGTGTATTAATATTCATTTATAGATGCTTAGCTCCTTTTCAATAAGGCTTACTTGTTGCTGCAGCAGTGTGATCCCTTTGCTTTGCTTTACTGACTGCTGCATCAGTTGCAAAACGATCTATCATTTATGGGCTCTAGAGTTAATCCCCTCACTTGCATTACTACCTGAGGCAATGTTCGAGAAAACCCTAGCAAACAACGTTGTGAGAGAGAAACTATTACTTTCCCAGTTTTACATATGAGATGACAGAGGTTTACAGAAGTAGAGTTGCTTATAACTCCAGACTGGAGCAAAAAGGAATGTAGGAATCAAAAGTGACTGGTTCTGTCACGACAAGAATTCATCCTCGGGGTCACATATAGGAATACATAGGATTGGGAACCAGCAGTTAGCGTAATGGCTATGTCGCTGGACTCCCACGTAGTCGACCACGGTTTGCGTCCTGGACCCAGTGGCTTAAATCTCATGTCGGGCGCGTGTGCGTGCGTGCCCAAGATCCCAAGATCCCGAGAGGAGAATGGAGAAGGGATTGCGGCGTGACCATCCCCCCCGGGGGGTGATTTCTCGCTTTCTGTCTCTCTGTCTCTCTCTGTCTGGTGAGCGCACGCGCCCTATAGTGAAAACCTCTCCAAAAAAAAAAAAAAAAAAAAAAAAAAGGAATACATAGGATCTTCAAGAAGTTCATGGAAAATATATTTTATGACAAAAACTATGCATGGATTTCAAAATTTTGGGTATCAAAATAAACTCATGCTTTAGTTTCATATTTAAAATGAACGTTTTGAGATTCCCCTAATATGATATGGTTGAGTGTGAATAGATGCCATGTTGTCTGTTTAAATTCTGACTGTATTAATTATTACTCTGATTTTGGGTGAAAAGTTACGTGTCCTTTCTAGGTCTTGGCTTCCTTTTCTGAAAAAAATTTGGAGAAATTAATAACCCTTACCCTTTAAGTTAATGAGAATGAAGTAAGTCAGTGTAGGTAAAACACATAACATAGTACTTTGGACATGAGAGAGAGAGAGAGAGAGAGAGAGAGAGAGAGAGACCCCTCCAAGAGAAGCTGGCTACCCTGCAATCCTTTTTTCTTCCATTTCTCCAACCCATCAGGATCCCAGGCACTCACACACATATGCCCAGTGTGTTTCTCAGGCCTTCATTGTTAGCATCATCATCGTCTTTGTTATAAGCAAGTTTACCAGGTAATGGAAGCCAAATAAAATGAGATTCATAGAGTTCTGGGTCTGTGTCCAGAGGCCTCACTGGGTACACTGTGTTCATGTGTACCCATGATCCAGAGCAGACTAGGGCTGGAGGTTTCTCTCTCTCTTGCCCTCATTTTCTCTCACTCATAAAAAAAATTAAAAAAAAAAAAGAAAGAAAATAGATCCATAGATGTTAATTACTGATCACACAATTTTGTAGTTGTATAGTGCTTTCTGGCATCCAAAGAATTTCATATTCATGGGACCAGCAGATTGCATAATGGTTATGTCACTGGACTCCCACGTAGTCAACTGCAGTTCAAGCCCCAGGCCTGGCAGCTGAAACTCAATGTCAAGTGCATGTGCATGTGTGTCCAAAATTCTGAAAGGAGAATGGAGGAGAAGGGATTGCAGCATGGCAATCCCCCTAGGGGGTGATTTCTCACTTTTTGTCTCTCTGTCTCTCTGATGATGCACGCTCCCTATAGTGAAAATCTCTAAAAAGAAATTTCATATTCAGTATCTTGCATGATTCTATCACTACTACACTGTTGGTTATAGCCAATTAAGTTATCTCCATCTTACAGATTCATTCATTCAACAATATTTTTCGAAGACCTTAAGGTATCAGGTACTGTTATATTCTGAAAATTCAAAGGTGGTAACTCATGGTCCCTGCTCATGTATTACCAAAATCTGTCTTTGGAAAGAAGTTTTCAAGAGGCATTTTACTTTCTTTGCTTTGAATTTATGTGATAAAAATGTATCACCTTTTTTTTAAAGAGTTTTGTTTTGTTTTGTTTTGCTACAGGGCACATGTACTTACCAGAGAGACAGCAAAAGACAGAGAGACAGAAGGTGAGAAATCACCCTTGGTGGGGGGGTGGGGTGGGGATTGGCCACACAGCCATCTCTTCTCCTCCATTCTCCCCTTATGATTTTGGACACACACGCACATGTGCCCAGCGTAAATTTCAGGCCTCCAGTCCAGACCTGAACTGTGGTCATTCTTACCATACTGGAACTTGAACTGCGGTTGGCCAGCGTCTTAACCACTACTCCACCTGCTGGCCCACAAATGTATCACTTTTATGGGCAGAAGTGAAAAGCTAGGAGAGGGGACAGAATGATGGGAATGTGGGCATACAAATAACTGTCATTGCGGAGATGTAGACAAGTCAGTGGATAGGTAGGAGTTATAGGAGGAAAGTGTGATTTAAGCTGAGACAGGAGTGTTGAATAAGTTTGCCAAATGAATGAAGAGAGAAATGTATTTAAACAGAGTAAGCGTGAATGAGTGTGCTGTATCCTGAGGGACCTGTTTACTTTTTGCTGTTGCTTGACTTGTAGTGAAAGGCAAATGATGTACGTTCAGACAGGAGTCCAATAATGAAGGAATGTACTGTGCAGAGATGTTCTGAATTTGTCCTGTAGATCAGCGGTTCCCAGCCTTCCCAGCACCAGGGACCCATATTGTGGAAGACAATCTATCCATGGTGGGGATGGACCCAAGCACACCACATCTACCAGGCACCCCCGTCCCACCACTCCCTCATTGCAATATACAGTGAAACAATCACACAGCAGTAGGGTTTGCAGTCCCATGAGAATCCAATGCAGCTGCTGATCCGATAGGAAGCAGTGCCCAGGTGGCAGTGCAAGTGATAACAAGTGGCTGCTAACACAGATGAAGCCTTGCGTGCTTGCCCGCCACCACCCACTGTCTGGTACACAGCCTGAGTTCTCAATAGGCCAAAGACTGGCACTGGTTTGCAGACCAGGGGTTGGGGACCTGTGCTATAACTGATGGGTGCCCATGAAGAATTTTATGTTGGGGAGAACATGGACAATTTAAATCATTCTATTGGCAGTGTGGGCAACAGGAACTTATAATATTATAAAAGATTAAATTGGCTGGGTCAGCCCCATGGTGTTAGATAGTGGTTAAGGGAACTGGACCTCACATGGCCAACCACGCTTTAAATCCTGGCCCAGAGTCTTAAAAACACGCCAAACACGTGTACCAAAAATTCTGATGGTAAGGAGAAAAACAGATTGCAGCACAACCACACCCCATTGGAGGGTACTCTCTGGTAATTAAATAACACGTTGAGGTGGTCAAAAACAATACCGATGGGGCTGGCAGGTGGCCTGGTGGTTAAGGGTGCTGGACTCCCATATTACCGACTGAGGTTTGAGTCCTGGACCTGGTGGCTTCTTTCTCACTTGTCCTCTCTCACCCTCTCCCTCTCTGGCCAAATTAAAATAAATAAATAAAGTAAAATAATTCTTAAAAAACACACATACACACAATACTGGTACCTGAACGCAAGTCTTCTGACTGTAAGAGTAATGGCGTTTTCGTTAAACCATACTGACTTCTCAACTAAGAAGTCCCAACTGTTTGCTGTATTGATCTAGTTTGAATTTAAATTCTTGTCTAAGAAGGGGAAAAGACTTCACATATTCATTAAGCAACCTAACCTTTTTTTCTCCTTTGAGGGGACATGGCTGTTGAAACGTACTTTTCTCTTTAATTCTATCTTTTCATTTGAATGAAGGGAATTTATAATTCATTAATTCTTCAGATATGTGAATGTAATCTCCACTAAACAATTTCCTCCAGGGCCCATATACTTTATAAATTCTTATGACTTTTGTTAAGGCTACATTTAATTTTTTCTGATACTGTGTAATCTCATTTTTTTTCCTTTTAGAGAGATTTTTGAAACAGGGCACGTGCACTGAACAGACAGAGAGCCAGAAGCGAAAAATAACCCCCAAAATAGGATGGCCTTGCTGCAATCCCTTTTTCTCCATCTTCCTTCTAGTATCTTGGGCACACATGCACATGCACCAGGTGTGAGTTTTAAGCTGCCAGGTCCAGGACGCGAACCGTGGTCGACTCTGTGGAAGTCCAGTGATGTAACCATTACACCATCTGCTGGTTCTCTATTTCTTTTTTATATATATACTTTAATTTATTTCTTTAAAAAAAAAGTAATTATTATTATTGTTGTTGTTATTTGTTCAATTTGACCAGAGAGAGAGAGGGAAAATGAGAAAGCAAGCTGCCAGGTCTGGGACATGAACTGCAGTCTGCTATGTGAGAGTCCAGCACTTTAATCACCATGCCACCTGTTGGCCCCTCTATTTCGTTCCTAAGATTATGTATCAAGTCCAAACAGGTAAGGACAGCAAATTTTAGAAGGAGAGCTTATCTTCATGAGACCGTAACTCTTCTCAGGCCCGGCAGTGGTGGCACAAGCAGTAGGGTTCTGCTTCACAATATTGGAGCAACGTGGAAGACCATGGTTTGGATCCCGGGTTGCTCTGAAACACATTTGGTGCCATGTGTGCATGCCCATGATCCTAGCTGGCTAGAAAGCTGGGGAGGGGAACAGGGTTGCAAGGGTTGCAACCTGTCACAACAGGGTTGTGACAAGATTCTGTTGAGGATGCCTGTTTCTCTCTCTCTCTCATGAAAAAAAAAAATACACTTAAAAATAAAAACGAAAACAAAACTGTGAGCGTGTTGAATTCTGTTTGCCTTTCCACCCCAGTCTCCATCAGAGGTTATCAGATAGCCTCATGTGCAGCAAGCTGCCCAGCAGGGAATCTTCCACTTAGTGTGACAATACTTTCGTTTCTAGTGCCCTCTCCCTAGAGTCCGGCTGTTAGGCAGATTTAAGAGAAACACAGCCCTGGGACCAGCAGTTGGTGTAATGGTTATGTTGCTGGACTACCACGTAGTCGACCGCAGTTCGAGTCCTGGACCCGTTGGCTTAAACTCATGCTGGGCGCATGTGCATGCATGTTCAAGATCCTGAGAGGAGAATGGAGGAGAAGGGATTGCAGTGTGGCCATCCCTCCTGAGGGGTGATTTCTCACTTTCTGTCTCTGTCTTTCTGGTGAGAGTGCACGTACCATCTCTCTCTGTCTTTCTGGCGAGCACACATATCCTATAGCAGAAACCTCTCCAAAAAAAAAAAAAAAAGAAAAGAAAAGAAAAGAAAAGAAAGGAACACAGCTGTACTATTAGCATTCTCACTCAGCTTTTCCTTCCTAGAGCACAAGTTCAATAATCTAGCGAGACCTTATTATTAGAATTCCGTGGGTTCCCAAAGTCCGTCCCCAGGTCCTCATGGTTGGTATGATTGATCCTGTGTTACCCTCAGAGCTTCAGTGTGAATTCATTCTAGGGATGGTATAATCATTCTGGCAAAATTCATGTCATCGGATGTCTTTTCCATTTGTGTTCTACTTCTTGCTTGTTGGAACAAGAGGTACTAAACTACTCTCCTTTCTCTCTTACTCCTGGGGTTAAGTTCAATGTTTGAAACTATGCCCAGTGATAGATATAGTCTTTTATTCATGCACACACTTGTTTATCCTTTTTTTTTTTTACTACTTACTTGGGGCACAGTATTGAACAAAGTAGGTCCTTCCATTATGAATCTTCTGCTTCAGTGACCCTGATATTGGGGTTGTTTAAAGTGAAGAACAGCTTGTTAACAGAGACTGGGAGGAAATGGAAGCATCCACAGTTGCCAGCAGTGTAATTGATGCATCTTAAGTAAGAAGTTTAAACACATTTTAATGGTTATATATGAGCATGATTGCTATTTTCAATTTAATTAGAGGGAAGGCAATATGCCGCCTCTTAACATATTGCAGTAGAGTCCATGAGAATGGGGCTATTTGTTTAAAAGTTAACATAATTCTTCAAAAAACTAAAAATAAAATTACCATATTATCCACCAGTCCCACTTTGAATAAATATTCAAAAGAATTGAAAGCAGAGTCGTGAAAAGATGTCTACTCACCTATGTTCATTGCAGTATTTATTCTACCACAAGGTGGAAATGGCCCAGATGTCCATGGACAAATGAATGGATAAAGAAAATGGGGTAGGGCCAGCAGGTGGTGTGGTGGTTAAGGTGCTGGACTCCCACATGGCTGACCACAGTGCAAGTCATAGGCCTGGTGGCTTGAAAATAACGCTGGGTGCCTGCGTATGTGTGCCCAAAATTCTGAGAGGAGAATGGAGGAGAAGGGATTGTGGCTCGGTCTTCTCCCCTGGGGGTGCTTTCTCACTTTTCCTCTTTCTGTGTCTTTCAGAGGAGTGCACATGCCCTATGGCAAAAAAAAAAAAAAAAAAAAAAAAAAAGAAAGAAAAAAGGAAGAAAGAAAATGTGGTGTATATAGGCCTGGCTTGGTGGTGCAGAGTAACATGCTACTTCCCTGGTCAACCTGTACACGCTGGTGCCCATGATCTGGCCTAGCTGGGGGGCGGTGGGAGAACTGTAACATGGGAACCTACTGGGTGTGCTTGTCTCTCTTACTCTGTCACTCTCACGGAAGAAATAAACATATAAGAAAAAAGTGTATATACATACAGTGGAAGAGTGTTCAGTCTTCAAAAAGAAAGAAATCCTGTGACATGTATAATATATATGAAGCTTACAGGCATTATGCTGAGTGAAATAAGTCAGTTACAAAAGAACAAATCCTGTTAATTCCACTTTTATGAAATATCTGGAGTAGTCAAAATCATAGAAACAGGACGTGGTGACAGTTGCCTGAGGCTGTGGGGAGAAATGGGTAGTCGTTGTTTAGCAGGTACAGAGTTTGAGTTTTGCAATATGGAAAAGTTCAGGAGACCTGTTACACAATGGTGTGAATATAGTTAACACCACAATTGTACTCCTGAAAAAGGTCAAGAGGGTGAAATTTGTATTATGTGTTTTTTTACCATAATTAAAATAAAAATTAAGGGCTGGCCCCACAGTGAAGCTGTTAAGTGTTATGCATAGAGAGTCAGATCCCATGTGGCTGACAATGGTTCAAATCCTGGACCTGAAGGCTTGAGAACACACAGGACATGTGTGTGTGCCTGGGATCCAGATGGGTAGGAGAAATGGAGGGAAAAAGGATTGTAAGTTGACCAGGCCCTGTTGGTGGATTCTCTCTCTCACTTTCTCTCTCCTCTCTCTTGCACATGCATTCACCCTTTGGCAAAAACATGAAGTAGATAAAAAGTTTTAAATAGTTTTAAGTTAACATGGTTAACTTAAGTTATAGAAGCAGTGGTGGGTATGGTAGAAAGAGTGGTGAATTGGGGCCAATTAGAAGGTTGGGATTGTGGGTCTGGAACCGCCAATTCTTAATTCCTGTGTGACCTTGGGCTTTCATTTAACTTTTAAGTCTCAATGTCTTCACTGGTTTAATGGTAATCATTCCACCTACTGCAAAGAGTTTTGCACAGGTTAAATGAGATGCGATGCACGTGAGTTGGTAGACAGTAAAGATTCAAATGGAAGGCATATTAATGCTGCTGCTGCTGAACTTCTCTATTTCCTGCTTTCATCACTATAGTGTCTGGCCATATCTGGGCATGGTGGGGTGTTGAGGCACCAACTTCTTTTACCACTTGCATCAGCTTATTTTTCATTCCGCTACTTTCTTCACTTCGGGGCTATAAATGTTAAAAGTGGAATGTTGAATCAAGCTGCTTCTCCTCTTACAAACAGTTATTATTATTTTTATTTTTGGAGAGGTTTTTGCTATAGGGCGCATGCGCATGCCAGAAAGACAGAGAGAGACAGAGAGACAGAAAGAAAGAAATCACCCCCTGGGGGGATGGCCACGCCGCAAATCCCTTCTCCTCCATTCTCCTCTCTGGATATTGGGCATGCACGCACACGCACCCAGCATGAGTTTAAGTCACCAGGTCCGGGACTTGAACCACGGTCGACTACATGGGAGTCCAGCGACATAGCCATTACACTAACTGCTGGTCCCATTATTTTTTTAGAGAGATTTTTGCTATAGGGCATGTGCACTCACAGGAGAGAGAGAGAGACAGAAAGACAGAAATCACCCCCCTGGGAGGATGGCCATGCCATAATCTCTTCTCCTCCAGTCCCCTCTCGAGATCTTGAGCACACACATACATACACACACATGTGCATGCCTGGCATGAGGTTTTTTTTTTTTTTTTTGAGAAGTTTTTGCTATAGGGCGTGTGCGCACGCCAGAAAGACAGAGAGAGAAAGAGACACAGAAAGAGAGAAATCAACCGGGGGGAATGGCCACGCCGCAATCCCTTCTCGTCCATTCTCTTCTCGGGATCCTGGGCACGCATGCACACGTGCCCGGAGTGAGTTTTAAGCCACTGGGTCAGGACTTGAACCAAGGTCGACTACATGGGAGTCCAACGACACAACCATTATGCTAACTGCTGATCCCAACTGAGAAAGCAAGCTGCCAGGTCTAGGACTTGAACCGTGGTCAGCCACGTGGGAGTGTCCAGCGCCTTAACCACCATGCCACCTGCTGGTCTGGCATGAGTTTTAAGCAACGGGCACAGGATTCGAACAGTGGTGACTACTTGGGAACTCAGCAACATAACCATTATGCCACCTTCTGGTGTCACCAACAGCTATTATTCTTAATGACTTCCATTCAGACCAATTCCACTTGTGTCCCTTTTCTTATTTTAGTTTAACTCAATCAGAGAATCAGAGAGACTCAAGACAGCCATGAGAAAACTGAATAATGTAATGCAGGGTAGTGAGATAACTGGACTGGGACACTTTCAGTAGCTTCCACTCTCACTGGCCTTTGAAGGAAGGAAAAGGTTTGAATAAACAAAATAAGGGTAAAGTTAGGAAGGATTCAAAAGCTTGGTGGGAGGGTCCCTTGTGAATAAAAGTTTGGAGGAAAAAAAATTAAAGAAAGCTTGGATACAAGGAGAACTCCAAACTGCTTGAGATGATGTGCCTGATTGTGGTGAGAAATTTGGTGGCAGCCTGAGCGTACTGGATTTTATGCATTAAAAATAAGAGTTTAGTCATTTAAGTTTGCAAATACAGGAACAATCCACCAAACATGGGTTTTAGACCAAAATAATTCATCTGTCTAATACAATTGCAGTAAAATCCTAATGGATTATTTATGGGAACTCTACAATATTATATTCAAATTTAATGAGATGAATCATCAGGTGATAATAAGAAAGTAATTTAAAAGTATATAATAAAGGACTTGACATCAATAAACAGTGGGAAATTGGTTATCTTTTTTTTTTTTTTTTTAGAGAGATTTTTGCTCTAGGACATGTGCGCTTGTCAGAGAGACAGAGAGAGACTGAGAGACAGAAAATGAGAAATCAGGACCAGCAGATGGCATAATGGTTACATCGCTGGACTCCCACATAGTCGACCACGGTTCGAGTCCCAGACCTGGTGGCTTAAAACTCATACCGGGCTCATGTGTATTTCATTCTCAAAAATCCCAAGAGGGGAATGAAAGAAAAGGGATTGCGGCATGGCCATCCCCCTGGAGGATGATTTCTTGCTTTCTGTCTCTCTGTCTCTTTCTTTCTCTCTGGCAAGTGCACTTGCCCTGTAACAAAAAAAATCTGGGACTCGAACCACGGTCGACTGCGTGGGAGTCCAGCGACATAGCCATTACACTAACTGCTGGTCCCAGGGGCAGGAATTTTTTAAAGACTTTCTAAGAATTTATACTTAGTAATGAAAGATTCCCCCATCCCCCTGAAAAAGAGCATACTATTCTATGTAATATCAATACATAAAAAATTCATATAAGTAAATCACAAAAACACTAAATTGTAATGGTGAAAAATAAGCAAAATAAACAAAAAAACCTGATGGTGAATTTACAGGAAAAGAAATACAAATGACTACTAAATACATGAAAAATATTTTAACTATTCTATCTCTGTAATTAAAGAGATGAGAGTTATAATTAGTTTCAAATTTGGGGCCTATAAATTTAGACAAGATGAGAAAGTGAGGAATAGTGATGTGGCAGAACTTTATCAAGAACTCAGAGTATACATACTGTTAGACCCTCAATTTTACTGTTATGAATTGAATTTGAGGAAATCCATCAAAGATGTTGTAAGTCGACAACCGTTTGGAAGCATTTCAGGGCTATTGCTCCTTCTTTTTCTTCCTAGGTACACATGGAAACGGCAGAATATTTCCTAAATTTGTTTTGTACAATATGACTCTAATACCCTGACCACAGTTGATTGGACTAGGTATGGGTACTTGACCTTAGTTAGACCAGGATTCCTTCCCCGGGAACTTGGAATTAAAATAAAGACAAGTTCTGGGGCCGGCAGGTGGCATGGTGGTTAAGGTGCTGGACTTCCACATGGCCCACTGTGGTTTAAGTCCCAGACCTGGCAGCTTGCTGTCACACTTTCCTCTCTCGATCTCTCTCCGGTCAAATTATGGGACCAGCAGTTAGCATAATGGCTATGTCGCTGGACTCCCATGTAGTCGACCGTGGTTCGCGTCCCGAACCCGGTGGCTTAAAACTCACACCGGGCGCGTGTGCATGCGTGCCCAAGATCCTGAGAGGAGAATGGAGGAGAAGGGATTGCGACGTGGCCATCCCCCCTGGGGAGTGATTTCTCGCTTTCTGTCTCTCTGTCTCTCTCTGTCTGTCTGGCGAGTGCACGTGCCCTATAGCAAAAACCTCTAAAAAAAAATCTCTCTGGTCAAATTAAAATAAATGAATAAATAAAAAATAAATGAATAGTTATTAAATAAATAAGCCAAGTTCTGGCTGCTCTCTTAAATGGAGGTGATGTAAATGAGAGAGTTTGAATGGCCACTTTGTACAACATAGCCTCAGAGAAAGCAAGGGAAAGGCCTGGATTTTGTGGCATAGTCGGTAGTGTACTGGACTGCAGGGCCGGAGGCCACGTGCCAGCCGTTATTCAGTCCCAGCCTGGTCAGCCTGAAAACCATGCCAGGCATGTGTGTCCAGAATCCTGGAGGGCTGCAAGTTTGGGGGAAGGTGATTGCGACATGACCTAGCCCCACGAAAGGTGCCTCTCTCTCTCTCTTTCTCGTGTGCACAAGCACTCTATCATGAATTAAAAGGAGAGAGAGAATGCAAGAGAATAATGTAAGAAAATAGCCTAAATGATTCATTTTCAAGCATAGCTCAACAAAAGTTGTTTAACCAGCTTGTAGATGTGGCAACCCCGGACAGTACAGGTTCCCAGAGAGTTCCTAAACACGTGAAACCCCAAAATAACGAGTCACTCTTGAGAAATGACTTCTCAAGAAGGTGGCTGGTCACCAGCCTTGTGCTCCTTTTTACCTCCTGGTTCTTCTCCCTCCTTAGGACATTTGGTGGGCTTCTCTCGGGGGCTGTCTGGAGCCTATGGCTTTCTGTCAGACAAGAGGAGGAAGGGAAAGAGGATGATAAGTGCCTTATGAGGGAATAACAACTCTTAGGTGATCTGGGAGGACTGGACACCCATAGTACTCAGCCAGTGAGGAACTGCGGGAGGGGCTTGCGCGCAGGGAATAAATTGCCTGTTGTAACTGTCTTGGGTGTGTCTGTTCATCAGACACCTGGCCTTGTGAGACCGCCATGAAAATCTTGCTTCGCCGTAGCTCACGTCTCCATGTCCATTCTTTGGTATTGGATGGGTGAACACATTTTTCCCAAATAACGAAAAGGGCTGAGAGCTTTCCCTTCCGCCACTTGCCAGTCCCTGCTTGCTGAGGCTAAATACATCCTGGCCCAGAATTCTAACAACTTCCCCGCTTTGCTTATCCAGCTCCAGTTAAATACCTGGTAGGAGTCCTGCTGCAGGCTCCTGTTGCTCCCACTCAGGAGAGAGAACACCAGATTTGGCCATTATCAGAGAACACAGAGGATGAGAGAAGTGAGTATTCTAATTTTCACCTCTGATATCAGTCTACCCTGGAGGAAGAGATGGAGTGAAAGGAAGAATTTAATACCAGTGGAGCACTTAGTAAAGTGAAAAATGAATACTCTATGTGAACCACTTGGGATAGTTTCTAGCCTTTTAGTGAAGACTACCTTAAACCAAGCAATACGCTAAGCCAGGAGTGAATGAGGGTTCTGAAAGTCACCATCAGGATCACCTTCTCTTTTCTATCTTTCACTTCTTTTGTAAAGAATTATTTATTTTAATTTATTATTATTATTATTTTAAATAATTATCCATTGTATTTTATTCATTCATTAATTTATTCTTTAGTTTGACCAGAGAGACAAAGAGGGTGAGAGTGAGAGAGAGAGGAAGTGAGAAAGCAAGCCACCAGATTTAGGACTCAAACCCTGGTCAGCCATGTGGGAGTGTCCAGTGCCCCAACCACCACACCACCTGCTGGTCTCTATTATTATTATTTTTAATTTGAATAAAGAGAGGCAGAGAGAAAAAAAAAATTGAGAAAGCAAGCCACCAGGTCCAGGACTTGAACTGTGGTTGGCCATGTGGGAGTCCAGCTCCTTATCTACCATGCCACCTGCAACCCTTCCCTTTAGCTTTAGCTTTTTTTCTCCCATTTTCCCCTCCTTGTTGCAAGGTATTGCACTAGGCTCTGGCTCCCATAATAACTATTACATTTCTTGATCATAACATCTTGTAATGAACTAGAGTTATACTATTTACTATGTCCTGTTCTTATTTCTTATCTGAATTTCCCCAGAGCCCAGGGTACTTACTTGAACATTTAGAATGAATATATGAGGGAATCATTAAATAAAATAATGAAGATTCTGTTAGGGACATTTTCCTGTATCAAGTATTTGAAAGGCTTTTCAAAATGTACTCATCATCTTGAGGATGATTTCTCTTTACTGAAATATGACTATGAAGCCTAATGGCTAATTATAACTTTTTTCTCTTAGGAGTTGTTATGGTTCAAATATGTTCTACCAAAATTCATGTGTTAAAATTTGATGGGTCATTGTAACAGGATTAAGAGAGGGAAACTTGACCCAGCTGGTGGCATGCTGGTTAAGGTGACTGGATCCCACAAGGCTAACTAAGTGGTTTGAGTCTCAGACCTGGTGGCTTGAAAAATATGCTGAGCACATGTGTGCATGGGTACCCAAAACTCCCAAAAGGAGAATGGAAGAGAGGGGTCTGCAGTATGGCCATCCCCTGGGGGAGGTGCTTTTTCATTTTTCCTCTCTCTGTCTCTCTCTGGTGAATGCTTGTGTCCTATAGCAAATTTTAAGAGAGAGAGAGAGAGAGAGAGAGAGAGAGAGAGAGAGAGAAACCTAGTCTGGCTATGCTATTGAAAGATGGAACCAGGACCAGCAGTTGGCGTAATGGCTGTCGCTGGACTCCCATGTAGTCGACCATGGTTCCAGTCTGGGACCTGGTGGCTTACACTCACTCCCGGTGTATGTGCGTGCATGCCCAAGATCCCGAGAGAATGGAGGAGAAGGGATTGCGCCATGGTCATCCCCCCCCCGGAGGTGATTTCTCGTTTCTGTCTCTTTCTGTCTTTCTGGCAAGTGCACGTGCCCTATAGCAAAAACCTCTTAATAATAATTTAAAAAAAAGATGGAACCTTGGGACCAGCAGATGACATAATGGTTGCATTGCTGGACTCCTCTGTAGTTGACTTGTGGTTTGAATCTTGGACCTGGAGGCTTAAAACTCACACCGGGTGCCTGTGCATGCCTGTCCAAAGTCCCGAGAGGAGAGTGAAGGAGAAGGGGTTGTGGCATGGCCAGCCCCCCAGGGGTGATTTCTTGCTTTCTGTCTCTCTTTGTTTCTCCTGTGAATGCATGCACCCTATAGCAAAAAAAAAAAAAAAAAAAAAAAAAAAAAAAAAAAAAAAAAAACTATTAAAAAAAAAAAAAAAGAAAAGAAAAGAAAAGAAAAGAAAAGAAAGATGAAGCCTTTGAAAGATTAGGATCAGTTTGACCTCCATGACTGGATACTGGTGGGTTTATAAGGACACAGATATAGATACATGTGTTCTAGCTCTTGTCCTCTCACCATGTGATGCCCTGAGCCACCTTGGGACTCTAACAATAAGATGGCCTGCACCAGATGCGGCCCCTTGACTCTGGGCTTCTAAAACTGTGAAGTAAATAAGCCACTATTCTTCATATATGACCTACACTCAGGTATTTCTGTTATTAATAATACAGTGGACTAGAACAGGGATCAAAACAGCTGGGATTTTATATTTTGAGTCTCTTCCAGTGCTTGTGTTTCAAAAATACTTTCTTATAAATACTTTGCTCTGGTTGCCTACTGGTTTGATAACTAGGTCACCAACTTTCCAAATCTGAGATAATAAGATTTCTTGACTTACATTTACCATCAGAGAACATTTCAAATACTAGAGATGACTACTGCCTCTCTATCTTTATTTTAAAGCTCTTTAAACCTAAATTCTCTACTGAATTTTCTGTTCATTAAGAATGTTGATTGGGGGGACCAGCAGTTAGCGTAAATGGCTATGTCACTAGACTCCCACGTAGTTGACCGCGGTTCACGTCCCGGACCCGGTGGCTTAAAACTCACGCTGGGCATGTGTGCATGCGTGCGTGCCCAAGATCCTGAGAGGAGAATGGAGGAGAAGGGATTGCGGTGTGGCCATCCCCCCTGGGGAGTGATTTCTCGCTTTCCGTCTCTCTGTCTCTCTCTGACTGTCTGGGAGTGCACACGCCCTATAGCAGAACCTCTAAAAAAAAAATGTTGATTTAAGGGGCCAGCAGGTGGCATGGTTAAGGGCACTGGACTCTCACATGGCCTACTGTGGTTCAAATCTTGGACCTGGTGGCTTGGTTTCTCATTTTCTCTCCTCTATCTTTCTGTCTGTTTCTGTCCCTCTTTGGTCAAATTTAAATAAATAAATAAATAAATAAATAAATAAAGCTAAATAAAATAATACTTTAACATAGAAAAAAAGTGTTGATTTAGATTCACACTGTAACCTACCTCTATCAGCAATGTGTGCTTTTTTCCACACAAAATTAGAGACTTTGAAAGAGATGCAAGTGACAAGGGAAATGAGCTGAAAAGGTTTCATGGTTTCTGAGAGGTCTTCAAGAAGTTCATAGAAAATGTGCATTATAGAAAAAATTATGCACAGATTCAAAATTCTTTTGCACCAAAATAAACTACATGAAGTAGATCATATAGTGAATTTCCCAGAGGAAAGACAGTAAAATAGTTTAATATTTCAGTGTCTACAGTCTAATCTTAAAGGACTCCTGCCCAGGCTTTGCTACTTGCTAGATGTAGATGTTATGACCTCAGGGAAAAACAAAACAAAACAAATAAACAAAAAACTTAAGCTTTCTGCACCTTAATTTCTGCATCTTAAAATGGGATAATAGTATCTACTTAAATGGACTATTTTGAGGATTAAACAAGGTAATACAGGACCAGCAGCTGGCATAATAGTTACGTCACTGGACTCTCATGTAGTTGACCTTGGTTCGAGTCCTGGACCCAGTGGCTTCAAGCTCACGATGGGCACTGTGTGCCCAAGATCCCAAGAGGAGAATGGAGGAGAAGGGATTGCGGCGTGGTCATCCCTCCTGGGGGGTGATTTCTCACTTTCTGTCTGTTTCTCTCATGTGCTCTAGTGAGCACATATCCCCCTATAGCAAAAATCTCTCTTAAAAAAAAAGAAAGAATATAGTAGCCTTCTATCTAATTGACTTAAACTTATCATTAGGAAAGAATGGCTTGAAGACAGAGGTAACTTTGCACAGTGTGAAGAAGGCTGGCCATTGGAGGAACAGAGTTCAAATTGTGGTTCTGTTAGTTACTAGCTGTGTGATATTGGGCAACATTTTTTTCTTCTTTTTATTATTATTATTTTAAAATTTGCCATAGAGTGCATGAACTCACTAGAGACAAGAGAAAGAGAGAATGAGAAAGCACCTCCTAAGGGGAATGAGCACACTGCAGTACCTTCTCCTCCATTCCCCTCTCAGGATTTTGGCCATTCATGCACATGTGCCTGGCTTGGTTTTCTTTTCTTTTCTTTTAAAGAATTGTTTTATTTAACTTTATTCATTGTCATTATTTTAATTTAATTTTTTTTAAAGTTGACCAGAAAGAAATAGAGAAAAGGAAAGTGAGAAAGCAAGCTGCCACGCCCGGGACTCGAACCGTGGTTAGTGATGTGGGAGTCCAGCCTTAACTACCATGCCACCTGCCGGTTCCTGCCTGGTTTGATTTTCAAGCCATTGTATATTGGACTTGAATTGTACTGTCGGCCATATGAGATCCAGCTGCCTTAACAACCTGGTGGCCCCGGGCAACATGCTTGATGCTCAGTTTTCTTATTTATAAAACAAAAATTAGATGTATGTACAGAGTTAAGGCTCAAATTAAGTAGTGCATAAGAAAGTGCCCTAAGTTGCTATGCACATAGTTGCAGATTTTATTACCAGTACTATGCAAGATTGTATACATGGTCTTATTGGCTAACAGTGTGCTCAGGTTTATGTTTTCACCCTCTTCTGGTGGTCTTGCCCCTTACAACATTTTAGTTGTGATTTATCCTATATCCATACATTTTACTGCTCTTTTAAAAACAATGCTTTGGGGCTAGCAGGCGGTGTGGTGAAGGATGCTGGGCTCCCATGTGGTCAACCACGGCTCAAGTCCTGGACCCAGAGGCTTGCTTTCTCACTGTCTCTCTCTCTCTCTCTCTCTCACTCTCTCTGTCCTCTGGTCAAATTTTAAAAAATAAATAAATAAAATAAAGTTTTTTTTTTTTTTTTTTTTTTGAGAGGTTTTTGCTATAGGATGCATATGCTTGCCAGAAAGACAGAGAAAGGCAAAGAGACAGAAAGCAAGAAATCACTCCCCGGGGGGATGGCCACGCCACAACCCCTCTCCTCCATTCTCCTCTTGGGATCTTGGGCACGCACACACAGACACCAGGCGTCAGTTTAAGCCACTGGGTCCAAGGCTCAAACCATAGTCAGTTACATGGGAGTCCATTAGCCATTATGCCAACTGCTGGTCACAATAAAATAAAGTTAAAATAAAAAATAATTCTAAAAAATTGCTTCTTCTCTATAATAAATAAGAACTCTAGATGTTAACATTCAATCATAGGTTGATTTTTAAAAAATATGGCTTTAGAATTTTAAGAGACAAAGAAGACATCATCCATTGAAAAGTAGCAGTTCACTAAAGATGAAGGCTAATTGTTGTTTGGCAGATCACTGCACTATTCTTTCCTTGGATATCTGTCTTCTAGAACGATATAACTCTGCAAACATAATTTTTTTTTTTGAATTCACAATAGAAGGCACATGTGCATGTGTGAGAGTGAGGGTCAGAAAACAAGAGCATGAGAGAGGCAACCTCATCAGGGTCTTGTCACATTGCATTCCCTTTCCCTTCCTGCAGCCCTCCAGCTTATCTTGATCTTGGGTACACACTCACACACCAGGAGGGTTTTAAGGCCAACTTAGGGATCTGAATCCATGGTCAGTCATGTGGCTTCCAGCATTGCAGTTCAGTTTGCTAATTGAGTGGCCAGGCTAGGCCTAAGTGTGATTCTTGTTTTTTGGAGAGGTTTTGCTATAGGGCGTGTGCGCTCGCCAGAAAGACAGAGACAGAAAGCGAGAAAGCATTTCCCAGGGAAGATGACCACGCTGCAATCCTTTCTCCTCCTTTCTCCTCTAGAGATCTTGGGCACGCATGCACAAGTGCCTGGCATAAGTTTAAATCACCAGGTCTGGGACTCAAACTGCGGTCGACTACTTAGGAGCTCAATGACATAGCCATTATGCCAACCGCTGGTCCCCTAAGTGTGATTCTTAACAATATGTATTTGAGCCTTTTGGCCGGAACCACCATCTTCCAGTAATTAACCAAAATGACGAACACAAAGGGAAAGAGGAGAGGCACCTGATATATGTTCTCTAGGCCTTTTAGAAAACATGGAGTTGTTCCTTTGGCGACATATATGCGAATCTGCAAGAAAGGTGATATTGTAGACATTAAGGGAATGGGTACTGTTCAAACAGGAATGCCCCACAAATGTTACCATGGCAAAACTGAAGAGTCTACAATGTTACCCAGCATGCTGTTGGCATTGTTGTGAACAAACAAGTTAAGGGCAAGATTCTTGCCAAGAGAATCAATGTGCGTATTGAGCATATTAAACATTCTAAGAGCAGAGATAGCTTCCTAAAACGTGTGAAAGAAAATGACCAGAAAAAGAAAGAAGCCAAAGAGAAAGGTACCTGGGTTCAACTAAAGCGCCAGCCTGCTCCACCCAGAGAAGCACACTTTGTGAGAACCAATGGAAAGGAGCCTGAGCTACTGGAACCTATTCCCTATGAATTCATGGCATGATGGGTGTTAAAAATAAACTAATCTGTGGTCTATAAAATATATATATATATGTATTTGAGACTGAACTTTCAAAAACAAATAGAACAAACAAAACCAAAAAACCCCCAAATAGCAAATAAGTTGGACTTGATGAGTTACATTGGGAAATAATTACTTGTAGGGTTGCTTTTTTATTTTTATTTTTAAAAAGAATTATTTATTGGGACCAGCAGGTGGTAGACACCCCACATGGCTGACCATGATCCAAGTCCCAGACCTTGCAGCTTGCTTTCTCACTTTCCTCTCTCTCTCTCTGTGTCTCTCTCTCTAGTCAAATTAAAATAAATGAATGAATTAATAACATTAAATTAAAAGAATTCTAAAAAAAAAAATTATTGGGACCAGCAGTCAGCGTAATGGCTGTGTCACTGGATTCCCATGCGGTTGACTGTGGTTTGAGTCCCGGACCCGGTGGCTTAAACTCATGCTGGGTGCGTGTGTGTGCCCAAGATCCTGAGAGGAGAAAGGAGGAGAAAGGTGCTAAGATCCCAAGAGGAGAAGGAATTGTGGTGTGGCCATCCCCCTTGGGGGGTGATTTCTTGCTGTCTCTCTGTCTCTGTCTTTCTGGCGAGCACACGCGCCCTATAGCCAAAAAAAAAAAAAAAAAAAAGAATTATTTATTTAATTTAACTGATTTTTTTTTATTTTTATTTTTTATTTATTTATTTATTTTTTAATTTGACCACAGAGAAACCGAAAGAGAGGGAAAGTGAGAAAACAAGCCACTGGTCTGGGAGTTGAACTGTAGTGGGCCATGTGGGAATCTAGCGCCTTAACCATCATGTGACCTGCTGGCTCTGCAGGGTCACTTTAAAAACATTAAATTTTTTTTTCTTTTATTTCATTTATTATTACACTATTATTTGATTCTAATTTGACCAGAGAGCAGGAGAGTGATTTTGCTATAGGGTGCATGCACTTGGCAGAGAGAGAGAGAGAGAGACAGAGAAACAGAAAGCAAGAAATCACCCTCCCAGGGGGGTTGGCCATGCCACAATCCCTTCTCCTCCTTTCTGTTCTCGAGATCTTGGGCACATATGAACATGTGGCTGGCATGAGTTTTAAGCTATCTGGTCTGGTACTCGAACTGTGGTTGATTACATCGGAGTCCAACAACGTAACCATTATGCCATCTGCTGGTCCACCGGCAGGGTCACTTTTAATAATTTCTTTTCATACTTAGAATTAGATTTTGTCTAAAGATTTCATTTAATTCAACGTGGACCAAATTCAAGATAAAAGATCTAGATCTAAATGTAAATTGAAGCTTGGAAAAGTTTAGTGACATGCCTGTGCATTACTAGTTAGGATTCTTCAGGTGCAACTTATAGAAGTCCAACTCCTAAATAACTTAAACTAAAAAGGAGATTTACTGCTTATATAACTGAAATTAACTCCAGGAATAGCTGAATCCAGCACTTTCAACACTGTTGTTGGAACTTAGCGTTTGTCAAAGTTTCTTCCAAAGCATGGGCTTTCTTCAGGAAATAGGAGGGAAAAGAGAGAGTCATAAGTAGCTCCAACTTATATAATTTCTGTCACTTCTGATCCAAGACGCTAGAGGCATCTCTCTCCCAGCATTTAAAGGCAAATATTGGGGTGACCCAAGCGATCCCTTTGAGTCATGTACCCAACACTCAGAGGAAGGGAAGGGGGAAGTGTCATAACAACAGTTCTACCAGGATCCTCAGAGCAGGCTGGGGGCAGTTGTGATCCTCAAAAGAAAAGAGGGATGGGTAGGGAGTGGATACTCATCACACCAAGTCTAGACCATCACAAAAGGCAGGGCTAGGACTGGAATCCAGGAAAAAAATATAAATTAGAAATGAAGATAAAGGTCTGAAATGACAAGTCAAATAACATTTTCTACTTTTGGAAGTATATGATATTGTAAAATGTATATCCCTGCTATTGCTATCCCAAACACGCTCTGTAATTTAGTGTGGAAGTAAGACTAAAAGACATGCCCCTGGGTTTTCTGTTTCTTGTTTTCTTCTGGTCACAGAGGGCATCCTGAATAAAATTTTGAGGAAGGAAAAAAACGAGACAAAAATATCTTAAAGAAAAGTTTTTAGGTCCATCCTTATAGTGCAGCAGTTAAGCACTATGCACCCGGAACCAGAATCCACATGGTGACTGTGGTTCAAATACTGGCACTGGCAGCTTGAAAAACATGCCAGGCATGTGCGCGTGTGTGTGTACCTCAAATCCTAACAGGATGGAGAATTGAAAGAGAAAAAAATTGTGGTGTGACCACGACCCACTATGAGGGAGGGTTCTCTCTCTCTCCCTCTGGCAAGTGCAGGTGCTTTCTGACAAGCACAAGCATCTTCCTGCATTGAAAAAAAGTTTTAGTAGATAAGAGTACTAAAAATGAGAAGAAAATGGATAACTTTCTCCCATAACTAGTATTTACTGAGCAGTTAACATATGCTGGGCACTGTAGTAAATGCATAAGCTTATTTAAACTGACGACTAGCCAGTGAGTTAAAAATTGTAAATATGCTTATTTACAAGTAAGGAAATCAAGGGTAGGAGGAATGAATAATTTGCTCCAGTTTCTGACTGTCAGAGCTGGACAACATCTGATTTCAGAGTCTGCATCCTCATCATTGTCTTTTTTTTTTTTTTAGAATTATTTAATTTTTTTTCATTCGTTTATTTTAATTTGCCCAGAGAGAGACAGAGAGAGAGAGAGAGCGAGAGAGATGGAAAGTAAGAAAGCAAGCTACCAGGTCAGGACTTGAACTGTGGTTGGCAATGTGGAAGTGTCAGTGCCTTAACAACAACATCATCACAACATCACCTGCTGGTCCCATGTCTTTAATCCTTCTATATTTAAGTTCATTGAATTGTGTAACTTGATGATTGCTTGCGGTATGTTATTTTATATTTTATCCTGTGTGAAATAAAGTGTACTTGAAGCTGACTTTCTATTTCTATTTATTTTCAACTCTTCTTTCCCCATCAGTGATACAAGGCCTCTTCTCCTTGTCTTGATCCATCAGTGAATAGGGTCTCTCACTAAGGACAAAGCAAAGGTCCCCTGATAATTTCTGGATTGTAGCTCAAGTCTCCAAGCAAAAAACTGGAGCACCAAAACATTTAAAATCTCCAGCAATAATTATGCACATTAATCACATGGAAAACTATGACTAAGCTACAACAACTGAAGTGCATCTGAAAAACGTAACTGAAATATTTCTTATAAATTATGACCCAAAATATGTCATTACTAAGGGTGTTTTCTGGTGGATAAATAGGACTCAACGAAATATGACAACCAAGGTTCCTCTTCTGTTTTAGCTATGTGCATCCCATAAGTGTATTACTGGATTATCATGAGCAGGGACATTCTTCCTTAGAGTCAATGGGTCATTGGAATGAGGTCCTTTTTTTTCTTTTTTTCTCATCATGACTTTTCTGACAACCCAACAGTTTGTTCCCCAAAGGTTTATGTCTTGGAATTGAGTCTTAGTGGGTGATGACTGGATGTCTCCAATTGTGAAGGTAATAAGTGAAAATTTTTCTTTTCAAAATGTGTTTTTTCTTATTTAAAAAAAAAAATTCTATCACTTTTTCTTTATAGCTACAAAATAGATTTTCCCAGCATGAATAAACTGCATATTAATCCAGTCAAAGATATTACGATATACATAAAACTTAATCCCTTTATGGTATCCCCAGGTGAGCCCTTTGGGTGTGATAAAGTCCTTAGTGTAAAGCCCCTGTGACTGAGTTCTAGCGCGAGAGGAAATGAGGCATGAGCAGCCACGTGGATATAGACCAGAATAAGAGTGAGAGACTCACAGGTACGGACCATGATCTGCTCTGCTTCAAGTTCTGCTTTCTGCCATCTTGTGATGCTTTTGGACTTCCCAGCACCAGAAGCATGATTTGTAAGTAAACCTTTATTTTCTTTATAAATTAACCCTGTCTTGGGTATGTATGCATGTATTTATTTTTAGTTGACAGAGGGGGCATATGCTTGCCAGCGAAATGGAGAAAAAGAGACAGAGAGAGAGAAAGCACCAATCCTTCCAAATAGGGTGTGGTAATGTGGCAACCCCTTTTCCTCCATTTCCCTGTACAGTTGAGATGATTGCAAATGTGCCTGGGTATGTTTTTCAAGTCACCAGGGCGAGAAATTGAACCATGGTCAGCCACATGGGCTCCAACTTCCTTAACCACTAAGCAATGAGTTGTCCTAGTCTTGGATATATTTATTAGAGATGAAATAACAGACTAAGACAGGTTCCAAACAGAATTTCATAAGGTGTTCTCTCTCTAGCGCTTGAGTCTGAGTCGAACATGTTGGGTGTGATTAGAGAAAAATCTGTATCTTCAGTGGGGCCATGAATACCTGTCTCTCTTCTGTTCTCCCACTGTTACAGAGATCTCTATGATAGCCTCACTAAGATGCTCTTCTTGGCTAGGTTTTAGGAGACATTGTTGGAAATTTGCCTTCTCTAATATAATGGCAGCAATGAACATTGTTCTAATTGTTTCTTGATATCCTTGAGGATTTGGTTTCAGGATGCACACCTCTTGTCCCCAGGATATCAAAATCCTCTGGTGTTCAAGTCCTTTACATAAAATGGCAAAAAATTTGCATATAATCTAGGCATATCCTCTAGTATACTTTAAATCATCTTTACATTACTTATAATATCTAATACAATGTAAATGCTATGTTAAGTAGTTGTATTGTTTAGGGAATGACAAAAAAAAGTATGAACACAGTATGATAGTGGTGTTGTAGGTCTAATTACATAGTACATGTCAGCTGCAACATATTTCAATCTGTGGTTGGTTGAATCTACACATGCAGAATGCAAGGATATGAAGGGGTGATTGCACTCCTATAGAGTATCCCTTATCGAAAATGCTTGGCACGGTACCAGCAGGTGGCATGGTGATTAAGGTGCTGGATACTTCCACATGGCTGACCATGGTTTGAGTCCCGGACCTGGTGGCTTGCTTTCTCACTTTCTCTCTGTGTACGTGTGTGTGTCTCTCTCTCTTTAGTCAAATTAAAATAAATAATAAATAAAATTAAGCAAAAAATAATCCTTAAAAAAAAAAAAAAAAAGAAAATGCTTGGCACCAGAAGTGTTTCACGTCGCAGGTTCTTTCAAACATTGTAATATTTGCTTACCATAATATCTTGGGGGTGGGACTCCAGACTAAGCACAAAATTTATGTTTCATATCCACCTTATACAAACAACCTAAAGGTCACTTTATACAATAATTTTATATTACAGTATTTTGATTGTAACCAATCATGTGAGGTCAGGTGTGGGTTTCCACTTGTGGCATTATGGTGGCACTCAAAGTTTCAGAATCTGAAGCATTTTGGACTTTGAGATTAGGGGTGGTCAACCTGTATTGTTTTGCTAAAAACAGAAACTGTTGCTCCAGCCTTTATCACTGTTCTTCCTTTTCAGTCCACAATCAGCTTCATGTATCTTACTTCCTTCCTCCACCCCCCTCCCCACACTAATTTAGGTTAGTCTACTTCTGATGATCTCTTATTCTCATAAATATGTTCTCCTTTTATTTACTGGTTGATACTTGGTTTGATGATGCTTGTGCTTATTTTCTTAGTTCCGTAGTTTACCAGTTAACTGACAGTCTATACCATAACTGATAGTCTATGTCTTCTAGTCTGATCAAACGCCGGGTCTCCAGTAGACTATGATAACCTCAGTTTTTATATCTGGGAAGTGAATGCTTTCATCTGATAGCAATGAACTATGCTTTGTCATTTGATAATGGCTTTCTAGACAGCTATCATTTTTTGTCTTGTGTAGCTACACAACTGCAGTCTCCAACTTTTAAGAAAAATAATTCTTTAATTTTATTTATTATTTCTTAATTTGACCAGAGAGAGAGAAAGAGGAAAAGTAAGCCACCGGGTTTGGGACTTGAACTGTGTTTGGCCATGTGAGAGTCCAGTGCCTTAACCAGTATGTCCCCTTCCAGTCCAGTCCCCAATTTTTTTTTTTATCATACATTCACATCAGTATATTTTTTGGGAGTATGTTCTTCCAAATATTCACAGAGTATATACATATGCTACCATCATTTAGCTTATAATTCAATCACAATATATACTTAAGGTGAAGTTAACAATAGTAGAAATAAATCTACATTTCAAATAGTCTTCTTGATGATTTACTTTTTAGTCAAATTTTATTAAATTGTCATTTTAACTTTGAAATGTGTCTGTCAAAGATTTGATACAAGTGTTAGTTCTATTACTTGCTTGTTGTTATTTCTTTGCAAAGAACTCTTGCAAAGTCACTTGTCTGTTTTGTGGGGGTTAATTAAACCTAGATAATTAGTAAATTCATTTAATTGAACCCAGCAAATGGCATTAAGTCACAACATGTTAGCAAGGACTGAAGGGGTGGGACCATCACTGACAAACAATGGGAAGGGGTAGTTTCCACTTTTTTCTGAGGACATTTCCTATTCTGCTCTAGGCCAAGGGACCATTCTATGGATTGAGTACAGGATTATTCATTCGCCAAGTAAAGTATTAGTTGACTTCAATGCCTTTCTTTTTAGATTATAGTTAAGCATACACAGGTGTCCTCATATTTTTTTCTGCATCCCAGATGGATTGCCTTGTACTACCCCTAAGTACACAAACTACTGGGATGCTTGGGCCTCTTAGAAATTATTAGTCCTAAGAACAATTTTTCAGATAGGACAGGATGTTTCTATATAAAAAGACCTGCTGGCTTCAATTGCTTATCCATTTCATAGAGAGTAAAATAACTGAATTGTCTTTAGAGATCCATAATTTGCAAGCAAAATCTTCACTCTATGAAATGTTCTAAGCAACAGCTGCGAGCATTTCAAATGTGCACTACTCTTTTAACAGTTCAACTGTTGCCAAGGGAAATTAAGTTGGCTTCAAAATCTTTGGTTTTAATTCTGCATTTGCCCTCCATCAGAAATTGAGGAATCAGATTCTGCTTGGCTGGGATACTGAACTTCCATGAGAATTGTACAGGAAGTTGACATCAGAAGTGTAAGTTTCTTGAAGGTAGGAACTAGGCTGGTATATAATTTTATAGGGCCTTGTGATTATGAACTTTTTCAGAGCAAAAATGGGCAGTAGCTATAAAAGAGGTCAGTCATCTGGAATCAGTGGTAGAGCCTGATTCCATCTAAGTCGTCTTACCCCGTTTCCCATTTCAGTTCCAAGTAGGAATATTTTTTATCTTTCATGGCACAGAACTATTTTTCCACACAAGAGCCATTTCTGGGAGTGAGGACTGAGATTTGCAATACTTGAGTGTTAAACAACATAAGAGAAATGCAAATGCATTTTTCTTTGTCATTTGTGTATATATTTATATACAGCTGTCCCCTAACTGTATAGAAAGCATAATATTATGCAAAGGGGAAAAATGAGGCTTCAGAACAACACACACATTGTTTATGTAAAAAGAAAAATACTGGAAGTACATCAAAATGCTGAGTGAGTTGTAGACATAAGAATAATTTTTTTGTCCCCCACTTCCTACTTTTTTTTTTTTTTTAACATTTATTTATTAATTTATTTTATTTGTTGTGCAGTTCAGGTAGCTAGGTCCAGGACTTGAACCTTGCTCCGCCAAGTGGGAATCCAGCACTTCAACCAACACTTCACCTGCCGGTCCCATTTCCCAAGTTTTTAACAACTGGTATTCTGATATTTGTAGTTAGCATTTAGAATTTTCCTTTTTTTTTCCTCTTCAAAAAAGTGTATTGATATATAGAGTGCATTAAAATAATGGCCAATCCGGGAACCAGCAGTTAGCGTAATGGCTATGTCGCTGGAGTCCCACGAAGTCGACCGCGGCGGTTCGCGTCTCGGACCCGGTGGCTTACAACTCACGCCGGGCGCGTGTGCGTGCGTGCCCAAGATCCCGAGAGGAGAATGGAGGAGAAGGAATTGCGGTGTGACCATCCCCCCTGGGGGGTGATTTCTCGCTTTCTGTTTCTATGTCTCTCTCTGCCTGTCTGGCGAGCGCACGCGCCCTATAGCGAAAAACTTCAAAAAAAAAAAAAAATAATGGCCAATCCGAGAATGCTGTCTACAAATGCACCATTTGGCCTAGAGTTCACACTGGGTCGCAAACATATTTCTAAATATTTTAACACTTGTTCTAAACAGACTTAAATAAAGTATTTTCCATGAAATCCTTCGTATCCAAAATGCCAATTAAAAACTCGCAAGCTCCTAATTCAGAGCTTCTCTAGCTTGGAGCAGCGGCTTGAATGACCCGACAGCCACAGCCACAGCCCAGCATGCCAGCAGACAGCGTTCCCACGTGCACAAGATACAGGAGCACTGGTCTCGAGACTAGCAGGCTTCAGGGAGCTGATACTCAAAATTGACGTCTGGGGTAAAGCGGACGAGGTTATAGAGGATTCGAAGCGTTACCCAACCCTTGGCCAGGCCCTGGGGGTGTAGATTTCAGTGCCTGGCCTCCCATAAGATTCAGCGGAGAGTGACTGCTGGGGGCTTCTCTGCGAGCTACAAGAGACCCATTGACACAAGCCTTGGGGCACAGACGCGGGTAGGGTAGTTTCTTTCCTTGTGGGTAGCGCCGAGTCCCGTCCTCAGTGGGACTCCCGGAGGTCAGAGGGGACCACCCGACCGCTGAATGGGGTTGGATCAGGCCCAGAGGGCACCCCCACCTTTAGCCAACCCTTGCCCTCGCAATCCTCTAGTTAATGAAGACAGCTGCCCAAAGCTCCGCATTGCACCTACAACCATCCCGCAGATCTGCCTGTCGCACACCTCCGTGGATTAAAGAGCCTCTCCCAGGCCTAGAGCCAGCTGTGACTCCCTACCTCAGCCGGCCCAACCGCTTGGCGGAAGCGGCAGCGGCGCGGCCCGAGAGCGCGGCTGCATCCGGGTCCCTCAACCTCGACCCAATCCTCGGTTTCCTCTCTTCCCACCCTCCAGTTTCTCCGCCCCCCCGCCGCCAATCCCTGATCAGCTCTCAGCCGAACATGCTGGCAGGGGAGTGAAGGCAGACGCCGGCCAATGGGGCCTCGCTTCCCGTTTGAAGTCTCCAGTGGGCGGGCGCCGGGGGCGGGCGCTGCTGGCCAGAAGGTTCGGTTGCGCGTGTGCCATGGACTCAGCCGCCCGGTGATATTGACAATAGGAGAGAGAAAGGGGCATTGACGGAGACCCACCGCGGGTAGCGAACGGCGGCTCTGGCAGCGGCGGCTTCAGCTCCAGCGGCTCCTCCTCCTTCTCCTGCCTCCTCCTCCTGCTGCCGCTGCGGATTCAGTCTTCCTCCCTCCCTTCCCCCCCTCCCCACGTCGTCGCTGCCGCCGCCGGGTCCGGGGCAACGAGCAGAGGCGCCGCCCGCCGGGAATGTGAGCAAGGAGCCACCGGCGGAGCCGCAACGGGGTCGGTGCCGATTTGATGGGACGGGTCCGCGGGGGAGGATCGTGAGGCCGCAGCCGCCGCCGCCGGAGCGCTGAGGTTCAGGTCTGTCCGGCTGTGAGGCCTAGAGGCGCCGCCGCCGCGGAACCGGAGGGACGCCGCACCGGACAGCCGTCGCCCCGGGCTCCTAGCTGCTGCCTGGACCTCCCCCTGCACGTCCCGGTCCCGCCGTCCGCCCCCGCTGCGGCCCCCTTGCCGGTCCTCAGCCCCGCGAAGCCACAGATCATCTTTGGATTCTTCCCCAGAAGCTTCAAGGTAACTTCGTCCCTCCAGCACCGCGGCTCGTCCGCTTCCCTTCCTCCTCCCGGTCCTTCAGGGGAACCTGCAGGGCACCGGCCTTCGGAAAGGCCTGGCCCGGGCAGGCGAGGGGTGCGGTGCGGTGCGGTGGGGTGGGGTGCAGGAGAGGCGCGCCGGTCCCACTTGTGTGATTTACCTGAAAATAATGCTTCTGATGATACCTCACATTCACTCTTCCTACCTTCCCCCTTTTTCTCCACCTTTTGGGATTGGAGGCGTATTCTTGTCCCCCTTTATCCACTGGCGGGGGCGGGGGAAAGAGGGGTTTGGTGTAGTGAGGAGGATTCTGTAGCAGTTTATCTTCTCCAGGGCTTGGGGTGTGAGGTGTGAGCAAAGGGACTATGTAATCATCCCTCCAGACAAACCCTGCCCTGTCTTTCTCCCCTCACTCCCCTTTACCCCCTTTGGATTATCCTGAGCTTCGGAAATGCCCGGTGCCGGCTATTTAGAGGATGATAAAGCTTCGGGCGCCCTGACCCAGGGCGAAACCTGTTTCCCGGGGCTTTGCACGGGCCCGCTGCTACCGTACGTTCAGTTCTGCAATGCTTTAGATGGCAATCTTTGACGTTTATTTTGGGCCGCGGACATTAGGGGCAAATGACAAAAAAAAAAAAAAAAAAAAGAAGAAGCAACATATTGGTTGTGTAGAAATGGGAGACGAGGAATTAAGAGACAAAAAGAGTGATGGAGGAACAGAATTAACTGAAATCTTGTGTTGTTAGGGTTAGAATTTAAATAATTCGCATACCAGATTGAAGAAATTTTCAACGTTCAACTGTGATGTGGAGCTTCTTGCTGATTCAGTCAGTTAAGATATTTAAAAGTATCTTACATCTTATGTAGTCATTCATGGTTTGGAATTCTATTTCAATCAGTCACATTATATATATAGCTAAATTAGGTAGATTAAAAAAAACTTCTTTTTAAAAGTGAGAACCAGTGAATACTTCAAAATTCTGCACCTCAACACCACATGCTTTTTTAAAAAATGTTTTGTTATTTTCACTTTGTCAGAATTCAGTTGACTTTTTATTCTTACACATTTAGGAAGAAACTCCCTTATTCTTTTATTTAGAAGCTAAAAACCACTTGTCTTATGTATTGGAATGACAGGTGAGTAATTGCATTTCAGCATTTCCCCCCTACACATTATTTCTGTCCAAATCTGCCATTAATCTTGCATGGAGCTTCTCTGCCATGGAAATGATGGCATCTGTTGAACTTGGTGGATGAAATTGAGCTTAACGCTTGTTACTTTTAGGAAATAGCCTTAGTTTAATAATTTGTGAGGGTTAAAACATGCAGAATTGCTCAGTTCCATCAGTTTGATGGAATGTATTTGGCATTTGATGAACTTTAAAGTGTAAAACCTCAAGGGACCTCAACTTGGTTGTCTAAGTAGGCTGCGAATTTACTTGTATGTTTCCAGTTCGACTTTGGTGCTTGGTTCCTCGTCGTTTTGTTTATTAAACTTTAATAACTTAAGGTGGCTTCATTCCAAAAAGACTTCTTTGAAATGCTTTTAATTATGCCTTTTATGTGTTCACTTTAATCTAGCCTGTCCTCATTTGCAGTGTGGTGGTTTATCACAGCTAACGCAGCACACTGCATTGAAAATAATGCTTTGATAGGTTTTGGTAATTGTAAATTTCAGCTTATTGTGATACATTGGTGTAGATCCTTAAAAGTACAATAAGAGTTTCAACTCCAGAATCCATTCATAATATTTAATATCTTGGAAAAAGGTACTGATGGAAGTTTTCCAGTTGTAGGATAGCTCCAGAATTACTTCAGGCATAGTGAGATGAACAGAGACTTGCAGTTTGAAAATGAGCAGACAGTGTAGAGAATTTCTCATTCTAGGTGAACATCTTTAATACTTAAAGTGTTTACTTTTTTTTAAAGAGAGAGATTTTTGCTATAGGGCATGTACACTCGATGGAGAGACAGAGAGACAGAAAGTGAGAAATCATTCAGAGGTGGGGGGGTGGGGTAGGGGTGGGGGATGGCCACACCACCATCCCTTCTCCTCCATTTTCCTCTCAGGATTTTGGACATGCACGCACATGCGCCTTGCGTGAGTTTTAGGCTTGCGGGTCCGGGACTCAAACGTCGGTCAACTACAACCGTGGGAGTCCAGCAACGTAACCATTATGCCATCTGCTGGTCCCAATACGTACAGTGTTTAAAATGGAGCAGTATATGATAGATTAGAGTTAATGCTACACAGTATTAGTTATATTATAATTACATTACTTTTCTCATCAAATTTTCAGATAGACCTAAGACTTTTTTTTTTAATTGCCAGAGGACATATGTGCTCACCAGAGAGAGTGGGAGAGGAAGAAAGCACCCACCACGGGTCATGGGTCATGGAAATCCCTTCTCAATTTCTCCATTCTGTGTAGATTTGGGTATGCATGTACATGCACCTGGTGTGTTTTTCAAGCTGCTGGGATTGAGATTCGAATTGGCCACGTGGAATCTGTCTCTCTTAACCATTATGCCACTGGCCGGCCTGATATAAGACTTCCTAAATTATTTTATTTATTTTTTTAGCTTTTTTCCTCATTCTTATGAATATTATATATGAAAATTTCAGAATGTGTGTACTCACATGCATGCTTCAACCTGGGGAATGTGTTTATGATATGTCTTTCTCTTCAGTAGGGATATGTCCTCAGCACCAACTACTCCTCCATCAGTGGATAAAGTAGACGGATTTTCTCGAAAGTCCGTCAGAAAAGCCAGACAGAAGAGGTCGCAAAGTTCCTCACAGTTTAGGTCTCAAGGCAAGCCTATTGAGTTAACACCTCTGCCACTGCTAAAAGGTAAGGCTCATGACCAGGTGATGCATTCTTTTTCAACTGATTTCTCTGTATCTATATATAATTTTCTTTTTTTTTTTTTTTTTTGGTGGAATTTCATGTCTATGAAAATTCTTCGTTGCAGTTTGAAGGGATGTGAAGCTTCAGACACATTGTATTAACTAGTGTGTGACCAGATATATCCACTGTTGTTTTTAAAGGGCTCATTTTAATCTAAATAACTGTGGACAAATGAGACGTACCATCAGGAGAATCACATTGATAACCAGAAAAACTAAATGCCGAGAAATTTTAAGATATTTGGATCTGTGTTTTTTCATTTTTCATTCTGTTGATATTTGGGTGGGTACATTGTATACAGTGACAACTGTAAATTGTCCTGTCTTAGTCACAAAGTAGACTCTAGTAGAGGAGATTGTGCCATTAACATAATTATATATAGAAAATGGTATTTGATCATTTTTAAAAATTAAGAGTAAATTGTTTATAGTTGCTTATTATGTATTCTTTTCATATATTGTAAATAGACAAGATACTTAATACTTTTTTCCTTTAGAATGCCTAAGAACAAGTTTTTAATATGAAGGTTTTTTTTCATGTATTTGCTTCATGTGTATGAATAGGTATCGTTTGTTATGTATCAGATCATAACTTTTATAGTGTGGAAACTATCAGAATTTACCACTGAAGGTAGACTTTTGCCTGTTGAATACGTAGAGTTGGGAGAAAGGAGACACGAGCAGCACAGTGGACTTTTAGTGGCTCAGAGGAGGAGACCAGACAACCTATATTGCTACGTCACGAATGCATGTTTCTATCTCCCTTCCAAATATTGACCATGTTCCAACCCTTCTTAGCTTCTGAGAATAGAAGAGATTTGGGTGTGTTCTGGGTTATATGGCTGTAGCCCATTAATGCACATTTATTTCTATTACAGTTTGTGAAGTCAGAAAGTATAATGAAAACTGTAGTATGACTGGAAAAGCTGGCTTTGGAAGAGAAAATTTTGTCTAAAGAGTTTGCTGGTAAAGATGAATAGATAGTCTTTACAAGGCTTTGGAAGAAATAATAGAAGGAAAAACTCCAGAGATAAAAGTATCCCCTCTTGAAATACAAAGTTGGGGGACATATTGGATTCTTTAGTAGTTTATTTAATCTGAAGTAGACGTGTAATAGCCACTAGCATCTGTATTTGATAAAGGACTTTATTCTGAGGGAGCAGATTAAATTTTTTTAAAGAATTATTTAACTTTGTTTTAATTTGACTAGAGAGGGACAGAGACAGAAAGAGAGAAGAGAGAAAGTAAGAAAGCAAGCAGCCAAGTCCGGGACTTGACCTGTGGTCGGCCATGTGGGAGTCCAGCACCCTTCACCACGCCACCTGCGGGTTCCAAGATTAAATTTTTTAGGACTAGAAGGAATTTAAAAACTTTGTTACATTATGTTTTTGGGCTCATGGTATTAAGTATTTACCGTACTTCAATTCGAATTTAACTGACTATCTATAGCCAAGGTATTGGTGTTACAGTGGTCTAAGAGGTATACATGAAAAGAATTTGGCACATGTTTTAATACTTTGTCCTTCCTCTCCTTTTTTTTTTTTTTGTGGTAAAATATACATAACACACAGCTTGTTTTAAGTTTGTAGTTCATTGATATTAAGTACATTGAAGTTGTTTAGCAGTCATCACTGACATCCATTTCCAGAACCTTTTCATCTTCCTCAACTGAAACCCCATACCCATTAGACCCTAACTCCCTGTTGCCCCCTACCCGTAGCCTTTGGCAACTAGCATTTTGTTTTTGTCTCTATGAATTTAACTACTTTAGATACTTCCTATAAGTGAAGTCATCCTTTTGTGGCTTATTTCACTTAGCGTAGCATCTTCAGTGTCATCCACACAAATTGTAGTATGTGTCAGAATTTCTTTCTTTTCCCTTTCTTTTTTTTTTTGGAGAGGTTTTTGCTATGGGGCTTGGCGCTTGCCAGAAAGACAGAGAGACAGAAAGCGAGAAATCACCTCCCCCAGGGCGTATGGCCAGGCCACAATCCTTTCTCCTTCATTCTCCTCTCAGGATCTTGGGCACGCATGCTCATGTGCCTGGCGTCAGTTTAAGCCACCGGGTCTGAGACTTGAACCACGGTCGACTACATGGGAGTCCAGTGACATAGCCATTACACCAACTGCTGGTCCCCAGAATTTCTTTTTTAAGGCTGAATAATATTTCAGTGTATGTATATACTACATATTATTTATCCATTCATTTGTCAGCAAACACTTCAGTTGCTTCTATCTTTGTCTATTGTGAATAACTCCAGTGAACATGGGTGTACAGATACTTGTTTGGATCCTGGCTTTCATTTCTCTTTGGTATATACCCAGAAGTGCAATTGCTGGATCTTATGTCTATTTTTTTTAAAGAAGTGCTGTCTAGTTTTCCACAACAGTTGCACTATTTTTCATTCCCCATAGCAGAACACAAGGATTTCAATTTCTCCACATTATCACCAATACTTGTTACTATCTTTTTTTTTATGGTAGCAATTATAATGGGTATGAGGTGGTATTTCATTGTGGTTTAAATCTGCATTTCCCTATTAATGGTAAGCATATTTTTGTGTGTTTATTGACTATTTGTATACTTTTCTGTCTTTTTTCTTTTTGGAGAGGTTTCTGCTATAAGGCGTGTGTGCTCGCCAGAAAGACAGAGAGACAGAAAGCGAGAAATCACCCCCCAGGGGGGATTGCCATGCTGCAATCCCTTCTCCTCCATTCTCCTCTTGGGATCTTGGGCATGCACGCACACGTGCCCAGCGTGAGTTTAAACCTTCAGGTCCGGGACTCAAACCAAGGTCAACTACATGGAAGTCCAGTGATATAGCCATTATGGCAACTGCTGGTCCTGTTCTGTCTTTTTTTCCCCAGCCTTTTCACTAAAAAAAAAAAAAAGGTGCATGTGCTCTCCAGAGGACGGAGGAGGTGAAGTGGTGGGATAGTGAGGAGTGAGAAGTCACCCCTGGGGGAGGGGGGATGGACATGTTGCAGTTCCTTCTCTTTCATTCTTTTAGAATTTTGGGTGTACATGCGCATGCAACCTGGGTGATTTTTTTTTTTTTTTTTTTGAGAGGTTTTCGCTATAGGACACGTGCGCTCGCCAGACAGAGAGAGAGAGAGACAGACAGAAAGCGAGAAATCACCCCCCAGGGGGGATGGCCACGCCGCAATCCCTTCTCCTCCATTCTCCTCTCGCGATCTTGGGCACGCATGCACACGCGCCTGGCATGAGTTTTAAGCCACCGGGTCCGGGACGCAAACCGTGGTCGACTACGTGGGAGTCCAGAGACATAGCCATTACGCTAACTGCTGGTCCCTCAACCTGGGTGATTTTTAAGCTACCAGGTCTGGGACTCGAACTGCTAAGTTGGCCATGTGAGTATGTGAGTTCTAGTGCCTTACACTCCATGCCACCTGCCGGCCCCACTTTTCTTGTTTTTTTTTTTTTTCTTTTCTTTCTTTTTTTTAAAGGTTTTTACTATAGGGTATGTGCATGCCGGAGAGGAGAGAGACAGTGAGAGGGAAAGTGAGAAATCACCTTCTAGGGGGAATGGCCACACTGCAGTCCCTTTTCCTCCTGAGATTTTGGGCACGTATGCACATGTGCCTGTTGTGAATTTCATGTTGCTGCATCCAGGACTTGAACTGTGGTCGACCATGTGGGAGTCCAGTGCCATAACCACCATGCTCCTTTCTGGCTCCCTCTTTTCTCATTTTAAAAAAGTTAAGTAGTATTGAAAGTTTCCCAAGAACTCTGCTGTCTAAGAATATGATTCTTGTGAATTTGTATGTTTTGTCAGCGTAGGAGAATTGGAGAGGAACAGGACTACATATACCCACACACCTAATTCCAGACTGACTAAAAGTGATGCTGATGTAGTGAGAATGGCTAAATATTCTGGAAAGTATTCCATAAATTAGATTTTTATATCTGTCTGTAGAAGGATATAAATAAATACAATCAGATATTGATTTCAGAAATGTGTATTTGCTCTTGATCTTTGCAGTGAATGCAAAATGTTTGGTAAATGACATGTGTTTTCCTTACAGTGGGTTGATTTTTATTCATGTATTACCCTCTTGCCAAAATTAGGGCCCTGATTTATATAGATCATAAAGGAAATAGAGAAATTTTTTTCCCTATTTTTTTTTTTTTTTTTACTTATAATCCTAGGGAAAAATGAATAAACTATATGCATATCAAAGAATAGTTATTGATATAATTTTCCATAGTATTGCTTTGACCAAATTGGTTTGAGTTAATTTTGTTTGTGTTACAGTATTGGTTATACTTGAATTTTGTTCATTGCTTTTTTTTTTTTTTTTTTTTTGCTTTGGGATATGTGTGTTCATGGGAGAGAGACAGAGAAAGTGAGAAAGCATCCCCAGCAGGGATAACCACTAGTCCACCTTCTCTTCTCCTCCACTCTCTTGTCTAGCTTTTGGGCATGTGTGCGTAGTCTCTCATACACACACAGAAATGCACATGCTTGTCCCTGTGCCTGCGCCTGCTGTGTTTTTCAAGCCATTGGGTCTAGGACTCGAACTGTCTAGGATTCCATGAGGAATCCAACCACCTTAACCACAATGCCATCTGACTGGCCTGTTAGTTGCTTTAAAGAATAAAGAAGAAAGTAATAGCTGTATCCCCTGGGTCTTTAATTTCAGGACAGTTTGCATATGAAAATTGTATAAATGTAGTAATTTGGTAGCTCATCCTTTTATTCATTTTTTAAAAGTTTTTTGCTATAGTGTGCATGTACTCACAGAGAGAGAGAGAGAGAGAGAGAGAGAGAGAGGGAGAGAGAAAGTGAGAAAGCACTTCTGGGATGGCCAAGCTGCAGTGCCCTCCTCTCCTCTCCTCTCCTCTCCTCTCCTCTCCTCTCCTCTCCTCTCCTCTCCTCTCAGGATTTTGGGCACACGCACAGGCACCTGCTTTTTTTTGGCGTATTTTTCGAACCGCAGGTCCATGACTCGAACTGTGGAATTGGCCATGAGGCGTCCAGTGCCTTAACTTCTGTGCCACCTGCTGGCCCATGTAATTTTTTTTTTATTTTTAACTTATTCACTTTTTAAGTAGATAATACAGCCATATGGTTCAGATTTCAGAAGGTACAAAAGGATGTACCAAACAGTGAAAAATCTTTCTTTCAACCCTGTTTTTCTAGTTTCCCTTCTAGAAACAACCACTTAAAATATTTTTGTGTAGTAGGTATAGAGTTTTTAAAAATCATTGATTGAATTTGAACTGCAGTGGGCAGCCAAAAATTATATGAATATATTGTGTGTGTACGTACATTTTTTTTAAAAGAGATATTTTGCTATAGGGCCCATATACTTGACAGAGAAACAGAGAGACAGAAAATGGGAAATCACTCCCCATGGGGGATGGCTACATTGCAGTCCCTTCTCCTCCTTCCTTCTCTCGGGATTTTGGACACACTGGCACATGTTCTTGGTGTGGTTTCAGCCTCCAAGTCTGAGATTTGAACCGTGGTTGACCACGTGTGAGTCTAGTAATGTCATCATTATGCCATCTGGTTGGTTCCTACTTTTTTTTTTTTTTTGGAGAGGTTTTCGCTATAGTGCGCGTGCGCTCGCCAGACAGACAGAGAGAGACAGAGAGACAGAAAGAGAGAAATCACCCCCCAGGGGGGATGGTCACGCTGCATTCCCTTCTCCTCCATTCTCCTCTCGGGATCTTGGGCACGCACGCACACGTGCCCTGCGTGAGTTTTAAGCCATTGGGTCCCGGACGCGAACCGCGGTCGACTACGTGGGAGTCCAGCGACATAGCCATTACGCTAACTACTGGTTCCCAACATTTTTTTTTTTTTTTTTAAATGGGGGAATTCCATAGCATTTTCCAGATGCTTAAAGGGGTATTTGACTTTAAAACTGGAAGATCTCTAAGTTAGTAGGTGTTAAAATTCAGTTTTGAGGGGTTGGCATTTGATATGGTTAAAATGCTGGACTCCCACAAGGTTGACCATGGTTTGAATCCTGGACTGGGCGACTTGCTTTCTCAATTTCTCTCTTTCTTTCTCTGTCTCTCTCTGATTAAAAAAATAATAATACATATAATTAAATAATTCTTTAAAAAATTTCAGTTTTGTGCCCTTAGAAAGAGTGTGGTAGTATTTTTCTTTTGGTGAAAGAATTACGAGATCGTTCAGACCACCTAGTGCCAAACTGCAGTATTTTTGTGTAAAGGATATTCAGCTGCACTAAAGAGATATTTCATTTACTTTTAGGCAAGGCTTTTTTTTTTTTTTTTTTTTTTTTTTTTTTAAATATGTCTTAGTAATTTGTTTCTGTAGCATGGAGAAAATTCTCAAACCGAGTCTTATGGGGGCCAAAAGAAATTGAGGGTAAGCATTTGTGATTTATTCACAAATGAGGGTAGAAGCTTGCATTAATATTCAGTTCCATTTGAGTCTAATATTACTTAGTTCTTAACCTAGGGTCGTTTCATAGATTTCTCATTGGGACAGTGTACATCATGGATGGGCTTCAGGTTCTATGAACCTCCTAAAATTATATGTAAAGTTTCTGTGTATGTGCATATATATTTTTTCCTTTCTTTCTTTCTTTTTTTTTTTTTTTTTTGAGGGGGACTATTCATTGTTTTCTTGTTTTTTTTTTTTTTTTTTTTTTTTTTGGGAGAGGTTTTTGCTATAGGGCGTGTGTGCTCGCTAGAAAGACAGAGAGAGACAGACAGAAAGCAAGAAATCACCCCCCCAGGAGAGATGGCCATGCTGCAATCCCTTCTCCTCCATTCTCCTCTCGGGGTCTTGGGCACGCACACACGCACGCACAAGTGCCTGACTTGAGTTTAAGCCACCGGGTCCAGGACTTGAACTGCAGTTGACTACATGGGAGCCCAGTGACGTAGCCGTTATGCCAACTGCTGGTCCCGGAATATTTATTATTTTCATCAGAATCCCAGAGATTCAGACCTTTCATTCCTGCTCTCTTTCTATACTTGAGAGCTTTTGGCTTTATCTAAAATATAGGGAATTGTTGTTATATTCCCAATGTTGTATTGTGCCTATGTGTATGCGTTGACTCTTACCATACATCATAGTAAGCCTGTAAACAGAATTCATTATACTGTGAGTCTTTCCAGGATGGAACTAAGACAGGTCATGTAAATATTGATTGTTCATGTAAGTGAATATTTCTATTAAGGGAGGTGGGCCTGTCTTTTTTTTTTTTTTTTTTTTTTTTTTTTTTTTAAGATTTTTGCTATTTGGTGGGTGTGCTCACCTGAGAGAAATAGAGGGAGGGAAAGTGAGAAATCACCTCCTGGAGGAATGGCCATGCCTCAATCTCTTCTCCATTTTTCTCTCTGGATTTTGGGCATGTATACACATATGCTCAGCATGAGTTTCAAGCCACCAGGTCTGGGACTTAAACTGTGTTCAACTACGTGGGAATGCAGCATCTTAACCACTATGCCACCTGGTGGCCCTGAAAACTTTTTATTTATTATATTATTTATTTTTTTAGAGAGATTCTTACTATAGGGCATGTGCTCTCAGCAGACAGACAGAAAGTGAGAAATTACCTGTCCCCCCTTGGGGGTAGGGGGATGATGACCACACTGTAATCCCTTCTCCATTCTCCTCCTGGGATTTTGGGAATGCATGCACATGCGCCTGGTGTGAGTTTTAAACCTCCGGGTCTAGGACTTGAATCACAGTTGACTATGTGGGAGTCCAGCAACATAATCATTATGCCACCTGCTGGTCCCAACACTATATTTTTATTTATTTTTTTGAGAGGCTTTTGCTATAGGGCACGTGTGCTCGCCAGAAAGACCAACACTATATTTTTAAAGGCTCAAATTGTATCCTGAGAGTGGCTTTATGGTCTGGTAATTCTGCATGTTCCAGGTTAAAAACAGAAGTGGTATTGGGACCAGCAGTAGGTGTAATGGCTATGTCACTGGACTCCCATGTAGTCGACTGTGGTTCGAGTCCCGGACCTGGTGGCTTGAACTCACGCTGGACGCATGTGCATGTGTGCCCAAGATCCCGAGAGGAGAATGGAGGAGAAGGGATTGTGGCATGGCCATCCCCCTGGAGAGTGATTTCTTGCTTTCTGTCTCTCTGTCTTTCTGGCAAGTGCACATGCCTGATAGCAAAAACCTCTCCAAAAAAAGAAGTAGTATCTTGTGGAGAGGATGGAGAAGATAACAAACTATGTATGATCCCATTTACTTCGGGGACTCATCACCTCCATTTTATAGAAAATAAGATGTGAAGCACATTGAAATCCCTTTTTTTTGTTGGTGTTGGGACTTGATTATAGGCTTATCAGATATCCACACTTTGTTTTTATTAAGAGAGAACAGCATACTGCATATTGAAATGGACTTTCAAAGTAGGGTTTTATTGACATATTTTTTCTCATTTGTAAAACTTACATTTTATAACGTTGGCTCATACAATAGTAATTAGATTTTGTAGTGTTTGAAAAAAGATCAGTAAGGCTTCTAAGTATTTTAAAAAGACTAAGTTCTTTCTCCAGTGATGTCATCAATGATGGCATCCTCTTTTACTGCTTAAAAATATTTTTCTGCCGGGAACCAGCAGTTAGCGTAATGGCTATGTCGCTGGACTCCCACGTAGTCGACCGCGGTTCGCGTCTCGGACCCGGTGGCTTACAACTCACGCCGGGCGCGTGTGCGTGCGTGCCCAAGATCCCGAGAGGAGAATGGAGGAGAAGGGATTGCGGTGTGACCATCCCTCCTGGGGGGTGATTTCTCGCTTTCTGTCTCTCTGTCTCTCTCTGTCTGTCTGGCGAGCGCACGCGCCCTATAGTGAAAAATCTCTCTCTCAAAAAAAAAAAAAAAAAAAAAAAAAAAATTTTTCTGCCTTTTGTATTGAATGCTTTTTCAAAACAAGTATGGAATATTATTTTTATGGTACAGTGGAATTAAGCATATAATGTATATCTTAATTGAACAATACAATAAAATATGCATATATTACCTAAGCAAGGCTGGTGGCCTCCTTCAAGTAAAAATGTAGGCCCGGGTTCATAGGTAACTGGGTTTGAATTTTGGGCCCACTACTCACAGCTGTTTGACCTCTAAACCTTGATTTTATAATTGTTAAAATTGGGAGAGTAATTTAATCTACCTTACAGAGGCAGATTAAATTCCATAAAGCAGGAAAGATATTTAGTCCAGTGCTGGGTACATTGTAGGAATTGAAGACTATTAGCCACTATGATTATAGGCAAAAACATCATAATGGGAAGTATTTACTAGTGTGTTTTGGTTGATTTTTATTTCTTTAATACATTACATTTCCATTTAAGGAAGAACATTATGGAGCGGCATGTAGAGCTGTGAGAATTAGACTCTTAAAGCAAAAAGTAGAACTAGTTCTTATGGAAGAATCTCAGCATTACTGTTTAGTTAATGCTAGTGTCAGACCGACTTCTCATTTTAGGAATGAGAACTTAAAGTGGCTAATGCAGTATTTTCAAGGGAAATTTTGTTCTCGGAGAGTTAGCAGGTAAAATAATTGGTAGAGAAATGTATTTGGAAATTGACTTCTAGGGTGGGATCTTCAGACAGTATTATAGTTTTTATCTCTATGAGTAAATATAATTCCAGTACCCTTTATGTGTGCTGCTATATAAATACATACACAAAAACACACGTTTAAAAAGGGTGATATCGAAAAATATAGGACATAGATTTGTTTTGTTTTTGTTATAGGGCATGTGCGCTTGCCAGGGAGAGAGAGAGAAAGTGAGAAATCACCCCCTAGAGGGATTAGCCACATAGCAGTCCCTTCTCACCCACTTTCTTCTTGGGATTTTGGGCACACGTGCGCTAGCACCCAGAGTGATTCTGAAGCTGCTGGGTCCAGGACTCGAACCGTGCAGTTGGCCATGTCTGATCCAGCCACTGTAACCTCCACACCACCTGCTGGCCCAGTATATAGACATTGTAATCATTACTTTTTATTCTTTAAGGTTTTTGCCGTAGGGCACGTGTGCTCATCAGAGAGAGGCAGAGAGAGGTAAACTGAAAAATCACCTCCCCCAGGGTGGGTGGCCATGACACAGTCTCTTTTCCATTATCCTCTTGGGATCTTGGGCACACATGCACATGTGCCGGCATGATTTTCAAGCTTCTAGGTCTGGGATTTGAACCATGATCATCTATGTGGGAGTCCAGCACCCCAATGACACCACCCTCTGGCCCCTCAAATAGATAATTGTTATACTTCTTTTTTCCCCTGCTCATCCCCAACTCATGCACTGGTCTGGAGCATAGCTATTTTTTGAGATTTTGTTTCAAAGAGAGAACTTTCCCTTTGGGTTTTGAGTCCTGTTAGTTTTGCAACATTTTGTTTTGAAACAGAGAGAAGTATGAAGAATTGAATGAGGAAAATTGTTGCTTAGTTTACCTTGTTGACATTTTTGTCCAGGTTTTTGAATTCATTGCACCTAAAGAAGCAAAATTTGAACTGGGAATTTTACTAGTTTTAGAAGTATCAAAACTAGCTTTTTTTTTTTTTTTAAATAGGTTGCCTGAGGGCATGCATGCTTGGCCAGAGATACAGAGAGATGGGAGGGAGAGGGAGAAAGCACCAACCCGTGGAGTGTGGTCTTGCTGCAATCTCTTCATCACCTCTCTGTCCTGTTGGGATTTTACACACTTACAAATACATTCCCATCATGTTTTACAAACTGCAGGAGCCAGGACTTAAACTATGGTTGACCATATGGGATCTGACTTCCCTTGATCAGCAGGCTGTGGGGCCTGCCTGCAAAAATAGTTCTTTGATGAGAACTCTTTATGTGTGGCCTGTGGGAACCTTTTAGAGGGCCCTTGATTCTCTTGAAATTCCAGGCAGTTCACTTGGTTTTTTATTGCCAGAGGGTGTGTACACTTGCCAGGGAGGGGGGGAGGGAGACAACTCCAGGAGAGTGTGGTCATTCCGTAATCTTTTTTCCTCCATCTTTCCATCCCGTCTAGATCCTGGCCATACATGTATATGTGCCTAGCATGTTTCTCAGGCCACTGGTGCTGGGACTGCAATCCCAGTCAGCCATGTGGAATCCAGCTCCTTATGTGCAGTGCTTAACTGTTGTGCCATGGTTCCAGCCCAAGCAGTGTTTTGTGTCTCTATGCAGATTGACATCGTTCTGGGCAGAGGGTTTAGAGCTTTCATCAGATTCTCCAAGGAGTTTCCCCAAGGCTGAGGACCACTGCTTTAGGTGGTGGTTGTCAGTTTCCTCACTCAGAGAGGAAAGAGAGAATTCGTCATAAGATCTCGTGATTAGAGGTTTTTTCCGTCTATATGACTTTACAGATTTTTTTTTTTTTGGGAGAGGTTTTTGCTATAGGGCGCGTGCGCTCGCCAGACAGAGAGAGACAGAGAGACAGAAAGTGAGAAATCACCCCCCAGGGGGGATGGCCATGCCGCAATCCCTTCTCTTCCATTTCCCTGTCGGGATCTTGGGCACGCACGCACATGCGCCCAGCATGAGTTTAAGCCACCAGGTCCGGGACTCGAACCTCAGTCAACTACATGGGGGTCCAGCAACATAGCCATTACACCAACTGCTGGTCCTGACTTTACAGATTTTTAATGATTTTTAAACTTTTTTTAAAAAATAATTATTTTATTTAACTTTATTTATTTATTTTAATTTGACCAGTGTGAGAGAAAGAGAGAGTGAGAAAGCGAGCTGCCAGGTCCGGGACTTGAACCACAATTGGCCATGTGGGAATCAAGCACCCTTAACCACCATACTACCTGCCAGCCCCGATTTTTAATTCTTTTTGATACCAAACAATTTTTTTTTTTGGTAGTTTTTGCTATAGCATGCATGCACTTGCCAGAGACGGACTGCAGATGGAAAGTGAGAAGTCATTCCCCCGGGGGGGAAGGCCATGCTGGAATTCCTTTCCCTTCATTCTCCTCTTGGAATTTTGTGCACGTGTGCATGGTCGCCTGGAGTGATTTTCAAGCCTCCAGGTCCAGGACTCAAACTGTGCAGTTAGCCATGTGGGATCCAGTACCAAATTTTCCTGTCACGTACTGGCCTTCCAAGCAGAATTTCAAAAGATGTTTGAAGGTAAAAGTTACTATATGGCGATAGTATGGTTGTTTGGGAATTTTCCATCAGTATCATTTGAAAAATTAAGCTAGGTGAATAAAAATATCAATAGTAAACTTGAGTATTCCTGGAAAGGAGTGCCTACCCATTCCATCTCCCTGCAATAGTTCTGGGTCTGGAAGAAATTAGGAGAGGAAACTCAGGTGTCTCATTTTTGCTGGGTAAGAAATAGCTTAGGGTGCTGGCAGGTGGTTTGATGGTTAATGACGCTGGGTTTCCACATAGACCACCACGGTTCGAGTCCTGGACCTGGTGACTTGCTTTCTCGTATTCCCTTTCTCTCTCTCTGTCTGGTCAAATTAAAAAATAATGATAGCAAATAGAATTAAATAAAAAAATTTTTTTTAAAAAGAAAAAGAAATAGCTTAGTTGGACCTGCCAGGTGGTGTGGCTGGATCCCACACGGCTGACTAAACAGTTTGGGTCCCAGACCTAGCAGCTTGAAAAATACATTGGTCACATGTGTGTGTGCCCCAAATCTCAAGGAGAATGACACTTTTCCTCTCTCTGTCTTTCTCTTTGTCTCTCTTTGATGAGCACACTTGCACTTTAGCAAAGAAAACAAAAAAGAAATAGCAACTAGGGAAGAAGTAATAACTGTTGGTTCTGTCTTGTGCCAGGCAGTGTGCACATGATGTCTCACTTAAAACAGCACTCAGAGCAAGAGAGATTTCCTGTTAATTGAGGGCCACCTAACTTGCCCACTCCTGCAGACAGAGCCAGGGTTGGGACGCCAGGCTTGTCTGGCTCCAAAGCTGGTGCCTTCTCTATTGTGGCTTTCAGCAGTACACGAGCATCAGTGAGGCTGGAGCTGACTGCAATCTTGCTCGTGCTGTGTGGGGATGATTTACCTAGTGAGTCATCATCTTACTACCTCTTTGCAATACCCCTGAAAATTACAAGGAGACAGAATGGTGAGAAAGAAAAGCAAAGAGAAGAGTGAGGGGGAGCTGCCAGGCTAGCAGCAGCTCTGTGAACGATGATGGGGAGAGTCATGGTGAGCAGTAAACCATGGACTCTGGACTCCTTGAGAAGCTGGCTAGGCAGGAGAGTGGAGGTGAGGATGGCAGGGAAGGAGAAGACATTTCTTTGGACCCTGTATGAGTCAGACTCTGTTCCAGTAAAGGCAGGTCAGCCACAGGGGTCAGGAAAGGCTTGGGACACTAGTAGCATTCTGGCAGTGGCATCTTTTGATGCTCGTCTTTCCATCTTTGGGGCGCAAACTCGTTGTAGGAAAGGGACTAGGTTCAAGTCTAGGCTATTATTTTAGCTTTGGGAACTGAGATAAATTATTCAACCTCTTTGGAACTTCAGTTTCCATTTTTGTAAAGTGAATGGGAGTCGCACTTCCCAAGGTAGCTCTGAGGAATGAGTGAGATAATGTGGGTAAACTGCCTGATGCGAGGTCGGTAGTTTAATGCATATCCTATCCCTTATCTTTCTGTTTGCCATTGATCTTTCTTGGAGTGAGCCCTGTGGACCCGGATCTTGTTTCAGAACATGCAGTGTTGTGAGAGAAGAGGGCTGGCAAAAGTTCATCTGTTATGTAGGCACCATGAAAGACTTTTATCTCACAGTCATGTTAAATTTTAATTTAATTAGCTCAGGGTTGCTTGTGTCTGGAACACTGTTCAAAGTAAAATGTTAAAACATTAAAAAGAACATGAAGAAAATTGGGACTTGGCACCATTTCAGGAAAAGTACCATCTTCTAATAAGGAAGGCTTTGCAGTTAGCCTTTTACCAAAGTGCCCCCAGAAGACCATGTCTGGCCATAGTAGGGGATACTCTTCCACCATACTCTATGAGGAAATATAATGAGAATTTAGAGCTGGTTTGGACTCCTATGGGGCTGTCTTCTATAAGTTCAGAAATCACAGCTCTTATATGCTTTGTACATTATAAGCCTACAGCATATCTCTCTCTTTTTTTCTTTTTTACTATTTTTTTTTTTTGGAGAGGTTTTTGCTATAGGGCATGTGTGTTCGCCAGAAAGCCAGAGAGACAGAAAGACAGAAAGCGAGAAATCACCCCTCAGGGGGGATGGTCACGCCACAACCCCTTCTCCTCCATTCTCCTCTTGGGATCTTGAGTACGTGTGCACGTGCGCGCTGCGTGAGTTCTAGCCACCGGGTCTGGGACTTGAACCATGGTCGACTACATGGGAGTCCAGTGACAGCCATTACATCATCTGCTGGTCCCAGTAGCATGTCTCTTTTTGAATGAATATTTTAAAATCGTGTACATTTATAGCACAAATGAGTTTTTAGAGGCTCAGAGGCTGCTTTAACCTGTTTCAGCAAATTAATTTTTCAGAAAGATAGCTATACATTACAGTGACTAATGTTTTTCCTTCATCTGTGAGCAAAAATCAAAATGCCTAGGAAAGCACGTTGACACAGGGGACTTACAGTTCTCCTTTGTTAATTTGGTTGCCAACTTGCCTGAATACCTAGAAACCTGATAAAACATTATTCTGGATATGTCTTTAAGGGCACTTCCAGAAGAGATTAATATTTGAAGTCGACTAGGCTAGAAGGGATGCTCTACCTTTAATATGGGGTGGTAACAGTCCAATCAGTGAGGGGCCTGATGAGAATAAGAACAGAAGTTGGATGGAGAGTGGGATAGTTTTCATCCATCACCTTGTTCATCTGAACTCATGGATCACCTTCCTTTGGACTCCTGGACTCACACTAGTGATCCCCAGGGTTGATAGGCTTTTGGCCTTGAACGGAGAGTTACATCATCAGTTTCCCTGCCTCTAAGACCTTTGCTCTTGGACTGAGCCAGACTATCAGCATCTCTAGGTCTTTAGCTTGCAGAGGCCGGTTGGGGGACTTCTTAGTCACCCTAATCGCATGAGCGGATTCTCCTAAGAAAGCTCCTCTCATCCGTGTGTGTGTGTGTGTGTGTGTGTGTGTTTGTGTGTGTATGTATGTATATATAAACATATATATGTGTGTGTATGTATGTATATATAAATGTGTATATATGTGTGTGTGTGTATATATATATACACGTATATATATACACATATATATACACACAGCCTACTGGTTCTCTCTCTAAAGAACACTGTCTAATGCAATAACTAACTGATGTCTTTTAGCAGTAACAAGTCATCTAGAAATGATGATCATTTTTTTTTTTTTGAGAGGTTTTTGCTATAGGGCACATGCGCTCGCCAGAGAGACAGAAAGAGAGAAAGCGAGAAATCACCCCCTGGGGGGATGGCCACACCGCAGTTCCTTTTCTTCCATTCTCCTCTCGGGATCTTGGGCACACACGCACACATGCCCGGCGTGAGTTTAAGCCACTGGGTCCGGGTCTTGAACCACAGTCGACCACATGGGAGTCCAGTGACATAGCCATTATGCCATCTGCTGGTCCCTAGAAATGATCATTTTATGTTAAGGGAGCTTAAAGATATTTTAATAAAAAAAAGATATTTTAATAAAAATATAGTTAACATGAAGTTCTAAAACTTAATAGCTTCAGTTTGGGATGTGGCTGGATTTGGAGGACCTCTTTCTATAAGTTCTCAGGTGTGAGAAGCCCTGATGTAACTTTGGCTGCTGAGAAAACTGCACTGTTTCACTCAGTTAGTTATTCCTTAAAGAATTTGAATGGAGCTATGTTTTCATTGTATTTAGATTTATATCTTAACATCGTAAATGATGGCTTAACTAAGTGGAATTTAATTAGGCTTTTCTGGTTTAGTGGTATGTTTTAGAAATGGTCTATATAGTCAGATTGAGGTTAGGAGTAGTAGACTCTACTCATACTCTTGAATTATGGCAAGCTTGAATAAAATAAACTATGTGCAAATGTATTTCAAAAAGTACGTATGTATGGGGCGAGCTGCATGGCTTGGTTGTTAAGGCAGTTGATCCCACATAGCTGACTGCACAGTTCAAGTTCCAGACTTGAGAAACACATTAGACATGTGTGTGTGCTTGTCCAAAATCTGAAAGGAGGGAGAGATGGAAGAGAAGGGATTGCGGCATGACCATTTGTTGGGGTGGGGTGGGGTGGTTGTGGACTTTCTTTTCTCCCTTTTGCTCTGTCTTCCTGTCTCTCCCTGGTGCACACACCGACCTCTTTCAAAAGGAAATCAAAAAGTATCTATGAAGCAAATGATTATGAGAGGAGTTTGCATATGACTTGGCTAAATCAGTCTCCAAGGGCTGTAAAGTCTCCTGTAGAATTAATTGTTTTAGTGGGCTTTGGAATTCAGTGCATTCTTTATTCATTCAACATATTTTTTTTTTTTTTTTTTGGAGAGTTTTTTGCTATATGGCACGTGCTCTCGCCAGAAAGAGAGAGACAGAGACAGGAAGTGAGAAATCACTCCCCTGGGGGGATGGCCACGCTGCAATCCCTTCTCCTCCATTCTCCTCTCAGGATCTTGGGCATGTACGCACATGCACCTGGCGTGAGTTTAAGCCACCGGATCTGGGACTCGAACCGTGATCAACTACATGGGAGTCCAACGACATAGCAGTCCAACTGCTGCTCCCATTCAACATATTCTTACCAAGCAGTATGAAGAACCAGGCACTACCCTGGGAACACAGTAATGAGCAAACAGTATTGGTCTCTGCCCTTCTTTGGAGAGATAGACATTATTTAGCCAAACAGAAAAGGATAGAATTCCAAGAGTTCTAAGAAAGTTTCTTGAAGGAAGTGATGTTTGTGTTGAGATCAAAAGATGGGGTAGGTAGGCTGATGTGGTTCTTCCTCTCAGAAAGCCATTATAGCTGATGATCAGAGACTTTATGGAGCTGTTAAGGTTGTCAGGACTAAGTTACCCAGTTGGTGTTAAAGAGTTTGTCCTTTATCTTAAGAGCATTTGTACTGTCACAGATATAAAATACAACCATGGAACATGTAAGTCTCCTATAGACCCCATCCGGTCATGAGGAATAATATTTTCCCTTATGTATATGCATCGTTGTGTGATGCTTTCTTGGTGTTCTTTCATGTGATGATTAATGATTATGATGGAAAGTTACTTTGAGATAGTCTTATTGTTGGAGTTGGAATTTTAAAAAGTTCTCCTTGGGCCCAAGTTGGCATGGTGATTAAGGCTGACTGTGCAGTTCAAGTCGTGGACCCACTGGCTTGAATAAAATGATAGGTGCATCTGTGTGTACGCCCAAACTCTGGAAAGGAGGGAGAAATGGGGGAAGGGATTGTGTTGCTACCATTCCTGATGTGAGGTGCTCTCTCACTTTCTCTCCCTCTTTCTCTGTCTCTGTCCAGCCAGTCCGTGTGCCCTCTGGCAAAAATTAAAAAAAAAAAAAAGTAAAGTCTCTTTATACCCTATATGATCTATAGATTTAGTGTAATAACTATAAAAATTCTGGTGGCATTCTTTATAGGAGTGTAATAACAATTCTCAATTTGTATGGAACCACAAAAAACACCAGATAATCAAAGCAACCCAGGACGAAAAGAACAAAGCTGGATGCATCATTGTCCTTGACTTCAAAGCACACTATGGGGCCAGCTTATGGCATGGTAATTAAGATGGATAGGTCCTGCATGGTTGACTGCATAATTTGAGTCCTGGACTTGGTGACTTAAGAAACACGTTGGACACATGTGTACAAAATTCCAAGAGGAGACTGGAGAAAGGATTGCAGCATGACATTCCTTCTGGGGGGTTGCTCTCTCACCTCTCTTCCTGTCTGTCTCTGGTGAGTGCACATGCCCTGTAGCAAGTTAAACATACACACACCAAAAAACATGCTGCAAAGGTATACTAATCAAAATGGCAAAATAGTGTGAGACTGGCATAAAACCATGCATAGACCAGTAGCACAAAATAGAGAACCCAGAAATGAGGGGATCTTCAAAAGTTCATGGAAAATTTTGAAAAAAACCTATGCCTGGATTTCAAAAATATTTTTGCACCAAATAAACTTGTATTTTAATTCCATTTTCCCACTCACTTTATGAAGGCACTCTGTTGTGAATTCCATGTACTTAATATAAGCCTGATGATTTTTTTGTTGTTGTTGTTGTTTTTTTTTTTTTTTTTTTTTTTTTTTTTTTGAGAGATTTTTGCCATAGGGTGCTTGCCAGACAGACAGAGAAGGAGAATGTGAGAAATCGCCCCCAGGGAGGAGGGCCACATGGTAGTCCTTCTCCTTTATTCTCTTCTCTGGATTTGGGGCATGCACGCACATGTGCCGGGTATCAATTTCATGCCACCAGGTCTGAGACTCAAACTACGGTTAACCATGTGGGAGTCCAGTGCCTTAACTACTATGCCCCCTGCAGGCCCCCACTGACTTTTTTCAACAAACATGCCAAGAACATACATTGGAAGAAAGGACAGTTTCCTCAATAAATGGTGCTGGGAAAATTGGATATCCATATACAGAAGAATCATTCTAGACTCCTGTCTCTTACCAGTTACAAAAATCAAATAAACTCAAAATTAAATGACTGGGAATTATATGACTACTATAAGAAAACAGAGGAATCACTTTGGACATTGGTGTAGACAGAAGATTTTTTGGTAAGACTTCAAAATCCCAGGTAACACAATCAGAAGTAGAAAAATGGGATTATATCAAACTAACCTCTTGACAGCAAAGGAGACAATCAACAGATTGAGGAGCCAACTGCAGAATGGCAGAAAATATTTGTTAAGTATTCATCAGAAAAGATTAATATGCAGGATATATAAGAAACTTAACAGCCAAAAAAAAAAGAGAAAATTCTAAATAATCTGATTTTAAAAATGAACAAATGATAGGAATAGACATTTCTCAGAAGAAGACAGGCAAATGGCCAAGAAGTATGTGAAAAAATGCTAGCATCACTAATTATCAGGGAAATGCAAATCAAAACCACATTGAGATACCATCTCACCCCAGTTAGAATGGCTATATAAAAAACCAAAAATAGTAAATGCTGATGAGGATGCTGAAAAGGGGAAACTCTTTATACACTGTTGGTGGGAATGTAAATTATTACAGCCATTATGGGAAACGGTATATAACTACCATATGATCCAGCAGTCCCACTACTGGGTATATATCCAAAGGAAAGAAACTGGTATGTTGAAGAGGTATCTGTACTCCCTTGTTTTTATTACAGCACTATACACAAGTGTATAGTGTATAGCAAGATGTAGAATCAACTTAGGTGTTTATCAGCAGATGAATAGGTAAGAAAATATGGTGTATATACTTAATGGAATATTACTCAGCTGTGAAAAAAAGAGTGAAATGCTGTTATTAGCGACAATATCAATGCACCTAGAGCACATTATGTTAAGTGAAATAAACCAGGTCATAGGGCTGGCAGGCAGCATGGTGGTTAGGGGCACTGGACTCCCACATGGTTGACTGTGGTTTAAGTCCTGGACCTGGCCGTTTGCCTTCTCTCTCTCTCTCTCTCTGTCCCTCTCTGGTCAACTTAAATAAGTAGATAGATAGATAAATGAATGAATAAATAAATAAATAAAGTTAAATAAAATAATTCTTAAAAAAAGAGAAATAAACCAGGCACAGAAAGATAAGTACTTCATGTTTTTATTAATATGTGGAACTTAAAAAAAGTTGATCTTATTAATAGAGTGTAGAGTAGGGATTACTAGGGTTTGAGTAGGCTAGTAGTGGTGAGTAGGAGATACAGGTTGTTCAGTAAAAATATAGTAAGGAAAATGAAATTTTAGCATTCTGTAGCATAATAGGGTAACTATAGTTAATAATTTATTGTAATTTATTTGCTTTTTTATTTTTTTAGAAAGATTTTTGCTATAGGGTGTGTATGCTTGCCAGAGAGACAGAAAGTGAGAAATCACCCCTCGTCCCGGGGGATGGCCACGCCACAATCCCTTCTCGATTCTCTTGGGATCTTGGGCATGCATGCACATCTGCCCGGTGTACATGGATGTTCAGCTCTGTAACCATTATGCATCTTCTGGTCCCAATTTATTGTGTATTTCAAAATATGAAAGAGAAAAACTTGAATTTTCTTAGCACAAAGGAATAATACACATTTGAAGTAATGGATATGCTAATTACCCTGATTTGATCATTACACATTAGATATATATGTTGAAATATCACATTGTGGCCCATAAATGTGTATAATTTTTATATGCCAATTGAAAATTTAAAAAGAAAAATAATCTTTTGTCATGCTAGCATTGTGCTTATCATATTTTATGATACTGAAGTTTGTTTGAAAACAAATCACTTAATCATTGTTTGCTTGTAAAAAATATCGTTAATTTACTGTGATACCATAAACACAAAATGAGGGGCGGGCAGGTGGCGTGATGCTTAACGGTGCTGAACTCCTACATGTCCGACTCCAGTTCGAGCCCTGGACCAGACGGCTTGCTTTCTCACTTTCGCTCTGTCTCACTCTACCCCTCTCTGGTCAAATTAAATAAATAAATGGATAAATAAAATAATTCTTTGAAAAAACCACACACACAAAATGAACAAAATGTAAGAAATACTGAATCTCTTTAAAACTACATAAAAGTCATTCATAGGATTCAGCTATATGCTCTATAGATGTCACTGTGTTGTTAAAGCATGTGATCTTAATTGTTTATGAACTGCGTGAAATGGGGGTACATAATATACATTTAATTCATTAAGAGAATAAAGATTTAGAGGATTAGAGCTTGAATTATTGTCAGTATCAGTTGAAGTTCATTAAATGAGAACATAAGCAACAGTACAATCATAGTAAAGCATAGCAGTTAACGATGGTGGTGGTATAGTTGCTGTGAAGATTGGAGAAATAAATAATTGAAAATATTTCAAATTTGACAAATTGGAGTTAAAAATTGAATCCACCTCCTTGTCACTTGCTAAATTTAGGTTTTCCTGAGCTATTATAATTTAAATTATTGAGAGTTATCTGAGATGCATTCTGTGGGTAGTGAAAATTGAGTGGAGTGAGTTCTCAGTACCAGTGCTTGCTTGAAGCAGAATTGGATTTGTGATGGTTTACATAAGAAAGAAGGCATCATCTGTGATTATCCCACAGAAGGGTCTAATAAAAGAAATAGAAGTACTGTAGAGTTTGGAGATTTTGACAGTTCTTCTTTTTTAAAAAATAATTATTTATTTAATTTTATTGATTTATTATTATTATTCAATTTGACCAGAGAGAGACAGAAAGGGAGAGTGAGAAAGCAAGCTGCCACGTCGGCCACTTGAACCACAGTGGGCCATGTGGAAGTCCAGTGCCTTAACCACCGTACTGCCTTCTGGCCTTGACAGTCAGTTCTTAAGTGACCACTGTTTTACCTAAATGGTTAATGAAATTCAAAATGATTTCAGTCATTTCATGGTTAGTAAGACATTGTACATTCCTCTGGGTACAAATCTACATTTAATAGTTTAAAAATCTTGGTGAAATTATTTTTTTTCATAGTTCTTATTGGAATATTAATTTTCATTTTTGTGTAATGAATGATACTGCACTTATATTTCTTGATCCAGGAGGGTATTCCGTATTTCTTTGGAGCAAGGCTGTTTATAATTTTAGTGTCTCTTAAGAGAGTAATTTCTCCACATCAGGGTAATATAGTTAATGATTGATACTCATTTATCTTTATAAATGTAAATATAATTATCCAGGTATTTCCTTCTTTCCTGATGGAATAGTGGGGAAGTTTTGCTTGACTGATTTGGAGAAGATGAGTGATTAAGAACCTCCCAACAGATTGGTTGTGCAGACTGAAGGGGTTAATATGACTAACACTTAGAACAGGGTCTAGTGAATTCTCCTGAACTTTCTCAGGAGCCATCTCTTTTCCTCTTCTAAGTGGCCTGAAGTGATCTTTGAAAATGGTTTGTTATTCACCTGACCCAGAGAACCACGCAAAGTTATGCAAATCAAAAGGGTCAAATCTTTGAGTTCATTTTAAGAACACCCTTGAAACTGCCCAGGCCATCAAAGGTATACATACCAGAAAAGCCACAAAATTATCTGAAGGATGTCACTTTACAGAAGCTGTGTGTGCCTTTCCGTCATTACAATGATGGAGTTGATAGGTGTGCCTAGGCCAAACAGTGGGGCTGGACTCAAGGTCAGTAGCCCAAAAAGAGTGCTGAATTTTTGCTGCACATGCTTAAAAATGCAGAGTAATGCTTAACTTAAAGGTTTAGATGTAGATGCTGTGGTCACTGAGCATATTCAGGTGAAAAAGGCACCCAAGATGTGCTGTCATGCTTACAGAGCTCATGGTCGATTAAGTGATACCTGAACTCTTCTTGCCACATTGAGATGTTCCTCATTGAAAAGGAGCAGATTGTTCCTGAACCAGAGAAGGAGTTTGCACAGAAGAAAAAGATGTCCCAGAAGAAACTAAAGAAGCAGAAATTTATGGCATAGGAATAAATTTAGCATAAAATAAATGTAGATAAAAGTGAAGATAAAAAAAAAAGAGAATAAGGCTCAGCTCTTGGTAAGTGTTATATAAATGTTAGCTGCCTTCCTCTTTGTTGTTATTACTTATTTATAAATACTGTTTATTGGGGCCAGCAGGTGGTGTGGTGATTAAGGTGCTGACTCCCCACACAACTGACTGCAGTTTGAGTCCTGGACCTGGCAGCTTGCTTTCTTTCTTTCTCTCACTCTCTCTCTTTCTCTCTCTGTCTGTCTCTGGTGCACATGCCCTATAGCAAATTAAAAAAAAAAAATCATTATAAATAAACTTGCATAAATAATTCTTTAAAAATAAATACTGTTTGTTATCTGAATCTTAAGACTTGGATCTCAAGCAGATCTTGTAAAGATGATCTCTGTGTAAACTAAGTTTTGAGAAGTGTGTATTTATTAAAATCTATTTATCGACTGAATTGTGTGAGTAAAACTTTATATCACTATAGATTACATTTGCTAATAAACTTTAAAAAACATTTTAAAAGAATTTTTGAGTCAAGTAACATTTGGAAGCTGTCAGAGTCGGTACGTTACTGTTCCCAAGGATTCTGTCTAGCCAAGTGTGAGCTGCGTTGCTTTGTGACAGATGTTAAAGTATTGTGTTCACCTGTCTTCCCCAGCTGGTGTATGGTAAGGGGGAGGGGGTGGTGGAGCTCGAGAGTTGGATGTAAGTGATGGCATTGGATATTGTCGTTGTGAAACATCAAGACCAACTATTGGTGGTTGCTAAATGGAATTAAGAGGTTGATGGATGCTACTTGGGTAGATAGGAAATCGCTATTAACCTAACACCTTCAGTTAAATAGGACCATTAAAAAGTCTTAACAAAATGTAGAGAGGTTGCTAGGAATTTTGCAAAAGTATTTTTGGAACAGGTGACTTAGAATGTGAATTTCGTGTGAGTTAAAATTTTTTTCTTCATCTTTGAATTTTTATTTAAAGCTGCTTTTATGAACTGAAATGATGGATTTGTTGTCTATGGATAATTTTGATTAGCAGTAAAACCTGTACTTAGTCTTCATTGAGACTTAGATTTCTTTTCTTTCTTTCTTTTTTTTTTTTTTTTTACTTTTCTCCCTTATGGGAAGTGTTGGTTATTATAATGTCCAAACCACTCATTTCTCATACTTATCTCAAGATAATGAATATCATCATTGACATGTCTTTAGTTTCTGTCGAGACAAGAAAATGTATTCACCCTCGTGCATTTTTTTCTTTTTATAATGAATTCAAATGAAATAAGTGAACTGAGAATGATAATGCTTGCAAAAGCAACATATACACAGATGTGAAATAGGTATATAATGAGGGAAGCCAAAGCACTAAGAAACTGACAGTTCAGAGTTTAGTACATGTGATTGCACTGGAATGTCAGAATTCTCTCTTCCAGGTTACGTTCTTGAGCTGGAAGATGCTGTCATATCTGTTCTACCTTGAGTTCTTTTCATGCTAAAGAATTTTAATAAAGACTCAGAGGCTGAAAAACAAAAGCTTTATTCATAGAAGGGCACTTTAGGTATCTATACTGTTTGCAGCTGTATTTATTGGAGCTTGAGACAGTGTCTCCTATAGCCCCCCCCCCCCCCCCGTTCTATCCATTTAAAGTTGTTTTAAAAAGCAAAATTTAGTCATGTACTTATTTTTTTCTCTCTCTGTATTTCCTCTCTTAGTTCTTTTGCAGATGGGTTTGCTTAGGGTCATACAGAGCTATGGGCAGATCAGAAATACAGAAGTAGCATGAGAAGCTAGGGAGACTGACAGTTGAGACAAAGATGTTGCATGCCTCAGCAGGTAGGGTTGTGGAGAGAGGGTAGCTAAGGTTTGCTGGTTCACAAGAACTGGTGCTAGCACTGTTGTGGCACTTTACAGTTGTCCTTGAAATTTGTCATAGAACCCAACCCTGGGCTGGATCCCAGGACCAGAAGAGCATGACTTTTGTTTAGTCTGCTCTAGTGGATACATGTGGGGTTTGAGTGTAAGCATGCGTTGCAGGAGAGAAACTAGGTATTGCAGTCCTTTCTCTTACCTGGCCCCTCTTGCCTTATAGGGATTTATGTTAGCTCAGATGCCCCAGTCTGGCTCATCATGATTAATGAACAATAAGCACTGTAATGGTTCCTACTTCGGTCTTCTGTGTAGTTTCTCTTTCTACTACTCATGGATACTCAGTTTGTTTTTACTTTTTGCTTGATATGTGTTCGGGAAATTTAGAAACCTCAGTTTAATTCTAGCGCTAAACAAACATAATTAAAAAGGAAAAGTTTCTCTTTGCCATTGCAGGAACCCTTTCCCTTCAGTCTGCTGCCTTCCAACACCTGGAATCATTATATATTTTTTATGCAGGAAAAGTGAGTTTTAGGTTATGCATATTTCTATCCTGTTGGTAGTGTGTATATGTAAGAGGTGGAAGGATTTGATATGGTTTCCTAAATTTTTAAGTAACAGATGCACACTTAGTGGTTCCTATTTTTGAGAGATTGTACAGCTTTTGGGATAAGACTTGGCCTACCTACCCTTTTGCTTTGTACTCGGAGGTGATGCATTATATATTCTGAACAGAACAGTGAATGACCCTGAGAGGCCTTTTCTTCGTTAGTGTATGTATCCTCAAAAACAGAAATAATCAGGATCTGTCTCCAGGCATTTTCTTTCTTCCCAAAAACTCATTTCCACATGTCAAATATAAACGAGGCCATAAACTCTGGTGAGTGCTTTGACTCAGCCATCCAAACAGTTTGTTTCAGTTCCAAAAAAGGTAATTTTCCCCCCCATCCACTAAATAGTTAGGTTTCCTTTATTTTTTACATCCTTTGTTTTTTTGAGAGAGTGTGGGGTCTGTTCACTGGGCTCTCTTCAGATACCAGCTGAACTGTCTCAAAAATCAAGCTATTTCTATACCAGTCATTTAAGCTCAGCATATAATACTAATGTTAGATTTTTATAGAGTTTAGAAATCTCTGACAGCAGAACACCAATATGTAGGGAGAATTTTACTTCATTCCTAGGGGTGGCTTGGAAGAATTAAGTATATTTAGTTTAAAAATTATAGTGTCTGATAATTAGCTTTGAAAGAGAAATGATCTAGAAAGATACACAAGGAAACTGTTAACAGTGGTCATCTCTAGGGAATAGGAATGGAAATTTTACTTCCTACCTTCTCATTAAAAACAGTTAATTAAAAATCAGAAGGGTAGTTATGTATCTTAGATGTGTCTGCTTTCCAACTAATAGAAAGTACGCAAACTACTGGGAATAAGAATGCTTATGAATATTGTTGATCATTAGATTAAATTTTGTCTATTCAGTTGCAGTGGAGGAAATATCTACAGGCACACTTCAATACAGCATAAATACTTCCACTCTGTTACGTCTACTCTGTATGTTCTGTCTTTCCATCCTCCATCTTCCCCTCCTTCAGCTACCCATTTGTACGTGTCAGATAAGTACAGCTTGTGATCTCTTTAATGTAATTTGCTTTATAAAGAAAGAGCTTAATTGCTCATCTGTCTAGATAACCTTGAAGAAGCATTATTTTTGATGTTCAGCAAGAGGGTAAAGTATTTAGTGATTTTCAGAAACAGTGTACGGGACTTTGAAAAGATGAATATTTTTGGCGTGAAATATTTTTTCCACACTGTTTTCTGAGATTCTTATCTTGGTGGTTTTATTGCACAAAGAGCTCGGCCCCCTCACTGTCATACCACATTTTAATGAGCTGCACAGTAATTTTGTGACTTGCACTCTTTTCTTTTTTTTTTTTTTTTTGGAGAGGTTTTTGCTATAAGGCGCGTGCACTTGCCGGACAGAGACATAGAGACAGAAAGCAAGAAATCACCCCCCAGGGGGGATGGTCACGCCGCAATCCCTTCTCCTCCATTCTCTTCTCGGGATCTTGGGCCCGGCGTGAGTTTTAAGCCACCGGGTCCGGGACGCAAACCGCGGTCGACTACGTGGGAGTCCAGTGACATAGCCATTATGCTAACTGCTGGTCTCAACACTCTTTACTTTTCTAATCAGTGCATCAACATCATGACTGTTTTTCTGTCAATTTACTTTATAATTCAGATTTTGCTTTCTTTTTAATGCTACCGAACTAAGAATTTAGTGGTTTGCCTTCGATTTGGGTGAAACCATTCTTTCACGCAGGAAAGGAATTCTTCATGTATATAAAGCAATACCAAATCTTTTCTATTGTTGCTTCTTACTCCCCTCTACCTCTGTCTTTTTCTTTCTTCCTTCCTTCCTTCCTTCCTTCCTTCCTTCCTTTCTTGCTTTATTTATTTATTTTTTTTGCTGCTTAACAAACCACTCCAAAACTCTGTGGCTTACAACAACCACCATTTGGGACCAGCAGGTGGCGTAATGGTTATGTTGCTGGACTCCCATATATAATCAGCTATGGTTCAAGTCCCAGACCTAGTGGCTTAACACTCACGCTGGGCATGTGTGCCCTGTGGCCACCCTCCGCCCCCCCTCCGGGGGAGTGATTTCTCACTTTCTGTCTCTATCCAGCGAGCACACATGCCCTATAGCAAAACTCTGTCTCAAAACAAAAAAAAAAAAAAAAAAAAAAAACCAACCAAAAACAAAAAACCCAACAGCTATTTATGTAGCTCACCATTCAGTGGTTTGGCAGTTTGGATGGGCTCAATTGTGCCACAGTGCTTGTCTCCTCTGGACTCACTCATACATGTGTCCTCAGCTAGTGATTGATGGCCTCACTCACGTGTCTGATGGGGGGCTCACTCTTGGTTGACTGGGCTGCCAGTGTGTCTGGCTTTGTGATTCTAATCATCCAGCAGGTTACCCTGGGCTCCATGGTGGTTTATAGACTTCTCTAGAGCAGTAAGAAGGGGAAGTGCAAGTGCCTAAGTACGTTTTACATCTTAGCTTTGATGACATTTGCTATTATCCCATTGGCCAAGGCAAGTTACAAGGCCTGTTGAAATTACAAGGGTATGGGAACACTTTACCTCTTTGTGTGTTTGTGGGAAGAGCTCTAAAATTATACTGTAGTGACCCGAATGTAAGAAGGGAAAGAATTTGTGGCCTTTTTTGCAGTTTGCCATAGACAGACTGAAGACTTCACCCCTTGGTTCAATGGATATTGTCTCTATTTTAAAACATGTTTAGTCCAGCCATTTCTTACTACCTCTTCTGCTACCTCCTAGTCTAAATCACTGTCATATTTTGCCTTCTAAAAGGTTCCCTGCTTTCACTTTTGCCCCATGTGTTCTATTCAGTAGCCAGACAAGCTTTTAAAAATAGAAGTCAGATCATGTCACTGTTTGGTTCAAAACCCTGCATTGGCATCTCATCTCATTTGGAATAAAATTGAATTCCTTTCTGAGGCTACAAGACTATACTATGTGACTTTTTTTTTTACCTCATCTTATATCACTCCTCTTCCAGCCATACTTCCTTTCATGCTGTTTTTCACACACACTAACATGCTCTTGTTTTGGAATTTTGCGTTTGATGTTTGCTCTGCCAGATATTCAGCATGGCTCCTGCTTTACTTCTTTTAGGTCTATGTCTGTAGGTCGCCTTCTCAGAGAGGCCCTCACTGATATCTCTGCATAGTCTCTTGCTTGCATTATTTTATTCCAAAGCATTGATCACCTACCTGACATTTGTTTATTTTCTGTCTCCTCCAGTTAGAATGTATTTCATGAGGGCACTAACTGAGTGTTGATTGCTGTTTTGCCCAGTGCCTGGAACAATGCCTGGTGCAGGTTCTTTTTTTTTCTTTCTCTCTTTTTTTGGAGAGGTTTTTGCTATAGGGCACATGCATTCGCCAGACAGACAGAGAGAGACAGAGAGACAGAAAGCGAGAAATCACCCCCCCCCCCGGGGGGGGGGGGGGCGGATGGCCACGCCGCAATCCCTTCTCCTCAGTTCTCCTCTCGGGATCTTGGGCACGCACGCACACGCGCCCGGCATGAATTTAAGCCACTGGGTCCGGGACTCGAACCATGGTCGACTACGTGGGAGTCCAGCGACATAGCCATCACGCCAACTGCTGGTCCTGCGTGGTGCAGGTTCTATGCTGTCTAAGCCACAGTGGCATGATTGCCTAGTGACACTCATCACCTGGTCTTCTAATGGCTCTTCTCTAGAGCCATGATGAGGATTATGTCCTGTCATGCTAGTCTCCCCTTGCCTGATGTCAGGTGGCTTGGTATAATGCTATTCAATGAAGGGTTCATTCTTTTGCCTTTTAAAATTTTAACAACATTTTAGTTTGATAAATTTTGGATCATTTTTCTTTATAAATTTTCTTCATAGATTTATGAATATAATTATTAGATGCTTATGGTTGATGTAAATGCATAAATTTAAATATGTATTTAAAAATTTTCCTTTTGGGACCAGCAGGTGGCGTGGTGGTTAAAGTGCTACTCCCACATGGCCAACCATGGTTCAAGTGACTTGCTTTCTCACTTTCTCTCTCTCTTCTTTTTCTGGTCAAATTAAAATAAATGAATGAACAAATTAGATTTAAAAAAACCCCCCACCCCCCTTTACAATTTTTTTTTTTTTTTTTGCTATGGGGCACTGTGTACTTACTGGAGAAAGGGAGGGAGAGAGAAGAAAGTGAGAAAGTACCTCCCAAGGACAATGCTCATACTGTGATCCCTTCTCCTCCATTCTTGTCTCAGGATTTGGGACATGCAGGCACATGTATCTGGTTTGTTTTTTAGGCCATGGGGTTCAGGATTTGAGCTGCACAGTCAGTCAGTCATATGGCATCCAGCCTTAACTGCCTTAACTACCATGCCACTAGCTGGCCCTGATTTTTTTTTTTTTTCTTTCTTTTTATCTTTTTTGCCATAGGGCACTTGTGCTTACTGGAAAGAGACAGAGACAGAGACAGAGACAGAGAGAAAGTTAGAGATCATCCCCAGTGGGAGTGGGATGACCACACTGCAATTCCTTCTCTTTCATTCTCTGCCTGAGATTTGGGGCACGCATGCACACATACCTGGTGTGAGTTTCAAGCTACCAGGTTCAGGACTTAAACCACAGTTGGCATGTTTGAATCCAGCACCTTAATCACCATGCCACCTGCTGGCCCTTGGTCCTGATTTTTAAAATTTTTTATCAAGTTATTCCATGATAGGGAGAGAGGCAGAGAGAGAGTCAGAGTGACAGAGAGAGACAGCAGGCACCCCAATATGTCTTTACACTAGAATTCACCCCCAGCCTCAGCCAGTCAGGATCACAGGCACAAGGGTACATGGCTAGAGTGTTCGGCAAAACTTCAGGACTCCAACCTGGGACCCCACCATTGCTGAGCACTGTGTTACTGCCACCATCATGGCTGGCCAACACATGTGGTTTTTGAAGAAGGTGACACATGGAGGCCTAAGTAGCTATTGTGGTGTTAATATTGTTAATATTTTCTTTATACATACCTGTAATTCTTGCATGACCTCTTTTACTCAGACCTCTGAACCAAATTGCTCAGCTCTCATTGAGCTAGACCGCCTGTTTGCTTTAGCTAACCTAGGCACAGCGTTGCTACTTTTCAAGTGTAAGTTTTGTCTCTCAGATGACTTTCCCATAGCTGACTCTCAGGTTTTAAATCTGAATTGTTTGTCTATGGGAGTTTACCGTTTGTAAGTGTCTGTTTGTAACATATAGTCAAAAGCTTTCACTTAGAATAATGAGATGGGATGGGAATGAGTAGGAGGAAGGGCAGTGTGGTTTAGTGAAACATCTGAATCATAGAATGTTTAAAAAGAAAGGCAATTACATAATTTTTAAATTGTGCATATGATAGACTAAGATATAACTGGGACATAATGAGCCACGTAAGCAACAGTAATGAAATATTTACAATTCGTAATAGGTCTGCAAAATAAGCTAAGGATTTGAAGCAGCAAAGTCTGCATCAGCAATATTTAACTCAGACTTTGAAAGCTAATACAAAGAACCTGAGGAATCTAGTTTCTCGAAACATTTGATTCGAGAAAGTTACCGATTTTTATATTTAACTTGTCTCATCTGTATCTGGAAATGTGCAAGTGCAGATTAAATATTTTATACTTGATTAGAATCACATTCTTCAAGTCTAAAATGGAAATTTTGAGGAGGAAGAGCTGAGACATGAGATTTCACTGCCCTGGCTTCCTTCCTTCTGGCAGTTCAGGTTAATGCACAGTGGAGACATCTCCCATTCCGGAAATAGGTGGATGGATACGAATTATGTTTTGCTGCCCCCAACCTAGTTGAGTTAGAAAGCTGGGAAGTAAAATAAGAGGAGTTTTAAATAACTTAGCAGTAAGATGGTGCTGAGAGTGATAGCAAGGATTGTGGGACCATTCTGGGTTCTGGCTTATGATGGAAGGAACAGGGTTAACCACATTTACTTTGGGGGCAGACAGTTAGGTTGTTTTTTTTTTTTTTTTTTAAATAATTATTTAATTTATTCATTTATTTTAATTTGACGAGAGAGAGTGAGCAAGTAAGAAAGCAAGCTGCCAGGTCCGGGATTCCAACCATGGTAGGCCGTATAGGAGTGTCCAGTACTTTTTTTTTTTTTTTTTTTTTTTGGAGAGGTTTTCGCTATAGGGCGCGCACGCTCGCCAGACAGACAGAGAGAGACAGAGAGACAGAAAGTGAGAAATCACCCCCCCAGGGGGGATGGTCACGCCGCAATCCCTTCTCCTCCATTCTCCTCTTGGGATCTTGGGCATGCACGCACACACGCCCGGCGTGGGTTTTAAGCCACCGGGTCCGGGACGCGAACCGCGGTAGACTACGTGGGAGTCCAGCAACATAGCCATTACGCTAACTGCTGGTTCCTAGGAGTGTCCAGTACTTTAGCCACGTCACCTGCTGGTCCCTTGTTTCTGTTTTTTAGAGAGTTTCACTTTTTGCTGTAGGACATATGTACTTGCCAGAGAGACAGAGACAGAGAGATAGAAAGCAAGAAATCATCCCCTAGAGGGGATGGCCATGCCACAATTCCTTCTCCTCTTGGGATTTTGGGCATGCATGCACACGTGCCCAGTGTGTTTTAAACTTCTGAGTCCAGGACTCAAACAGTGGTTGACCATGTCGTAGTTCAGCAACGTAATCATTATGCCATCTGCTGGCCCCCAAGCTATGGTTTTAGTACAGTTTTGCCATTTACTATTTGAGTAATCTTAGGTAAACAGCCTTTGTCTCAATTTCCTTTGTGGCAGAAAAAGTGTTCGATGAGAGGGCCTGTGTCTTAGAATTGTTGTTAAGTATTAAAGAATGTATGTAAAAGACATACTGCTGTAAAAGGCATGTTGTGGATGGTCAGGAAATGTTAGTTAGTGTGTGTGAATGTGTATTTTCTCAAGAATAAAAGAAAATAGTGATACAGAAGGATTCAAATGACCTAGTTGTTTGTGACATTTTCATCCCTGGAAAAATACCGAACATGAGTAGTTTGTGAGAGAGGGTGAAGAGTGCCTGCCTGGCCAGAGGAGAAGTGTCGCCATTGTATTCACAATGTCTACAGCTGGGGGGGACCGTGAATGGGGTGGTTGGGAGAGGAACTGAGCAGGGGATTTCATGTGTGCTCTATGGCTCCACAGAGAGGTATGTGAGGTATGCAAGGAGGAAAGAGCACACACCTATCGTTAGGGTTCGGATAACCCACAGGATCATGGTTTGGTGTTTGGTCCCCTGTGTAATGGTGTTGAGACCTTTGAGACCTTGTGAGTAGTGACTGGATCCTCGAGCATTACTATGGTGAGTGGATTAATGGTGTCTTATGAGACTCAGTGAGTTCTAACTCTTGCGGGAATTGGTTACTTCTCATTGAGAGTGGGTTGTTGTAAAAGGAAGATGGTTGCCACCAGGTCTCTCTCTTGCTGTCCAGGCCCCGTCATCCTCCCCGTTTCTGTGGGCTGTGTTGTGATGTACCTGGCCTAATACCAGCCTCACACCTGTGGACTTTTCCAGCCACCAGAATCATGAGTCAAGTGAACCTCTTGTTTGTTTGTTTGTTTTTTGTTTTTGTTTTTAGAAATTGCCTATCTAAGGTACTTTTGTAAGCAACATGATAGCAACTAAGTTAAGCACCTGGTAATGAGGGCCTGGGGGCAGGGAGAGAACACTTGTGTGGAGTAATGTGTAGGGGTGAGGCAGGAGGTGAGGGTAGAGTGAGAACTCGCAGGTGTGGATCAATTATGTTGGATTTCAAAGGTTATAAGGAGCCATTCAAACTAGATCTCACAGAGAAGACTGATGATAAATTAAGACTCTGGAAGGATAGACTTCTTCCTGTTGGTTTATGATACATCCCTAGGGTGATGCTGCTCAAATTTATCTGCTCAAGTGCCTAAGGCATAAAAGAGTTACCCTTGCGCAGTGCGTCAGTTTCTTTGAAGTCTTGTTTTTTATTTTAAAATACAGAGATTTTTGCATTTCATAATATATTAAGTTTCCTTTCATTCTAAAAATTGGTGTTTTTAGTAAAGTTAATTGCTCCAGAGAAAATTACTGTGTTTATCCTGTGGCTTCAGGAAGGGACCCTCCTCAGGTTAATCCAGGAGCAAAGTAATTAGCAATTAGGGTAGTTAGATCTCAGGGAAGAGGGGTCTCATTTTTTTTTTTTTTTTTTTTTTTTAGAGATTTTCGCTATAGGGCGAGTGCGCTCGCCAGACAGACAGAGAGAGACATAGAGACAGAAAGCGAGAAATCACCCCCCAGGGGGGATGGTCACGCCGCAATCCCTTCTCCTCCATTCTCCTCTCGGGATCATGGACGTGCACGCACATGCACCCGGCGTGAGTTGTAAGCCACCGGGTCCGAGACGCGAACCGCGGTCGACTACGTGGGAGTCCAGCGACATAGCCATTACGCTAACTGCTGGTTCCCAGAAGAGGGGTCTTTAGAAGGGGCTTCTGACTCATAGCAGGCAGGCAGGAAATGTCCTTCATGGCCTCTTTGAGGCGTCTTAGGACCCAGATGCTTCCTGTAAGGCCTTTTGAAAGGCCATTGATAGTCCTTTACTGTGCACTCTTTACCTGAGCTACTCAGATGTTTTCCCCTAAGCCTGCAGGAGCGGCCTGGAATAGGAAGTTATGGGTGTGAGTGTAATATTACTGATCTGCTCCTGGTAATACGGAGTTTCTGAGGTTCATTTCCACAGAGGTGCCTGCCACTCCCTCTACTCTCCTCCTACCCCCTCATCTTTTTTTTTTTCTTTGCTTAGCCTAAAATACCCAAGCTCTTTTTAAAAAATTTTGCCAGCGGGTGCTTGTGTTCATAGAGAGAGACAGAGACAGAGTGCAAGCGCTCCCCATGGGGCGTGGTCATGCTTCAATCTCTTTTCCATTTCTTCTTCTTTTTGAGATTCTAGGCACGTACACACGTGACCAGTGTGTGTTTGAAGCTCAAACCGCGGGGTTTGTGGTGTAGAATCTGGGCACCTTAACCACCATGGCACGAACTGGCTCTCCCCAAGCTCACTCTTAATGCTTTTTGTTTATTAAACAGTTATATTGAGCAGTAAGTTACATACTATACAAATTTTCCACTTCATGTATACAATTCAGTGTTCAGTATATTCACCAGGTTGTGCAACTACCACCACCATCTAATTTTAGAACATTTTAATTTCTCCTGAAAAAAACTGGCCATTTTGGGTCATTTTTCATTCTCTAGCCCCACCCACATCACCTCCAGCCCTAGACAACCGCAATCTATTTTATATCTTATACATTTTGGAGGTATTTCATATACATTTCACTTAATAATAATGTGGTCCTTTGAGGCTGACTTCTTTTACTTAGCACAGTGTTTTCTTGTCTTTTTTTTTTTTTTTTTTTTGGAGAGGTTTTTGCTATAGGGCGCGTGCGCTCGCCAGACAGACAGAGAGTGACAGAGAGACAGAAAGTGAGAAATCACCCCCCAGGGGAGATGGTCACGCCGCAATCCCTTCTCCTCCATTCTCCTCTCGGGATCTTGGGCACGCACGCACACGCGCCGGCGTGAGTTGTAAGCCACCGGGTCCGAGACGCGAACCACGGTCGACTACGTGGGAGTCCAGCGACATAGCCATTACGCTAACTGCTGGTCCCAGCACAGTGTTTTCAAGGGTGCTCCGTGTTGTATGAAGACTTAATTCCTTTTTCTGGTTGAATAATATTCCATTGTGACGCATTTTGTTTACCCACTTATCAGTTTGAATTTTTGGGTTACTTTCATTTTTTGGCTATTATGGACAATGCTTTTATGAATATTCATGTGCAAATTTTTATGGATGTAATTTCAGTGTTTTTGGCTAGATTCCTGAGTGGGATTGGTAGATCAGATGGTAACTTTGTGTTTAACCTTCTGAAGAATTGCCAAAATGTTTTCCAAAGTGGCTGTACCATTTTATAACACTAACAATGTAGGAGGGATTTAGTTTCTCTTAATCCTTGACAACACTTGTTATTTTGTCTTTTTGATTATAGGCATCTTGTTAGATGTCCTTTGCATTTCTCTGTTGACTGATGACGTTGAACATCTTTGCATGTGCTAATTAGCCATTTATCTATTTTCTTTGGAGAAATATATAGTCAAAACCTTTGCACACTTTTTTTCCATTATTGCGGAGTAAGAGTTCTTTTTATATTCTGGATATAAGTCTCTTATCAGATATATAATCTACACACATTATTTTCCCCATTAAGTAGGTTTTCCTTTCTTGATGGTGTCTTTGGAAACACATTTTTAAATGTTTAAGTCCCATTTATCTATTTTTTTCTTTGGTTGCCTGTGCCTCTCTTACTACTTTTAATACAAGTATTTCTTTATTTTATTTATTATTATTTTTAGAGGTTTTTGCTATAGGACATGTGCACTCGCCAGAGAGACAGAGACAGAGAGACAGAAAGCGAGAAATTACCCCCTGGGGGGATGGCCACACCGCAATCCCTTCTCCATTCTCCTCTTGGGATCTTGGGCATGCACGCACACGCGCCTGATGTGAGTTTAAGCCACCGGGTCCAGGACTTGAACCACGGTCGACTACATGGGAGTTCAGCGATATAGCCATTAAGCTAATTGCTGGTCCCCAAAAAAGTATTTCTTCAATGAGAGAGAGAGAGAGAAGGGTGAGGAGCAGCACTTTGAATAGAATCCTGCCACTGCAATCCACTCCTAATCTCAGTTAGCCCTTGATCTTGGGCATGCATGCCTGGCATACTCTGGGATCCAAATGCAAACCCAGAACCTTGACACGTGGGTCTGCCTTGCAGAGAATCTAGTTCTGACACTGTGCCATTGTCTGCTCCCTGTTACTGGTTTTTAATCTGTAACTCTTTTGCAGAATGTTGTCTAAAGAGGGACCAGCAGATGGCATAATAGTTATGTCCTGGACTCCCACATAGTCAACTGTAGTTCAAGTCCTTGACCTGGCGGCTTTAAACTCATGCCGGGCACATATGGGGGCGTGCCCAAGATTTCGAGAGGAAAATGGAGGAGAAGGGATTGTGGGATGACCATCCCCCTTGGGGGTGATTTCTTGCTTTCTGTCTCTCTAGCTTTCCAGCGCGTGCATGCGCCCTATAGCAAATATCTCTCTTTAAAAAAAAAATGTTTAAAGAATCAGAACTCCTGGGTTTTAGTAAAATTTGCCTTGAACACACTGGTTGAAGTAGACAAGCTATCGTTGACCCTGCCTACACAGTGTGTCCTCCACAAAAGATATCTTTTCCTAAATGACCCAAGTTGATCATGTCACTTCCCTCTTCACAAACATTAGTTTCCTGGTGTCTAAAAAAGATAAAATTAAACAGTTCTGTTTGGTGTTTAAAACTTTGCTACAAGCTGGCCTACTTTGTTTCTTCAGAATATGTTCTCTACCCTAAACAAGTTGAACATTTCACTTATGTCTAAGCCCATCCTACCCTTTTCCTAATTCATACTCTGCATGCACTTTTTTTCTTTCACTAAGAATGCCTCCCCCAGGGCTAGTAGGTGGTGTGGAGGTTTAGGTGCTGGATGTCACATGGCTGACCAAGCAGTTTGAGTTCTAGACCCTGCAGCTTGAAAATTACACTGGGCACATGTGTATGTGTGCCCGAAATCCCTAGAGAAGAATGGAGAAGGGATAGCGGTATGACCATCCCCACCCCAGGTGTGATGTCCCACTTTCTCTCTCTCTGTGCCTGTTTCTGAATTTCTCTGGCAAGTACACATGGACTCTATGACAAAATAATGCCTTCCTTATTCACTACTCATCTTTCTGTAGTAAATATCCTACTTAGGATCTAGAGGCAGTGCTCATTGTTGTGCCCATGTAGTGCCTGGCATGTAGCACATGCTCAAACAATACCTGTTGAATGACTGAATGAAGAAACATTACCTTTTCTTGAAAGCCTGCCTCACTTTTTATGCAGAGTTGATATTTCCTCTCTTGGATTCCTAGGATATATACTTTCCCCTATCTGTTTTACTCCCCACACTGTATTGTAACTTACTTGTAGTAGTTTCTCCCTCACCCAGTGGTAGGTACCTTGAGAAGTAGATGTTGTGTCCTGTCTTGTTCCCAGCTGAGTTTCCAGTCTGTGTAAAAGGGTAGGGTAAGGAGCATAGTAACTGTTGCCCAGGTGAATGCATGGAATTCTTTATCAAGTGAAAGAGAGGCTGCGGCTGGTCTAGATTGTTGGTTGTCAGTTTTTGTGAACCAATTTAGATTAAGACCATAGAGCATATGCAGAAAGCCATGAGGCATTAAATTCTCAGAAAAAGATCTTCTCCTTGCCTGGTAAATGAAGTGGAGGGAAGAGGTGTGGAAGGCAGAGTGAATGGTGAAGCGTGTGAGCTGGTGGTTATTACTGTGTCATAATAACCTCTGTTTGTGTGGACTTCCTCAATTTTAAAGTGGTCATACTAAGTTTAATTCTCTTCTTAACCTTAGAGGCATAAAGCTACTTTTGGTGTCTTTGGAAACTTCCTTGGGAGTTACCAGATCAGATGATCTTAATAATGCCCTAGGATTTCTTTCAGTTCTAAGATTTCATGACTCAAGACCTTGCCTTTCACATGAACTATTTCTTGATTACTTTAGTTCTCAATGATCTCTATCTTAATCTAAGTCACACAAGACATATTTATGTAAACGACATGTTATCACTTACTCATTGAACAAACATTGTACTAGGAATTTTCCAGGTGCTGGAGTGAAAAAGATGTCTAAAATGTATATTTAACAATGTTTATTAAACATATATTTTATGCTCTGCCCTGGGGATAAAGTATGACTAAGATAGGCAAGTTGCTTACATTCTATAGGTTGTTGCTTTTCATGGATTTTGGTCTCTCCCCCACAATTAGACTGTAAGCTGTGCTTTTTAATACTTCATTTCTCTAAACATGTAATATGCTGAGTAATAGTCTCAAGAATTACTTGATTGAGGGAACCAGCAGTTAGCGTAATGGCTATGTCGCTGGACTCCCACGTGGTCAACCGAGGTTCAAGTCCCGGATCTGGTGGCTTAAACTCACGCCGGGTGCGTGTGTGTGCGTGCCCAAAATCCCGAGAGGAGAATGGAGGAGAAGGGATTGCGGCGTGGCCATCCCCCCGGGGGGTGATTTCTCGCTTTCTGTCTCTCTGTCTGTCTGGCGAGCGCACACGCCCTATAGCAAAAACCTCTCCAAAAAAGAAAAAGAAAAAAAAAAGAATTACTTGATTGACATCTTGAATTTTTAACTTTTTTTATTGCCAAGAGAAATTCAACTTGCCAAGAAAACATGGTACGTATTTGGAGGAATCAGTACTTTAAAATTTATGATTTAGGGGCCAGCAGGTGATGTAGTGGTTAAGACGCTGGACTAGCACGTGGCTAACCACGGTTCAAGTCCTGGAACTGGTAGCTTGCTTTCTTACTTTCCCTCTCTCTCTGGTGAGTGCATGTGCCCTCTAGCAAATTAAAAACAGTAATAAGGGACCAGCATATGGCATAATGGTGACGTTGTTGGACTCCCACATAGTTGACCATGGTTTGAATTGTGTACCTAACACTTAATGCTCACGTTGGACGCATGTGTGTGCATGCCCCAAATCCTGAGAGGAGAATGGAGGAGAAGGGATTGCAGCATGGCCATCCCCCCTGGCCATCCCCCCTCGCTTTCTGTCTGTTTCTCTGTCTCTCCTGTGAGCACATGTGCCCTATAGTAAAAGTTCTTAAAAAAATAATAATAGGGACCAGAGGGTGGCATAATGGTTATGTCACTGGACTCCCGCATGGCTGACAGTGGTTCGCGTCCCAGACCTAGCAGCTTGAAACTCACACCAGGCACATGTGCATGCCCAAAATCTTGAGAAGAGAATGGAGGAGAAGGGGTTGGGGAGTGGTCATCCCCCTGGGGGGTTATTTCTTCTTTCTGTCTCTCTGGCAACTGCACAGACCCTATACCAAAAACAAGAAAAAAAAAATTTTAACTATGATTTATACAGCATGTTCAAGTCTTAGATCCAAGTGGCTACTCAGTTTGCATGGTAAGAGTAATTTGTACCTGTGACTGATTACTTCATTTGGAAGGAAAAATTGGAAGTATCTTTTAGAGTTATTCAGAACTTCTCATACTCCATAGCTCCTTAAACAGATTTCACTTCTGACTAATGAACTTATGTATTCAAATTTTGGACTCAAAGATACTGGCGTGTGATTTCCATACTGTGTGCTTAATCAGAACTTGAAAGAGTTTTTTTTTTTTCTTTCCCTTGAAAAACCAGGATTCTGCCTTTCTTAGCAGATTTGAGCAGGAGTGGGGTCGAGTTGATTTTTTTTTTGTTTGTTTCAATTGGCTTCCTCATATTCTGCTTTCTGAATCTCTTAAATAAGGACTTTCAAGCTCTCATACAATTCTTGAAGTTTCATTATACCTGAGAGGAGACAGATTATGATTTTCAGATTATAAATTCATTAAAATGTATAATTCTTTAAAAGGCTTTTCAGGAAGGATAATAGGGAGTATTAGAACATCTTGGGACCAGCAGATGGCGTAATGGTTACATTGCTAGACTCCCATGTAGTTGACCGTGGTTCAAGTCCCAGATCTGGTGGCCTCATACTCATGCCTCGTGCATGTGCATGCGTGCCCAAGATCTCAAACGGAGAATGGAAGAGAAGGGATTGCAGCATAGTCATTCCCCCCAGAGGTGATTTCTCCTTTTCTGTCTCTCTGGCAAGTGCACATGCCCTATAGCAAAAATCGCTCTTAAAAAAACAAAAAATAGAGCATCTTTGAGGCCAGTAGGTGGCATGGTAGTTAAGGTGCTGGACTCCCGCATGGCCAACCTTGTTTCAAGTATTGGACCTTGTGGCTTGATTTCTCCCTTTCCCTTTCCCTCTCCTTCTGCCCAAATTGAAAAATAATAACAACAAATAAAATTAAATAAATAATTCTAAAAACAAAACAAAACAGAACATCTTTAAAACAACTGTCTTCTTTGAATGTTGGCGTGTGATTTAAATGTATTGTTTCTTGCCCTACTTCCTTCATAATGTTAGCTCTTTGCTCTGGAAGAATTGTTTTTAAACTTCAGTGTTCATAAGGATCACCTGAGGAATTGGTTCGAGTTGATTTTCATCTATGCTCCCCAGTGGTTTTGCTGGGTAGCTCTCTCCTGGGGATGTGCCGACCAGAAGGTTTGGATGCCATGAGCAGCAGACTGAAGATTGATTGGAAGCTTTATAACTCTTTTCTAGGCCCCACAAGGGATAAGAATGCTGGTCTCAGATTGCAGCTTCATACCCTGTGTTCTTCCATGGCCTCAGTACCTTTGCTCTGTTTATTCCTTTTAATATGGGAATATATCTTTCCTTTCCTTAAGGCTGAGCTGAAAATGTGAGCGTCCTGAAAAGCTTTCTCTAGTCTAGCTCACCCTTAGCAAGTCTTTCTTTCTTTCTTTTTTTTTTTTTTTGTTAAGAATGATTTTAACTAGTTTCTTTCTCTTTTTCTTTTCTTTTCTTTTCTTTTCTTTTCTTTTCTTTTCTTTTCTTTCTCCTTTCCTTTCCTTTCCTTTCCTTTCCTTTCCTTTCCTTTCCTTTCCCTTCCCTTCCCTTCCCTTCCCTTCCCTTCCCTTCTCTTTTCTTTTCTTTTTTTCTTTCTTTTCTTTTTTCTTTCTTTCTTCTTATTTGACCAGAGAGGGACAGAGTGAGAGATAGGGAAGTAAGAAAGCAAGCCACCAGGTCTGGGACCTGAACAGCGGTCAGCCATGTGGGAGTCCAGCATCCCCAACCACCATGTCACCTGCCAGCCCCTTAGTGTGTCTTTCTTTGAACTCCTCTGTATACATGATAGTTAAAAAAAATGTTGCTGAATTTCCCTCTTTGGGTCTTGCTTGTATTGCATGTGTGATTCTTGATTTATGGTCTGTCTTGCTCATTGGACCATTCTCATATATTGCCCTCCTTACTAGATAAGTCTTTGAGGGCTCCCATGTACAGCTTCACAGGTTGTACACTGCATAGTATTATGATAGCCCCCTCTCTTTTAATGTAAAAAAATAGTACATTTCCCTTAATACGTTTTTAAGTATCTTGAATGTAGGAATAATCTTAGATTTTGTGTTCTTTATAGCATCCAGTAACTATTTATATTCAGCTTATTGTTGCTAATATTTTAATCAATTTCATATAGTAGAAAAATGTGGTATTATTTTACTTTTAATTTAGAAGAGTAGAACCATTTTAGCAAACGTTCTTAATTCTTTTTTTTTTTTTTTTTTTTTTGGAGAGGTTTTGCCTTAAGGCAAATGCCCTCGCCAGAAAGACAGAGAGATGGAGAGACAGAAAGCAAGAAATCACCCCTCAGGGGGTTGACCATGCCACAATCCCTTCTCCATTCTCTTCTCGGGATCTTGGGCATGAACGCACTCGTGCTCGGCGTCAGTTTAAGCCACCGGGTCTGAGACTCAAACTGCGGTCGGCTACATGGGAGTTCAGCGACATAGCCATTATGCTAACTGCTGGTCTCAGTGAATGTCCTTCATTTCTCCTTCCTTTGGGGATTCCAAGCACTCATGTACACACGCTTGTTTTTCTTTTTCTTTTCTTTCTTTTGAGAGATTTTTGCTATACAGTTCATGTACTCGCTGGAGTCAGAGAGAGAAGGTGAGAAATCACTCCCCCAGGGGGATGGCCATGCCACAGTCCCTTCTCCTTCATTCTCCTCTCAAGATTTTGGGCATGCATGCACTTGTGCCTGGCAAGGATTTCAAGCTGCCAGGTTCAGAACTTGAATAGCCGTCGGCCATGTGGGAGCCCAGTGCATTAACCACTACACCACCTGCTGGCTCTGCCTGGTGTGTTTTTCAAGCAACTAGGGCTGGTATTTGAACTGTAGTTGGCTGTGTGGCATCAGGATCCCTTAATCACTAGGCCAATGGGGCCCGCTCTCCATTTGTTCTTTTTCACTGAGTATAGTTCAGTTTTGAATATAACTCACCCCCATTAAAACAAACAAACAAACAAACAAACAAACAGCTTTGAGATATGATTGACACACCATAGAATTAAAAGTCTACAATTTATTAGTATTTGGTATATCCAGAGTTGTGTAACCATTATCACCATCTAATTTTAGAACATTTTTATCACCTTAAGAAGAAACCCTGTACACTTTTGCAGTCACCCTCCATTTTTCTTATTTGCCCAGCCCAGCACTAATCTACTTTCTGCATCTCTAGATTTGCCTGTGCTGGACATTTCGGGTAAAGTTTCTGTTATCTCTCTATCTTGTTAACATGTTCTACGCAGACCATAGAGCTATCGTGTCAGGGTTTAAATCTCGACTCTCACTTAGAAATGTCTGGCCCAGCACTTGTGATTTATTTTGTGTCTGCCTTTGTTTCCTACTTTGGAAAGTGGGAGATCTGGGTTGTAAGATTGAAACGAGCTAACATGTGGAAAGCACTTACAGCTGTTTCTGGTTCCAATCAGTATTCTATAAATTTTAGCTGTTGTTGCTGGGATCTGTCCTATTTCTAATAGATTCATGTAATAGTCTTCCATATGGGTATTTATTGTTTTCGCATTGATACTAGTTAACATTACAAGTTTATAAAAGTTATTCTGATCACTTTCAGTATTGTGTCCTAAATCCTGTGTTTAGAATTTAGTCATTATAAACTATTTTCTGTCACACAGATTTAGTTGGTGAGAAGAATTGCAGTGTTCGGCAGTGTAATTATGTACCTTCATTTGGCACCTTGATATATTTATTTGAATGAGATGATGTACCCATCTGATTTAGTTAAATCAAAGTAAACTTAAGGTATTTGTTTCTGAAAACTAAGTTTTGTTAAAGTGAGTTTGTTTCCTCAAAAGTTGCTTTGGAAACTTTAAAAAAGAATAAACATTTATTTCTCAAAATCTTCCAAGCTCAAGGAGGAAATATGTTCCTGTAAGAAACAGAGATTACCTATCACCACCACCTCCATAGATGGGAGAACTGCTGAGTCTTGATATAAGTGATCTGCAGGATGCATGAAGCTTGAGAAATAACTAGAATATAGGTATTCATTGTCAGAGTAGTTTTCAGCATAAATATGAATCAAATCCAGATTAGAACATGTGAGAGAGATTGTGAAATACCAGACAAGAAACTGGCGACACTGGATGAAGAACCAGAAGATCCGGGATCAGGGCTTGCTACCAGTCAGCTGAGTGCCCCAGACCAAGCCTCTCAAGTTTTCTGGGCCACGTTTCTCCATCTCTAAAATGAGGCAAGAATAGATGATCTTTTTAGGGCTTATTCAGAGAGAAAGTTCTCTGGTTTATTTCTCATAATAGCAAATGAGATACTACCAAGCACTGATCATTCTTTGTGTGTTTATGAGGGGAAAATGTGGAGGAGAAATCTCAATTTTGTTTTGGCTGCTCCTTCTCATTGTCATTACTGCCGTGGCACTTCTTGTTTCACAGTGATGTGGTTGTCTTATGATTTGTATTTTTACATTTCTGCAATCATGTGTGTTTGGCTCTTTTTAGGCAGCCCTGACTTGCAAATAACCTTCAAAATTGTATTGCTGTTAGGATTTTGGGCTCAGCCGAGGTGGTGCAGTCCATTGAGTGGTGAACTGCAGTGCTGGAAACAACCAATGGACTGCAGTTGAGGATTCCTGGGTGGGCCTGAAAACACACCCGGTACATGTGCGGTTCCCAAGGTACTGAGGAGCTGTGAAGGCTGGGACAAACTGGCTCCCAGTTTGAGGAGACTTTGTCAAGGGTTGCATGCATGTCCTTCCTTGCTCACTTAAAAAAAACATTCATATGGCCGACTCAAGTCCCAGACCTTACCACAGTCCCAGGAGAATAAAGAAGAAGGGATTGTAGCTTGGCCATCCTCCCTGGGGGGTGATTTTTCACTTCCCCTCTCTCTGTCTTTCTCCAGGGAGTGCATGTGCCATGGCAAAAAACATTAACAAACAAACAAACTAAACAAAGCAAGATTTTAATTACAGTGCTTTGGCCAGATCGAAACTGACTCCTCTTTGCTGGTGGAAATGGAAGGTGGCCTGTTCTGAGGCCTTTGTATGAGTAGGTGTATTTCCTTAAAATTGCCTGTGAGGGCCCAGCAAATGGTATAATGGTTATGTTGCTGGACTCCCATGTAGTCGTCCACGGTTTGAGTCCTGAATGAGTCCTGGATCCAGTGGCTTAAAATTCATGCAGGGTGCCCAAAATCCTGAGAGGAGAATGAAGGAGAAGGGATTATGGTGTGGCCATCCCCCCTGGGGGGTGATTTTTTGCTTTTTTTCTCTCTGTCTCTGGCAAGCTCAAGTGGCCCATGAAGTAAATGTCTGTTTTTAAGTGATTTTTGTGACTAATTTCGATTTTAAATTTAGAATTATGCTTTTATTGGGAAAATTGTGTGGCTGGTACACAATACATTTCACTTAAGATTTACCTTAAAGAACTGTTTTGCTTTTAACAACTCAGTTTTCTGTTTCATATTCTCTGCCAGTGGTTCCCAGTTGTGGGCCTTGAAAGCTAGAGAGGAGCTTGAAGTTGTGAGGGGCCCAGCCACCCAAACAAAGCTATAACTGCAGAGTAAATAAATTGTAGGCCTTGGGCATCAGCATACTACTGTTTTTCAAATGTATATAGGGGTTTGAGATTAATACAAAGATTTGCTTAGAAGTATTTACTAATTTCATCAAATCTTTTGTCATTTAATGATATAATGATACAATTACTATTATAAATTTTCAAGAACACTTTGAAACCTCTAAAACCTTGTAAAGAAATTAGTGAAAGGGTTGAGGGGGCCACCTGATGTTGAGTATTTGTTTAGAAGTATTAAATAGTTTCTGTTGTAAGTAGATCTAAGAGAATTTAAGCAGTCTTTATTTTTTCAGTAACAAAAGCACTATATGGTGGTTACATTACTGAACTTCCACATGGTTAACTGCAGCTTGAGTCCAAGATTGAGTGAATTGAAACTCACGCTGGGCGCCATGTTGTGCGTTTGTGTGTGCCTAAAATCCTGAGAAGGGAGTGCGTCATGGTCCCTCCCTCCCCGGGGGCGGTGATTTCTCTCTATCTCTGTCTCTGGCAAGTGCCCGTGCCCTTTGACCAAAACAATAAAACAAAAACAAAACCTCTTAAAAATACCACCAAAACCAGAAAACAACTGTTTTCTTAACAGAGTCAGGGCATTGAGTCGCAAAACAAGACAGATATTCAGAGAAGCCCTGAAGGCTTGGTTGATCTTACCTCCCACAGAAGCTAAGTCTAAAGAGAGGACATTAATTTTATTTCATTTCTGACAAAAATAATTTTGTTGACTGAAATGGCATCATGCTCAAAAGAAGATATAAGCTATTATAAATTGAACTCATTATTGCCAAAAGTTCACCAAACACTAAATGTGTTATCTTCTAAGTGAATTAAAGAAATGAGATTAGTTGGTATTTTTGAAAAAAGAAATACTGAAGTGTGATGCCAGATTATGCAACTAACGTGAATGTATGGCCGTGAATGGGAACTGTTCTGTGATTGATTTATGTTCCCAGTGTCTAGGTAAACTTCTAGCAGGTTCATGTGTTCATGCCAGGTATGTTGCTAGTTACTTTTGGAGGGTAAAGAAAGGGGTGTCATTATACCGGAGGTGGTTCTTGTAGTCAAGAAAGTGTGGCCTTTTGATGGGGAACCGAGTTTTATGAAATCCCCCTAGAGCCAGTCTTCAAAACCAGTGTTCTAATTGGCTAAAAGCCTTCAAAGTTCTTTTTGCCATATTGTTCTTTCCAAGGAAAGTAAATGCTGTCACACTCACATTTATGCATCTCTCTGTAAGGTGTTTAGAAATGGTACATATGAGTGTTGTATGTTTGTGATGATAACTGCCTGAGTAAAGGTTAAAATGTCATGGAAAAATGGGAAAACTTAAACAGGAGAAAATAAAGATAGTTTATTTTTTTTTTTAGCAATTTAGAATGTTCCATTTAAAAGCAGTTAAACTGGCTGGTGCTGGGGGAGGGAGGAGGGGCACTTGGGGTGGTTTAAAGGCCATAGTTATTATGGTGAGTGCCTGACATTTTGTTTTGAAGTGTGTCTGCCTTGTGTATGTTAGAACCAGAAAAATTTCTTGGAAAACTGCCTTTTTTCCTGTGTACCATGATAAAATAGTTTGTTACTCTAAATCTAGAATTAAGACTTAATTTTTATTAGTTGTCAGGTCTGTCAGTCTTTCCGACATTTCGCTTCTCTGCATTCATTCAAGATTTAGGTAGAAGAAAGCCAATCAATAAGTTTTGATCATTCAGAAAAGGAAAATTAGAATAATTTAAATTTGACTACGTATGATCAGATTCTGCTACATTAAACTACAAGTTAGTTTAAACTAGAAAATAGGTATTGTACTAAATCATACTACTCTATAAGTTGTTAGCTGATGACAGGTTATGGTTCAAGGTGGTAATGAATGAGGTTTCTTAACTTTTTGAGGCTGTTAAGGCAAATCGAATTAAGCCTTAAGCAGCTCACTCTTGACAGTTCAGCAATATCAGCATAATGTGCGTGGAAAAATGGTGAACTCTAACATATCCCTATGCACGATGTAGAAAAATCCACAAAACTCAATGTTTGGAAGAGGTTACATTACAAAGGAGGCCTTCAAAAACTTAAATCTAAAAGTGAAGCCTGTTGGCCTACATATTCATGTGCCTATCTATACATGTTATTTTTGTAAAAGTAGGACCATATTCTCTCTATTGGTATGAATGTTTTTATATTCTACTTAAACAGTTGCTGTATTGTCATTTTTTTTTATGGCTATACAGTCTTCTAAGACTGATTCATAGCTCTCTCTGTGCATAGGTGAATATATCTGTAGGATAAATTCCTAGAGGTATAATTCTGAGTAAATAGATTTGGTGGATGCATCCAAATTGCTTTACAAGTAGCAGTTTATATTTATAGAAGGGTATCTGAGAATACTTTTTTCCTACAATCTGACTGTCACTGAATGTTCTCAGTCTTGTTAATTTTGCTAATTAAAGTACTATCTGAGTTTTCTTTTAAAACAATGTTTTTAAAAACCAAAATAGAGACCAGCAGATGGAGTAATGGTTGTATCACTGGACTCACACATAGTTGACCACGGTTCAAGTTGGTAGCCTAAAACTCACACCGGGCACGTGTGTGCGTGTGTCCAAGATCCTGAGAGAACGGAGGACAAAGGATTGTGGCGTGGTCATTTTTCCTGGGGTGGTGGTGGCGTTATATCGTTTTCTGTCTTTGTCTCTCTAGTGAGTGCACACGCCCTGCAGCAACAATCTCTCAAAATAAAAAACCACATAGATAACCCAACTTTAGGAGTTGGAGCATCATCTGTTCTAGTCTATTATTATTGAGTAATCTGATTTTTTTTTTTTTTTTTGAGAGGTTTTTGCCGTAGTGCGCGTACGCTTGCCAGAAAGACAGAGAGAGAGAGAGACAGAAAGTGAGAAATCCCCCCCGGGGGGGATGGCCATGCCACAATCCCATCTCCTCTTGGGATCTTGGACACGCACGCACACACGACCAGTGTGAATTTAAGCCACTGGGTTCAGGACTTGAACCACAGTCGACTACTTGGGGGTCCAGCAACAGAGCCTTTACGCCAACTGCTGGTTGATCCCGGGTAATCTGATTTTTTAAAAAAAATTACAAACTAAGTTAGATACTGAGGCATGAAACAGGAAACATCACTTTGACTGTAGTCAAAGAACTCTTTGTCATTTGCAGTGTTCCTGGTTAATATCCCTAGTGTGAATAATAACGTTTTTATTTTTCATGTTTGGTAAGTTGAGAAATCTTGTCAGAAATATATTTATTTCTTTTGAGAGATATTTTTTGCTATAGGGGGAATATGTGCTCACTAGAGGACATGAGAGAAACAGACAGAAAGTGAGAAATCACCCCCCAGAAGGGTTGGCCATGCCACAATCCCTTCTCCTCCATTCTCCTCTTGGGATTTTGGGCATACATGCACACACACGCCTGGAGTGAGTTTTAAGCCTCCAGGTCCAGGACTCAAACCGTGGTTGCCTACATGGGAGTCCAGTGATGTAATTATTATACCATCTGCTGGTTCCCTAGAAATATTTTGTTACCACGTGTTCAAGACCAACCCTTTTAGTACAACTTGTCACGCTGGGTACAGAGTAAGCTACCTTTGATTTGTTGACTCATGCGGCCAGTTTCAAGATGATTTTGTTTTATACCAGTGATTCTCAACTGGGGGTGTTTTTGTTCTCAAAGGGACATTTGACAATGTCTGGAGACCTTTGACTGCACGGGTTGCTACTGGCATCTAGTGTAGACAGGCCAGGGATGTTTCTATTGTAAATAGCCTGCAGCTTCCTGAAGAGCTGCCCACAATAAAGAATTACCTGGTCCCACATGCCAGTCATACTGAGGTTAGAGACTCTCTATACAAAGGATTAGGGTATTCTGTTTTGCAACTGATTCTTTAAAACTGATTCTACACTGTTTCTTGTGGCTACATACCCTGCTAACCTTTAGTATATCAGGGTTCCTTACCTAGAGTGGCTACCCTTGGTTGCACTTGGAAACTTTATGTTGCTATTTTTAACTTTTTCATGTTTTGCTTGGAGGTAGAGACAGGCAGGCAGAGTTAGGTGGAGCTGGGCAAAGTGAAGCCTGGTATCTTCTTTGAGGCTATGTAAGTTGTGTACAGACTCAACTTCTGGATTCAGTTAAGGTTTCTGGGAATTTTTAGCTTGGAAGAATTGGCTGTTATTTTTCTAGTAAGTACCTTTCATTCAAATGCCAAAGTAAAACAAACACATAACTCTCTGGTCCCCAAACCAAAAACAAAACAGAAAAACTCCACAAACAAAAACAGAACACTTGGTGATCAAAGAGAGCCTAAAGTAACTCTTGATATTCACATTTCAAGTTTGTACTTGACCTGGGCCAGAATAAGAGAAACCTAACTGGTATGACTGTCCTGAGTACATTTCCAGTGAAGAGACTGGGAGAGTCCAAAAGAATGTTTTGAGTCATCAGATCCTTTTAAAATGCCAAATTCTTTCCAGGTTAATTTAAACCCGCTATGACCCTTTAAAAATCCTTACAAGAGGCTTCAGAGCCACAATAACGTGGAACACTGCTTGTTTAGTGGAAGTCTCTCTAAAGGGCACCTTTCTACTTGGCCACATTTCTTACATTATTAACAAACGTCATAAGAGAAACAGAATTTCTGGGTCCTTAACTGGAAAGAACAGTTAAGGCAGAGATTCTCATGAAGTGAGGTTTCTTTTGAATGAGAATGAAGTTCTTCCATTGAAAAAATAAGTTATATTATTATTATTATTCCACAACAGTATAGGTTTAGGCTAAGAATATGCAGTATAAATGGTGTAAAAATTCTGCATGCTATTTACTTAGGATTTACCTATATAATTCTTGTTCAGAGGTAGTAATCTGCTAGTCTGAAGAACAGGGAATCATTGGGATACTGATTTTGTGTTGCTTTTCTGGACGAATAACTTGCCCTGATTCTTCCTAAGGCAAAAACTGATTTTTAGAGGGCTTGAGTACAACTGTGGCTTTAAGGGCACCTATATTTAAAATAGATTTGTTAGAGAAACGTGTAGGTTTGGTATAGCTTACCTCTTCATGTTCTGCTGGTCTCATAGATATCACAGGGACACAAATGTAACTGCATATAATTCCGAGAAGACAGATGTTAATGCATCATGCAGTCAAATTATGAGCTCTAAGAGAGGTGTGCACAAGAGGCCCCTGCAGCTCAAAGTAACAGAGAGATCACACCAAACTAAGAGAATCAGCCAGCAAAGTCTTTGTGGAAGAAGTGACATTTGAGAGGGGCCTCTGAAGATGGGTAGAGAGACAGGCAGGAGGGGCAGGGGCCATTTGAGGTGACCAGACCAGAGTAGGGAAGGCTTACATGGGTTTTTTTAGCTGAACCACAGGCAACTGTTTGACTAGGGCATAGAGTTTATATGGGATGGTGGGGAAGGAGGCAGGAAAGCTGGAATAGGATCGCAAAGGAAGTGGGAGGGGAGAAAGATGGTAGAGTAACTGCATCTCATGTGTTCTGCAACTTTATTATTTGGTTGATAAATACTTTGTGGTGGGATTTGGGGGTGTGTAGAATTAATACACACCTGGGGCCAGGAGGTGGTGTGGAGGTGGTTAAGGCACTGGACTTTCATATGGCTGACTGCGGTTCAAGTTCCAGATGTAGTGGCTTGGTTTCTTACTTTCCCTCTTTTTCTCCCTCTACTCAAGTTTTTTTTTTTTTTTTTTTTTTTTTTTTTAATAAAATTAAATAAATAATTCTTAGAGAATTAATATACACACCTCAAAATAAGTATACTGACATAGATTTGTGTGTGTGTGTGTGTGTATGTAATTTTCACAGGATAGATAATTTCTTTTGGGATTATTAGAGAGCCTATCATTTGTGCAAATGAAAAAATTGCTTCTTGATAGAAGTGTGTAAAGAATCTGTGTGGAACCAGCAGGTGGCATGGTGGCTAAGGGACTGGATCTCACATGGCCAACTCCACAGTTTGAGTCCTGAACCTGATAGCTTGAAAAATATGCCAGGTGCATGTGTACCTTTGCTCAAAATCCAGAGAGGAGAATGGAGAAGAAGAATTGTGTATGGCCATCCCCTGGGGGGTTATTTGTCAAGTTTCTTCTCTCTTTCTCTCTCTCTCTCTCTGTCTCTGTCTCCAGCGAGCACATATGCTCTATGGCAAAAATCTGGAGAAAAACAAAAAACTCTATGTGTGGATATGAGAAAGAGAGAGAGAGTGGAATTCACATTTCATAGTTCATTTGTTGCCAGTGTGCTTTTATTTGACTAGTACAGCAGTACCAGCTGTTCTATGAATCAGAGAGATACCAGGCCAGAATTGTACAAAGGAGATTGATGCTTCATTTGGATAGAACGTTTACTTTTGTAAAAATAGGCAGGTGAAAAAGCTATTTATGACCTTGACTGTTGAGTTTGGATATAATAATTGCTTCAAGGGTGTTTTTATTTTTTTATTTTTCTCCTAAAGCACTGAAAAGCTATTTTTTCTTTTTTTTTTTTTAAGAGAGATTTTAGCTATAGGGTGCATGTGCTCGCCGGAGAGACAGAAAGCAAGAAATCGCCACCTTCCTCCTTCACCTCCTGGGGGGGTAGATGGCCATGTCACAATCCCTTCTCCACATTTCTCCTCTTGGGATCTTGGGCATGCACACACATGTGCGTGGTGTGAGTTTTAAGCTGCCAGGTCTAGGACTTGAACTGAGGTAAACTATGTAGGAGTTTAGCAACGCAACCATTATGCTGTCTGCTGGTCCCCGAAAAGCTTGTTTTTTTGTTTTTTTTTTTTAATAATTAAAAAAAAAATAAAGTACTTGGGGACCAGCGGTTGGCATAATGGCTATGTCGCTGGTTTCCCACATAGTCGACCGCAGCTCGAGTTCCGGACCCGGTGGCTTAAACTCACGCCGGGCGCGTGTGCGTGCGTGCCCAAAATCCCGAGAGGAGAATGGAGGAGAAGGAATTGCGGCATGGCCAACCCCCCTGGGAGGTGATTTCTCATTTTCTGTCTCTCTGTCTCTCTCTGTCTGTCTGGCGAGCGCATGCGCCCTATAGGAAAAACCTCTCTCTCTCAAAAAAAAAAAAAAGAACTGCTTTATTTAACTTTTAATTAATTAATTAATTTAATTTGACTGGGGGTGTGTGGGGGGGGGGGGTGAGAAAGCAAGCCGCTAGGTCCAGGACTCGAACCTGGACTTGAGTCTCAGACTTGGCAGCTTGAAACTTATACCAGGCTCGTGTGCATGCATGCCTAAAATCCCAAGAGGAGAATGGAGAAGAGATTGCAGCATGGCTATCCGTCTGGGGGAGGGGTGTGATTTCTTGCCTTTTCTCTCTCTGTATCTTTCTGTCTCTGGCAAGATCATGTGCCTTACAGCAAAAATCTCTCAGCAGTTAGCGTAATGGCTATGTCGCTGGACTCCCAAGTAGTCGACCGCGGTTCGCGTCCCGGACCCGGTGGCTTAAACTCACGCTGGGCGCGTGTGCATGTGTGCCCAAGATCCCGAGAGGAGAATGGAGGGGAAGGGATTGCGGCATGACCATCTCCCCTGGGGGGTGATTTCTCGCTTTCTGTCTCTATGTCTCTCTCTGTCTGTCTGGCGAGTGCATGCGCCCTATAGTGAAAATCTCTCCAAAAAAAAAAAAAAAAACTCTCAAAAATAAAAGTTATTGCCTTATGTGTTTTCCTTGTGGATTGTTGATGCATCAGACCATTAAAATTTAGCTTTGTGGTGCAGTGTTTTTAAACCTCTATATTAAGGGGCTTTAAAAAGTCTGTGGAAAAATGGGATTAAAATATGAACTTATTTGATGCAAAAAACCTACAAAATCCATGCATTGTTTTTTCGTAACATGCATTCTCTATGAACTTTTTCAAGACCCCTCTCAGTTTTTACTAGCCTGAGAAAACTGAAGGGCTTTGAAAGCATACTTGGCATAGATTTAAAATTTACTGTTGTGTATGGCCTTTGCAATCTTTTAAGTACTAGGTTCTGAATATTTGTCTTTGGTTTAAGTTGAAACATTGTTTCAGTAGTTCTGAAATTTAACTATACCAGCATCATTCTTGTCACTGCCTTATTTTTAAGAAGTTGTCTTTAAAAAAAAAGAGGTGGGATTTCACTGTCAAGATCGTACTACCTCAGCCTCCTGAGTAACTGGGACCACAGGTGACTGATTGTGCCTGGTTCTTTTTTGTTTGTTTTAGAGAGATTTTTGCTATAGGGCATGTGTGCTCACTGGAGAGAGACAGAGACAGGGAGAAATCATCCCCCGGGGGGGATGGCTACGCTTTCTGTTGATGGCAACTCGAGTTTTAAGCCGCCTGGTCTGAATTCTAGTTGTGGTCGACTATATGGGAGTCCAACGATGGTAAACATTACGCCCTCTCCTGGTCCCAGTGCCTGGCTCTTTTTTAAAGACAGGGTCTTGCTGAGTTGTTCAGGCCACCCTCGTGCTGTGATCCTCCCATGGCAGCCTCCCTGAGTGGCTGGGACTATAGGTGTACCTCACCAAGCTTGGCCTTTAAATGGGATGGAACCTGGGCCTCCCATGTGGTCCCTGCCTACCTAGCACAGTGTCTTATCACCACGTGCCACTGCAGCTGGGCCAAGAAGCCACTCTTTGCTTTTGGGTATTTGTGAGTGAGTGGCTCAGTGCATGTTTAAGACATGAAGCAGTATATTAATAGTGTTAACGCAGGCAAGTTATTTCTGAGAAAGGGAACGATTAGAAGTATTTGCTGCTCTTCTTTATACTTGATTTAAACCTCTGTGTGTATGTGCGTGTGCATGTGCGTGTGCGTATGTGTGTGTGTATGTGTGTGTGTGTGAGAGAGAGAGAGAGAGAGAGAGAGACACCTCTCTTCCTCTAGGGAGAGAGGAAGGGAGAGATGCCTTACTCACTGATACTTGCAGCTTCTCTTAGCCTCTTCAGTCTAGAATTTTCTCCATTACAAGCTGAGTTTTTAGCTGCACTTCTTCCTGTCCCTTTCACAGGCACTTCAAATTTAGCATGTCCTAGATCTCTTTAGGTTCTCTCGTTTTGGGTTTCCCCATTTTAGAGAGTGGCCCCATCATCTCTCCTCTGTGGCCTGAACTTGATCTGTATGGACCCTGAATCTTTCTACTTCTCGTCGCTTAATAGCTTGAGTCCTTCGTGTACTCTCCTCCTGCCACTACTGCCCTGTCGTCTCTTCTGTGTGAGAGTCCCAGTAGACCTTTGCCTCCAGCCTGAGTTCTTGTGGAGCCCCCTTTCACAGAGCTGCTTGCATGAGCTGGTGGACTGCCCCACTGGCTTCTCTGGCTTCCACAATAGCACATAGAAACCCTCTGATCCGACCCCTGCCTATCTCTCTCGTGGCTCCCTTCCACCCACCGACAAGTTCAGGAGGCTTTAGCCTCAAGGAGCTGCCCGTGCTGAACGGAAGTTCCGGCTCTGCGTGCGCTGTCTCTTAGACTGGGAACTCTTCCTCAGCTTGTGCTTCTGGCAGCTTCTTTTGCTCTTTCAACAGCTGGTTCAGATATCTCCTCCTCTCCAGACAGATTTAAGTGTTCCTCCTCCTCATTCTTCCTGAGCCTTCATCTTCCGTAGTATTTACCCACTGGTGATGTAGTTAGGTAAATGTCTTCTCCACAGGTCTCTGAGCTCACCTTGTTTAAAATGGTGACAGCTCACCCCATTTTTCTTTCCTTGCCCTTTTTATTTTCCTGTTGTTTTTATCTGCTTTCAGCATACTGTATAATCTTCTCATTTATGATGTTAATTATCTGAGCCACCCTGTAGAACATAAACTCCACCAGGTAGAGAGCTTAATCTCTTGTTCACTGCTATGTTCATGGTGCCTACAACAGTGTCTGATACGTAGAAACTTCTCAGTAAGATTTGTTGAAGGAGTGTTTACTTCTTTGTCCAGGGTCCACCTCACAGTAGGCATTGAGTAAATTCAACTGGTGATGAGCACTTTATTTTGTTAGACTTTCCAGGAGGTATCTATTCTGCTAGACTTTCCAGGGGGTGTCCACCTATGTCCCTGTTGGGAACGTAGAAGTAAATGTAATTAAATGCTTTTTCAGGATCTTTGTGTATTCAAATAAAAGTCTCCTTTGATGAAAGTCTGTTTCTTAGTATCAGATGTCTAGTCAGCCAGATGTGTTATATGCTGCCTTCCTTTCTCTGTATAAGCCCAAACTCAATAACTAAATAAGAAAACACATCACCAAAGCTCATACGTTCAGCATACTACGTGAAGTTCCATATCACACATGCCCCATGGCAGCAGTTTTCAAACATTTTTGCTCATATAAAAAAGAATTTTGTACAACAACGTAATTTTTTGTATCGGTCCTGAAAATTTTTCTACTTTATAAAATTTTGCTCCAGTGTGTGCTTGCAGGAGAGAGAGAGTGAGAGTAAGAGAGAGGTAAAGTGAGAAAGCACCCCAAGGTAGGATGGCCATTCCTCAGTCACTTCTCCATTCTCCTCTCAGGATTTTGGGTACCACATGCCTGGTATGTTTTTCAAGCTGCTGGGTCCAGGGCTTGAACTGAACAGTCAGCCATGTGGGATCCAGCTGCCTTCACCACCATGCTACCTGCTGACCCTGAATAGTTTTTCTTATATGAGGCACTTTCATGGAAAATGGAATTAAAGTATGAGCTGATTTTGATACAGAACAATTTCAAAATCTATTGCATAGTTTTTCATAATATACTTTTCCTGTGAACCTTTTTATTAAAGTAATTATTTTATATAACTTAACGAATTAATTTATTTTCATTTTGACCAAAGGTGGGGGAGAGAGAAAGAGAAAGCTGCTAGGTCCAGGACTTGAACTATGGTTGGCCATATAGGAGCCCAGCACCCTTAACCACCACGCCACCTGCCAAACCCTCTGAACTTTCTGAATACCTCTTATATACAAGAAAATTGAGGCCCTGGAAATGGATTTCTTTTAAATTTTATTTTATTATGCTTTAATTATTTATTTATGTATCTTTTAGAGCGAGATTTTTGTTCTAGGAGCATGCACTCACTGTAGAGAGAGAGACAGAAGGACAGAAATAGAGAAATCACCACCTGGGGGGATGGACATGCTGCAATCCCTTCTCCTCCATTCTCATCTCAGGATCTTGGGCATGCACGCACACATGTCTGGCATGAGTTTTAAACTGGGAGGTCTGAGTCTGGGACTGGAACTGCAGTTGGCCATGTGAGAATCCAGCGATGTAAACATTATGCCATCTGCTGGTCCCAGAAATGGATTTCTTTAAAAGGATCTGCAGAAGACTGACTCTGCGATGTAGCAATAATGTGCTGCTCCAGAGAAGCCAGATGCTAGTGGCATCCATTGTTGGAATCCTGGCTTGGTTAGCCTGAAACTCACTGGGCAGTTGTGCTAGTGCCCAGGGTCCAGTGGACTACATGGAGAGGACTGTGACCAGACCTTGTGGAGGGTGCTTTTCTCTCTCTTTCTCACTTGTTCACATGCATGCTGTATCATGAAAACAGTATCTTTGGAGTAAGATTGGCAAAAGATTGATAATTGTTGAACCTGGGTGATGGTTACATGAGGTTTTATTACAGCTATCCTTTCTACTTTTGAGTATTATATTTACATAACAAAATAAAACAAGGCAACAATTCTCTGTGAAAAGTGTTCCCTTGTGTGCATTTGCATTTGAGGACCTTTGTCTCTTAGTGCCACTAACACCATTAGTCTTAGTGACATTAACAAAATAATAAGGCATTCTCTTAGGTTGAGCCAAGTGAAATTGTCAGTATTTGACCATTTTTTGACCTATAAAATTGGAGTGTCATATGGTTCAGTCTATAATGTTTGTATCTGTTGATTTTCTCTTCTGTCAGTTTTATTTCACTAATTGGAATACAGTTTGTTGGCTCAGGGAAAATTTTTTCCAGGCTCTTCCATCATCAAAAACTATTCTTTTTGGTCAAGATTATTAAAAAAAAAAATTTGCTATTAGTGTGGTGGTGGGTGCCACTGTAGGTGAGTTAGGTGACGATTTCTTACTTTTATTATATTGGAGACTTAAGTTAGTTTTGTTTTGTTTTTTGTTTTTTCCTCAGAATTTTGATTCTTAGTGTGGACAAACAAACCAGCTAGTTCATTTAGCAAGGTGCTGACTAAGCAGAAGAGAATACTCAGGTTTAGCTGTCACCTAAATAACACTGAAAGGTTGGCTTAATTGAGAACTTGATTTCTAAAGAGCTTCAAGTATGTTTCTGTATGTTTTCATCTTTATTATGAAGTCTGGGAATTAACAAACTGAAGATCAATTCTGTTCTTATTTTTTTCAGTGAGTGGGAGATTGGGATCTAGAGAAGTTATGATTTAATTTGCACATTGTGTAAGCAATGGAGTTGATTTCTAGTGGGTTCTCACTGTGTTCCCTAAATGGTACACCATTTACTCTCAAAACGTGCTTTGGGGATTCCTGAAGATCAGGATGTTTCTAGGAGTCTGTGATGTCAAACAGTTTTTATAATACTAAGATGCTGTATACCATTCATATTCCTTTTCATGAATATGCTGTGGCTTTTTCCAGAAGTTACATGATATGTGAAATTTCCAGAAATTAAGAGCAAAAGTGGGTTCAAGAATTTAGTTCCTTTTGGGACCAGCAGTTAGTGTAATGGCTATGTTGCTGAACTTTCATATAGTCGACCGCGGTTCGAGTCCTGGACACGGTTCGAGTCCTGGACACGGTGGCTTAAACTCACGCCGGGCGCATGTGCATGCGTGCCCAAGATCCCTAGAGGAGAATGGAAGAGAAGGGATTGCGGTGTGGCCATCCCTCCGGGGGGGTGATTTCTCGCTTTCTGTCTCTCTGTCTCTGTCTTTCTGGCGAGCGCACATGCCCTATAGCAAAAACCTCTCCAAAAAATAATTAGTTCCTTTCTATTAAGCTAGATATTCAAGAGATTTATAAAAAGCAAAATTATGGGGCCAGCAGGTGGCATGCTTGTTAAAGCACTAGACTTCCATTGGCTGATCAAAGTCTGAGTTCCTCATCCAGTGGCTTGAAAATCACACTGGGCATGTGTGTGTGCATGCCCAAAATCCTGGGAGGAAAATGGACACAGGACTGAAGCATAGCCATCCCCTTGGGGGATGATTTCTCACTTTCCCTCTGTCTCTAGGGAGTGTGTATGCCCTATGACAAAAACCTTAAAAATAAAAAAAGAAAAGTGAAATACGCCATTCTTCTAACTAAATTTTTTTTTTGGGGGAAAGTATAACTTTAAGAATATTTACAGTTGTTGGAGCTGGCAGGTGGTGTGGTGGTTAAGGTGCTGGCCTCCCACATACTCGACCATGGTTTGAGTCTTGGACCTGGTGGCTTGCTTTCTCACCTTCCCTCTGCGCCCCCCACACCCCTGGTCAAATTAAAATAATAATAATAATGAGAAAAATAAATAAGTAAATCTCTAAAAATATTTACAGTTGCTATATATATTTTTTATAATTATTTATTGAATTCCATTTGTTGTTATTATTTTTTAAATTGGCCAGAGAGAGAGACAGAGATAAAGAAAGCAGGCCACCAGGTCCGGGACTCAAACTGCAGCTGGCCATTTGGGAATCCTGTGCCTTTATCCACCAAGCCACTTGCCAGCCCCCTAATTATTATATTTAAATGAATTAATAAGTATTTAAAATGTCAATTTTAATTTCTTTTAATTAATTAATTTGTTTTTAAAAGTTATTTAATTTTGTTTATTCATTAATTTATTTTTAATTTGACCAGAGAGAGAGACAAAGAGATAGGGAAAGTGAGAAAGCAAGCCACCAGGTCCAAACTGTGGTTGGCCATGTGGGAATGTCCAGTGCCTTAACTACCACGCCACCTGTTGGTCCCATCAGTTTTAATTTCTAATGTGATACATATTGATAGGCATAACTCACATTTTAAAAATGCTATTGGGGGTCTTTAGTAATGGTGAGTGTGAAGGACCCAGAGAACAGAAGTTTGAGAACTGCTGTCCTAGGCAGTTTGCCTGTTGTCGTCAAGTTTTCTGGTCCTCTAGTCACATGTGCTACTTTTATGTTTTTTAACAGAAAGTATTAAGCATTTTATGTGTTATTATTTAATGCTATTTTGGGACTGGTGAGGTATCTGTCATCTGCTATAAATGATAAGAAAACCAGATTTAAAAAAAAATATTTAAAAATTTGTTAGAGGGCTTATATACTCACTGGGGGGGGGGGGGGAAGAGGAAGTGAGAAAGCACTCTCCATGGGGTGTGGTCATGCCATAATCCCCTTTCCTTCATTTTTCACTCCTGTCAGGATTTTGAGCACACATGCATGCACATGTATCTTGTGTGGTTTTCAAGCCACGTGATCTGGGACTTGAACTATGTAGTCAGCCATGTGGGATCCAGCTCCCTTAACCACCACATCACCAGCGGGCTCCAGAACTCTGGCTTTTGTGATAATACAGAACTATGTCTTAATTTTCCTTTTTAGAGAACTCATTAGAGAACTTTTGCCCATGGTCTTCTTGAACATCCAATCATATAATTTACTTTGCTGCTCTCACTTTGCCATGGAAAATCTCAGAAATATCATGATTATTTTGTGGTAACTCACATATGATATTCAGAAATGTTGCATTCATGGTAAAGTAATTTTTATGGTTTTTTTTTTTTTGGAGAGGTTTTTCGCTATAGGGCGCGTGCGCTCGCCAGACAGACAGAGAGAGACATAGAGACAGAAAGCGAGAAATCACCCCCCAGAGGGGATGGTCACGCCGCAATCCCTTCTCCTCCATTCTCCTCTTGGGATCTTGGGCATGCATGCACATGTGCCCGGCGTGAGTTCTAAGCCACCGGGTCCGGGACGCGAACCGTGGTCGACTACGTTGGAGTCCAGTGACATAGCTATTACGCTAACTGCTGGTTCAATTTTTATGTTTTTTTTTTAAAAAAAAAAAAAACAAAAAACACTGGCACGGTTTAGAACTACCAAGTCATGGAACCAGCAGATGGTGTAATGGTTACATCACTGGACTCCCATGTAAGTTGACCAGAGTTCGAGTCCCACACCCAGCAACTTAAAACTCAGGCTGGGTGCATGTGCATAGGTGCCCAAAATCCCGAGAGGAGAATGGAGAAGGGATTGTGGCATGTCCATCTCCCCTAGGGGTAAATTTCTTGTTTTCTGTTTCTCTGTCTCTTTGATGAAAGCATGCACCCTATAGCAAAAGTCTCTCTTAAAAAAAGTGGTGTTGCAACCTACCAAATCTAGTTTCAAAAAACAACAAAAGAGGCTGGCAGGTGGCATGGTGGTTAAAGGGACTGAATTCCAACATGGCCGACCTCGTTTTGAGTCGGACCTGGCAGCTTGCTTTCTCACTTTCCCTTTCTCTTTCACTCTCTGGTCAGTTAAAAAATAATAATAACAAATGGAATTAAATAATTAAAAAATAAACAATGAAATAAGAGATATTGTTACTGTACATCTGGCATAAGTGATTTCTAGAAGGAATTTTGGAGAATGGGGTCGGGTGTTAGTTCTCAGTTAATTACTTGTGTGATTTTTTTTTTTTTTTTTTCCCTTCTCTCCCTCAATAATTAAGGGTTACTTTAGTCAGGCCATGTACTGACTACCTAAGGCAGTACAGTCCCTGCCCCTTAGGCGGTTTTTGCTATAATAATAATAATAATAATAATAATAATAATAGTAATAATAATATAACTGTTACTTACTAAGCCAGTTACAAAGAGATTCTATTAACATTAATAGCAATATGTGTTGCCTCTTTGGTTGTGCCCATTACTTGCTGAGCGTTGTATATTTTGTTTTCTTTATTTCCTACCACAACTTGATCAACAGTGGTATAATTCTCCCTTTGAATTAAGAAAGTGAGGCAGCATTTAATCAGTGAGAGAACCAGGATTCCAAGTGTGTCTGGTGGCAGTATGCATTCACTTTGGCCTGTTTCCTTGTTGAACTTCAACCTCTCTAGCTTTCAGTTCTCATTCTTAAAAGAGGTTGGATATTAATTTGCTAAGAATCAAAAGCGATCTTTTGTTGTTTAGCAAGTTGTTTGAAAGTGGTCTCAGTGTTTAGTTTTGTTAGGGGAGGTATCTGCATCGTAAAGGTCTTTTATTGACTTGTCTTTCTTCGGTTTTCTTATTAGCAGTTTCAATAGATGATCAAATACTAAATGAACCAAGTATTAAGTGAAGCTGTGATATCTCTTTTCTTGTAATTTCCCCATTTGAAGTAGGAAACAGCCAGGAATGAATATTTGAAAGATCCCAAAACTGAATCCTTGATTTGTTTGCTCATGTTTTGCTTAAGAGAAATACCAGTTGGGAGTCATTATTTCTCTTATGTCAACTTGGTTTGTAACTCTTGTGTGTGTGTGTGTGTGTGTGTGTGTGTGTGTGTGTATTTTTTTAAGAGAGTTTTTTTCTATAGAGCGTTTGAGCTTGCTGGAGAGACAGAGACAGAGAGACAGAAAGCGAGAAATCACCTCCTAGGAGGATGGCCATGCCACAGCCCCTTCTCCATTCTCCTCTTGGGGTCTTGGGCACATGTGCACCTGAAGTGAGTTTTTTTTTTTCTTACAGAGAGATTTTTGCTATAGGATGTATGCGCTCACCATAGAGACAGAGACACAGAAAGTGAGAACTCATCCCCCAGGGACGATAGCCACACCCCAATCTCTTCTCCCCCATTCTCCTCTTGGGATTTTGGGTATGCATGCACACATATCTAGCGTGTTTTAATCCGTCAGGTTTGGGACTTGAACTGCAGTCAACTACTTGGGAGTCAAGCGATGTAACCATTACACCATCTGTTAGTTACCGAATACATATATTTTTTTTCTTTTTGGAGAGGTTTTTGCTATAGGGCGCGTGCGCTCGCCAGACAGACAGACAGAGACAGAGAGATAGAAAGCGAGAACTCACCCCCCAGAGGGGATGGCCACACCGCAATCCCTCTCCTCCATTCTCCTCTCGGGATCTTGGGCACGCACGCACACGCACACGCACACACGCCCGGCATGAGTTTAAGCCACCAGGTCCGGGACTCGATCCACAGTCGACTACGTGGGAGTCCAGCAACATAGCCATTACGCTAACTGCTGGTCCCACCCAATACATATTTTTATTAATAGCTTTTCCAGTAGGATCCTATATTGTATAAGAGACCTTTAAGCTTATAGCTACCCTACATTTACACTTCCAAAGAGCCTGCCTTCAAATGAGTATTTACATTTTTATGGCAGTTAAGTTTTACACGTGATGTATCTATCTTTTCTTTACCTCTCTTTCCTTATTTTCTCTTCCCTTCACATACTATCTCCTTTCTCTATCACTGCATTTCTTTTATTTCCCTTATATTCCTTTTTTTAAAAAAAAAAAACAAAGCCAGAATGAATCAATAAAATGACAGAAGATGACTTTTTTTTTTTCAGTAGAGATTTTTGCTATAGGACGTGTGCACTGGAGAGACAGAGAGACAGAAAGTGAGAAATTACCCCCAGGGGGGATGACCATGCCACAGTCCCTTATCCTCCCATTCTCCTCTCTGGATTTTGGGCACACACACACACACACACATGCCCGGCGTTGAGTTTCAAGCCTCCGGACTTGGCACTGGAACCATGGCCAACCATGTGGAAGTCCAGCGACATAACCGTTATGCTATCTGCTGGTCCCAGAAGATGACATTTTAATATGAAGAGTAAAAACCCTCTCGGCAGTAATCATTCAATTTGGGCATTCTTTCTCAAAACTCTTTCTTTGATTGTGGAGGTATTGTCTGTTGATCTGTTTTCCTTCTTCCCTGTTTTCTTTGCTTTCCTCAGTTTTCTCTCATTGGTTTCATTTTTATATGATTGTGGGGAAGGTTGGTAATAATTACTGGTAATAATTACTAGCATTTATCAAGCATTCATCATGTGCAAGTCATTATTCTGAGCGCTCCCCTAAGTTAGCATGTTTTACCCGCATACACAGACAAGAGCTCTGCTGCTGAGTTTCTCCCTAATGGCCGTCGTGACCTGGGGTAAAATTCTTAACCTCCAAGTATTTTAGTTTCTCCAGCGTGATGTGGAACAATTTCTCATTGACCACATAGAACATTGCCTGACTCATTACGAAGGCTCAGTAAAAGTTAGCTGCTTTTTGTTACCATTGGAGCAAATTGGCAGTTCCTGGAATGTATTAGAGTACGCAGTATATGGTAGTTATTTATACTACTTAATATTACTGCATTGTGTATTTGCTTTTAGCTGGTGTATTGAATTTGGGTGAGGCAGATGGGAAGTAGCAATATTCTGGTATACTGTCATAATTCTTAATGAGAATGATTTTCTTCTTTATGAAATGGTGCAGATGCTGAATCTGCATGACTCTCATCTAAATATTCAGGAGATATTATGACCTGAGATATAAAGGATACTCCTGAAATAGCCCATTAATTAAACGTAAAGCAGGGAGACAATTGGTCCTTGTAAATAACCATTTTTGTGGCCAGATGGTGGTGCAACTGGACTCAAATGGAAAAGGTCTTGTGATCCCGTCCTGGGCCGCCCCACATGCATGCCTGATGATTTGGGCCAAGTGGAACTGGGGGTGGATTGTAGCATGAAGACCCTATTGGGGTGCCTGTTTGTCTCTTACAGAAGAAAAAAATAACTTAAGAAATTTAAATGGACATTTATTGGGTATATTTGTGTATAGAAGAGTCTTAAAATAGACTAATACTTTTCATTCTAAATGATTCATCCTATTCTTATTTTTTAGCTATTACTGGAGACTGTTTCTGTATAATACAGTAGCTCCCTATTCAGTTAAGTTTGTGTTAAATATATGATGATCTTATTTATGAATGTGATGAATAAGTAATTTATAGAGTACTTTATGACTACTAATTGTTAATGCTTTGAAAGCCCTTGAAATTCTAAGGATGGAAGAACAGTGACTAGCAGCAGCCTGTAAGTTGTGTGAGCTCATTAAGAAAAATATGTAACATATAACACAATGAATGAACTGTTGAACTTGGCATTCTAGTACTAGACCACAATAGTAGAGTATTGAATGCCTTAGAACTGATAGTCATCACAATTAGTGTATTATTTAATAAGCAAATTTAGTAGAATCTGATTTACATATCAGTACAGTATGATATTTTGAGAGAGATTCCAGCAGATATTTGAAACTCCCTTATTAATGGGTATATCAGTATAAATTTTGGTGGATGAAACAGTGATCTTCAGGTTTTTGCCATAGAGCATGTGTACTCACCAAAGAGACAGAGAAAAATAGAGTGCGAGATCACCCCTCTAGGAGGGATGGCCACCCACAATCCCTTCTCCTCCATTCTCCTCTTGGGATTCGGGCATGTGCACACATGCGCCCAGTGTGTTTCAAGCCACTGGGTCCAGGATTTGAATTTCAGTTGTCCATTAGGAGTCCAGTGCCTTAACTGCAATGCCACCTGTTAGCCCTAGCATTGGTCATTTTTGTAGCATATAAGACATAGATTTGAACATGGTCCCTGTTATTTACAACATGTATAATTTTGAGCAAATCATACATCTTTGGTGTAATTCAAGTTCCTTAATTGCAAAATGAGTATCAAATCTAGCTGGCTTGGCTCAAAGAGTTGGTAGGATCACTAAATGAAATAATACATTTTGAGAATGCTTGGACAACTTTTGAGTACTAAGCAGATATAAATCAGCATCCTTTGTAAAGACTTTCAAATGTAAAGACATTGGGAGTGTTCTGACTCCAGCTTATGTTTACGGTTTTAATTTTGTTCAGATTTATCAGTGGCAAATATATATTTAAGTATCATAATCCTATTTTTTTAACCACTAAGTAAAATGAATATGTCTGTTTCAGTCTGGATACATAGATATAGGCATATGATAACAGTGTTGTTCATGACATTTAGCTAAGCATTTGTCAGAGTTTCCATTGTAAACTTCCCTTTGGATGTTTTTTCATTTCGCTTGGCTTTCCTGTGGTGTAAAATTATAGGGCCTGAGTGTTTTTGTATGGAAAATTTTCCTTTTTTTTTTAATAGAGAATAAAAGCATGCTGGTAAACTGTCTTTTCTTGCATTTTATATTATATTGCCATAAAAGTTTAAAAAACCTACTCATATGTAGTATTTCTTTCTTTAAATCATTAAATGTATTAGATGTGTGACTTCATACTTCAGAACTTTTTCTTTGCTGATGTAGTTTTTTTCCTTAAAATTGTCACTGTATTTAGTGTATTTTCCAAATTGAAAGATGGTAGATAATTTTGTGAACTACTTACAGTAATCCCCCTTATCACTGTTTCGCTTTCCATGGTTTCGATTATCTGAGGACCAGTACAAACAGATATTTCGAGAGAGCAAGAGCCCATATTTATAAGATTTTTACTGTAATATACTGTTAAAATCATTCTGTTTTGTTAGTTATTGTTACTCTCTTACTATGTGTACTTTGTAAATGAAACTTGATCATAAGTATGTCTATATAGGAAAAATTTATGTAGTGTTTGACAGTATCTACATTTTCAGGTACCTACTGGGGGTCTTGGAGCGTATTTCCTACAGATAAGAGGGTACTACTCTTGGGTCATCAGGAAAGTTGTGATGTATTTTTCTGTTTTTTTTTTTTTTTTTTCTTTTCCGTGTGTGTGTGTGTGTACACAAATGTGTCGTGTTTGTCTGATGACCCACTCACTGTATGGGCCAACAGGTGGCGTGGTGGTTAAGGTGCTGGATTCCCATATGGCTGAGTCTGGTTTGAGTCTCAGACCAGTGGCTTTGAAATCATGTTGGGTGCATGTGAGAGCATGCTCACATCCCTAGAGAATGGGGTAGGGATTACAGCATGACTGTGCCCCCCGGGGGGTGATTTCTCGCTTTCCTTATCTTTCTGTCTCTAGTGAAAGCTTGTACCCTATGGCAAAAAATATATATTAAAAAATATGTGATTACTGTATAAAATATAATGAACATCAGTATCTTGAACATCTTTATACACATTGCACATTAAGAGACAGAGAGACAGGGAAAGTGAACAGTCATCCCCTGGGGTGATGGCCATGCTACAGTCCCTTCTCTTCCACTCTCCTCTCAGGATTTTGGGCACACATGCACATGTGCCTAGCATGATTTTCAAGTTGCCAGGTCCAGGACTTGAACCATGCTGTCAGTCATTGTGGGATCCAGTGCCACCTGCTGGCTCCCCAAACGATGTCTACTGGCAAATATGGTTGATTCCACATCCTATATATCTCTAATCTGTCTACTTGGTCAGCAAACATTATCATGACCCTGTAGCATACTAATAGCCTCTTTTGTAATGTTTTTCCCTGTTTCTTATTATTTTGCCTTTTTTTCCTGTATAGTCAAGTCATAGTGGCCAGAGTGATCTTTATTTTTTTTGGAGAGGTTTTCGCTATAGGGCGCGTGCGCTCGCCAGACAGACAGAGAGAGACAGAGAGATAGAAAGCAAGAAATCACCCCCCAGGGGGGATGGTCACGCCGCAATCCCTTCTCCATTCTCCTCTCGGGATCTTGGGCACACACGCGCACGCGCCCGGCGTGAGTTCTAAGCCACCGGGTCCGGGACGCGAACCGCGGTCGACTACGTGGGAGTCCAGCGACATAGCCATCACGCTAACTGCTGGTTCCCGCCAGAGTGATCTTTTTAACAGTACAAATCATATGCTCCCTCAGGCTTTAATACTGTCCTAGTTCTTCATTGCATTTGGAATTAAATCTAGACCCCCTACTTTCACCTGTTGCTCTTCTCTCTTCACCTTGGTTTTCCTAAAGCATTTTTTTTTGACATTACTAATTTACATGTAGTATTAAAATCAAATGATGTGGGTTAAAACTCCCAAGTTTCAAAAACTTGAATGGACTTACATTTTCCCCTTTATTGTATCCCATTTTTCTACTACTACTTCTTTTAGTTTAGGAATATGCACAGGTTCCCATCAGTCCTGTCCTGGTCTGAGTTTATTTCATTAGGCATTTCTTAGACCTCTTTGAGAGCTGTATGGGTTGTTCCATTAGCATCAGGGGACTTTCCTTAAGGTTGTAAGAGAAGTTTTTTAATCTCGTACATCTGTCATATTCTGTCGTATACTGTTAGCATTGGCAATGACTTAGAAACTTGCTTTCTTTTGTGGGATGGAGGAGGTTGCAGTTTGTCTTCCCATCATATAATGAGCTTTAATTTTTTAAAGAATTTTTTTTTTAATTTAACTTTACTTTTATTTATTTATTTATTTTAATTTGACCAGAGACGGACAGAGTGAGAGAGAGAAGGAAAGTAAGAAAGCCAGCTTCTAGGACCGGGACTCGAATTACAGTCAGCCATGTGCGAGTCAAGCATTCTTAACCACCATGCCATCTGCTGGTGCCCACGAGCTTCTTTGTCTGCTTGTTCAGTTTTCTTTGTCTCTTTCTGGCTGCTCTGTGTTCCATTTTTAACTTCCTGTTAATGACACAAAAAAGCCACTGAGGGAGAAGAAGGGAGCAAGGTAGGTGGGGAAGTAAATGGGGGGAGAGGGAGTGGTGCCCATTATAGTATTAGGAGCCAGGGACCATAATTCCACTTTTCCACTAACTTTTGAAGCCCCCTCGTATTTCTCCACTTACTTTATCATTGAACTTACCTACTCCTCTGATTTCAACTCTCATGTTTATGGGAGTCTCTGGAATCTCTATTCCTTAGTTTAGCCCCATGTTGCCAATCCTGTCTTGAGTCTTTCTTCCCTTGGATACTCTGGTGGCACCTCATACTTCAATGTCCCCAACACTAAAATTCATGAACTTCCTTGATAAAGTAACTTCTCTATCTGGTGATTTTTACCAGCAGTATTATCATTCCCCCAAACTGGAAACAAGGAATTTTGTCTTTTACTTTTCATTATGTTAATATCTAGTGTGAAAAATAAAAATTCTTGATTCCTGCCTCCTAATCACATCTTAGACTTTTTTTCCCTTCTATTTTTCCATTGCCATCCACTTAGTATAAGTTCTGGTAACTCTTTATGCTTGGTTTTGGTGCTAGTGTTTGGGTAATGTTTTTTTAAGAAAGATTTTTGCTATAGGGCATGTGTACTTGCCAGAGAGACAGAGTGACACAGAAAGTGAGAGATCACCCCTGGGGGAATGGCCATGCCACAGTCCCTTCTCAGGATTTTGGGCATGCATGCACACATGCCCAGCCTGAGTTGGAGGCTGTTAGGTCTGGGACTCGAACCGAGGTCGGCCATGTGGGCGTCCAGCAGTATAACCATCACACCATCTGCTGTTCTCATGTTTTACTAATTTAATTATTTTCCTTCATGGCTGACCTGTGGCCTAGTGGGTAAAGGAACCAACTGTGGTTTGAATCCTGACAGAGTGGAGAAACGGAGAAGGGATGGTGGCATGATCATGTTCTACTGGATAGTACTTTGTCCTTCTGTCCCTCTAACGAGCACAAACGTCCTCCCTCCCAGCAATTAAAAAATTACCTTCCTTCAGACCTCTCTGAAACACTTCATTGTATTTGTGCCTGCCCAATATTCTGTTTTTAGCCACCTGACATTCTATTTGTTCTGAAATTTTCAGAGTCATGGCCAGGTTTGCTCTAATTCGTCACTCTGGTTTCCCAGCTCTTTCATTTAACTACTTCCTCTGCCCTAGAAGGGCATATCTTTTCTATTTCTCCTATGCGCTTGCTCTCACCTCCATGCTGTTTCTGTTTAAAATGTTGTCTTTACCGTTCTTTCCTTTGCTTATTCCTTATCCTGTTCATGCTTCTCTTCGGTTGCGTCACCAGCTGGGACCTACCCAGATACCTCCTTTACCTTGGCCTATGCTGGTGATAACACAGGTTAACACTCAATTAAATTAGTTTCATCAAAACTTATGAGGGTGTTTCAAAACAAAATGGAACAGCTAAACTTCTGTCTCATCACATTTCCCTGAAAAGTAAATCAATCTAGACAGAGAATGTAGAGGTCTTTGAAATAAGCCAGCTTAGGTGCAAAGGAGAATGTTAGAAAGCCAGGGACTTAGAATCTTCTTTGAGAGACTTAACACCAACATAAAAGGGGCCTTTAAATATTAACAGATAAAACAAAACAAGGCAGTCAGAAAGTCTGGGTAACCCCTGGTAGCTGTAGTTTGCTTGGTACAAAGACCAGATAGATGACATAGTGCATGTCTGCCTCAGTCTATATTAAGATCAACCCTTCCAGATGGTCTCTCCAGTGTATGTCGTAGATAGTAGATGAAAAAAACAAAAATGGCTAGTGATAAAGCCAATTCTCATTACTCTTTAACAGAAGACAGAATGTTGAGGTGTCTGGTTCCCTGAATCTGAGGCTCAGCAGGGTCTCCTTTCCAGCTATGTGATGGTGGACAGTTTATTAAATATCTCTGCAACTCAGTTTCCTATATATTAAGTAAGGAAAATACCTCCCTGTCAGCGATGTGGAGCGGATTAAAGGAGTTAGTAAACGGAAACGGTTCAGAACAGTGACTGTCATATAGTAACTGCTTACTAAGGTTTTACTATTATTATGTATACATGATATGACTAGGAAGAGATGACTCACGCTAAGAGTTTCAGAAAGAATTATTTATTGTGCTACAGGAAATGGCTCTTCAGAATGGTTTCTTTTTTTTCATACCTGCCTTGTCCTCAGTGACTCTTGTTTACTTGGGCTTATTCATTCATTAACAAATACCTTTTGACTTTGTGTTAGTGTTGAAGATTTTAAAAGGGCATATTGTCTGTAAGAAACCTTATTTCCAATAGAGGATAGTCTGAAAAACTCTAGTGAAGGTCATAAGACCGAGATTCTTCTGGCCCACCTGGATCAATGAACAATCTGTATATAAGATAGCTGGTTCCATCAGGAGTTTAAAACATACACATTTTTATGTGTACTTTCCATTCCCACAGAAAGCTTGATGCATGTTTTTCCAGGTTTATGTAATATGGTTATTTCCGGAATCTATATGAATGTCATTCAGAACGGTCTCTCCTGAACATGCTGTACTTGGCTCTTTTCAAAGAGACATTGTCATCTGTATGCAGTGTTTGATAGCTCCCTAGTCTTTGGACTTCAGGGAGGGGTAAAAAGTGTCTCAGAAACTATTGTTTGATCAGTTTTGTGAGATCAGAGAGCATTAGTAGTATAGGCAAGCAACATAAATTGTTAAACTTCAAAACAAAATGTTTTCTCTTTTTATCAATTTAAAAAAAAATCTGTTGATGAAGGCTTGCCTTATGGTCCTATGAAAGCAGAATAGATGTGACTGGAGGAGCTCCAAATAATTTGTCCATTTTTTTATGCCTGAAATTCTTATGATTAAAATTCGACCATTGTAGGACCAGTTAGCTTAATGGCTATGTTGCTGGATTCCCATGTAGTCGACCGCGGTTCGAGTCCTGGACCAGGTGGCTTAAACTCACACCGGGCGCATGTACGTACATGCCCAAGATCCCGAGAGGAGAATGGAGGAGAAGGGATTGCGGCATGGCCATCTTCCCTGGGGGTGATTTCTCGCTTTCTGTCTCTCTCTGTCTTTCTGGCGAGCACATGCCCTATAGCAAAAACTTCTCCCAAAAAAAAAAAAATATTCGGCCATTGGGATAAGCCATATTGTTACTGTAACTGTGAGGTTTTTGTAATAGTATAAATAAATGTGTTCTTCCTGGGAGGAGTAACTCCTTAGCCTCTTAGCAGATAGGGTAATCTACCACCACATTATCAGAGTGCAAGACAGATTTTTTTTTTTTAAGTGTGGATGGATCATGAACACAGAGTGCGATTGTGGTGGAAGTACTGTGTGTCTTCAGGGACTGAAGGTGGTCTGTGGAAAGGGAAGTAGGGGACCCAGCCTTGGTGCGGTCTGCAGTGTACTGGACTGCATTGCTGGAAGCTGGGTGGATGGCTGTGGGCTTGGATCCCTGGTTTGGCCTGAGAACACGCAGGAACATGAGTGCCCAAGATCCTGCGGAGTGGAGGGATGGGGGAAGGGGACCCTTAAGTGATGAGACCTGTCGAGGGTGCTTTCTCTGTTTCCTTTCATCCCTTCCTCCCCCACTACTGCACATGCTCTCTATCATAGAAGATAAGATAAATAGGATATAAAGAAGACAGGTTCCTTGCTCTTTCTCTACATTCCTGCTGCCACACATATATGGCAGCTATTCCATTTTGGTATAAAATTATCATGTTTTCTGGGTCTATGTAATGAAGCTGTTTCTACGTCGTAGCCATTGATCCATAATAAAAGAAAAACCCTTAGTATCTATCTTGCAGCCTCAGTTTTCTTTTCTTTCCCTCCGTCTCTCCCTCTGTCTCTTTCCCTTTTTTTTTTTGAGGGGTGGGGAAGAGGTTTGTGCTGTAGGGTGCGTGTGCTCGCCAGAGAGACAGAGACAGAAAGCAAGAAATCACCCCCGGGGGGGATGGCCATGCATGATCCCTTCTCTTTCATTCTCCTCTTGGGGTCTTGGTCACGCACGTACATGCACTCGGCGTGAGCTTAAGCCACCAGGTCCAGGACTCAAAATGCGGTCGACTACATGGGAGTCCAGCGACATCGCCATTAGGCCAACTGCTGGTCCCCAGTCTTTTTTTTTTTTTTTTTTTAATTTTTGTAAAGTTTTGCTACATGGAGCATGTGCTCACCAGAGAGAGACAGACAGACAGACAGACAGACAGAGACAGACAGGGAGAAAGTTTAGGGCCAGCTCGTTACATGGTGATTGGATCCCACATGGCTGGCTGCATTGAGCCCTGACATGGTGGCTTGAAAAAAACACCAGGTACAAATGCGTGCATGTCCAAAATCTTGAGTGAGAGATGGAGGAGAAGGGATTGTAGCATAGCTATGCCCCACTGGGGGTGCTTTCTCGTTGCTTCCATCTCTTTTTCTCTCTAGCAACTGCACATGCCCTCTAGCAAAAAATTTTAAAATTGTTTATTGTATCCATAAGTGAATTAGAGAAAAAGGATAGCACCTGTAACAGGGTCTAGCCCAGCCTTCGGCTAGTGCTGGATCATGGGCAGACGTGTGCTTGGAGTACTCAAGGCCTCTGAACTTGGACCGGAACCTTTCCATGTGGGATTGCCTCACAGAGCATCGTGTTAACGATGTGCCTGGTCTCTCAATTTTTGTACATTTAAAATGAGAATATTAATGCTTATCTTGTAGTATTTTTGCAAGACTTTAATTAGAGGGTAAGTAGGAGTCTAGCTGGAATGTTTTATGTCCTCACTGAGTACTTATTTCTTTTCTGTATCTCAAGTTGATCCATGAAAGTTTTTGCTTTTTTAAAAAATTTTTGCATTTTTGGTTTATATTTATATATGCTGTTCCTTTATTTATTTATTTATTTATTTATTTTTTGAGAGATTTTTGCTATAGGGCGTGTGTGCTTGCTGGAGAGACAGAGAGACAGAAACCACCCAGAGAAATCACCTCCCAGAGGGGATGGCCACACTACAATCCCTTCTTCTCCATTCTCCTCTCAAGAATTATGGCCACACACACCCATGTCCAGTGTGAGTTTTAAGCCACCGGGCCTGGGACTTGAACCACAGTCAACTATGTGGGAGTCCAGAGACATAACTATTACTCTAGGTGCACGTCCCTATATATGCTACTCTTACTTTCCATTTAACTGTAAATTTCTTTTGAGGACAAATACCATTCTCTATAGCATATGTTCTTATAATACCTTGTACCTGATAGTGCACACTGTTTTACTTTTTTATTTATTTATGTGACTTTTGGTTAGCTTTTCTCCCTGTTTGGTCTGTAAACTCAATGAAGGCTAAGATATTGTTTGGCTTTGCTCAGTTATGTATATTTAAGGGCTAGACTAGTGCCTGGCATGTAAAATGTGTTCTATAAATATTTGTAGAATGAATGAGTGAATGATTATTAAATTAAATATGATAGCTTCTAAATAAATACTTGTTCTGGGAAGGATGAAACTACCTATCATATTTTTTCTAGACTTAGCCTGAAGTTTTGTTAGAACAGGATTAAAAGTTTGCAGAATTTTAGCTAAGACCTTGGATCTTTAAATAATAGGATTTGTGGCAATAAAAAAATTCAGAATACCTTGAAGTGATTCAGTGTTGTTTTAGTGGGAAGTCTATACTGCTCATTTTGAATATGTTGTAAAGAACTCTGTTAAGTGTGAATCACTAGTTTTAGCTGAGATTTATAAGTATAAACATCTGTATAATAATTTAAAAGTTAGACTTGAAGGACAAAGCTGTTAAACATTGCTTGTTGCTTTCTTTCTTTTTTTTTTTTTTTTTTTCAAACTTGATAAAACTCCAGTTCTTTCAGAAGGAAGCTTTTGGGGATGTATGAGAACTAGGTGTGTCCTGTCTTTTAACAGTGCTCTTCTAGATTGTTGAACTCTTCATAAATTCTTCCTTCTTTGTCCAAATGCTGTTTGTCTTTCATTCATTCATCCAAATGCTAACTCTCTTCACTCTCTAGGATTTTGGCACATTGCTAATTCATGTCTTGGAGCTGAATCATTTCATGTATTTGCATCCTGATTTTCACCTTTCCTCTAAACAAGTTATAATTTCATTTTGAAGTAATCTCACTGGATATTGGTAGGTCAAGCTCAATATGTTCTTTAGATGTGGCTTGTCCTACTGAACACACACACACACACACACACAAAGGAGGGGAAATATTATATATATCAATAAATTTATTTAGAGAGATTTTTGCTGTATTGGTCAAATTAAATTTCTATAGCTAGTAGGATCACGGATGAGTTTCTGGGACTTGAACCACTGCATCCAAGGTAATGTTTACTGGGCAATCCCAATTATGCCACAAGCCAAATGACTTCCAGCATTTCTCATCTTTATACTTTATTCATTTCCACCTCTGCCTAAGTCATCTGCTTTTTCATGGACCACTATTGCACAGCCAGTGATGGAAGGAGCTCCTGAAAGTGAGGTCACAACATCTTCAGTAGACTCATTGGCTACACTATCTTTGCTTGCAGTCACATTGCCCAGGTCTCCAACATGCAACTCTTGATCATTTGGCCCACCATGTTTTTCGGATTCAGGATTAAAGGGAGGACCAACACTGATACAGCCCGTGTTTTATCTCCAAACTGATGCATATGGAATCTTTGCTGGCCTTCAGTCCCATGATGCATCCAGTTTCTAAAACTGACCCTTTCTCCTGCTCGAAGTGGATGGTGCTCTACACTGGGCCATCATCCTTTAGCATGCACACTGCCTTTGATGCCATAAGTTGTGGGGGTCATGCTCCAGTCTGGGTTCCTAGGGTGCCAACAACAGGCAGGTTTGCTGCAGGAGACAGGCACGTTGCCTGGAGTGTTTTTTAAGCTGCCAGGTCTGGGATTGAAACTAGTTTGAGCCATATGGAATCCTTCTCCTGTAACTGGTGTGCTGTGGGGCTGGTCCCTGTTAATTGTTATAGGCTTTTGCTGTAAGGTGGGTGTGCTCACTGGAGAGAGAGACAGAGAAAGGGAAAGTGAGAAATCACTTCCTGGGGAAAGGGCCACACAGCCATCCCTTCTCCATTCTACTTTTGGAATTTTGGGCACACGGACACACAGACCTTGTGTGCTTTTCAAGCCACCACATTCTGGACTTGAACGAGGCTGGCCATGTGGGTATCTAGTACCATAACCACCATGCCACCTGCTAGCCCTAATTTTTTTAAGATGACATTAAACATTTTTCATATTCCAGGCATTGGGTGAAACATTTTATGTATTATGCTATTTCATGGAATCCTTGAGATACCACTGTGACAGAGATACTAGTCTTAACTCTTTTTGTAAAGGATATTAAGATTCAGTGGTACTTTTTTCCTTCTTTTTTTGGTAAGATTTATTTAATTTCATTTATTACTATTTTTTAATTTGACCAGAGAGAGAGAGAGAGAGAGAGATAGAGAGAGAGGGTGGGTGGGATAGGGAAAGGGAGAAAGCTAGCCACCAGGTCTAGGACTGGAACTGGGATCGGCCATGTGGGAATACAGTGCCTTTACCCACTATGCTACCTGCTGGCCCCCAGTGGTGCTTTTTAATAGTAATTTTGCAACTACTTTATTAGTCACTCAGTGTGTTTCAGACACTCTTCTGTGTGTTTTTATTTTTATTCACTCTCTTATTTCTTACCTCCACTCTGAGTTAGGTACCATTATTATGCCCTGATTTCCATATGAAAACAAAATGGGGCATAGAGCTTCAGCAAGTTTTCCCAGCAAGGTAGTGGCAAAGTCAGTTGAAATCCAGCAGTCTGACTCTGTAGTTCTGTGGTCTTAACCGTCAAACTGCAACACCCCAGATTGCACAGCTGGTACACTTGGGCCTGATGAGACCAAAGCCCCCTGATTTCAAAGTCTAGGTATGCATGGCCCAAAGGATGACCTCAGCAGTATGGAAGAATGCAGAATGGGTTTACTGGGTTTGCATTTTCCCCCAAGTTCCTAGATATGCTGCAAGAAAGCTAATTCATTTGACATCCTAAATGGTTCTGTGATTTTTTTTTTTTTGAATTACAACCGACAGACTTTTGAGATAGTGGATTTAGTTTCCTAACTTAATTTTATTTTACTTATTAAGGCCAACTCTAATTTCCTCATATTTGGTCTGGCTCCTTAAGTGGAATATATGGTTATATAATACTCAAGTTTTCTGAAAGGGAGAGTTGTTTTCAGTACAACCAATAGAAAATGTTTGTACTACCCAGTGACATGTTTAGCTAAGCCGTAGGGTACAACGCAGAACATAGGATATGGTTCAGAAGCAGGCCTAACTGCAGTGGTACACGATGGCATCACCCCTTGAGAGGCTAAAGGTTGCATGGGTTTTGGTTCTGGGCCACCCTGGACATACCGTGCAAGGTTGGGAGTGCTTGTAATCCTAGCTAATTGGGAGCCTGGGGTGGGAGGATCATGGCTTAGTGAGACCCTGTTAAAAATACCTCTCTCTTTTTTCTTCCTTTCCTTCTCTCTCAGTTTCTCTGTCTCTCTCTCTTACAAAGGGGGAAGGGTTGGCAGAAATCCAGATAAAGGCTATGCTTAGAATTGCATCGTTAACTTCCATGTGTTAGGTTACAGTGATTCTTTCTACTCGGAGATAGTGGTTTTGTGGCCGGGAGACCAGCTGCAAAGGAAGAGATTTATTTTGTAAATATCCTGTTTTGTTTATTGTTTAAAAATGCTTTTCTGTTTTTAAAGTTGACTTCTTTCTTTCTTTCTTTCTTTCTTTCTTTCTTTCTTTCTTTCTTTCTTTCTTTTTTTTTTGGAGAGGTTTTTGCTATAGGGCGCATGCGCTCGCCAGACAGACAGAGACATAGAGACAGAAAACGAGAAATCACCCCCCAGGGGGGATGGCCATGCCACAATTCCTTCTCCTCCATTCTCCTCTCGGGATCTTGGGCACGCATGCACACGCGCCCGGCGTGAGTTTTAAGCCACCAGGTCCGGGACGCAAACCGTGGTCGACTACGTGGGAGTCCAGCGACATAGCCATTACGCTAACTGCTGGTTCCCCTTTCTTTCTTTTTTTAAGAGGTTTTTGCTATAGGGCGCGTGCGCTCACCAGACAGAGACAGAGAGACAGAGAGTGAGAAATCACCCCCCAGGGGTATGGCAACGCCGCAATCCCTTCTCCTCCATTCTCCTCTCCGGATCTTGGGCACGCACGCACACGTGTTGGCGTGAGTTTTAAGTCACCGGGTCTGGGACGCGAACCGCAATTGACTACATGGGAGTCCAGCGACATAGCCATTACGCTAACTGCGGTCCCAAGTTGACTTATTTCTTGAGAGAGCAACACTTTCTCCACCACAAGAGATATATCCTCAACAAGGTCTTTGCACTGCAGATCTACCCCAGCCTCAGCCAGGCTGGATCACAGTTAGGTGTACACATGCTTGTCACACACAGGGACAACTGCACAGTTGACCACGTGGGGTCTAGCTCGTGTAACCACTAGGCCAGAGCTGACCCTACATTCTCAGCGTTTAAGTCGATATAAATACAGTTGGAATTATTCTGTCATTACAGCCCGAACTTTGTTGTCTGTATTTCTAGAAAAAAATGCTGGAATTAAGTGATAATGTGGCCCAGGGATCCCCAAATACAGACCTGTGAAAAAGTTGTTACTGGTACTGGGCAAAGTGAAAAAATAAGAGAAAAAAAAAAGTCCAGGGAGATAGTATATGACTGTGTGTGTGTGCACGTGCATGTATGTGTTTGTGTGTGCATATATGTGTCCATATAGTGTTGTGTGGCCCCCCTCCCCTCAGCCCTCAAGACTCTTTTCTGAGCCAGGAAGCCAGGAGTTCTGTTCATCATTTGGAAAAAAAAAATAATCATTTTTGGAGAAGTTTTTGCTATACGGCATGTATGCTTGCCAAAGGGGGGGGGGGGTGACCATGCCATAGTCCCTTCTCTTCCGTCCTCCTCTTTTTTTTTTTTTTTTTGGAGAGGTTTTTGCTATAGGGCGCCTGTGCTTGCCATACAGACAGAGAGAAACAGAGAGACAGAAAGCGAGAAATCACCCTCCAGGGGGGATGGCCACGCTGCAATCCCTTCTCCTCCATTCTCCTCTCAGGATCTTGGGCATGCAAGCACATGCGCCTGGCATGAGTTTAAGCCACTGGGTTCGGGACTCGAACCGTGGTCGACTACGTGGGAATCAAGTGACATACCCATTACACTAACTGCTGGTCCCTCTTCCATCCTCCTCTTGAGATCTTGAGCATGCACACACACGCACCTGGTGTGGGTTTAAGCCACTGGGTCTGAGACTTGAACTGCGGTTGGCTACAAGGGAGTCCAGTGATGTAGCCCTTATGCCAATAGCTGGTCCCAAAAGTTAATTTATTCAGTTAGACAGAGAGCCAGATGGAGAGATACGCATCCCCAGTAGTATAACACCACGATCTACCCCTGGCCTGTGTGCCTGGTATGCTCAGAGAGGTCGTGGGATGCCAAACCAGGACTTTTTGTTTTGCTTTATTTTTAGTTTATTTCTTTCATGAGAGAGGGAGGGACAGCACTACTAACGGGGATACTGTGATCCACCCTACCTTCAGCCAGCCCTAATTCATGGGGCACGTACATACTCTGGGAGGTTTCTGGACCTGAACTGAAAACCTTCCTGTGTGGAATTGCTTCACAGTGTGTCACACTTGACCACTGTGTCATCATCGAGCCCCTGCCGCCAGGAGAGACAGAGTCGGACAGAAAGCGAGAAATCACCCCCAGGGGTGGGGCACACTGCAATCCCCTTTTCCTCCATTCTCCTCTTGGGGTTTTGGGCATGCATGCACATGTGCCTGGTGTGAATTTCAAGCCTCCAGTTCTCACGGTCAACCATGTGGGAGTCTAGCAGTGTTACCATTATGACATTTGCTGGTTGCAGCCCTCCTTTTCTTTTTCTTCTTTTGCTGTTTAAAAGGTTCTTTCCTTTTATGAAATTACAGTTAAAATACATGGTGACCAGTTTTTATTTTTTAATGACTTTACCTGAAAAAATTTGGCAACTTGCTTTTTTTAATCTTTGTAATTTTACTGATATGTAAAATCCTCAAAAGAGGGACCATTGACATGATGCTGTAGAGTTCTGTTAATTCTTACAGCCCTTATTTTGTTGTAGCTCCAAAAATTTCTCATGTTTTAAAGGCCCCAGTGCCTATCCTAGTGGTATCTCCACCTCTGGAAATAAATGTTAAGTCCTTAGGAAATGATTCAATCATAGAGACATTAACTGTCAGTTATAGACCTCAGTGGATTCTGTCCTGATATAAGTTTGATGGCACAAAAGTAATTTATACTTATATTTAGGAGGTTTTTTTTTTTTTTTTTTTTTTTTTTTTTTTTTTTTTTAAGGTTTTTGCTATAGGGCATGTGTGCTTTGTTACCGTGCACTCACCAGAGAGATAGAAAGCAAGAAATCACCCGCCCTGGGGAGGGGGAGGGAATGACCATGCCACAATCCCTCCTCCTCCATTCTGCTCTTGGGATTTGGGGCATGCACGCACACACACCCAGCATCAGTTTCAAGTCACCAGGTCAGGGACTCGAACTGTAATGGACTATGTGGGAGTCCAGCAATGTAACCATTATGCCATTTGCTGGTCTCAACTATTCCTTTTACCTGGACTTTTCAGTACTGGCCTTTCTGCCTTTCAGTTGTTATTGACACCTTAGTTTTATCCTTTTATACTTATCTTTGCTAGCCATTTTGTAAGACATGTTTTGAGCCTGTTAAAAAAGTGTGCTAGCGGGGCCAGTGGGTGGTGTGGTGGTTGAGGTGCTGGATTCCTATATGGCCAACTGCAGCTCGAATCCCTGACCTAATAGCTTGCTCTATTTCTTTCTCTTTGTGCCTCTGGTGAGCTCATGTGCCCTGTAGCAAACTAAAAATAAAAAGTAATGATAAATATAAAATTAAATGAACAGTTCTTAAAAACTAAATAAATACAAAGTGTGCCAGAGGCCAGCAGGTAGTGTGCTGTTTAAGGCTCTGGACTCTCACTTGGCTGACTACGGTTCAAGTCCTAGACCTGATGGCTTAAAAATCACGCTGGTATGTGTGCGTGTGTACCCACAATTCTGAGAGGAGAATGGACGAGACGGGATTGTGGCCTTGCCCTCCTACTGTCTCTGTGGAGCACATGTGCCCCAAGGCAAAAACCTCAAAAAAAAAAAAAAAAGTATGCTTATCATCAGGAAGGTGTTTTCCAAGCTTCCTAATAGATTAACCAGAGTTCTAAAAGCAGCCAACCCTACATTTATTTATTTATAGCCAAAGCCGACAAGGAACACTTTCACTGTTGTGGATGTTTCTAGGGACCTTTCTTAGCTTGGAAACTGAAAGTTTTCACTTCTGGCTTTAAATAAACTGAGAGAGGAACAATTTCAAAGGTGAAGAGGATGAAAGAAGGATTTTAATGTTCTTGCTTTGAAAACAGTGGTTTTCAACTCTAGCCACACTTGAAATCACCTGAGGTGCATTTATAAAATATAAACTCTTTAGTGGAAACACCACACCACACTACACCACTGTCATCAACCACAAACATGTTTGAATCCACTGCTTCAAATACAGTAATAAAGTAATTGGAATAGGCAAGTATTTAGTACTTATTTTTGTTAACATGTCGGTTTGGGGTTAGTTTTTTTACTTGCTTTTGTATATTGAAGTAACTAGTGTAATTAACATGTTATATTTGGCTTCAGTTTATAGCCCACAAAGCCTAATTTTATTGTTCAATTCATTATAAAGCTTATAGTTGTCTCCTTGTTTTCATGAAATATTGTTGGTTATAGCTGTGATTTATTTGTGTGTCGAGAACAATTCCTAATAGTTCCGCTAATAGATTCTTTTTAGGTTTTCTGAAATATGTGCTACGATAAGGGAATGCTGCCTCTGTCTGTTTAGAGGTAATATTGGCAGTGATTTGGATGGACCATATGAACAGGTGCTAGTGTTTCATGTTCTAGTCTTTGGAAGAAAGGTCTACTTAATATTTTAGTACTAAGCATATCCTTCGAACTTTGAGATATTATTCTTTTCTCTGGATACAGACTTACTGTCTTATGGAAGTAAAATTCTCACTGATTTTTTTCAACTTTGTGGAGGGTCGCTGTCTAGGAACTGATAGGGTAGATGGATGGAAATTCTGTACACTTCTTGGGAAAGATCTAAGAGATGGGGCCAGTGACCACATTTACATGCTCATTATGTGCTGCTTCCTTGATTTTTTTTTTTTTTTTTTGAGAGGTTTTTGCTATAGGGCGCGTGCGCTCGCCAGACAGACAGAGAGAGACATAGAGACAGAAAGCGAGAAATCACCCCCCAGGGGGGATGGTCACGCCGCAATCCCTTCTCCTCCATTCTCCTCTCGGGATCTTGGGCACGCACGCACACGCGCCCGGCGTGAGTTGTAAGCCACCGGGTCCCAGACGCGAACCGCGGTCGACTACGTGGGAGTCCAGCGACATAGCCATTATGCTAACTGCTGGTTCCCATGCTTCCTTGATTTTTTATTTTTGGCGAGAATTGGTAAAATGGAAGTGAAAGAGCCAAGTGAATAATATCTTAGAACATTTTCAGGTAAAAAGTATTGTTAATTTAGGATAGATTATAAATATGATTTATAAATATTATTTATCAAATAGTGTTATAAGTAGTATTCACTCATAACTGCAGTAAAGTTATAGCTTAACTTCCAGTGCAAATATATGAACATTTTATAGAAATATTTATTCACTGTGTTTCATTTTGATAGTCTGTGTGTAAATTATGTTACCAGTTTACTCTTTTTTTTAAAATATCAGTATGTATGTGCACACATGCATGAGAAGATTGATTGGTTGATTGATTTGGAGGCTGGGAGGGGGTGTAGCCAAAATGTATATGAATCTGTTGACTGTTACTAGGCACAATGAGAATCTTTGTCTCTCAGTCTGAACTTGCACCCTCCCTCTAATGTTGAGTTCTAGGTCTACTTTTCCATTACATGTCACACTTGTAGATTTAAAAATTACTTGGGTAAGTTATACACCTTAGATGGCAAAGTAGCTATTTTCCCCAGCTTACTGATGAAAATTGATAAGTGGGTTCCGGGAGACAAAGATATAAGAGGCATTATGGAGGAAAATGACTAATACTAAAAAGGAGAGCAAAAGACAGTTGCTGGTCACGACATTCTTCTAGCTGGTCACTACATTCTTTTCTTGACTGAGCAACAGTCAAGAAATCATCTTGAAATCATCTTAGTGTTATTTTTTTTTGTGATTTGTAGAGGTTTTTGCTATAGGGTGCATGCGCTCGCCAGACAGAGAGAGCGAGAGAGACAGAGAGACAGTAAGCGAGAAATCACCCCGCAGGGGGGATGGCCACGTCGCAATCCCTTCTCCTCTGTTCTCCTCTCGGGATCTTCGGCACGCACGCACACGCGCCCGGCCACCGGGTCCGGGACGTGAACCGCGGTCGACTACATGGGAGTCCAGCGATAAAGTCATTACGCTAACTGCTGGTCCCGAAATCATCTTAGTTTTAAAGGCTCTGCCAGAGCGTCGAGAGCTGACCTTGTGTGAGCTCATCAAGCTGTGCTAACTGGATCAGTCATTCTCCCCTTCACACATACACTAATATTGGGTGGATGAATTGTGCTAGTGACCTTCATGGAGTTACATAACCACTTATTGACTCCTCGCTGTTTGTGGTTGTTATTCTGTGGGATCTCTCTCCTGGGGGCAGGGATGGCCTGTGCAGGCCAGGGAATTCCATTGGAAGATAGATGACAGCATCCTCTGCCTGGTCTGTGCTGGGATTCTAAGATATCTTTTAGTTCTTCTAATTTACTTTTGTTTTAAAATGTCTGTAATTTTTTTTCTTCAATTTTGTTACTTCAGACATGTTTATATTTCCAGGTAACTTGGATTTGGGAGGTGGGTAGTTGAGAGTTACTAAAATCTAATGTTAATGCATTGTGGTCAGAGTATACTGCCTATATGATAGCTTCTTTTTGTCATTTGTGATATTTTTTTTTTATGGCTTAGTACCTGATCCTTTTTATATATATTTATGTAAATAGATTACTTGTATATATTTCTGATACTGTTTCCATAGGTACTAAACTTTTCTTATGTTTCTTTGAAATCTTCTGGATTACTGAGTCTGATCCTTGGCCTGCCTACCTTTTCACATCCGTCTGGATGGGTGAAAGCAGCAGGGTGGGAGAAGCATAGCCATGTGGGTCTGTCTGAGGGTTAGGCGTCATAGGAAGAGCCCCTTTCTTGAACTGTTAATAATTAGGTCATCCTTCAACATGAATGAAATGGGTTTTGGTAAGTCTTGACTCTTAATTGTCTAATTTAATGAAGGGGAGATTATTTTAGAATAATTTAGTCTGTGATAAAGGCTAAAGCCTAGCTTTTGCTCTGTGTTAATCTGGGGAATGAACTGAAGAGGAGATGGAGAAGGGGTTCCGTCTCACACTTTATGAATGGGGGCATGTTGGAGATTAATTTGTTGATTTCTTTCTACTTTCAGTCTCCTGTCTTTGTACACACTATGTTGATTAGAGTACAATATTATTCTGGCCTATCACTGTGTTTGAATATTGAAAGATGGTGATGAATCCAGGCTCTGGAGCCATCTGCCTGGGCTTCAATTCTGTCTCCATTGTTCATTAGCTCTATGACTCTAGGCAACTCCCAGAACCTCTCTGTCTTAGTTTACTCATCTATTAAACTGGAAACTGTATCCACTCTAGTGTTGTCAGGATTAAGTGAGCTATGGCTAGCACCTAATAAATGTACCCAATATGTTCAATAAATGTAAGCTATTATTAATCCACTGAACTGGTTGATAGTCTGCTTCACATTTGTCTATGATGTTTATCAGTTTACATAAAGGGTACATTTCAACGGGATACTATGAAAAAAAGGACTAAATGTTAACTGCTTGAATTTTTTGAATAGTTAAATATACAAATATCTTTGCATACTATCGCGATGACCACAAACATGAATTATTGTCATCACTGCTTAAATGATGATTTACTCTTAGAGGAAAGACTATCATTTATAGATACTTTCATAATTCATATTTATTGACTAAAGGAGTTCTCCGTGCAGGTATCTGGTTTTTAGGTTTTATTAAAGTTACTGTATTAAAAATTGGATTAATTAAAATTTCCTATAAAGAACTTAACCTTTAACTGATGTTACATTAATAAGCCTTTTCTTGTTCCCCTTGCAGTGGCAAAACATGCATTCAGTTTTGACGTATATGGGATCTGAGTTAGAACTCACAAGGCTTTTATTAGTTAGTCATGGTGAGCCTTTGTGTATAGTTGGCCATTGGATAAGGATATATAGTCATGTTCACAAGCAATCTTACTTAGTTTTTATTTATTTAAACACTTGACGCAAGCAGCATTTAAAGAACAAGCTTAGTCTGACTAAACTTTGTTTTTATAGTCTGAGGCTGTTTAAAAACAGATTAAATCTGGGGGCATAGGATAAGACATATACCTCATGCCTTAACTTAAACCCCATAGTATTTGACTATAACATTCATTAAGCCTTCAAGGACCTTTTAGAGTGGTGGGTGTTGAGAGGGGAAATGTTGGTTAATAATTTGTAAATTCTCAATTTGTTTATGCTAAGAGTAGCAATAATACTATATAGCTTCAGAAATATTGACTTCTTCTTGTTCCCAATATCTAATAGAGAAAGCCTGTGTTTTCAAGGTTTCCTGTTTACTCTCATCTAGGCTTACCCTAACAGTATTTTGTGGGGGAAGGGATTACCAATGAGGCCTTGGGTAGTTGGGTTGGCACTTGGGTCATGGTACATAGGTGAGGAAAGTAGAATTATGGAGAGGAGTCATGCAGATCCCACGAGTAGGAGGCTGGCTTTCACTCCCCTCCACTGGGGCTGCGGGTGGCTGTGGGCTATATGCTGTGTGCCATTCTTCCCCAAGGAACAGGTGGTCCATGCCATCAAGCTGCTGCAAAGCATTTTCTGGAAGGCTAGCCACTGAGGATGGTTTGCAAGTGACTGGTCAAACATGTTAAAAGTTCATCTTGATTAGTACAAAGGGTGTGTGGGAGTGTGATTAGAGACCAGGCAATGGGCCCAGCTTTATTCATTGTGGGACTACAATGATAGTCTCTAATTTAAAAATAAAATGGAGAATAATAATGCCACCTGCTTACCTCTAAGAATATTTTTAAGGATTAATGGGTCAGTCACCTTAGATGAAGGCAGCAGAGCCTACCCAGGTCATAATTTTCATTGGTAAGCTCCAGTTTGGGGGGGAATAAAACATTGGAAAGAAGATAGGAATGGAGAGGCTGTCTTCTATAGTTAGTATAGTTCAGGTCCAAATGTAGTTCAGGTTCTTTCTAGCTGGGAAATTTAAACTAACATAAATGTCTTTTTTTTTTTCCCCCAAGAGATGACAGCAAGCCAAATGTCTGACCTGCCGTTTGTGGGAAAAGAACAGATATCTGTTCTGAGAACTTGTTAATAAAGATGTTAGTGGTTTTCTCCTGCTGTAAGGATAAAAAGATGGGTCAAGAGAGTGTAGATTTACGTGGAATTTGCTCTTATTTTCCCATTATTGGTGTGCTCTTTCTGAGAGTTGGTATTGTTTCATTTTATAGATTTTTTTGCAAGTTTCTTATACAAAGAAACTTCATAGAGATCAAGCCAAAACAAAACAAAAATATAAACACATAAAATTGCTTTAAATATCAAGAATGTCAGCATGAAATTAAAATGAATTAACTGACATTTCTGCTTTGAAAGTTTTTAGTTAAACTAATTTAAACCATTTACCTTATAAGGGAAAGTTTGACCTTTTTCAGTGTTTTGAATTTAAGGGTATTGACATTGGGTTGTTTCTGGTTAAAATTTGCTTCCACCCTATAATGGCTCTTGGGGTTTTGGTCAACCTTTGGTTGTGGAGTAGTTAATACAGTCAATTGTGTTGGTACAACATGGTTTTCAGATATTAAGGTCTCTGAAGTAGCAGCTATGGTATCCCTTCCCACCCCTGTATAACTGTTAAAAAGAACACTGTTGTCATGTGAATTCTTATTTTTTTTTAGCTTGCTTTTGAAGTAACTTTCACAGAGAATTCCTGTTACCTAGAAATTGATGACAGACTTACACAATTTCCTTTTTTTTTCTTAGACGTTCCATCCTCAGAGCAGCCTGAACTGTTCCTAAAGAAACTTCAGCAGTGCTGTGTCATTTTTGACTTCATGGACACGCTTTCTGATCTTAAAATGAAAGAATACAAGCGCTCCACTCTTAATGAACTGGTGGACTACATTACAATAAGCAGAGGCTGTTTGACAGAGCAGACTTACCCTGAAGTAGTTAGAATGGTGAGTTTCTTTTTTTTCGCCGCGGACACTTTTAAGCATCTTCCATAGCGACTCACAAATGTATTTATTGCAGTGAGGTCACTGGAGGTCACCTCCACAAATGAGAGCCAATGAGAGCCAACTTCTGAGAGCTAAGTAGTCGTCACGATGCTAGAATTTGAACAGCATGGTTTCATGACAATGAAATCCAGAACTTTTTCAACTACAGCTGTATTGAAGGAATCAGTGACTTCAAAATATGAAGCCAAGATTGCCAGGGTATTATTGGATTTTGGCTTTGGAAAAAGGAAAGACACAGGAGAATCAACAAAAGTTTTAGATCTGTGTTTGAAAAGTATTCAAGCCTGTTGGATGTCTTGATTTTTTTTTTTTCCCTTCTATTCACTGTGGTATATTAGAAATGGCTTTACACTTAATAACATTGTGATTTATAGAATCTAGTTAAGGCCTCTCTTGGCTTTATAAGTAATCTTTCTCTTTATAATCCCTTTGAAATCATGGGCAGTGCCTTTCATGTGTTTTTGAACAGCATTTTACACTTTGTATGATCATTAGGAGTTATGAGAGAAACGCTATTAGCATAATACGAGTAATTAAGCTCTTACTGTGTTAATGATTATATTAATTTTTTACAAGCTGAGCTAAAATGTGATTTTCTTTTAGATTCCTATGATGTCTTCATTGGTATCCGATGAGATCTTGAATGTAGAGAGTATATGCTCTTTGGGGTTGGGTGGGAGAGGGAGACTGGTCTACTGACTACTGACTCATGATCCAAAAAAGTCTTTTTATCATTGGGAATCTTAATGGAGGATCTGGTATATTTTTTTGTGTGTACTAATGAAAACCTATCTACGTTTTCTGTTTAGCTCTTAACACTTGTATTCAACAAATGCAGAAAAGAGATATTTGTAATAGAGTAAATATGGTTAAAAAGTGATAGTTCAGATTTGAGAAAGAACTTGAATTTATCTCAGCTTAAGAAACTATGACTGATATATGAGGCCATTTCAAAACAATGGCCTGCATATTTCTGAGCTCCATATCTGAATGCATATTGAATTTATTGTTAATTTATAGGATTGTACTGCTAGAATGTTTTCATTGTAGGTTAACTATGATCATTGTGGCTCTTGAGCAGTGTTTCTCAATCAGGAGCCAGGAACTGTTTTGCCTCATATGGGACATTTGACAAAGTTTAGAGACCTTTTTGGTAGTCACAACCAGGTGTGAGGGTGGAGGGTGCAACCAGCACATATTGAATGGGTAGAGGACTGGAATGTTGATGAGCATCTTACAGTGCACAAGAGAAACCCACAACAAACATTTATCTGGCTCCAAATGTTAGTAGTGCTACTGTTGAGAAACCCTGCTCTTGATTTTGCATGCTATCTAAACCTTTTAACCTGATATTTAGGATTTCTCTAGTCCACTTGCCTTCTGCAGAGCACACAGTCCCTTGATTTTTAACTTACTTGTGGCCCCGGCCAACAGAGGTATCCACTATTTATAACTTTTTTTTCTGTATCTTTTCATGCATAGTTCATGAATATAAAACTATATCTAAGCATATATGTGTAATAATTGTTTTTTATAAGCACACAAATGGTGGTATACTATATATACTTTCTGTACCGTCCTTTTTTCACTTAGCAATATAACATTTGTATGTATCAGTACATATAAAGGTGCCTTATTCTCTCTATAGCTGTGTAAGTATTTCATTGTATGGATGTACCATATTTAACCAGAACCCATGACTATCCTTGTGTACATATTCATTTGCCTGTGTATAATAACATTTGTATATTTGTCCATTTATTTGTGAAGATTTTATTAGATTTTTGCAATAGGGTGAGGGTGCTCACCAGAGACACACACAGAGAGAGAGAGCTCTCAAAAGTGAGAAATCACCTCCCTGGTGGGGGAGAATTGCCACATTGCAATCCCTTTTCCTCCATTCTCCTCTCGGGATTTTGAGCATGCATGCACACTCCCCTGGTGTGAATTTCCAGCCTCCAGGATCAGTACTCAAATCTCAGTTGGCCATGTGAGAGTCTAGTGCCTTAACCACTATGCCACCTGCTGGCCCCAAGATTTTATTTTTTAGAGTAGTTTTAGGTTCATAGCAAAAGAGAGAAAGAGATTTCCCAGATGTCTGTATTCAGACATGCATAGCCTCCCTAATAAACATCCCCCACCAGAGTGGTACATTTTTTGCAATTGATGAACCTGCATTAATGCATCGTAATCACCTAGCGTGCATAGTGTAAATTAGGCTTCACTTTTGTGGTGTACATTCTGTGGTGTTAGACAAATATACAATGACATGGATCCACCATCATAGTATCATACAGAATATTCACACTGCCCTAAAATCCTCTGTGCTATATCTCTTTATTGCCCTTTACTCCTGACTCCCTGGCACGCCCTGATCTTTTTATTGTCCTGTAGCTTTGATTTTCCCAGAATGTCATATAGTTGGAATCATATAGTGTGAACCATTGCTAGATTGGCTTCTTTTGCTTAGTAATGCACATTTAAGGTTCTTTCATATTTTTCACAGCTTGATAAATCACTTCTTTTTGGTGCTGAATAATTTTCTATTGCCTGAATGCACCACGGTTTATCCATTCACCTACTGAAAGACATCTTGGTGATTACATCTAAGTTTTGGTAGTTATGAATAAAGCTGCTGTAAATTGTGTGGAAGTTTTTGTGTGGACCTAAGTTTTCAACTCCTTTGCATAAATACCAAGGAGTGCAATTGCTGGATCCTATGCTAAGAGTATGTTTAGTTTTCTAAGAAACTGCCAAACTTTTCTTCCAAAGAATCTGTACCATTTTGCATTTCCACCAACAATGAAAAATTTTGTTGTTTCACATCCTCACCAAAATTTAGTGTTGGTTTGTTTTTAAATAGCCCTTCTTTTTTCTTTGTTTCTGGACCTTCATGTCTTCCCCCCACCTCTACTTCTATTTCTTATTTTCCTTTAAAGACTGGCTTTCAAGTGCTACCATTGTTTCCTGAAAAAAGCCTATTCTTTTTTTTTTTTCAGCTCCTCTGCTTCTTGGCAATCCACTCTTTTGGAAATTTGTTTGCTGCCTTTTTTCCTTTTACACATTTAATCTGATTTTTTAAATTAGACTGTCTATACTTCTAGGGAGGAATAGAGCCCTGCATATTTCTGTGGCCTCTGTAATGTCTTCTATACCAGACCTACTTGAAATTAGTTGAATGAGTGAATACATTTCTTCTTAAAATGTATGTAGGCATTTGAGGCTCTCAAGTTCTGATTAACATATTGGATGTCACTGGATTATGTTCGGTTTTTAAACCTAATATTTAGCATAACTCCCCAAATTCTCTTACAAGCCAGCTTGGTCCTAAATTAGCTATGTTCTCTGAAGGGGGACCATTTTCTCTCTTTCTCAGTTTCTCCCTCTTCCCCAGCCGGGGTGGGGGGGAAAGAACCCACAAAAGACAAAAAAAAAAAAAAAAAAAAAAAAAAAAGCAAAACAAATAACTATCATCATTTGTGTGTGTTTTAGAATATACATGAGTCCTGTTGTAGGAAGTGTTGAATCTGTAGCATGTGGTGCTCTTCTCTGGCACTAGAAAATTAACTTTCTAGATGGTAGTTTAGGATTCTTGGAGGTGTCATTTATTTTCATATTTGGTGATTTGTGAAATTGTTATCTACTGGTTTTACATGGTATTTAGGCAGCCTGGAACATTTATAGAGAAAGAGGTATTATAATAGAGTAGAAAGAGAAAAGACTGAACCATGTAGACATGGGTTCACGTGCTACCTCTGGCCATACTTGCTCCATCTACGTGAGCAAGTTACTTTTACCTTTGAGGCCCTCAGTTTTCATGCAGAGGCACATAGGGTCATATGAAGAGTAGACATCGTATCTCCCATTCTGTTCCATAAATATTCCAGCTAAGTAAAGTGGTTGTGCTTTCTTGGCACATCAGGATTCATACCTATATCACCTCAGAAACATATAGTCTAGTAAGCAGGATGCTTACTGCTCTGCAAGAAGGGTTGGAATCAAGTTCTCTCTGCTGTCCCCCACTCCCTTCTGTTTTGCCACTTCTAGGCACGTGGTGTAAAGAGATTCTGGCACTGCTTACTTCCCTCATCTGTATCATACCTGCCTATTGAGGGATCTTGTGAAGATTAGCAAAGATATGCGTAAAGCTTTTAGTGTAGTTCCTGATACATGGCAAGTATTCAATAAAGGATAATGTTAGATTTCAATGATTTTTGTTGGATACTTGATTTTACCACCATCAGTAGAACCCATAGTTCTTGTTTGTGGACTTAAACTGCTTTGTCAGGTAGATGTGTTACATTTCATTGCCTCAGTGATTTTCAAATACTGTAATTTCTAGATGATCCTGCTTGTTAAATAGTCACTGTCCCCGCCTTTTCCTCTTTTTTGTTACTATAAAATGAAACTATTTCACTAGGATTAGTAAGGGAAATGGTAGTGCTTTTAATGAAATATTAATGAAGCGATAGCTGGGTTTTACATACCAGGCTTAGTAATGACTTATGATGACATGATATGGTACCAGCATTAATACCAAAGCCTTTGATCCAGCCTGATGGGACCTATACTGTGAGAATTGATATTCCTGTTAGAGGAAGAAAAGAGTGACAGATGAAAGTATGAGTTCAGGAAGCCATTTTTAACATGTAGATAAAGTATGAATACCACCAATAGACTGCTAGAATTAAGAAAAGTTTTTTTCTTTTATTAATCTGTTTATTGTATAAGTAAAACACAATGGTATGTAACTTACTTGCAGAAGAGCACTATGGGGTAGTAGAAAGAACACCAGATGGAGAATATGGACGCTATTGTCTTCATTTCTCATTTTCCACTTACCTAGTTGTGAGATCTTAGGTAAGTAATTTCCTCTCTCAGCCTCAGTTTCTCCTGTTGTAACTGGAGGAAGTTGATGATAATCTCTCACATCTATCCAGCTCTGATAGAGTAATATAGTCTAAGAAATTTAGAATGAATTCTGCTTATTTAACAGAAACCATTGTCCAGTGTAATTACTTAGATAAGTGATTTATGTATTTTATGTATTATAAATGTTTTATGTATTGCTCATGGGGTCTCATGGGGTCATATCTGATGGAAAAATTAGAGCCAGAACTTTTAGTTCCTTTAGGCTTTTGTTACATCCTATTTTTCATCATCTCAAGTGTCTAGTTTCTGTCCTTGAGGCATATATTTTACCACATTATTTTTTTTTTAAGATTATTGTAATTTTAAAATTTTGATCAGAGAGAGAATAAGACACAGAGACAGAGAGAGAGAGAGCGAGCAAACCACCAGGTCCAGGACTCGGAACTGGTGGGAGTTGGCTGTGCGGCAGTCCAGCACCTTAACCACTACGTTACCTGCCGTCCCCTATTTTACTACATTATGTCTAATGGTGCATTTTAGTTCTGTTGCCTTGTATAGGTTTGAAAGATTTCTTTTCTTTTCTCTTTCTTTTCTCTTCTTTTTTTTCTTTCTTTCTTTTTTTTTTTTTTTTTTTTTTTTTTAAGATTTTTGCCATAGAGTAAGTGCGCTCCCCAGATGGGACAGACAAACAATGAGAGAGAAAGTGAGAAATCACCCCCTGGGGGAATGGCCACATCATAGTCCCTTCTTCTCCATTCTCAATCTTCTAGGATTCTGGGCATGCACACACATGTGCCTGGGATGATTTACAAGCTGTTAGATCTGAGACTCAAACTGTGGTTGGCCATGTCAGAGTCCAGTGCCTTAGCCACTATGCGACCTGCTGGCCGCCTCGATAATGTTCATTAAATAACTTAGTGCCACACTTTTACATTTTGATGAGTTAAATGGCAGGATCTTACTCTACTGATGAGTCTGAGAAAGACAGCAGTAGGAAGAACAGGTTTTGGAAGGAAGCTGAGGAGTTGATTTTTAATGTGTTAATGTTGAGGTTCCTATGAGAGACCTAGATGTGGACGGTTGGAGCTAGAGATTGTCAGGGTGGGACTAAGGTAGGGGAGAAAAAGAGCTGTAAGGGACTGCTAGATGGTCTCAGAGAATCATTGTGTTTCAGTGCAGTGATACAGGTGGGAGTTAGTGGGTGGGGAGTAGGTTAAATATGAGGAAGTTGGGATGATGAGTATAGATGATGATTGTTCCTACAGTGGTGGAACCTTCCTGTGCTGTACGCATAAGAGTAAAATCCTATCCCTTCTCTTTTACGGAAGTTTATGGCTTTGCCCCACTGGTCATTTGCTGTTATTATTTTCGTATATTTTCTTATGACTTGGCTTTTCTTGGTTTCAAAGTCTGCCCCACTTTCCATCTGCGGTTAAATCTCTATATACCTTAAATTGTAGAATATATGATTTTCCAAAGCTAATGTAATTTTAACATTAAATAGGTAGAGCTTTTTTTTTTTTTTTTTTCTTTTCTATTGTGGTATTTCTTGAGTCCTGTTAGCTTCCCCCCTTTCAAATTATATCCTGTCACTTAGTATTCTAAATGCTTTATCTCTTATACATTTCTTTTATTTCACTGGAAATCATAGCTCTGGTTAGCTCTTAATAGTATTACATGGTTTTGTAGAAAATTATGAAGTCGCAGTTGAAGATCTCCAAGTCTGCCTACATGTATTCTTAATGCTTTGTTAACTTCACTACATATGCTATTGGCTGAAGGGTTTCTTTTCATAGAGCAGCTATCTAAAAGTAACCTTGGGCAATCAGGGGGAAATATGAAATCTCTCTCTCTCTCTCTCTCTTTTGGGGTTCTAGGGCATGTGCTCTCGCCAGAAAGAGAGAGAGACAGACAGAAAGTGAGAAATCACCCCCTGGGGGATGGCCACCCTGCAATCCATTTTCCTCTCGGGATCTTGGGCACACATGCACATGTGCCCGGAGTGAGTTTAAGCTGCTGGGTCCGGGACTTGAACCGCAGTCAGCTACATGGGAGTCCAGTGACATAGCCATTACGCTAACTGCTGGTCCTGGAAATATGAAATTTTTATTTTTTATCTTCTTGCACCTGATTAGGAATGTAACTACAGCCCTTGGTCAGAATTTGCCTTGGACGTATGCTTTAGATCCAAAGGAGACCAGATTTGTAAATGTGAGTTAATAGCAAATGCATTGGGTGTAAGTGTGTGTGGGGTGGACTGCTTACAAGATTGATAGTACAGATATTGAAAGAAAACTGAGAAGGGAATTCAGGAACTGAAGTTATTAGGGAATTTTGATGCTGTGAAGACTGGAATATAAGACCTGAGAATTAGACTAGAAATTAAAGAATTCTTTGATACATAGGGAAGAGTTTAAGGTATGATAATTAGGATTACCAAAAGAAATTTTTAGTATGAAATGAGGAAGAATTTACTTCTCAAAGTTAGAAGCAGATTTTATTTTTAAGAATTATTTATTGAATTTTATTATTTTTAAGATTTGCTATAAAGCATGTGCCCCTGAGAGAGAAAGAGAGAAAAGTAAGAAAGTAAGCCACTAAGTCCGAGACTCAAACCATGGTCAGCCATGGGAGACCAGTGCCCTAACTACCACGCTACCTGCTGACCCCAGGAGCAGATTGTTAGCATTTCTAATTTGTTGGAGGGTAGAGAAACTGACAGGCACTTTGTCCTTTCCTTAATTACTGTCTTAAGCTGTCACCCTGTGCTACTTCAGTTAGTTCTCACTTAACAATATTTATTTAGCATGAGAAGGGGTTCACTGGTTAGTTGATCGGATAACTGAACCCTCTGATGTTGATGGCAAAATTTTTTGTATTGTGTGTATTTTTGTGGGAGAAAATTGATTGCTTTTCATTAAATATTCAAAGGTATATCTGATTTCAAAATGGCTCAAACTTGATTTTATCCTGTGTGCAATAAACATGTAAGCTAGATGCTTCTCAGTTGGAAAATATGAGATTGGAAAGGATCTAGAGCCTCCAATTTTGGCAGTAAGTAAAGATGAAAATGGAGTTGTTAAAATGATTTCACCAGTTAAGCCATCTGGGCCTGGAGTTTTTCTCTGTGGGAAGGTTTTTGGGTAGTGAATTCAGTTTCTTAAATACATGTCTGACTGCTGAGATTTTCTGTCTTGTGTCAGTTTTGATAGATTGTTATAGTAGTTACACAATTTAGAACTGTGGTCAAATACTTAATCTTTGGAGCTCTTTACAAAGGTATGTAAGAATGAAAGATCATCAGTACCAGTACCCCTTCCTTTGTTGCTAGCAGCATACATGTGGAACAATTACGGTGTATGAGCTAATTCAGTCTTCATAGGAACCCTGTGAGCTCACTAGTATTACTACAGATTCTTTTTATAGGTAGAATAAAGGAACTAGGGGTTAAGAAACTTGCCCATGCTACTCACCTGGCCAGTTTGATAACTGAGATTTGAATCCTGACTGTCTAGCTCCAGAGCTCACATGTACTTTTTTTTTTTTTAAAAGAATTATTTGTTTATTATATTTTTAAACTAGGTACAGGGCATATATACTCACCAGAAAGAGACAGGGAGAGGGAGGGGGAAAAGTGAGAAAACAAGCCAAGTCTGGACTTGAACCACTGTTGGCTAAGTGTGAATCCAGTGAGTTACCCACCATGCCACCTGCTGGCCCCGCTCATATATATTCTTTCCTTTTTTTTTTTTTTAGAGAGAGATTTTTGCTATAGGGTGTGTGCATTCGCTGGAGAGACAGGCAGAAAGAGAAAGAAAGCAAGAGATCACTCCCCCCCGGGGGGGGGGGGGTATCCACTCTGCAATCCCTTCTCCATTCTCCTCTTGGATTTTGGGCGCATGTACACATGTGAATTTTAAGCCACTGGGTCAAGGACTCGGAACAGTGGTCGACTAAGTGGGAGTCTAGCAATGTAATACCATTACGCCACCTGCTGGTCCCGATATATATTCTTAACTGCTGTGCCATAATGCTTTCATTGCATCATTCTTTCCAATAGGAATGAGGACTAAAAATCCTAAAGATTGGATTCTTACCACTGTACCCTGTTTTTTCATTAAGTGTTTTGTTTGTTTGAAAGAATTAATTAATTAATTAATTAAAATTAGCCAGAAAGGAGGCCAGAGAAGGAGAGGCAGAGAGAGAGAGAGAGAGAGAGAAAGTCGACAAGTCTGGGACTCGAACCGGCCATGTGGGAGTCCAGTACCCTTAGCCACCATGCCACCTGCTGGCCCCTCGTTAACTGTTTTTGAAGAGGTAGAAAGACCTTTGTTGAGGCTCTTTCTTATGTCTTTTGCTGCTGAGCAAATAGTGGGCTTTGGTGTTCAATATTCATTTTGGCTTAAGAAGCAGTTTCCTTTTCACTCCCTCTCCCCTACCACCTCACTATCCTGTATGACAACCTTCATTACCTGTATTATTCTTGAATTATTACTACTGCTTCTCAACTTTTTTAACTACCCCGGCACTCTTAGTATATAAGAGTATGTGGTGATTGGGGGATGAGGAGATTCAGAAGGAGGCCTGTGTGGTTCAGAACCCTTCTCTGTTCCACCCAGACTGCTGTCCCTGATATGACTCTATCCCCTAAGTGCATGTACTTCCTCATGCCACTTCCTATCTTAACATTACAAGTTCAGAGAGGCTCCTTCTGTGTTGATGTGCTTCTCATGGACCGATACCAGCTTGGTATATCTTACTGTTGTACCCTATAGGGGCCTCACCTCTGTAGTCTTGTTTGTGGTTGACTTGGTTGGTCTCACAAAAGACTCAAATGGGGGACCAGCAGTTAGTGTAATAGCTATGTCGCTGGACTCCCACGTAGTCGACCGCGGTTCGAGTCCCGGACCCGGTGGCTTAAACTCACGCCGGGCGTGTGTGCGTGTGTGCCCAAGATCCCGAGAGGAGAATGGAGGAGAAGGGATTACGGCGTGGCCATCCCCTCTGGGGGGTGAGTTCTCGCTTTCCATCTCTCTGTCTCTCTGTCTGGCGAGCGCACGCACCCTATAGCAAAAACCTCTCAAAAAAAAAAAAAAAGACTCAAATGGGAATTTAAAGGGGTAGTGTATGATTTTAGAAAGAGAAAAGCACAACTCGGTGGATAGCTACTTGCATATATTTGAACTGTGCCTTCTGTTCCTGCAGGTACGCTGCATGGGTGGCCAAGGAATCCCTGAATGGTGTGGTCAGCCTGGATTTGGGGCAAGGGGAGTAAGATGATTTGAACAGCCCTTATATTCGTGATGGACCCCCTAATCTTTGGAAGCCCTTTTATGTCTGCTTTTTCTTTTTGTTATCCTTTCTGAGTTGGTGACATAGACAGATAGATCTGGACTCAGTCTGGCCACTTACGTGGCTATGTAATCTTAAGTGAGTCTGTCCTTTAAGCTTGTTGCCCTCCTGTAACTTCATAAAGTTTTTGCAAAAATCACATTGTGCAATGCTTAGCACAGTGGAAGTAAGTACAGAAAGTAGAGCCACCGTCATGTTAACGTTTATTCCTGGTTCTACCTTAACACCTTTTCTGCAGATGGATTAATATAATTTTCTGGTTACAGTAAAGTCTTGCTAGATCAAAAGCTTTTCTCTCTCTTTAGGATGACTCTCCGTATTTTCTTCTTAAACTTACTGTCTAGGAAATTTTATTTTCAAATCTTTTTTGGAGGACTCCTGTAAATCTGCATGTGTTCATGTCATAATATATACGTTTGTATATATACTGCCAGTAGTGCACCCAAGTAATGTTTTTTACTTGCATGGTATACTTTTATATTCATGCTCCTACTAGAGTAGTAATTCACTATTTCTTCCCTGTAAGGATTCTGTTAAGGAATCTGATGGGATTTTAAAGTGTTTAGTTTTTATTTAAATGTGCTTAAGAGAGGGTTTTTACTCAGGAAACAGTGAAATACTGAGATTGCTGTTTGCTTCATTTATAAATTGTAGTCCTTCTGGCTTAATTGCTTTAAAGGTTTTTCAGAGTTTTTAATATACTTAAAAATTGTTTGACGGCTGTGACTTGTCTAGGGACGATCTAGCCAATAATACCATTGCGCTGTAATGAAAAAACTCCGTCTCCATTGCTTTCACCAGTGGCTGGCAGCAGTTTTGCAGGATAAGTTACAGGATAGCATTTGAGTTTTAGTTTAACCTTGAAACTGAACATGCGGCTTAGAGGTATAAGCAATGCTTTGGAAAAATCCACCAAGAATACAGATGATAAAGCGGTTGGGAAGATATTTCCTGTGGTGCATGCAAGTGGGTCATGTGTAATCCTAATACTTGGTGTTAGTTTGTGCAGTTTGGCTCTCTCACCCTTGAGGAGAGACAGAAATGAGAGAGATTTCTTGATCGATTCTCTCAGGAAAAAGCTGATTACACCACAGTGGCGCATTATTATTGGCAGGAAAAAGCTGAGAAAACAAGTGTCCTCAATGTGGAATTCTCCGAGACAGTAATGTTTGAGGAAAGAACTTGGCAAGAAAACAATGAGCAGGTCACTTCCAGGAGATAGTTGGCTGCAGACCAATCTTTAAAGCCAAACTTGATGTGTAGGTGAAAACAAGCGGAAGTGTGCTATCCAGTGACTTCTGAGGAGGAGCTGCTTCTGAAAAGTAAGGAGCAGATAAGGGCCTTTTAGAGTAAAAATGCCAACACAGTGGTGAATTGAGGGAGGCCATGTATCTGGGTGTGTGTGGGAGAGTGGGTGCTCAAAGAGTGGAAAACAAAGGGAAAACGAGAAGGATACTGGCAAGGATGATGAGAGCGACATGGAAAATGATGTTTCTGAGTAAAAAAATTGGACTGGTCATAATCATTTACTAAGTTGGAGAGAAATCGTATTTATTTATCTATTTTTAAAAGTTTGCTGTAGGGCATGTTTACTTGCTGAAGAGAGAGAAGGAAAGTGAAATCGCTAAAAATCATTAAATATAGGTAGAAAATAGTGGCAAAACGGCCACTGTCTCCTTACTCTGTGTGTATGTCTCTCTGTGTCTTGTGACCTATCCTTAGTAAAGCAAAGCACAGAGCTAGCTGGTGAGTAACGGAAATATACCTGATCTACATCTGACCACAGATTCTGTCCATAGATTAAATTCCTCCCCCCAGGAGGGATGACCACACTGCAGTCCCTTCTCCATTCTCCTATCTGGATTTTGGGCGCGCAAGCACATGTGCCCAGAGTGTTTTTCAAGCCTCTGGGTTGGGGACTCGAACTGCACAGTTGGCCATGTGGAATTCAGCCACCTTAACCTCTGTGCCACCTACTGGCCCTGAAGTGTGTTTTTTTTTTTTTTTTTTTTTTTTTTTAAATAATGAATAAATAATCTATATTGGAGAAAATAATGTTTCCAGACCCTTCAGAAATAAATAACAAGTAGGGAGTGGGCACTGGGCAAATAGTATTACTGAGCTGCTTTGAAATGTGGAAATTCCCCTTCTTGCAGAAGTTAAGACCTTTGTGAGAATAAGATAGAGCACTTTCTGGAATAATGCAGGGCTCTTCTTTTTGAGGGATGTTTTGACTTGGTTTTCTTCTAAGGAACTGACTTCAACACTCCTTCTGCCTGCTAAGATGAGGCCAGCATGCCTGAATGAGGGTGGACTACCTACCTGGGTCTTCTCGGGAGTAGCATATCTCCCTCACTTCCTTATCAAGCAGCAGATTGAGGTAGGGAGGAATTTAATCTATGGACAGAATCTGTGGTCAGATGTGGATCAGGTATATTTTAGTTACTCACTAGCTTCCTCAATGCTTTGTTTTACTAATGAAAGGTCACAAGACAGAGAGAGACATACACACAGACACAGAGTAAGAGACAGTGATCATTTTGGCACTGTTTTCTGCCTGTTTTTAACATTTTCGAATAAGAAAACATACCTTATGGACCAGCAGGTGGTTTGGTGGTTAAGGTGCTGGACTCGCACGTGACTGACTGTGGTTCGAGTCCTGGACCTGGTGGCTTACTTTCTCTTTCTCTCTCTGGTCAAATTGAATAATAATAATAAATTAATTAAATTAAATAATTAAAAAAAAAGAAAACATACCTCATATCCAGAAATGTACATCAGGAGCCTTAAGTGTTTTCTATATGCTTTTTTTTTTAACAAATTATTTCATTTAACTTTATTTATTTTAATTTGACCAGAGAGAGACAGAGTGAGTGAGAGAGAGAGAAAGTGAAAAAGGAAGCCGCAAGGTCTGGGACTTGAACCACAGCTGGCCATGTGGAAATCCAGTGCCCTTAACCATCACACCACCTGCCAGTCCTCTATGTACTTTTAAAAAATAATTCACCTTTCAAGAGATTTTCCTTTCAGCATTAGCTGATTTTGAGCCAAAAAGTATTCAAAGCAAATATTCCGAATTTGTTTTTTGAAAAAGCCATATGTTGGAATCAACTTGTGTACTTTGGCTACTACAGAAATCGCCTAATTTGCCAGCATTGTAACTTTCTGGGATTTAGTACCTGGAATCACGTGGCTAGTCTGTGTGTGGAATGGAAGTGCTTGACTGCGACCGCCAGTGCGACGAGGGCCTGGGCTGTGTTTATACATAGTAAGTGCTGTGACTGCTGCAGTGTTTACACCTCTATTTTTGGATTCTAAGATTTAATATCAACAGTCTTCACTTTTGGATTCACTGCTACATTTCCAATTTTGGGGAGAGTGCAATATCAGTTTCTTTGTGAAATACCATTTCCGTCTGATGATTTTGTGGGGGGATAACAGAATCTAGAGAGAATTAATTTAATGAACTGTCTCAATTTCAGCAGGTAAAAAGATGCCCCTTATTTTGGGCAAAGTTTAATCTTGAAATAGAAGCTGTGTGGGTTGGGAAGTTCATGGTTGGCATTGTTGGATAATAATGTGAATTGGCAGGGATGGGTCTTGATTGATTACAGAGACTTTGGCAAGCTGAGTAGAGTTTAGACTTAATCTTGTAGACAGTGAGCAGGAGATTGTAAGGCTTTAAGAATAGGAGGGGGAAAGGCAAAGAATATTCTTACTTTTCTTTCTCCAGCCCCTGCAGAAAAACAACAATGTGTTCTTTTTTTTTTTTTTTTTTTTTAAGAATTATCTATTTTAATTTTATTTGTTCATTCATTTTGATTTGACCAGAGAGAGACACAGAGAAAGGGGGGGGGGGGAGTGAGAAAGTAAGCCACCAGGTCCTGGACTTGAACCGTGGTCAACCATGTGGAAGTGTCCAGCACCTTAATCACCATGCCACCTGCTGGTCCCCAGTGGTGTTCTTTTAAGGAGGATTAGGCTAGCAGATTTAACCTAGGACGGCTAATGGCAAAAGGCTATTGCCTTAATATTGAGGGATGAGGGCAAAGGAAGAGAAACTGGAAAAGAGTATGTAAAAGCATTCCTCTTTTCCTATCCACATGCTATCAAACAAAAAAGAAAAAAAACCCTGTAATTTTATTATTTGCATATTATTGTTCATATTTTGGCTACTCTCTTCCTCTTCTATTTTTTCATATGAGTTTTGTTGTTTTTTCGGATACGGTCAAGCTATGTGGTTATCCTCCTGCCTCAGCCTCTCAAGGAGCTGGGACTGCAGGTACTCATAATCAAGCCTGACATTTAGAGTGGGCCAGGAATTGTGAACTTGGGCCTCTCAGGTGGGCTCCGACTGCCAAGCAGCAGTGTTAACTAGTGTGCATACCATGGCTGTGACTTTTTTTTTTTTTTTTTTTAATTTTGCTTTAAGGTGTGCACTTGCTGATGCTGGGGTTGGGGGAGAAAGTGAGAAAGCACCCCTCCCCGGTGGGGCGGGGTGGGGGGTATGACGATGCTGCAGTCCTTTTTTCACTTTTCTCCTCTCGAGATGTTGGGCATGCATGCACACATAGCTGGCATGCTTCTAGGGCTGCCAGGTCTGGGTCTTGAACCACGTAGTTGGCCATGCAGTATCCAGCCACCTTCACCACCACCCTTCCAGCTGGCTTTGTGCCTGACTTTAATTCCCTAAGATTTCTAGGTCTTAGAAAACTCTCTAATACAGACTTAAAGTATGACTGTGATTGTGTAACAGTTAGAAGATTCTAATAGTGACCTTAGAAGTCTCCTTTTAAATCCTTTTCTAGATTTCCGGTTTTTGTAAAACAAACCCTACAACTATTGCAAGTGCCTGCTTCTTAGTCACACATAAACAATGCAGTCTGTCTTTGGTTGGGTAAATGTTTTCTCAAAGATGTAGGTCTTTGTCCACCAATGTGGTCTTAAGATAAAAATGTGGACAACCTTGCAGGAGTGGCTTGACCACACCTGCTATTCACAATCTGTCAGGTAATCTTCAGTGTGCTGCTGAGACCTGTACTTGTGATTAAACAAGGATATCGTGGAGTCTGTTTTGGCTTAAGGAATCATATTGAACTTGAGTGAACGAGTTTGGAGTATTAACTTCTGGCCTGAAAATCATAATTGTATTGGTAATATTACATAGCATGACAGTTACGTATTTAATATGTTAAAGAATAAAGTCAGACCTGCAGTGGATGGTCCATAATTGTTAAACAAAGTTGATTAAATTTCTGCTCCTTAAAATTAGATGCTAAGGACATGCCTATATCCTAGTAGGAAAAAAGGAATTTATTAAGAATAAAGAATTTCAGTGATTTCACAAGTTTAGATAACTTTCATATAGCTGTGTTCATTTGCATAGATAGCATGTTTTAAAAAAACTTTCTGCCCAGTGTGAAGTGGAAAACTACAGCAGACTTATTGTGATAATTTAAAGACATAGTTTGGTCTTAGAAAAAATTATTGGTTAAACAAATTGCCACTGAGTTAAATTGAATGCTTATTGAAAACTTAAAAAATTGTGCCATTTGTTTCCCAAGGCATCAGCTTAAAAGATACTTATATTCTCTGATTGTGACTCAGTCCCTTGAGCACAAATATAAATGCTTTGGGATTTTTTTTCTTTTCAAAATGTATCTATAGTGAATTTAAAGGTGTTGAGGGCTAATTTTGAAAGTTTATCATTGGGACCAATAACAATTCTTAAATTTGGTATTAGTAAAAGTAACTTGACATTATATGTATTTTGTTTATTATTTGTTATTTTGATGTTAGCAAAATTTTTTATAATTTTAGTTGTTATTCTTAGAGTTAAATATTTAATACAAATGCTAGTATGTTTGGAAATATTCTATATGTTCATATGTCTGAATCAGAGATTTAAAAGAAGGCTTGCTTTTATTGGTATTATTTTGTTTTGGATATCATTGTTTTTAAAATGACAACCATGGAGGCCAGCAGACAGTGTAGTAGTTATGTTGCTGGACTCCCACATGAACCGACCATGGTTCGAGTCTTGGACCCAGTGGCTTGAAAATCATGCCAGGCATGTGTGCGTGCACGTGCAAGATCCCAGGAGAATGGAGGAGAAGGATTTGCAGTGTGGCTGTCATCCTTGGGGGACCGATTTCTCACTTTCTTTCTGTCTCTGTGTCTCTCTCTCTCCAGTGAGCACATGTACCCTATGGCAAAAACTTAAAAAACAAAAGGCATCTATGGTAGTTGTTGATAAATTGCTGTGATATTTGCCTATTTTCTTTCAAGATCTGGCTTTATATTTACTTTGCTTTATCTTTTGTTGTGTGTATATAAAATATTATAAGAATAATTCATGATGATCTACCTTCAACATTGCATTTATTGTGCTCTCCCTCTGACTGTAAATACCTGATTAAATCACACTGAATGAATGAAGGAATAAGGTTTAAAAAACTCAGGGAAATGGTTACTTGCATGAGGTGTTATTCCAAATAGTGCTAAAGAAATAATGGCATCTCTAATTTTCTTGAACAATTTCTGTTTAATGTTCATGTAAACTTTTTTCCCTCCAAAAATTTTATTATTTATTATTGCTCATGTGCCATTATTTTTGTATTTATTGTGGATGTGCTTACAGTATTGCATAATTGTATTAAATTATAGATTCACAGATAAAAGAGGGGAAAACATTCTTGAGGTTAATTATTTTATTTGCTTTTATCCACTAAAAGCAGTATCCATTCTTTTAGAAAACATAAAGCACAGAGAAAGTGATGCAAAGTGACTTATTATACTGTGGTACAAGTCTCCTAATCACATTACATGCTTGGTTTACTAGAGTCTTAAATATTAACAGATATAACTAAAGGAAATTGTAAGTTTTTGTTTTTATCTATTTTTTTAAAGCTCTCACCATATGGCCCTTACTCTCTGTTTTGTTTGGTATTTGGCAGTAAGTAGCTAGGTGCTGGCCAGCCACACTGTGTTCTATGCACTAGTCATTAGCTAATCATTTTTCTTAAACAGCAGCAATGGAATGGCAATGAAAACCATGCTGTAAAATTAGTGATAAGATAAAGGGGTGGGGATAGTGATTTTTTCCTGCAATAATTTAAATAATTAGAAAAAAACGGACAGTTGTATTTTGCTATTGCAAGCCAAAAAGTGAGTTGTGTAATCAAAAAATGGTAAATACATGCCTAGACATTTTTTCCTGTTTGGTTATTGGGCCTTGAACTTTGGCACTTTGATCTCTTTCTCATTTGGCCAAGACTTTGAAATTTATACTTTTGAAGTAAATGCAGCGTAAAGGAAAATACTGAAAAATAAGGGACCAGCTAGGTCCTTGAAGCAAGCAAGCCACCATTATGTCCTAGGTCCTGCCTGTAGTGTCGCTCCTCTTCATTAAAGGTTCTTAATTCATATTAGTGTTATTTCAAGGTTGTCAGTTTTAAAAATAAAACTACAGGGGCAGGCAGATGGTGTGATGGTTGAGGCACTGCACTCCAACATGGCTGACTGCGGTTCAAGTCCCGGACCTGGCAGCGTGCTTTCTCACTTTCCCGTTTTCTCTCTGTGTGTCTCTAGTCAAATTAAATAAATAAATAAATAAATAAATAAATAAATAAATAAATATTTTTTTTAAAAAAGGGAAACTACAGGGTACTTAGTTAAATGTGAATTTCAAATGAATAAATACTTAATAAGGCTGTCCCAAATATTGTGTGAGACAGATACACTAAAAAAGTATTTGTTGTTTATCTGAAATTCAGATTTAACTGATGTCCTGTATTTTTTGGCAACCCTAGTTGCTTTCATTTTTTGTATATTAAGTACCAGGCAGTCAGCAATGAGTAAGGAGTGCTTGAAGGGTTTAAAATCAAATTGAGGAGACAAGAAAAAGGGATGTGAGGAGGAGACACCAGGAGGGAAACATTGCAGTAGTTGAAAAGTTTGTTGCTGGGAGTCCGAACAGTGTTGGGAATGAAGAGGCTCTTGTAGCTCTTTGTTAATCCTGAGCAAGGTTATCACTTTACTTAGATTTGAATGCCTTCTGGTAGGTAAACAGTACCCAGGATTGCCTTTGAGTAGCATTAGACCAAAAGCAGAGGGAGGAAATGATGGGAAAGGAGAGAGGGAAAAAAATGAGAGGAAAAAAAATGAAAGGGTAATAAAAATTATAAAAAGAAATGTCTTTGAGAGAGATCAGTAGAAGAAGAGAGAAATCAAGACCTCAGGACCATCCATCTTCAGGGGTCGGCGTGGAGGTGGTCTGTCAGAGAAGAAACCCTGAGCACCTCTGTGCATGTCATGGCACTTTGTTACCTTGGAAAACTTGCAAGCTCTTCTCACCTGTTTCCTTACTTGTGAGATAAAAGGGCTGGATGAGATAGTCTCTAACATGATGAGGTTCTAAAAGCTACTTAGTGGAATCCTGTAATCATAGGTTTTCTATCTTTGTCGTGGGGTTATCCAGGCTTTAACACCATTCCTCTCTGCCCGTCAGCCTTGTTTTCTCTCCTTACACACTTTTGGAGGCCAGTGTCTTCCAGCTTTTAGTTTGATTCCAACATTCAGCATGTATTACAATGTCTTTGAAATGGAAATGATTTAGACTACCTCAAGAATATTTACTTCTTAATTCTTTTCTTTGCAGTAATACCAGTATAGGTTAAAATAAAGTATTGATAGTTGAAAAGTAAATCTTTCTGATATACTTTTGAAATGTCTTTTGTTCATTTTTGATAACCCACATCTAAGTGAATAAAATAGATGATTTAAGGCTAGAGTCTCATGTATTTTCATATATTGTAGAGGCAGTTTGCAATTTTGGAAGTATCTGGATGCTTTTTAATCTAGCCACTTAGTCTCTTACAGAACTGCAATGTGGAGGGAGCAAGGCTGGTGGTTCCTTGTGGTCATGATCTATTTGCATGAACTTGCAACTGCCGTTATCCATTTAACAGTCCATTTAATCCTGATTATAAACCAAAATGACTGCCGATGGTATAGGAAGATGTTATGGGTGCATATTTACTATTTAGGAGAGTAGTTTTTAACCATTTTTAGATCTTGGAAGTCTTTCGTGAATCTGTGAAGGCAACTGTCCTTTTCTCAAATTAGACTCACATACAAACTGTTGCAGATAAATCACGGGTTTTAGAGACTCCCCTAAGCCCAACCACGGATGACCTGATTTTTAAATTCATGATTTTGGAGCTAAACTGTGCAGTTAAACTGGTCCATTAACTTAATCCTTAAATCATTCATTGATGATCTGAGTTCTAAAACATTGTGAGAGGCTCTAATTTTTAAAAATTTACTTAATTTTATTTTTATTCAGTTTGACCAGAGGGAGAAAGAGAGAGAGAGAGAGAGAGAGAGAGAGAGAGAAAGCAAGCCAGCCACCAGGTCCAGGATTTGAACCGTAGTTGGCCATGTGGGAATCCAGTACCTTAACCACCGTGCCACCTGCCGGTCCAATGAGGCTCTGATTTTTAACTCTCTCTTGACAGTGATAATCTTGTAAAAACAAATATAAGAGCTCCTTTCATCTTGAAATGAAAGGTGTAATTCAGATACTCTATGTCTCTATCTTATGCCATTTGTTTGTTTTGTTTTGAATTTGTTTTTACATAGGGTCCTGTGCACTCATGGCAGGGGTGGGGAGGGACAGAGAGGAGGAGGAACATAGAGACAGAGAGAGAGGGAAAGCGAGAAGTCACTCCCCAGGGGTCCTTTGTCCTCCATACTTGTGGGATTTGGGGCACACATGCACACACACCTGGCAGGATGTTCAAGCCTCTAGGTTCGGGACTCAAACTGCAGCCAGCCACAGGAGAGTACAGTGTGTTAACCAGCATGACACTTACTGGCCCCTATCTTATGCTCTTTTAAAAGATTGAGAACTTGGTGCCAGCAGGTGGCATGGTAGTTGAAGGCACTGGACTCCCACATGGCCGACTGTGGTTCAGGTCCTGGCTTACTTTCTCACTTTCTCCCTCTCTCTCTCACACTCACTCTGGTCAAATTAAAATAAATAGATAAATGAAGTTAAATAAAATAATTCTTTAAAAAAAAAGATTAGAACTTATTTGGGGTGTCCTTAGAGAAATAACAACAAATACCTAGTTTATCATCCATATTTCTCTGACTTTAATACAAGTTTTAATTTTCTTTTATTAACATTCTTATTTATTTATTTATTTGGAGAGGTTTTTGCTATAGGGCGCATGCGCTCGCCAGAGAGAGAGAGACAGAGAGACAGAAAGCGAGAAATCACCCCCCAGGGGGGATGTCCACGCCGCAATCCCTTCTCCTCCATTCTCCTCTCAGGATCTTGGGCACGCACGCACACGTGCTCAGCGTGAGCTTTAAGCCACCTGGTCCGGGACGCGAACCACGGTCAACTACATGGGAGTCCAGCGACATAGCCATTACGCTAACTGCTGGTCCCTATTCATGTTATTTTTATTAAGCATGTACTGTGTGCCAGACTGGGTCAAAGGTGTAGCCATTTCTATGACAACTGATATGATTTACTATTTTTTTCCCCCACTGTGCTAGAGAATACCTTAACCAGTCAAGTCAGCTCTGAATGGTACTGCCCAACAAACATGTGCTTCATCATTACTCATCTGGCGAGGGTTAAGAGCTAAGACGTAAATAAAAGAATGCATGAAAAGGTGAACCTGAAGGAATGACAGTGTGTAGCTACAGGAGATTTATGTGTTTTCAGCACTACCTCACTGTTGGGATTATTTACATACTCTGCCCGGTATGATAACTAGAAGGAAACTTTGACCAATTCAGAGAGTTAAAACACTGTACAGGGTTAAGTAGTCTTATAAGTAAGCTAGACTTTCTTAAATCACCCAGAAAGCTTGAAATGTGGTTACAGCAAAACCATAATGCACAGCTTCATCTGTGTACTGAAACTTTTATTTTTTGAATTTCTATTGAATGCCTAGTATGCTAGGAAAACAAAGTTACTGCATTTTCAGTTAGTTGCATTTTCAGGGAGAGGCAAACAAATACATAGTCAGATAGTTTTTACAGCATGTGTTGTGGGCACTGAGAGTTTATATATCCAAGGAGGAGCAGAAGTTTCTATCTCTTTACCCCAGTTTTACTATAGAGAAGCCATTATTTTTCCTTTCATGGTTTATTTTTATGTGTTAAGAGAGGGGGAAAATACTTATTGAAGAGTATAGTAAATATAAATAGCTTAGTAGGGGCGAAAACTTAACTCAATTTTTGAAATACATGTATAGTTTAAAGAAGATTTAGATTTAGTAACTAAAGGACTTTTGCCCTTTGCCCATAGAATTGCAGTATGACTGACTGACTGAAGAGAAGGTGGAGGTTGCTGGTTACCTGAAAACTCACTAGTTTCTTTGTAAACGTAATTTCTAATAACTGGAAATTAGAAATATTGGAAAGGACAAAAATTAAACAGTAGAACTATACATGCCGTCACTAGCCATAGCGAAACATTCTAGTGTGATTTTTTTTAAAAGAATTATTTTATTCAACTTTATTTATTTATTTAAACTTGACCGGAATGGGGGGGGGGAGAGAGAGAGGAGGGAGGGAAAATGAGAAAGGAAGCTGCCAGGTCAGGGACTCGAACTACCATGCCACCTGCTGGCCCCTCTAGTATTAACACACACACACACACACACACACACACACACACACACACACACCATCTAAGCTAAAGAGCCAGAGAACTGGCCTACCTACTCTCCTAGGGCAATATGGAGAACCTGACAGCCTGAGTTAAGTTGTAACTGCTGGTTACTAACTATAACCTCAGAGCTTAACAGCCTTGATTCTGCTTCTTTAGTGGTAACTTGGGGATGGTAATAGTGCATACTTCTTAGGGCTGCTCGATGTGGCAGATACATCTGTGATCATCACAGCCTTTGAGCAACATTGACCTCCTCCTCCTCCTTAAAACAGTGTTCTCTCTTGACACCCAAAACTTCGTACAGATTATTACCTTCTACCTGCAGCTCCCCTTCATTTGCTCTTCTAGACTCTTCTTTTCCTATCTGATTTCTATGTTGGGGGCCCTAGAGTTCTTTCTCTTTTGTTTACTCCTTTCCAAGGTGACCTGTTAGTCCCATGGCTTTAAATACCATCTATATGCTGATGAGTCCTTACATGTCTCCAGCCATGTCCGATCCAGCTCAGAGGTCCAGATTCACGTGCCTAATTGCATCCTAGATATTGCTCCTTTAAAACATCTCTAACTGGCTCTCTGGAATGTTCCATCAAAACAAGCAAGCAAAGAAAGAAACTTTTCTTTTCCAGTCATCTCCATCTTGAGTAAATAACCTCAACTCAATGACTTCTTCCTTTCTTTCACCTCATACATCCAAGCCAACAGCAAATATATCTCCAGAATATATTTTAAATCAGTTTATTATTTATATTAGTTTTAAAAAGCCACGATGGAACATGTGTGTACATACTTGAGAATGACAGAGAGAGAGAGAGGGAGGGAGAGAGGCATGAGCACCCTCTATAGGGTCCAGTCATGCTACAATCCTCTTCCTCCAGTTCTCCAGCCCATTGTATTTTGGGCACTTGAGTGTGGGCCTGGTATGTTTTGGGTTGACTGGGCCAGGGTTTGGAACCTTGGTTGTCATGTTGGGTTTTAGTTCTTTTTTTTGGGAGAGGTTTTTGGTCTAGGGCACTTGCCTGAAAGAGAGAGACAGAGAGAGAGAAAGCGAGAAATCACCCCCCTCACCACCGCCGGGGGTGGCCATGTCGCAACCCCTTCTCCTCCATTCTCTTCTTGGGATCTTGGGCACGCACGCACACGTGCCTGGCGTGAGTTAAAGCTACTGGGTCCTGGACTCTAACTGCGGTTGACTATGTGTGAGTCCAGCGATGTAGCCATTATGCTATCTGCCTGTCCCAGATTTTACTTCTTTTGAATAGCACCTTACCCCTGTGCCACAGAGCTGTCCCTGAATGAGTTATTTGTCATTTTCCATCTGCCTAGTCCTAGCTAACATAATCCTATGCCATATTCATAGCCTATGAACTCTGTCCCCTTCCCATCTATTCTATAAATCCCCACTGAGGGATTTTTTTTTAAAGCAAACATCAGAACATGTCACTTCTTTTTTAGGATCCACTAAAGGCTTTCGAAATTGCATATGAAGTAGAATCTCTATCATGTACACATCTGAACTCAGTTTCCATAACTAGGAAATGAGATAATTGTGTCTTTAACTAGAAGATAATCTTAGGTGTAGATTTCTGCTTTATTAAGTACTGTTTACCCAGTGCCTAGACTAGTGTGTGCACATAATAGCACTAATACATATTTGTTGGATGAACATTCAGATTAAATGGGGCCATCCACACCTGTCTACTTGCCCCTTTCAGAGCAGCATATTATAGTTCAGTATTTTCTATTTTTCATAGAAAGTCCAGCAAAGGCTTCTGGTGCAGTTATCTCCCCCCCCCCTTCTTGATTTTTACACATATTACATTCTCCTCCTGACCTCCCTGCTTTATTCTTGATATCTGAGGGTATGTTTGGGTCCTTAGGAGGAGACAGGCAAGTAAATAGGGCAAGAAACAGAATAGAAATAAAACAGGAACTCTGAGAATAGTGCTAACAGCATATTTAAAAATAAGCATTTTACTTAGAAAACGTGTAATAGTAGTAGATAGTAGAATGAGTCATCCTCTCTTCATCCCTCAGTTTGAGCAATTATCAACTTATGGCCAGTCTTCGAACAAATCTTAGTCAGTTTAGTTATTGCCTATGATAAAGGAATACCTAGGTTAGAGAGGCTTGTGACACGGATCTATCTTACTCTGGGTATCCTTACCCTTCTGAAATGAATGGAGGACAGCTTAGGTGTGATATTAAGGTTGTTAGAAAGTTTCTGGGCCAGCTGCCGTGGCACAAGCAGGAGGGTGCTACTGTGAGGTAGCTATGGCCGCACGGAAGGCCTGAGTTCACTTCCTGGTTCAACCTGAACAGGCCAGGTGTTTGCGCCTGTGGTCCTAGCTGATTGCGAAGTTGGGGCAGGAGGTTTGCAACATGATGTGATCTGGTCAGAAATACCCTTCCCCCTTTCTCTGTGTCCCCTCCCTCCTTTCTTTGTGTGCTCTCTGTCCCAAAAAGAAGGCAGGGAGAGAGGGAGTAATGTCGGTTCTGAAGTATCTTTTCTGATCCATTTTCTGTGAATACCTTTTTTCACCATTAGTTCAAACATAAATTTGCAAATTGTGAATAAGCCTGAGAAGAAGAGTACATGAAACCCATCCATCAGCAGTTATTTATATCTTAAGTAATTGGTTGATTTGGTTAATTAGAAGCATGTGTGACGTGTAAGTAACCAAGAACAGTCTTTGATGGAAGGTATGAACTCTCAGGAACCTAAGGTGGGAGTGGCCAAGTAAGGGTAAGGAGTACTAGCAGAGGGCTAGGAAGAGGTTGCTTTGCCACTTTGCAGCTTTGCCTCAAGGTGGTCTGACCTCGAAGGCTGTAGAAAGAGATCTCCCCCCCCCCCCCCCCCATTTAAGAGTGCTGCCTGTACTTTCATCTGGGTTCCTTTCAGCTGCCCACAAGAGGGTGCTTTCAGCTAATTCTGCTGCTTGTTTATTTTTAGGTATCTTGCAATATATTCAGAACTCTCCCTCCTAGTGACAGCAACGAATTTGATCCAGAAGAAGATGAACCTACCCTTGAGGCGTCATGGCCACACTTACAGGTACTTGGAATTATTATTTGTTATAAAAGAAAGATCCATGAATTCATTAGCCAATTAACATGGGAATTCCTTGATTTACCATAAAATCAAATTAAGAGTACATTAATGGAAAGCTGAGGAATGCTTTTTATGTTTCTTTTTCTTGATCATTAGGATGACAAAGGATAAAATAAGGAGTTTCAAACTTTCCCCCCAATACCATGCCACCATGTTACAGGTCTAGCCCGCAGGTCTTACTTTTTTATTAGGGCCTCTTTGTGATCCTGACCACTGGAGCCTCAAACAAGAACAGAATTATTTGCACGTTAATATTAGTTGGATGTGATTAGGTCACAGAGTACATATCTCAGTTTTAGCAGTAGGTACCCTGGGGACTAGGTATGCCTGTCTTCATGATAAACACAAATGTGTTTCTTTAGTCTAGAAGGACAAAAACAAACTGGTCGCTATTTCTTTCACAGTGTGTAAAGCAGAGCAGCAGCTGAGAGAAAGCTTGGGTGAAGGTCAAAATGTTCTCTTGCACTGAGAAAGCCATGTCTTCCAGTCATAGTCATTAGTCAGGACGAATCAGGGGCAGCTCTGCACCTCCTTTCTCAGCACCAGGCCCATCCGTTACTGTATTTACTTAGACGTGCTGGTCATTTTCCAGCTCCTTTCCTGGCTGCCTTCTCATAGGACCAACATTTCTCAAGAGAATAGAAGATTTGAAGTTACTGAACCCTAAAGCCGACTTTTCCGTTGAGTCAGAACTGGCCTAGGGCTGGGCAACAAATAGCAAGGAGAGAAGGGGAGGAAAAGAATGACTATTACCTTGTCCATCTTCGCCTTTAAGCAGAAGCCACCAAAACCTTGTGCTCATGGTTACTGGTTGAATTTTTGGATAGCAAAAATCTGTGTATCAGTGAAATAAAGCCTACAGATACTCAAGGTTTATTTTTCTACCCCTTCAGAATTTTTCACATAAATTTGCAACTTTGCCTGTCCTGTTTTGGCATCTCAAGGTTGCTACAGATACACTTAAATGTACTCTCCTTGAGTGATACAGAGAGCTTTTGGGGGCTCTGCTTTTCTCTGCTTATACTCAGGCTTGTTATACGTATGTGTGCTACTACTAATGCCAAGATTGCATAAGTTCGTTAAAACACTGTAGTTACCTCTTTTTTTTTTTTTTTAATATGTCAGACATTCTCTCTGTAATCTAAGAGCTGTTTGTGCTTTACATAGTTGTATCTGAGATTGCAATAAAATCCAAAAAAGAGGGACCAGCAGGTGGCATGGTGGTTTAGGGTGCTGGATTCCCACATGGCTGACTGTGGTTCAAGTCCTGGACCTGGCGGCTTGCTTTTTCATTTTCTCTGTCACTCACCCTGTCCTTCTCTGGTCAAATTAAAATAAATAAATAAATAAATAAGTAAGTAAAGTTAAATAAAAAATAATTCTTAAAAAAAAGTCCAAAAAGGAATTATTCTTTTGAATGGGTGGACTTTTTGTTATGTGTTGTTATTATTATTTTTTAAGAGGTTTTTGCTATAGGGCACGTGCACTCGCTGAACAGAGAGAGACAGACAGAAAGTGAGAAGTCACCCCCCAGGGGGGATGACCACGCCGCAATCCCTTCTCCTCCATTCTCTTCTTTGGATCTTGGGCACGCATGCACATGCGCCCGGCGTGAGTTTTAAGCCACCGGGTCTGGGACTCAAACTGCGGTCGACTACATGGGAGTCTAGCAACATAGCCATTACACTAACTGCTGGTTCCGTCATGTGTTATTCTTGATGTTTGGCACTAATATCATTAACATTCATTAAATTGCTATGAACTGGAAAGGATTTGGAAAAAACCTGAAAAAAGAAAAAGATAATTTCCTCAGGAAAATTCCATATTTTATGGTGGAAAAGGCAGGGTAAGAGATATGGTTAAAGCTTCAACTTGTTATCTTCTCCACATTCCTGAGAAAAGACTATTCTTGTCATTTGCAAGAGCTTTTTTGATACGCTAAATCTTGATACTGCAGATAAAAAGTTTAACTTAATATCTCAGTTCATCCTTTCTTCATTTAACAACTCTATAAAATATAGGACCTAATTAATTTCTGAAACTAATATACTAAATTCCTTCACCCCAAAACTCTAGCTCATGCTGTTATTACTACAAGAGTATTAACCCATTCGTTCATCTGACACCCTAAAACCAAAGCAGTAGTGAAGAATGAGAGTTTGCACCCTTGTGCATACAAGGTCATAAACTATTATAGAACCAGCTGGTTTCATCTGTTTTGACATCGTGCTCAAGCCTGTAATCTTTCTTGTCCCTCTTTTAGCCCAGGGAAAATTTTTTTTTTTTTTTTGAGAGATTTTCGCTATAGGGCGCGTGCGCTCGCCAGACAGACAGAGAGAGACATAGAGACAGAAAGCGAGAAATCACCCCCCAGGGGGAATGGTCACGCCGCAATCCCTTCTCCTCCATTTTCCTCTCAGGATCTTGGGCACGCACGCACACGCGCCCGGCGTGAGTTTTAAGTCACTGGGTCCGGGACGCGAACCACATGGGAGTCCAGCGACATAGCCATTACGCTAACTGCTGGTTCCCGAGCCCAGGGAAAATTTAACCAACTAATGTTGAAACAGATAAAAGAATAGCTTAAAATTTATGAACCAACCTTCACCAATAGTAAAAGTTAGGCCAGGAGGGCCTGTTGTTGAATTCTCCACTTGTTGCTCTGTGGATGTCTTTGTGGAAGCACCTGATTTGCCTCAAGAATCCTGTTTCCTTGGTATATTCTTACTGCACAAATTAGTCACCTCTCCATTTTGATGGATAGGTAGTTTTAGTACTGACAAGAGCATTTGTTGAACATTTAAGAAATCTCTTTTTCTATTCTGATAGATCATTCGTGTCATAGTTACCCATCACTAAATCCAACATTTTACTTTTTAATTGATCTGACCGTTTATTTCTTTAACCAAGCATAGCCCAGTCTTAGACCTTTTCCCCTTTTCTTAACACCATAATTAGCAGTGTGCTTACTCTTCTAAGCCACATTTTACAAGGAAGCAAAATGTAAGTACATGACAGTTGGAGAGAACAACAAAATACATTGAGTTGTGGTGGCTGTGTTGTTGGCTGGCGGCTTTTGTATATTACTTTGAGTTATATTTGTGGCCCACACAAAATCACCATTTATAACAACCAGTGAATCTTTGGGGATATTTAAAAAGTAGGTAAAAGAATACTGAATTCACAGATTTTTAGTTCAGATAGGTCAAAGGGTCTATTATATGTGTGTTGTTGAATTTTTCTGTTGTCTGTATTTGGTATCTTTTAGACTGATATCGCATAGTTACCAAGGTCATTTGTTTATTTCTTAAAATTAGTTCTGTCTTCCTAGTAGAATACAATTTGTGCAGAAATTCTATTAATAATCAAGAATTTTTAAATAGTTATTTTATTTACGATAGTGTGTGTGCTTGCACACACATGTGTAAAGAGGGAGAAGAGTACCCTCGACAGTCTCATCACGTTTTGATCCTTTTCCCTTGCTGTCGAGATTTTGAGCTTGTGCGTCCGTAATGGGTATGTTTCAGGTAGGCCAGTATGGGATCTGAACCTGTGATCAGCCATATGGCTTCCAGTACTCCTGTTCAGTATGTTACTGTCTGTGCCACCAGGCTGGGCCTAAGAAATATTGTAATGCTTTACACTTGAGCCTGGAAAATAGGAATGCTAAAATGTTTTTACTTAGGTTTCTTGGAGTGTTCATTTATGTGACCTTAAAAAGTAATTTATCCTCCACAGCCCCCAATCTCTCCCATTAGAAATTCAACAGAGACTTGATTTTGAGGTGAAAACCATCTCAGTACAGAAAACATTTGTGCTTAATAAATGTATTGATAGCTAAAGTTTTTTTTTTTTTAAACCACACTATTTTTTTTTTTTTTTGAGAAGTTTTTGCTATAGGGCGCGTGCGCTTGCCAGACAGACAGAGAGAGACAGGTAGAAAGCGAGAAATCACCCCCCCAGGGGGCATGGCCATGCCGCAATCCCTTCTCCTCCATTCTCCTCTTGGGATCTTGGGCACGCACGCACACGCGCCCGGCGTGAGTTTTAAGCCACCGGGTCCGGGACGCGAACCGCGGTCGACTACGTGGGATTCCAGCAACATAGCCATTACACCAACTGCTGGTCCCTAAACCACACTATTGTAAACCATGACTGCTTTCAAGGGACCAGACGGGTGTAGAGCACTTTGCTAATCTTGCTGGAAAGTTAGGCCCAGAAGATGAGAACCTCTACTTTGTGGGAATCAAAAGATAACTGAAACCCGCTTCAATCAGGTCATTTGAATAAGGCTGATGTTCTCTTTGTAAAATGAAGAGTGGGAACACTGACATATTGAAAAAAAAGAACCTGTCTGTGAGGTATTAAGATCCAGGCATTATTTTGACTGAAAGAGCAATGTGTAAAACTTGGCCAGATCATTGGAAGAAAAGTTTTTCTCAATTCAGAAGTTTCAAAGAGAAAATTATAGTTTCACCTAAAGATGTAAAATGCTAATGTGAATACCTAATTAGAGTATAAAGTTAGAACCTGAAGCTACAAAGTTACTATAGGAAACATTTAAGTCATTGGTGTCTGCTGACTCTCAGAATGCCCAGAGACCTAATTTTCAGTAAACTAAAAGGTCGAAGCTGCTTTTAATAATTATATTACCTTATTTGCCCTTTTCACCTCGTTCACATTTGTGCTATTTGTTGTACAAACAATGGTGGCTAAAGCTGCTCTTGCCAAAGCACAGAGCAAACGTGCCAGATTGGGCCACTGTAGTCTTCGCTGCTGTGCTATTGAAATTTCCCTTGAGGACATCCTTGAAGTAGTAAAAGTTATTAATTTTATTAAGTTTCAATCCTTGAAATCATAGAAAGGTAATCTGCCTGACAAACTAGGAAATATGCTTAGGTTGTGTCTGCTGGATACTGAGATCAGATAATTATCTTATGGAAAAACGCTTGTGGGATTGTTTTTGAACTGGCAGGCTAAACTGGCTGTTTTGTCTTAAAGTATCGTTTTTACTTGAAGGAACACTAACAAACCTTGGTCATCCAGATTTGGGTATTTGTTAGATATTTTCTCTAAAACAAACTGACAGTATTTAACACTGCTAACATGACAGCATTTAAGCAGAATTTAGAATTAGAATTTTAGAAAATTCTAAATTTTATGTCTTATCACCTTGAGCTTTTTAGTTTCCCAAAGATTACTCACTCTTTGGGGATAAAATTAGAGAATTTGGAAGAATGTGATTTTTAAAGACACTATGTAATGTACTATTTCAGCGTTTGAAAGATCTACGTAACTTGTGAACCAGTACTTTCTACTTACCAAATTATGTCAGTAAGTCATCCATGGAAGAAGAGCTATACAAAATCTAAGACAGACAAATGGATTTTAGTGTAACAAAGTATGAAAAGTTAAGACGGTTTCAGATTCTACATTATAGCTAAGAAATGACAGCTTGTTGAATTTAGGTATAGTATCAAAGGGGAATAGCCACAATTTTGTGAAAGGACTTAGAATATTCTCACTTTTTAAATTTCTAGGTCTGTGTGAGCCTTCATTTTCTTTATTTTAATGAAAACTATATGTTACAATAGGTTGAATATAGAAACAGATAAGAATCTGTTATAGATTTACAAAAATAAAAAACTGTGCTTCTCAGGCCAGCCAGCGGTGTGGTGATTAAGGTGGCTGAATCCCATATAGCCAACTGCACTGTTTGAGTCCCTTATTGGTAACAAAAAACACACCTGATGTGTGGGCATGCATGCCCAAAATCCCTAGAGGAGAATGGAGGAGAAGTGATCGCAGCTGGCCATCCTCAATGGAGGCGACTTTCTCACTCCCTCTCTCTTGCTCTAGTACACATACACACACACACACACACACACACTATAGTATACTTTTTTTTTTTTTTTTTTTTTGAGAGGTTTTTCGCTATAGGGCGCGTGCGCTCGCCAGACAGACAGAGAGAGACATAGAGACAGAAAGCGAGAAATCACCCCCCAGGGGGGATGGTCACGCCGCAATCCCTTCTCCTCCATTCTCCTCTCGGGATCTTGGGCACGCACGCACACGCGCCCGGCGTGAGTTGTAAGCCACCGGGTCCGAGACGCGAACCGCGGTCGACTACGTGGGAGTCCAGCGACATAGCCATTACGCTAACTGCTGGTTCCCTACTTTATTTTTTAATTAGGGGGAGGAGATGCCTCTCTTAGTATTTATTTAGGAAAATAAAGTTTTAATTTTACAAAAAATATGTATATTAACATGTAATACATTTCATTGTTTTAAAGTGAAATAATACATATTTTAAATGATCTGTTTTAAATTTTTTTAAAGAATTATTTAATTTTGTTCATTTATTCATTTTAATTTGACCAGTGAGACACCCACAGACACACACATACACACACACAAAGAGAGAGAGAAAGCAAGCCACCAGGTCCAGGACTTGAATGATAGTTGGCCATGTGGGAGTGTCCAGTGCCTTAACCACCACACCACCTGCTGATCCCCAGTTTTAACTTCTTGATATATATATATATATATATATCAATCTCATATGTAGCTTGTATGAAAGTTTTTTTTAGGAGGGTTCCTAATAATTTTGAAATGTAAAGATGTGAGACTAGAAAGTCTGTGACTGCTGTTTGGGGGAACAGTGACACTGATGTTAGTCATTGTGCAGAAGGCTTTATGTGTAGTGTCACATTTACTCTTAGGGATTATCATTCCCATTATAAAGTTGAAGAAACAGCATTTCGGAGAAATAAACTTGCTCAGGGTTACACAGTAAGTAGGGTAAAGAGCTAGGGCTTCCGACTTAGCACCTGACCCTTAAAAGTTCTGATTTTGACATGCTGTTGTTTATATACTGTACCAGGAACTAATATAATGGAGTCTTTAACATAGCTTTTTTAAAAAATAAAAAAAAAAAGAGAGAGAGAGAGATTTTTTTGCTGTAATGAACATGGGCTCTCCAGAGAGGGAGACAGAAAGTGAGAAATTATCCCTTGGGGGGATGGCCATGCCACAGTCCCTTCTCCTCTATTCTTCTCTCAGGATTTTGGGATCGACCTGGCCTGAGTTTAAGCCATTGGGTCCAGAACTCAAACAGCAGTGTAACTATTATGTTGCCATCTACTGGTCCCAAACATAGCCTTTTTCAATGCAAAGAATAAACAAAGATCCCCTGCTATTTATCACAACAGTTATTTGAAGCTGACTCTGTAGATGAGACTGTTGTTCCATACCACCATATATAGATTGGAGGGGTGTAGATTGCTAAAAGGAAATTTGGGAGTGAACATTAAATTGCTTGTATACTTTCATTATATATTTTAAGTGTATTTATTTTCTGACAGAAAGAGGGAGAGGTCCAGGTTCCTGATCCTGTGATCCTCTCCCCAGTCTGCAACTTGCCAGAGCACACATATCTGGAGTCTTTCCACAAGACCTCCAGCATCTTGCAGCAGTGCCCCTACTGCCTGTGCCACCTCGGCTGGGCATACATTTTTGTAATTTTGCCAGAGGGTGCATGACCAAGTGGTGTGTGTGTGGGAGAGTGAAAAAGCACTCCCTCTAGTGGTAAGGCTACACCATAATCCCTTTTCTTTCATTTCTCTCTCCTTTCATAATTTTGGGATTTGGGATATGTATGCACAAGTACCCAATACTTTTTTCAAGCTTCTGGGTCTGCAATTTGAACTGTACAGTCAGCCATGTGAGATCAGTCATCTTAATGACTATGCTCCTAGCTGGCCCGGGCCTGCATGTCTTATCCACTGTGCTATGGAGCCAGGCCCTAGGCCTGTGTGTATCTTAAGATTTAGTAAATTTACTTTTAGGAATAGTTCCTCACAAAATAATTATATAGGTGCACACTGATGTATGTTATATGATGCATATTATGGCACAATTTGATAAATAATTCAGAAACTACTTAAATGTCTAAGTGTAGGAGGTTGGTTAAATTAATTATGAAAAATGGGATTATTATACATTAGGGATAATAGACTACTTACAGCTACTAAGAAGATGGTTTAGATATTGTTGATGTAAATGGTTCACAGTATATTATTTTAATGGTAAAATTATGTAAAACTGTAAAAATATATTTATGTTATATTGGTATTTTGTAGAGGGAGGTCTGTACATAAAAATATTAATAGTAGTTGTCTATGAATGTAAAGATTTTGGGGGACTTTTGCCTTGTTTGGTTAGATTTTCTAGGTTTTAATTTTAAAACTTAAAAACATAACAGCAACTGTGAGCCACAAGAATGGAGATGGCATGGGTTGTTGATGATATTAAAACCTGACATTTTATGCCCTGTCAGTTACGGTGTTACAGGCATGTCATGATTTTTAATACTATCGTCAGTGAATCCTAAATTGAAATAAACTATAATTTATTTGTTTCAGCTTGTATATGAATTTTTCATACGGTTTTTGGAAAGCCAAGAATTTCAACCCAGCATTGCCAAAAAATACATAGATCAAAAATTTGTATTACAGGTAAGCAAATTCTTCTGGCTGTATGTATTTGTATTCATTTAAGACTGTCTAATTTTTCTTGATGTTTGTTAAAAAAAAATCTTGCAATGACAGTTATATTACCTTTAAATGAATAAGTTACTTTCCATTATTGCCTATTAAAAGTAATAGATACAGGAACCAGCAGATGGTGTAATGCTTATGTTGCTGGACTCTCACGTAGTTGACTGCAGTTCGAGTCCTGGACCTGGTGGCTTAAAACTCATGCTCAGTGGGGCTGGCAGGTGTTGTGGTGGTTAGAGGCACTGAACTCCCACATGGTCAACCACGGGTTCAAGGCTTCGTGGCTTGCTTTCTCATTTCACCTCTCTCTCTCTGTCTCTCCCTGGTCAAATTAAAAAATAATTAAAATAAAATAATAATTTAAAAAAAAAAAAAAAACCCTTACACTGGTTGCATGAGTGTGCGTGCCCAAAATCCCAGAGGATAATGGAGGAGAAGGGATTATGGTGTGGCTATACCCTTGGGGGGTGATTTCTCACTGTCTTTCTGTCTCTGGCGAGTGCACGTGCCCTTTAGCAAAAATCTCTCTTAAAAAAGTAACAGATATGTCTTTAATTTATTTATGGTGGAAATTAATTACATTTTAAACATTCAGGATGCTAGTACCTAAATCTTTCTTAGAGTTTAATCATAAAGGAATTTCATTTATATTATTCTGGTTCTGAAATAAATTTTTGAAAAAGATGACTAATATTATGGTACTTTACCTATTAAATTAAAAATGAAAATAACTATAAAAGTACTTTAATTCAAATAGAGTGGTATTGGAATAGTAGAATAGAACATACAAGAAAGTTGGATGAAGATCATCTGAGTAGGCTATAAAACCTATAAGAAGATATATCAATCAATAAGAAAGTACATTGGTCCATACGTACATTCATTGAATTGTTAAAATTGTTCTGACTAGAAAATCTATCAACTTAAATTTTGACCCAGAAGTTCCATGAAAAATAATCATATATATACATAAAATATATGTATGAAGATATTATATTAATCATTGTTAATAATTTTTGAAAATTAGAAATGACTTAAAAATTTCTCAGTAATAGTTTGTCGAATAACTCTGAACATTCATATGCTATAGTAGAATATTAATCATATAGTAAAAAGAATGTAATAGAGCTGTACATGGTCTATTTGTAAGTAAAACATGCATTTATATGATATAATTATATGTATAATTTTTGAGTCCATGTCTTATTTTAGGGGAAAAGGAATGTTTGCATTTTTGTCTTAGTCCATTTGTTGTATTTTTTCTCAGTCCATTTACGCTGCTATAACAGAATGCATGAAACTGGGTAGTTTGTAAGAATAGAAATTTATTTCTCACATTTACAAAGTCTGGGAGTTAAAGAGCAATACTCTGGTATCTTGTGAAAGCCTTCTGAGTATATTTTCATATGGGAAGGTGGAAGGGTGAGTGAAATGAACCCATTCCCCTAAACCCTTTTTATAGTGGCTTAAACACCTCCCAAAAGGTCCCATCTCCTCACATTTGCACTGGGAATTAAGTTTATGGCCCATAAATTGAGGACACTTTCACACTGTAGCAATATACATTAACAGTTGTGGACAGAGATACACCAAATTGTTCACTTTCTGGAAGGGTATGATTATGTGTATAATTGTTATATCTATATTTTTTTTCATTTAAAATATAATGAACCAATTCGTTAAAATAAGAATAGTAAAAACATTTTTTTTTTAGAGGTTTTTGCTATAGGGCGCGTGCGCTCGCCAGACAGAGAGAGAGAGACAGAGAGACAGAAAGTGAAAAATCACCCTCTAGGGGGATGGCCATGCCGCAATCCCTTCTCCATTCTCCTCTCGGGATCTTGGGCACGCACGCACGTGCACCCGGCGTGATTTTTAAACCACCGGGTCTGGGACGTGAACCGTGGTCAACTACATGGGAGTCCAGTGACATAGCCATTAACGCTAACTGCTGGTCCCAAGAGTAGTAAAAATTTTCATTGCAAGTCCATTCTTATTTTTTCTTTATTCATGATAGAGTGCATGTGTGTGCACCTCATGAGGAGGGGGGGGAAGAGAGAGAGAGAGAAAGAAAGATGAACACCCTCCAGAAGTTCTGGCCACTCTGTCCCCCATCCTCTAGCCCATTGGCACTCATGTGCATTCTTGGTGTGTTTCAGGCTATCTGGCCAGTGATTTGAACTGTGATTGTCATGTAGGATGCTGCTTCTCTTGAGCAGCGCATTTCCGCTGTGCCACAGAGCCATCCCTACATTCTCATTTTACTACTTTGTGCTTTCCATTAATCTTAGGTGATTTTCTGCATCAGCCTTCCCAAGACTATTTTCCCAGGACTGTGCCATTCCCTTATGCTCAATAGTCATTGTGTTTCCCTCCCTTCAGCATTTGTGTATGTCCTTTTAAAATCTGAAACGCAAAAGAAAACTTCCTTTGCCCCCTAACCTTTTTCAGTATCTCGAGTTTTTTGTCCTCATCAGGAAGCCCTATAGATTGGTGGTTAAGTATATAGACCGATTTGAATTTAAGCTTTGTCATTTTTAAGCCTCGTACTTCAATTTCCTTATCTGGAAAGTAAATGCAAATGTCCATAGTAATTACAACATAAGGTTGTTGAATACAGGGACTTAGAAAAATTCCTGACACATGGTAAACGTTTGGTAGATGTTAGTCTGATACCGTCACTACTATTTTTTTTTAAGTTCAGTTCTTCTTTTGAGAACCTTGTTTAGCTGTATTTCCTTTAATAACGTCAGTTCATGATGTCATACAGTGTTAGTCTACCTAACATGTTATGAATTATTTGAAATCCAGTACTTATTTTGAAAATCACTGGAAACCCATGGTTCTTCTCAGGTAGTCAGCATCTTTTACGATGTTACATGTGGCCTCCCATGTGCCCGGATTCTCAACAGTTCTACCTTGCCAAGTGTTTTCTTCTCCTCAGTGTAGAAAATGAATGTTCAGTAGTGTGGGAAGCGTACAGTTTATACTATGTGAAAACCAGGGGGAGCGCATTCAAATCGTTACAGGGCTTAGACGAGTGGTACATAACAAAGTAGTCTGGGTGTGACCAAAGGGAGTGATGCAATCTGTTGACTTAGATTTGGGCCCCACTGGGCCCTGGCAGGTGATGTGGTGGTTAAGGTGTTGGACTCCCACATGGCCAACCATGATTCGAATCCTCAGCCTGGCAGCTTGCTTTCTCACACTCCTTCTTGCTCTTTCTGGTCAAAATTGAATTATAATAATTAATTATTAAGTTGAGTAATTCTTGAGAAAAAAGACTTGGGTACCACTGCCAGTCTACTCTGGTTCTCTGTTGGTCTCTAGGTAAGTGAGCCAAGTGTTGCTAGATCTTCTGGTTTTATATGGGCTAGACAAAGCAGTCTTTTCTTCTTCTTCTTCTTCTTTTTTAAATTCAAGGGTTTTGGATTTTTTTTAGGGGTTTTATTTTATTTATTTTAATTCAAGGATGGTATGACTAGCTTACTTGAATTCACTGTGATATTTTTTTTAAGTCTAGATTTATATAACCTTTAGCAGTGTGTGTGTGTGTGTGTGTGTGTGTGTGTGTGTACACACTCATCTAGGTCTTCACAAGAGATAACTATCCAGAGTATATCCAAGACAGCTCATTGTATGGTACACTTGTGCCTGTAGTTGTATTGATTTTAGATTTAAGTAACTTGGTAAACTGCCTTCTATAGCTGTAAGTGCGCAGACTTGCCTAAACTTATGGAACAATTTTGTCTATTCTCAGTAGAGGTAATTGTCATGTATGTCAGGATGACTGGGAAAATGGTTTCTTTATCATTCCCCAACCCCTTCTTTAGACCCAAATGATTTGCCAAACCTTGAATTATGTAGTTGGGTGAATTATTGTGGCAAGAGTTTAGCAGCATATTTCTAAAGATTGCTTTCAACCACTCTGCAAATCTGAAAAGCAGTCACTGGTTGCTAAGAGACATACTATTCAAGTATCACCATAAACATATGTACTGCTGGAGATTGCTATTTAGCAATTTGTACTTCACATTTGCAGTTATATTTAGCTGAAAGGTACTGTAATTATCATGCAAATTATGCAAATCATCTAGCTTGTCCTTAGAAGTGACCTTTTGTTATTGTGTTTTCAAAAACTCAAGACAAATTGGACATGACATAAAACAACCTGTTGAAAATTTTAAGCTTTAAACTGAAAATTTCCAGGAGGCCTTGAATCTCAACTCCAATACAGAGAACTATTTTTCCAGACAAGTTCCCTTGAATCTGTCCAAATGTTTACTTTTCTCTCTCAGAACCTATTGCAAATCAAACTTTTGAGAAATTATTTTCACCTGAGGCTTTATCAGATAGCCATTACCAGTTAACGCTAAATCATCTTATCCTGTCCTGTCCAACATGTAACTCAAAAACCTTAAAAAATGGGCTTTAGTGCTCCTATTTCCAGAGCCAACTGCTTGGACTTGCAACTTGTGTGGTTGCACCAGGCCCTGTGCTTAGAAGGACCCTGTGCTTGATCTGATGCTCTGTTTCTGCCATTTAGAAATTCTTAATAGTTTTTGAACAAGGAACATTGAGTGCTTATTTTTTAAAATTAGTTTTTTTCTTTTTACATGAGAGAGAGTGTGCATTATGTGCAGACATGAGAGGAAGGGAGAGAAGCAAGGAAGGAGAGAGAAAAGGAAAGGAAAAGGAAGAGAGACCCTTCAGGGAGTCTGGTCATACTGTGATCCCTTTCCTCCATTCCTCTAGTCTGCCTGATCTTGGGCATTCATGCCATGCCCGGCATGCTTCAGGCTGACTGGGCACTTGAACAGCAGTCACCATGTGGGATCCAATTTCTCCTAAGCGATACATATGACTGGTCCATGGAGCTGGTCCTGCATGCTCTTTTTGCACGACCCAATTGTGTAGTGAGTCCTAGCCTATATCCTATTAGTGAATTATTTAGCACAATATCTCTTTCTCAAAATGCTGACCGAATGGTTGTCTTAAAATTTTAAGTCATAGGGGCTGGCAGGTGGTGTGGTGGTTGAGGCACTGGACTCCCACATGTCTGGCCACAGTTCAAGTCTTGAACCTGGTGGCTTGCTTTCTCACTCTCCCTTTCTCTCTGTCTGTCTGTCTCTGGTCAAAATGGAAGAATAATGATGATAAATAATTAAAAATAAATAAATCTTAAAAAATTTTAAGTCATGAGATTTGCTTGAATCAGATAGAATGCTTAAGGGCAGGGAAATTGGCTTCTCTAGTGTGTGGAAAGAATGACTGAAATTATGAGGAAAAAATAAAAACATTTGATTTGGGGGAGTTCATATTTATATGACTTATACCTTTGAAATTTTTATACTGATTTTTATAGGGGTCTTGAGCTTAGAATTGCTAGAAGCTTATGATTGCAGCCTGGGATTCTTTGTTACCACTGTGCTTTCTGAGTGGTTGCCGATAGGTTGCCTCATTTCATATAGTGGTCCCCTTGAGTCTTTCTGAGTCACTGGACTCATTGAATCATTTTGATTAAGGCAGCTGTTGGCTCTTGATTTTTGGTTCGGTGCTGTTGTCTCCATGTACATTATTTCCTCAAGGTAAAGATATGAGGAAGATACTCAGTTTTCATGTGGTGGAATAGCTAACATCACAAACAAAGCCAGAAATGTGGAGCTCTGATTTTAGAGTTCTGTGATAGGATGGAAATAGTTATTTCATTGATTATCTACTTAAAGATTTCTGATATTTTCTAAAATGTTAGAGAAAAATTTTAGGACAGAGAAATCCCTTTTTTATTATAGCAGTGGGCAACAAGATTTTTTTTGTTTGCAGTCTTGCCCTTGGCTCTTAATGACTTTTAAAAATTGTTTCAATGAAGGGAACCAGCAGTTAGCGTAATGGCTATGTCGCTGGACTCCCACGTAGTCGACCGCGGTTCGCGTCCCGGACCCGGTGGCTTAAAACTCACGCCGGGCGCGTGTGCGTGCGTGCCCAAGATCCCTAGAGGAGAATGGAGGAGAAGGGATTGTGGCGTGACCACCCCCCCAGGGGGTGATTTCTCGCTTTCTGTCTCTATGTCTCTCTCTGTCTGTCTGGCAAGCGCACGCGCCCTATAGCAAAAATCTCTCCAAAAAAAAAATTGTTTCAATGAACAGAGTTATGCATTTTTAAAATTTCAAGTATATTTATATGGCTTATAATGAAAAAAGGCAGTCCCTGCCTCATCCTTCCCCAACTCAGAGTCTTACTCTCTGGAGGTAATGACATTTAACTCTATTTCCATAAATTTATCTTTGTATTTTTAAATGTCATGCAAATACTGCTATCTTTATTTTTCATTTTAGATTTTGGCTATTGACTGCCTACTAAAAAGCCATTATCTCTCTAGCTTCTTCTTCCACATTCAGTGTACTTACACTATACAAATTAAATCAAATTATTGTGTTTATATTATCATAGATGTACCTATGTTGCTCATACCCACAGCACATAATTTTATTTCTTTTCTTGTAGAGCTTCTTTTCTTAAACCTGAAAAAAAATTTTTTTTAAAGAGAGATTTTTGCTATAGGGCACACACATTCTAGGCCATGCACTGGCCAGAGAGATAGATAGAGAGAAATCACCCCCTGGGGAGATGGCCATGCTGTAATCCCTTCTCCATTCTCCTCTTGGGATTTTGGGCATGCATGCATGCGTGCCTGGTGCCTGGCGTGAGTTTGAAGCCTCTGGGTCCAGGACTCCAACCGCTATTGGCCATGTGGGAATCCAGCAACGTAACCATTACGCCATCTCCTGGTCCCAACCCTGAAGTGAGTAGTTGCCTTTTTTTTTTTTTTTTTTAAATTTGCTTGCTTTCCTGTGAATCAGTCACTCTTTCTTCTCTTAATTCTCTGAGAGTATCATACAACTCTTCTCAGGGTGGCCACACATCAGGTAATCTTAACACTTTCATGCTGTTGTCCCCCTGCCCCCCCCCCCGACTTGAGGCCTCTTTCCTGGAGTCCTAGTCATCCTGCTTAAATTGGTTGCGAACTCTAGGCCATAGCCACAGAAGTTATCCTGGGACTTCCCGTTGACACTCTTTGGATTGTGTCTTTGCATGTTGAAATTTTTCTTTTCCATTTTGATATAACATAGCCTCTAGATGGCTCCTAAGAACACATCAACAGGATGTTAGTTTTCTAGAATCAGTTGTCCGAGAACATCTTTATTTTGCTGAAATATTTGAGGACATTTTGGCTTGGTATAAATTTATAGTTTGAAACTCATTCCCTCAGATGTTTTAAGGAATTGCTCCATTGTTTTCCAGCTTCCAGTGTCAATATTGAGAAGGCCCACACCAGCTGAGCACTTTATTTTTTAACCCATTTTCTCTGTAAGCTTTTGAGAACTTTTCTAAGTTCAGAAACTTGGCGTAAGTCTTTGTTCATTTACTGTTCAGAACACCTAATGCGTCATATGTATATTGAAATTTATGTCTTTTTTTTCCTAGAAAATTGCATTGAATTCTTCCTCAGATAATTTCCTTTTCTTTATTTTCTGTTTCTTTGTCTCAGTGTTTTTCTGAATTGTCTATCATTCATGTATTAGATCTTCTGCACAAATCCTCTAGTTTTCTAATCTTCTTTCTTCTATATTATAGTCTTTGTCTTTTAATTATACTTTCAGAGGTAGATTTTCTCCAATACTTCTGAAATGTTTATTTCTGCTATTCTGTGAATTTCCCAAAACCCTTTAATTTCTGAAGATTCACCTGTAATAGTATTCTGTTTTTGTGTCAGGGATCCCACTATCTCCTCTCTGAGGATGTTACAGTCTCGGTTTTTGCTGTTTTGTTTTGTTTGTTTTTGTTTTTGTTTTTTCCCTTTTCCTACTCCTTGCGTTATGCCAGTTTCCTCTGAGTTTCTTATAGTTGTTTGCTTTGGTCTCTGTTTTTTATGTTTGAATGTCAGGTGATCCTTCACTTCATAGCTATAGTTAGTCTACCAAAAAGGCTACTTAGAACCTGTGCCTATGCATGTGTATACCCTTGTGTGTTTATGTTTGCACAGGCAGCACTCGTAACTGGTGACCTTCAAAGGATAATTGGCAGGAAATTGGGAAGCCCTTAGATGTTTAGTGTATTTATGGGGCTTTTCTCTTGAGACTACCAGTTTCCTCAAAAAGGGACCTTATAGTTTCCTGCCTTGTACAGATTTGGAGCTCAGTCAAGAGGGTTGGCAAAGGTCTCATTCTTCAATATGCAGAGATTTATTTTATCCTGTTGTTTTCAATAAATGTTTCATGTAGCTGTGTGTGTTGCCTCCAGGACTAGATACCTGCCAATGTAGTCTCTCCCAGACTTTAGTTATACATCTTCAGTACATTGCATAGAACAGGGATCTGGGAGGTCTTGTTATTCTTCTTATAAACATTCAACAAGTCCTCCTGTTTTAGCTCCTTCTCACATCCTTGTCATCAAATATATCTGGCACCTTTAGTTCTGAAGCCTTTTAAGGGTTCTCTGGTCTACATTGGCCTGCTTATTGTTGGCTTCCTTCCCTGCTGGCAGTATGGGAAAATACTTGGCAGAATGGAGAAAGAGGAAACCTAAGATAGCAACTTCTTGTCATCCGCTTTCCATCTTCGAAAAGTCTACAAACATGTCACATCTTCTCTCCAATTCTCGGTTCTGTGAGTTTCTTCCATTTTTAATTCTTTACTGACAACTCAGAGAGGGTTTAAGAGGAGATAGGTTTAATCTCTCATGTCTAACTAAAAGACCTTTCTGCCTTTTTCATTTTGCTCGCTTTATCTCTCTGTAGATTTAGTATTAAATTCAAAGATGGGTTCCATGATGGTATTATTATATGATTCATTTCTGTTGGTTAACTTCAGGAAGGTTAGTTTTTATAAACGTGGAGTCTTCATATTGACGGATCTGTCTTTGCTCTGTAATCCCCTTGGGAAAAGTCTGGCTTCTTTTCTTTGACAGCAAGCTATCTATTAGATGGTGGATGGTGTAATCTACCTAGGCATTTACAAATGCTGGACTGTATTGCTTTTTTAAAAATTTTGGGGTGAGAAATGTTTGGGAGTATATATAACTAAGCATCCTCATTTTCCTTTGGAAACCAGAGATTATCCTACTATTGTTTTTTTTTGTTGTTGTTGTTGTTCATTTATTTATTTTTTCAGCCTATGCATTATTGTACTTACTCTTGTCTCATACATCTTAAAATTGTCAAAAGTATGTTCTTTAGAGTACCAAAAAATAGTTTATTGCTGCAATTCATCTTTCTTTCACAAAGAACATGATACAGTCAATATTTGTGGCTTTGTTAAATGACTAAAGTTAGGTGCCTAGTAATGCATTTTCTTTGAGAGCCTAATGAAATAATTTTTAATTATTGTGTTTTATTAAACTCGATATTAACAATACATAAGCATAGTTGATTCAAGTTTTAATAATATTGCACATTCTCAAATCTTCTATGTTCATCAAAAATAACTCATTAATCTCCTTTACGACACTTAAAATAGAAACCAAATTTAAAAAGCTAATTGTTTCCATTAACAAGGAATGGAATGAGTGGACTAGAGATCTGGTGTCATTTAGAGCATGTCATAAAGAGACATTGAGCCCATATGGGGCTTTTTTTTTTTTTTTTTTTTTTTTTTTTAAGAGGTTTTTTGCTATAGGGCACGTGCGCTTGCCAGACAGACAGAGAGAGACATAGAGACAGAAAGCGAGAAATCACCCCCCAGAGGGGATGGTCATGCCGCAGTCCCTTTTCCTCCATTCTCCTCTTGGGATCTTGGGCACGCACGCACACGCGCCCGGCGTGAGTTTTAAGCCACCAGGTCCGGGACGCGAACCGCAGTCGACTACGTGGGAGTCCAGCGACATAGCCATTATGCTAACTGCTGGTTCCCAATATGGGGCTGTTTTTTGGGGGGATGGTTGTGGCCACTTGCCTCTTCTAGATAGGGTGGTTTTCTGTGGAAATGTATTGTTAATGTGCTCATCGCCTTCCCTAGTCGTCTCTAGCTTTGTTCAATGATATGTGTGTCTGGCAATGAGAATAATCCCTGAAATACAGAAAGATCTCAGTACATAGCTTTGTATTTTATTGCCAAATGGATAGAGAGATGGTGTTATTAACAGCATCTCCTATTGGGGTAGACTACTAATAGGGTAAGTAGGTACTGTCAAATCTGTCATGGGCACTCTTGCCTAAGTTTGTAGCATAGCACAGTTGTTGAGATCATGGTCATTGGGCTTTGACTGCTTGGGTTCAAATCACAGCTCTGCTACTTAGCTGTGAGACCATAGGCAAATTACTTAACTTTTCTGTGCCCCAGTTTCCACCTCTGTAAAATGGGAATAAAACCACCCTATAGTAAGAGTAATATGTGTAGATGGCTTAGAAAATTGCTCGATGATCATAGTAAATACTGTTCATGTGTTAGCTATTACTATTATTTTTATTACTATTATTGTATATCTCTTCACTAGAATATAAACCCCTTGTCTGGTTTACTTGTTACCCTAGCCCCCAAAACTAGCAAGCACTGTGCTTGGCACATAATAGATACCCAAAAATTTTTTTGAGGAAGAAAGAAGGGGATTTTAAATGATGACTTATACAGCCTGGTCCCATGGCCTGGCACTTGAAGGAGCTGAATCCCCCATGGCTGACTGTGTGGGACAGGTCCTGGATCCACTGACTTAAAACCATGCCAGGTGTGTGTACATTGTGTGCCCAAAATCTTGTCAGGATGGGAAAATGGAGGAGAAGGGATTGCAGTGTGACTATGCCCCTTTGGGGAGTGTATTCTCCCTCTCTGCCTCTCTTTCTCTCTCTGGCAAGTACAAGTGCCCTTTGGTAATTGAAAAAGAAAAAAATAATGAGTGATAGAATCTTAAATTCTTTCTGAAACTGCCTTTGACAGCTATACTGTTTTCATTTACAACAGCTCCTGGAGCTATTTGACAGTGAAGACCCTCGGGAACGGGACTACTTAAAAACAGTCTTACACAGAATTTATGGCAAGTTTCTTGGTCTTAGAGCATTTATCCGAAAACAGATTAACAATATTTTTCTAAGGTAAGTGGAGGGGTGGAGGGAGAAGGAAAAGCAGAGCTGGTATTTAAGAAATGTTAAGTAAATCTCAAATATTTGAACATGATGTACTGACTTTATTCTCCCCCTTCCACTCCCCTCTCCCCTTCGTCTTCTCTTTTCTCTTCTTTAAGGTTTGTTTATGAAACAGAACACTTCAATGGTGTAGCCGAACTGCTGGAAATATTAGGAAGGTAAACACTTTTTATCTAATTGCTAATCTCAGATGAATATCATTCTGAAAATTAGGTTCAGGTGGCACAGGGCACATACTTCACGCTGGGTATGTATATTGGGTCTCTCATTTGCACTTAGCATGTTTCCCAACTGACTCTACAAGTCACGAGTTCCTGTTTCCCTTGTTCCAGAGATATGTGTTGCTAATTACACTGGAATAACTGAAAGAGCTAACAGTTCCTTCATTACAACAGAGACAATACTTCTAATTGTGGTCAGGCCAGTGATTCTAAAACATCTTATTCTCATCATTTTCTGGGCTACCTGTCCATTGCCATATCTGTTGAAAGCAAGTGTATAATAAATTGGGAAGATTGCCATTTTTGAGGTGACTATGTACCCAGATATAGTTATTGAACAGCTGCTGCCTGGAATAGTGGAATTAATTGGAAAGAGACAGCTGATGTGTGAGTTTCTATCACAAGGGAGGCTAATATGGCTGGATAAGGGATAACCTAGCTTTCCCTCCTAGTATGAGGAGTTAAAGAAGGTGGAATCACGTCGGTTTTTTTCTCAGTGACTTCCCTAGACTGGGCAGAAATTTCAGGAATGAGAAGGAATGATGTTTGGAAATGGAAAGGATCTTATTTAAAGAGGAAGTGAGCAAGGCAGGTGACTATTTGGAGAAGGAAAAGCGGGTGAAGAAAATAAAGAATTTTTGATAAAAAGCTTTTGAGAACCATTGACTAGATAAGAACACAGGAGCCTTTGTTGGGTGATCACAAGCAGATTTCCTTCTTTTCTTTAATAAATATGTTCTTTGAAGTAACTTTTAAATGTATTCTTTGATGTGACTAAGAAATCTTGAATGCCAGTGGGTGGGTTTTGGGTTGTTTTGGGCAAATGTGAACTGATGAAGTTTAACCAATCTCACAAGAGCAGTTTGTCTCAGTTTAGCTTGTTGTGGTAACATTGCTAATTTGTGTCTCTTTTCTTTTTCCTAGTATTATCAATGGCTTTGCTTTACCTCTTAAGGCAGAACACAAACAGTTTCTGGTGAAAGTGTTGATCCCTTTACACACTGTCAGGAGCTTATCACTCTTCCATGCCCAGGTAGAATTTTGTACGACTACTTTTGGAAGCAAAATAAAAAGTTTGCAAATTAGTGTTTCATTTTGATATTTTCTTAATTAAAAAAAAATTGTTAAAACACTCCCCAAGTAAATAAAAGTGTGTCTATATTTTTTCTATGCACAGTAGAATCATGGGAGTAGTTTTAAAGTGGGAAAAGCCTTTGTTCAGACATCTCATTTTACAGAGAACTTAGGTGACTTGCCCAAGATCACATAATTAATCATTGAACAAATGGCATATAATGCAGTGTATGTGGGCTGTTCACGTTTAGATCTCCGAACATGTTATACCATCTTTTAATGTTTCTGAACATTTTATTTCATCCTCACTTTATATTAGCCTGTCAGTTTCCGTTTCGCCCTCTCTTCTGGTTCTTCCACCATTTTTTCTTCATTTTTCTACATACAAATAAACACTCTTACAAGTAAACCAATCAGTGTTTTCACATTATGATTTTTTTTAGCCTTCATTAGCATACCCTGTCTGTCCCCATTCTAATCTCCGTGCTAACACTGCCTTGCATGGTAAGCATGTCACTAGGGGTAGATACATGATCAAGTGGTATTTTTAATTTTAGTATTTGGAGCCTCTGATTCCCTCTTCCACTCCCCCCATGGGAATGTTTTGAGTTTGCGTTAAAAAATGTAACACATTTTTCTAAGCAGTGTCCTTTTTTAAATGTGAAATTCTGTGTTTTGAGGAAAAAAATTAGTCCATATGTTTCTGATTTAGAGCATCATCAAAACGTTGTTTTGTGAGGGTGTTTTTTTTTTGTCCAGGAATCTTTACAAGCCCTTTTACAAATCTTGCTTTTAGATTTTGAAATGGGATATCATATTTCATACTCATTTAAAAGAATTTTTACTTAGATGTGTTAGTGTCAGATCTTTTCCCATTTCTCCAGATTCTAAACTGGCAAGTATAACCTTTTATCTCCTAATAAAACTGCGTTAGTTTGCATGTTTCGTTTCAGGCAGTCAGCCAGGTTTTCAGAAAAGGCCTACTTCCTGTATAGGCCTCTTCTGGAACCACAGTAAAACCCAGTACTGTAGATGTTAGCAAAGAAAAGAAGCCAGTGGTGAGATGTAGCTCAATCTTTAGTAGATGAGATTCTTTTAGAATACACTGACTGCGACATTTCATTTCTGCTTGCCATTAGCTCGATACTTCATGTCCTAGTACAGTTTTTAATAGCATTTCCCTGAAGCCTTATTAATGTTAGTCTTTGGTTTGAAAAAAAGTGTTTTTTTTTTTTTTTTTAATTTTGTACTATATGTATTTTATTTTTATTTATTTTTTTGGAGAGGTTTTTGCTATAGGGCGCGTGTGCTCGCCAGAAAGACAGAGACAGCGAGAAATCACCCCCCAAGGGGGGATGGCCACCCCACAATCCCTTCTCCTCCATCTCCTCTTGGGATCTTGGGCACGCACACACATGCGCCCAGCCTGAGTTTAAGCCACCAGGTCCAGGACTCGAACCACAATCGACTACATAGGAGTCCAGTGACATAGCATAACGCTAACTGCTGGTCTCTGTATTTTATTTTTATGATAGTTAAAATAAATTGAATGTGAGGTTATTAAAATCAGAGATCTAGATTTAAAAAAAAAAATATTAATGAGAGGGGGCTGTGATTTTAGACGGGGTCTTGTCATATTGAGATTCTCTCGCTCCAGCTTCCCAGTTAGCTAAGATCATAGGTGTGAGTTACTGTACCAGGCCTGTTTAGGTTGGCCTAGGAAACAAACCTAGGCCTCCCATGGGCCTCAGCCACTTCACAGCTGAGCCTTCCATCTTGTGCCACCGTAGCTGGGCTAGTCTGCAAACTTTTTAGGAAGTTTTAATAATAGATCTTTTGAGCCCTTACTATGTAGAATTTATAATTTTTGTTTGTTTGTTTCTTTAGCTGGCATATTGTATAGTACAGTTTCTGGAGAAAGATCCTTCACTCACAGAACCAGTAAGTGTTGTTTTTTTTTCCCTTAATTTCAAAAAACTTTAGAAAACTACCTTTCCTAGAAGTAAAAATTATGAAAAATTAAATGTCATTTGTTTTTCTGCTTTTCATTTTAGGTCATTAGGGGGTTAATGAAGTTTTGGCCTAAAACATGTAGTCAAAAAGAGGTAAGTGCTTAATGTCACAAGTGTAACAGCTCACTTTGCTGAATGCCAGGCATTGGGCCAAGTACTCATAAAGATGCATCATCTAGGCCTAGCTGTGGCGCTGAATATGGTAGGGTGCTGCTGCATGTGGTTCCACTGCCTGGAAAGCCTGGGTTCAATTCCTAGACCAATGTAAACAGGCCCGGTGCAGTGATGCATACCTAGTGGGGAAGGAGAGTCATGGCACAGCAAGACCCTTTCAAAAATACCTCATTGGGGCCAGCTAGTGGTGTGTTGGTTAAGGTGGCTGGATCCCACATGGCTGACTTTGTTGTTCAAATCCCGGACCTGATGGCTTGAGAAACGTGCTGGGTGTGTATACCCAACCAAAATTCCCAGAGAAGGAAGAAATGGAGAAAAAGGGATGGTGGCATGACCATGCCCCATGCAGGGCAGTGTGCTTTCTCACTTTTCCTCTTTTTTTCTCTTTTTCTGGTGAGTGATGTACCCTCTGGCAAAATTTAAAATTATAATAATAAAATTAAATAAAAAAAATACTGTTTTCTGGGATCAGTAGGTGGCAAGGTGGTCAAGGCATTGGACTCCCATATGACTGACTGAGGTTCAAACCTTGTGGCTTGAAAATCACTCTGGGCATATGTGCATTTGTCCCCAAAATTCCAAGAGAAGAATGGAGAAGAAGGGATTGTGGCATGGCCATTCCCCTGAGGAGTGATTTTTCACTTTCTCTCTCTCTGTCAGTCTTCAGCATACATCCCCCTAGGGCAAAAACCTTTTTAAAAAATCCTTCTCTTTTTCCCCTTTCTCTCTCTCTCTCATTCTCTCTTTTAATTTGCCACAGAGTATGCGCACTCATCAGAGAGAGACATACAGGGAAAAAGCAACCCCTCAATGGGCGTGGTCACACTACAATCCCTTCTCCTCCATTTCTGTCTTGTTGGGATTTGAAGCATGCATGGTGTAGTTTTCAAGCTACCAGGGCTAGGATTTTAACTTTGATCAGTCAGTGGGATCAGGCCCCCTTAACTACCAGGCCATGAGGCTGGCCCTCTTATTTGTCATGGGAAAAAAAAGAGCATTATATCATCTAAACCTCATTGTAGCTCTGTACGGCAAGATTGTAAATCTTCTTGCTTTATGAGTTAGAAACTGAGTCTTAGAAAAGTTATGTAGCCTACTCAGGTACTAGTAGGAATGATGATTAGGCCACGCCCACCTCCCTGACTTTTGAATCCTAAGTTAACCACTGTGCTATTTAGCCTCAGGTCAACCCAGGCCAGCCCCTAATCATGTGTCTAGTTGTCTAGCTCTGTTAATGTCATTTTTCTAATGACCCGCTTCATACTTAGGTGGTTTTGCTGTCACTATAGATGTTAGAGGAACTTGCCCGAATACCTAGGAGGTATAACCTTAAAATATACAATAGGCCTTTAGTCTCAACTATTCACAAATGGCCTTGGAGAGTCTAGACCTACAATCATTTGTACCACTGCTGAGAATTCACCAGGCATTTACTACTCTGTGTGTGTGTGTGTGTGTGTGTGTGTGTGTATGTGTGTTGGAGGAGTAAGTCTTACAGGCTTATAGGTGAGCCTAACAGGCATCTGGGCTGCAGCCACTCTTCTGACATGTTAGAAACCATGTGGAAATGGCTCAGAACAAAAGGTCATCTCTTTTTTATATTTTGGGTGAATTTTGAGAGAACTTTGTATGTACCTTGATAAATGCAAGGGTTTCTTGTGCTTTGCTTTTAAAAGAAACACTTAAGTCAGCTTTAATACTCCAAATCCTACTTTATACAGTTACAAAAAATCATCTAATTTCTTAAGACCTCTTAGGTAAAATTAAATGATGCGTTGCTACCCAGGTGCATCTCAAGATATGAAAACATTGTCATTTTCCCTATTTTAATTGTGTACTTATTTTCTGAAGTAATGAGTTTTTAAAGGCTAAATAGGTAACTGGTTTTTATTTCTTTGTCATTTTTTCATTATCTTTAACACAGTTGACTATAACATCTATTTGGGTTCCATATCATGATCGAAAAGTTTTGTTGCTTGAGGCCCAAAATGCTGAGGCCACGAGATTCACTGTGCTTGATAGAGGACAGTTGTGTGTATGTGCATGCCTAGTGTGTGTGAGTATAGAGAACGGGTTAGCTGTGCTAATGAGTTTAAAGTAGGCTCGTGTGTGAATGGGTTCACTTGTGTTTCTCGGACTTGACTGTTATATCACAGAGGAGTACCGAGCACATACCAGAGACTGTAACTATTTGCCAAATGACTGAACTTTTGCACATCTATGCAGGAAGGCCACCCTCCCACTAATTTTTTAGAAAAGGTTTGGTGGGGAGGGGGAGCTAGACTGTTGGCAGTTGAGAGGAGAAACCTCCCAGGGATGCTCCTGTTGCCCACGGGCTCAGTGCAGTGTTTATGTGCCCATTGTGTTTTGTTTTTGAGAGAGAGATTTTTGCCATAGGGCATGTGTATTCACCGGAGAGACAGAGAGATAGAAGTCCAGAAATCAACCCCCAGAGGGGATGGCCACGTTGCAATCCCTTCTCCATACTCTTGGGATTCTAGGCATGAACACACTAGTGCCCTGTGGGAATTTCAAGCCAACAGGTCTGGGACTTGAATCGCAGTTGACTACGTGGGAGTCCAGTGACGTAGCCACCACACAATTTGCTGGTCCCAGTGCCCATTATTTCATGTAATATACAGTTGAGGGTTTTTTGGTTTTTGTTTTTTTTTTAATGAAATGAGTAGAATCATATTTTCAATGATATAAAAGAATTTTTAATAAGTACTGAATGGGGACCAGCAGATGGCGTAATGGCTGCATCGCTGGAATCCCATGTAGTCGACTGCGATTTGAGTCCCGGACCTGGTGGCTTAAACTCAGGCTGGGCACGTGTGCGTGTGTGCCCAAGATCCCTGGAGGAGAATAAAGGAGAAGGGATTGCGGTGTGGCCATTCCCCTTGGGGGGTGATTTCTCAGTTTCTGTCTCTTTGTTTCTCTCTCTCTGAGAGCACACATACCCTATAGCAAAAAACCTCTTCAAAAAAAAAAAAAACAAAAACAACTTAATGTATGTTGAATTCATCATGAGATGTGAACACATTTTAACATGGGAGGATATCTGGTTCACTTATGTTTGGTTTTATGTACGAAGTTTTCTTAAAACAGCACAAGCTCATTTATGTTCATTGTTTATATGGATTTTTAAATTAAATGCCTCCGATTTTGTGTTTTACCTCTCTTTATAGGTCATGTTCCTTGGGGAGCTGGAAGAAATACTGGATGTGATTGAGCCTTCACAATTTGTTAAAATTCAAGAACCTTTGTTTAAACAAATTGCCAAGTGTGTATCTAGCCCCCATTTTCAGGTTAGTGGGAAAGGGGATGTGATGCATAGTGGCCTAGATGGCATAAGTTATTTTGGTTAAATGTTGTGTTGAAGGATATAGTGGACACTAGTTACCAGATTTTTTTTTTTAGTTTGCTGTGTGCTCATGTGATAACAATAAATTCAACAGTAGCCTCCTTCATCTTGAGCACTGCTACCTGGCAACAGTTGTAATGGTGCTTTCTGTCTCCTAACACTGCAAAGACGGCATTGTTGCTTTTACAGATTTGCAGATGTGAACCCCGAAACTCTGGAAAGTGGCAAAATATATTTTTGGTAAATTGCTGAACAAGAAGTGGGCTGGTAGTGTTCCTATGTTTCAGAAAGAAACCTAATATTATTAGGAGGAAAAAGAACGTTTATATTGTATACTGTGCTAGATGTTTTATAAGCTTCACACTGTCCTGTAAAGCTTTTTTCCTATTTCTAGATGATAAAAACTGAGACTCAGCGAATGATTTGCTCAAGATTTCACCTTAAATAGGAAGTGAAGTCAAATTTTGATCTTAGGTGTAGTTTTTTGCTAAAGCTGGCATTTGACTTTCCTGTGACACCGCTCTGCCTCCTGGTGGCCACTCAGGGAGAACACAGGGAAGGAGAACTGGGCCGCTGTTTTCCTTACTGGGACCATTGATCCAGTGCTACAGAGCCACACAGGAGGAAACAGGGCGATCTGGGTTGCAGTTAGGTTCAGCCTTCGCTTGTCTCACTGAAGGTCCAGCTCACAGATCTACAGAGATTTACTTTTACAATCTATAGAGATTGACTTTTCACTACTGCCTGCCAACTTGAAGAGATTATTCAGATTATAGCTTGTTGCACAGAATCATACCTCTGATAGGTTCATTTGATAGTGGACTTTTCCTCTAAGCTGTCATTGTCCTACATAATTAGAGGCACTGACTATTGGGGTTTTATTTATTTATTTTTTTTGAGAGGTTTTTTTGCTACAGGGCGCGTGCGCTCACCAGACAGACATAGAGAGACAGAGAGACAGAAAGCGAGAAATCACTCCCCAGGGGGGATGGCCACGCTGCAATCCCTTCTCCTCCATTCTCCTCTCGGGATCTTGGGCACGCACGCACACGCACCCGGCGTGAGTTTTAAGCCACTGGGTCCGGGACGTGAACCGCGGTCGACTACGTGGGAGTCCAGCAACATAACCATTATGCTAACTGCTGGTCCCAATGGTTTTAATTTTTGACCTAAAGACATGTGAGTATGTTATCTTATGACAATCTAATCATTGTACCACAAAGCCAAAAAAGAAAGAAAAAGAGAAAAGAAAGGTAAACCATTACACAAAGTATTCAGATGATAAAACACATGGCAAGGAGAAAGAAATGTAGAACTTTATATAGAAGGTGTTCCGTTATTACATGGATTCTGTAGTGCTCCACCACCTGGATTGTTTACCTTTTTTGTTTTCTTTTGATCAAGATACTTGGTGTTATGAAGGTCCAGAAGCAAGAATTTCTCTTTTTTTAACTTTAAGTTTCATTTATTATTAATGGCAGGGTGTGTGTACCAGAGAGAGAAAGAGAGAAAGAGAGAAAGCACCCTCACATCTCTGCTGTGTTTTCGAGCCATGTGGCTTCCAGCACTAAAGTTCAGTTTGTTATCAACTGCACCCCCAGGCTGGACCAGGAACCTCTTTTAAAATGATCAATACCAGGCGGCTTAAATAATGCTTAGAATAAAGAGACAGTGTCTCAGCTCAGGCTGTCATAACTAAACACCATAGACTGGTTGACTTAAACAACAGAGATGTGTTTATCACATCCACGGTTAAGACCACGGTGCCGGCTTGGTTGGTTTCTGGTGAGGGCCCCGTGCTCTGGCAGGTAAGACGACCTCCTCCTCACTGTGTGCCCATGAGGCCTTTTCTCGGTGTGCGCACCCAGAGGAGGTTGAATTCTCTTTCACTTTTTACAAGGCTTCTGGTCCTTTCTGGTTAGGACACCACCTTGTGACTTCATTTAACCTTAATTACCTCCTAAAAGTCCTGTGCCAAATACGGTCACATTGGGGTTTGGATTCAACATATGAATTGTGGGGGAGCACAATTCAGTTCATAGCAGAAAGAAGGAAGAATTTTTAATCATTTGATGGAAGTAAAGCAGAATAAAGAAAGAGTCCCCCCCCCCCCCCTGCTTATTTTTTTTTAAGTTAAGTGTTCATTCGTCCATCTGGCAAACATTTGTAGTGCCTAATCTGTGTAGGTAGATCCTGTCACTACTTCCCCCAGGTGTGGCGTTCGGGTCTGAAGTCTCTAAGCTGGTGATGCTGCCACTGTATGTGCAAGACAGCAGGTTTCGGGAAGGTGGCGGCTCTGTCCTACTGTTAGATATAGCATTGGGTTTTCGGAAAAGTCATGATATACTTTTGCATAGAAAAAAATACGTCATGACTTTTCTGACAACTCAATAGTTTTTTTATTTTGTGTGAACAGTGCTTTTCCTCTTTGAGGGGCTTGATACATCTTTTCTTTCTATAAGTGATTACACATATTAAAAATAGATATATGAAGTTTAAAAATAACCTGTTAGCAGGGCTGGCCTCATAGTCTAGTGGTTAAGGGAACTGGGTCCAAGCTCTGTCACACATGACTCACTGTGCAGATCAAGTCCTGGTCCATGCAACTTGAAAAACATACCAGGGCTGTGTACATGTGTGCCCCAGATCTCAGCAGGGTGGACAAATGGAGGAGAAGCAATTGCAGCATGACCATTCCCCACTGGGTAGTGCTTTCTTCCTCTCCCTTTCTCTCTGTACACATACCATCTGGCAATTAAAAAAAAAAAAAAAACAAAGAAACTTAAAAAGCAGGTAAATATTAGACTCATAATTAAATATAGGAAAATCTGAGATTCCTTTTTTACTAGCATCTTCCTGTGTTCTCTTTGGAAACTTCTTTTTCAGTTGTTAGTTTTAGGATGGCCTCATTCCCATTTCTCTTCTCATTCTCCACTCCCTTCTGTAGTCCCGACCTAGGTCAGCCACACCATTTCCTTTAATGGCTTTCAAACTCATTGTCCACACTGATGCCTCTGCCCTTCTTTCCTGGGATTCCCTTTGCCGGGAATGACTTTTCCTTCATCCTTCTGAGCCCAGCTTATATGCCATTTCCTGTTACGTTTCTGCCACCTTCTTTCCCCATATCATCAGATTGTTCTAGTCTTTCTTCTGACTTGTTATTCCTGTATCTGATACAGCATTGGTCACGGTTTATGTTGGATATGCTCTCATATGTCTGCTTTCCATGCGGTGTGTGAAGTCTGTAGAGACGGCAGTAAGAGGTTAAGAGCGGAGACTCTGGAGGCTGCAGCCTTTAGCCATGTGACCTTGAGCCAGTGATTTCTCTTCTGAGCCTCAGTTTTTGCTTCCACAAATTAGAAATAACAGTCCAGTTCTGTTGTTGTGATGATTGATATACATAGAACACTTAGCACAGTGCTTGCCTTGTAGCGAACTTCCAGCAATGGTGTTCTTTATACTCTTAGGGTCTAGAACCTAAGGAATGCCCCCCCCCCCTTTTTTTGAACCAAGTGAATAATGTAAATGGAAAGTTTCTAATTTCTCAGAATCTAATGGTGGGTGCATTTTGTACCATTTGTTTTCTTCTAAAATATAATTTCTTCATCTGTATAAATGAAGCCACTCCTTTTGTTTTCTTTCTTTTCCTTTCTAACTACCAGTTTTAGAGATTTTAGGTTAAGTTTTTGAGCTATTTCGTTGAATTCGTGAAATCTAAAATGAGCATCTCAGGCCCAGCAGACCAAATTAGAGTCGATTTATAGCGTAGTTCTGAGATAGCAAGTAGGTGTGCGTGCAGTGTGTCCTGAGCCCAAAATCTGAGCAGTCATCTCCTGGCTTGCCTGTTTCAAAAGAACACACCAGAAATGAATTCTGGAGAGCCTAGGCCCTAGACTTGGGTCCCTTTCTTTTACCACTTATTTGCAGTGTCACCTTGGGTAGATGACGTAGTCTCTCTGAACCTCTAAGATGAGCACAGTGGTGCCCACTCCTGATGGGTGTAAGGACGGTACATTCTATCTGCAGTGCAGGCACAGTGCCCAGCCAGAGGAGGTGCCATTAGCAAATGCAGTTGCTCTGTGGGACTGGGCACTGGTGGGTTTTCCTCAACAGCAGTGACTGAATGCCAGTCATGTGTTGGGCCCGTGGTTGATCTGAAGGGTGTGGGATGAAAGCGATGAGCCAGGAGAGGGGAGCGAGAAGGTGGACCAAAGTGATGGGGGAAAGTGTGGTATGTGGAAGTAGGGTAAAGATGTTTGGAGCTTGGGAGCTACATAGGGAAAATACAGAATCAGATGACATGGGCAGAATAAGAGAAAAACTAAATTAACAGGTAGGAAAACTTACTTTTTTCCTTTTCCAAATTGATAAACCACTTTGGAACTTAATGAGAGATTTTAAATTACAAAAATGTAAAATGTGATTCATATTTAATTTTACACTTGATTGAGTGCCTTTTAAAACTTGTCTTTTAAAATACATTTGTTTGGAAAAATGATCATTTTCTCTCTTTCTTCTCTCTCAATGTTTTTTTTTTCTCCCCCCAAAGGTGGCAGAAAGGGCACTCTATTATTGGAATAATGAATACATCATGAGTTTGATAGAAGAAAACTCTAATGTCATCCTTCCCATCATGTTTTCCAGTCTTTATAGGATTTCGAAAGAACATTGGAATCCGTAAGTTTTCAGTTTTTTCTTTCTTCCTACCCTCCTCCTTTGTTTTCCTTTGACATTTTCTCCCTTCCTTCTTCTTCTTTTGCTTAATAAAAAGTCCTAAATGCTTATTGCCTGCCAGATGCTGTGTCTGTTTCTGAAGACATAAAACCCCTCCATTGTAGGAATTCACTGACTGGCTAGGGAGAACCACAAGTAAACAGATAGTTACCAAACCACCAAAACATTGCTGCTTTGTCAAAGTACCTGTTTACTTATATATTTTGGGTTGCTCTTGAACCAAAATGAGAGGTTCGTGAATGTTAATTAAGTGATGATGTTTAACTGAATCTTAAAGAAATGTTGACAGGTGACTGGGATGGGGACTCATTTTAGATAGTGGGCCTGTCCATCACATGGAAGGGCACCAAGAAGTACAAAGCACCTGCCAAGCTCTGAAACCTGTGGGCTTGGGAGGACTTGAGTCACAAGGGCTTTGGGGATGCTGCTGGGAAACAAAGTTAGAAAAGGGAATGGGGAGACCAGCAGATGGTGTAGCAGTTACGACGCTGGACTGCCACATGGCTGACTGTGGTTTGAGTCCTGGACCTTGTGCATGCATCCTGGAAGGAGAATGGAGGAGAAGGGATTGCGGCATGGTCACCCTCACCCCCACCCCAGGGAGGGGTTCTTTCTCACTTTCCCTCTCACTGTCTCTGTCTCTCTCCAGTGAGCACACATGCCAAAAGGCAAAAAAACAAAAAAAAACAAAACAAAACAAAAAACCCTCTTAAAAAAAGAAAAGAGAGGGACCAGCAGTTAGCATAATGGCTATGTCGCTGGACTCCCACGTAGTCGACCGTGGTTCGAGTCCTGGACCCGGTGGCTTAAACTCACGCCGGGCGCGTGTGCGTGCGTGCCCAAGATCCTGAGAGGAGAATGGAGGAAAAGGGATTGTGGGTGGCCATCCCCTCTGGTAGGTGATTTCTCGCTTTCTGTCTCTCTGTCTCTCTCTGTCTGTCTGGCAAGCACACGTGCCCTATAGCAAAAACCTCTCCAAAAAAAGAAAAAAGAAAAGAGAAAAAGGAGTGGGGCCTGTAAGAGCTTTTACAGGTGGGTGATAAGGAAACACTTAAGGTGTGTAAGAAGGAAAGTGGTCTGAATAGGTTTGCATTTTTAGTAAGATCTATTTCTTTCTTTCTTCTTAGTTTTTTCTATAGGGCACATGGGCTTACAAAAGAGAGAGAGACAGTGGGAAATCAACCCCCAGCAGGGCTGATCATGCCACATTTCTATCTCCTTCAATCTCTTCCATCTCTTTATGTAACCTCCACCCCACCCCCCTGTGATTTTCAAGCTGCTGGGTCCAGGATTTGAACTGCACAGTCAGCTATGTGGGATCCAGCACCTTAACCTCCATGCCACCTGCTGGCCCACAAGGTCCATCTGCTGGCCCACAAGGTCCATTTCTTCTTCTCTTCTCTTCTCTTCTCTCTTCTCTTCTCTCTCTCTCTCTCTCTCTCTCTTTTTTTTTTTGTTTGGAAGAGGTTTTTGCTATAGGGCGTGTGCGCTTGCCAGACAGATAGAGAAAGACAGAGAGATAGAAAGCAAGAAATCACCCCCCAGGGGGGATGGCCACGCTGCAATCCCTTCTCCTCCATTCTCCTCTCGGGATCTTGGGCACGCACGCACACGCGCCCGGTGTGAGTTTAAGCCACCAGGTCCGGGACTCGAACCGCAGTCGACTATGTGGGAGTCCAGTGACATAGCCATTATGCTAACTGCTGGTCCCTCTCTCTTTTTCTCTTTCTCTTTCTCTTTCTCTTTTTCTTTCTCTTTCTTTTTCTTCTATGTTTGACCAGAGAGGGACAGAGTGAGAAGGAGCAAGAGAGACAGAAAGTGAGAAAGCAAGCCACCAGGTTCAGGACTAGAACCATGGTCACCCATGTGGGAGTCCAGCGCCCTTAACCACCATGCCACCTGCCAGCCTTGGTCCATTTCTTAATAACCAAATCAGTCATTATACATACTTTTTTAGGAAAAAAATGTTTGCTCTTCCAGGAGGAGTTATCATCCAGCCCTGTAGACGTTAAAGCATTTTGCATTCCAGTGGCTTTATATATTTCTTTATGGAATAGAAGGAAAAATTTAATGTGGCATTAAAAAGTTGGTAGATGTAATTCAATATATTCATATATATGTCTTAATCATTTTTGCATGCAATTGTAAAATACCACATTTCTCATTTACAAATTTGCCAGATTTTTAAGAGACCTTGTGAAGATAAAGAGCTGATATATAGGGAAGCATGGGAGTGTGTGTGTTTCAAAATGGAAGCAGTGTTATGTATATTTTTGCAAAGGACAAAGCTGTTTAGCCTCTAGCAGAGGCTGTCAAGCCTATCATGGCACAGTTCTCACATTGCCCAAGAATTTATTCTTCCCCTGAAGTATGGACCACTATTTTGACTGTTCACCTGTAGTGTGGTGTTCATGTCCATCACAGCTTGCCAGTTATTTTAGCAGACCTATTGGGTCAGCAACGGGAGTAAGCAGGAGTAAGTGGACTGATGCGAATTATAATTCCAAAAATAACTCTTAGTAGGCTGTCCAGCTTAGAGGGACTTAATATCTCATCTTTGAATATGAATTTTATATACATATAAAATGTTTATTTTTAGGATGAAGTTTCTTCCTTTTTTTTTTTTTTTTAAGAGAGGTTATTGCTATAAGGCGCATGTACTCGCCAGAGAGAGAGAGAGCAAGAAGTCAGTCCCCCCCAGGTGGGGATGGCCACTCAACAATGCCTTTTTCTCTATTCTCTTGGGATCTTGGGCACCTACGCACACGCGCCCGGGCAATTTTAAGTTGCTGGGTCCAGGACTTGGGAGTCAAGCGACGTAACCATTATGCCATCTGCTGGTCCTAAAGTCTTTTTTTGGAGAGGTTTTTGCTATACGCTCGCCAGACAGACAGAGAGAGACAGAGAGATAGAAAGCAGGAAATATGGCCACGCCGCAATCCCTTCTCCTCCATTCTCCTCTCGGGATCTTGGTCCTGAGTTTAAGCCGCCGGGTCCGGGACTCGCGGTCGACTGTGGGAGTCCAGCGACATAGCCATTACGCTAACTGCTGGTCCCAAGTTCCTTTGTTTTTATACTTGCCTTTTTATTAAATAAAGTTATCTGATGCCCATAGGCAGAGTCTATTCTTGGTACTGGTAATCAGAAAGGAACAATTAGATTTTTTTCTCCTAATCCTGCCGTTCCTCAGGGAGATATCTTGCTTTGAACAGTAAAGAACATTAACGTCTTCATATGGAAATGAGGTATTGGTCATTCTTAGTCGTTCCAACCAAAAAGTGTATTGGGTCTGATGCATTTTTCTGATGCATTTTTGCACAGAAAAACATAGAAAAAAATACATCGTGACTTTTCTGACAATCCAATAGTACCGAGTTTATTTGGGCAAAAAGTTGTGCTTTTGCTTTCTTCTCTCAGCATCCCATTTGGTAAGACTAACCAATATGTTCCCTTCTCTCTGTGCTTCACAGGGCTATTGTGGCGTTAGTATACAATGTGTTGAAGGCATTCATGGAAATGAACAGCACCATGTTTGACGAGCTGACAGCCACATACAAGTCAGATCGTCAGCGGTAACTTTTTAAAGCTTTTTTGTCAGCTGTGCTTAAGACTCTTGAGTTCTTTTCTTGCTCTTTGCTGAAGTTGACTAATTACATCCAAAATCATAAACAAAACATTTTTATTTATTTATATATTCATTTTGCATGCTCATTAGGTATGTCTTTATTAGTGCATCACTGAGTAACAAAGCTTCGTTTCAGTGTCATCTTGATAAAGCCTGCTTTCATCCTTCCCTTCAATGATACTTCAGTTCTGCTCTAGATGAGAGCCTGGCACATAACAGACATTTCAGGCAAATGTAAGGGGACCATCAGGTAGCTTGCCACCTGTATTTGCTCCTGTTCTGAACTTGCTTGAGCTAGAATTGAGCTGATTTTGTACCTCATTCCAGCAGTAGGAGGGGAGAGACATCATGTGTTTGAACTCTTTGGCCCATAACTTAATTTAGTCTTTTCTAGCACCCAGCAAGTTCATTACCATGTATAACAGTATTATACAAGTCTTGAAAGGTTTATTAGGATAGGGAGCAAAAACTAGTGGAAGTGTGTACAGTAAGTGCTTATGGCTTAGTATAGCTTCTCCTGCTTTCATTTACATATTTCCTCAATTTTTTATCGTTTGCCCAATGTGTCCAGTTTTCCTAAAGATGTACCTGGAGAGATTAAGGAAAGCCTTGGGAGCTATTAGTAGTTGGGCCTCTGATTTGGTGTTGATCACTTGAAACAAGTTTGGGTTTTGTATATCATAAAACCATGGACCCTAGAGCATGCCAGAAGTTTGTGCAAGCGTTCATACCCAGGTCTTGCCGAATCTCCTGAACACAGGCCCTCTGCAGGTCCCCTTTTTCTTTGTTTTGCTTGATTTTGAATGTGTTACTTGTGTTTTACTGCTAAAGAAACAATGAAGGGAAAGGTTGAATGGCAGAGGGCAAAAGGGCAGTACAGTTATTTTGTTATTTTTAAGGTTCCAGGGAAGTGGTTTGTGAAAAGACAACTTACAAATGGAATACGGCAAGTGATTAGCTATAGATAGAAGAGGCTGAGACTTCTTTACTATAATATTAGGATAAATATCAGTTATAGGCTATGTTGTAACACCCTTGTAATTCTAACAACTTTTAATTCACTATATTAGCAGTTGTAAACCATTAAGTTTATAATAATATTCCTTGTTCCCAATTTAAATTAAAATCTTTTTAAAATGTTACTTAAAAAAATTGCTAAAGGTGGGACCAGTAGATGGCTTAACAGGTACATTACTTGACTCCCTCATAGTCTACTGTAGTTTGAGTTCCGGAAGTGGTGGCTTAAAACTCACGCCTGGCACATGTATGTGCATGCCCAAAATCCAGAGAGGAGACTGGAGAAGGGATTACAGCATGGCCATTCCCCCTGGGGGGTAATTTCTCGCTTTCTGTCTCCTTGGCAAGTGCATGAGCACTATTGCAAAAATTTCTCTTAAAAAATTGCTAAAGGTACATTAAAAAAAATTGCTATGGAGTGTGTGCGCTTGCTGGAGAAAGTGAGTCAGAGAGACACAGGGGGAGTGAGAAAGCACCTCTCCCCAGTGGGGATGGCTGCATTACAGTCCCTTCTCCTCCATTTTTCTCTTGGGATTTTGGGTGTGCACATGTACCTGGCATGTTCTTCACACTGCCAGGTCAGGACTCGAACTGTGCAGCCAGCCATGTGGGATCCAGCTGCCTTAACCATCATGTTACCAGCTGACCCAAAAGGCACATTTTAATACACCATTAAAGATTGTGCTGTACAACTGAAAGCTCACTATTGTTATCTCAGTTGAACAAGGATTTTAAGTCTGTAGAATCCAGTCAAGAATATTGAAGACCTTACTTCTAAAATAATCCAATTAATTGGTTCATATTTACTGAACTTAAGTAATAAAACTGTCTTCTCAAAAAGATAATAATTAACCAAAGGTACCAGAAATAGGCAAACTATGAGGTTATTTCTGGCGTTCTGGCAGTTTTAGTGGACTTTCTTCATGAGGGAAGGATTTTTTTGAAGTAAGGATAATACTTGTGCCAGATGTGCAGTGGAAGGTTGTACTGAACAGATGGAAGCATTGGCTTCTCCATAGATATGGGAATATGGGAGCAGGAAAAGAGAATGAAGAAATTTATTTGGTATCATCAAAGAACTAAGTGGAGTATTTACTTCTGATGGCAATAAATAAATGGTTTTGGTTCAGATAAAATTTTTAGGTATTACAAATCTGAATATGGTGAGTGGAGTAAGTATTTAACACTGTTAGATACATATGCCAACATGAGTGCTATCCAAAATTGAAATTGGAGAGAAATTGACAATTTCCCTGCAGGATAATGTAATTGTTTTAACATTCCCACCAATAAGGAGAGAGAAAACTAGGAAAGAATGGAGATGACAATACCGTATCGGATAATAACAATATCTATTTAAGATAAAGTAGTTAGTATGAAAGCTGTAAGATAACTCAGCATGAAGTGGAAGAAGAGCTCAATAGGACAAATCGCACTGAATGTTATAAAATACTTGATCAAAAACATGAATGGAATGCTTCAGTAGCTTAAGTTTTAATGATGTCAGCACTTAATTTGAACTACAAAACAAGGCAATGTGAATCTGACACATGTTGACCTTTTAAAAAGTCAGTAAAGTTTCCAAGCCCTTGCTTATCATCCCTTCTTCCTCTAAGTAAAGAGATTATACTCACTCAAACTCAACAGGACCTAGGATTGATTTTGTGTACTCAATTCAGTGGTTTGTGATGACATTTACTTAGAGTGCTGTTCTCAGACTATACTGAGAAACAAAAAGGTGATCAGTTGCCAGACAACTTGCTTATAATTAAGACTCTGGAATCCATAATAACTGGGAGATTATCTTAATTTTAGCCCCCTGTTGCCCTGTAAATGCAGTTTTTCAGAGTTGAAATTACCAAATAAGTAATTGTTCGAAAAGTGTTATGTCCACTGAAGTTCATATTGTGCAGATTGTATTTGCAATAGCTGAAACTAGTTATAGCAAACAAGGCCTAAATTGCCAAAATATTAATTGTGAAATGCTAATATTAATTTACCATATTATATAACTCAACATACACTCAGGACTCTAGTGGAATGAAATTATAAAATTAGTTAGGTTTTTCTAGAGAGTTTATCTGAGTAGGAACTGAAGATTAACTTCTATTATTTGTAAATACTAACACAACTTTTCAAAATATTGATGACAGCATAAAAAGTATGAGGCATTAGAATTGCATTAAGTTTTACTTAATTTAACTTAATATGAATTTTTCAAGTAAAAAAAAATGTATTGTGTGTGACCAATGTTAAATCTTTGTGATGTGAAGGTAGTGCCTGGGCCAAGTCCCCATTCCTGAGATGGCAGAGCCCCTATTTTCAGGAATTATCTGCATTCATGGGTTATGTTCTCTGGGTCCACTTTTGACTGGTTTATTTTAACATGCGAAAACTAGGGACAGCTCTGTGAATTATTTTTAATAAATATGAGTTTATTTAATTTTCAGTATTATTATGTGCCCCCTGGATTATGTATTTCCTACTTGGTTCACTGTGTATCCCTGGATTATGTATTTCCTACTTAGTTCATAGCTAAAATAGCCTTTAAAAAAAGATATAATAATTAAAAAAGTGTTCTTGACAAAATAAAATTCATTGACCCTGTTTTGAACATCCATTTTTTTGGCAAATTTTACCAAACAATGAAATCTGAAAGTCTGGAAATCACGAGTAAAATTGACATTAGACTAAATTTGAAGGCTTGATATGTTAACAGATTAATACATAATATCAACAAAGTTCTGTTCAGATCATTAATTAATACTGAAGTCAAAAATTTTTTTCTTCCAAACTGCTAAAGATTTTAAATATAAGTGAGGAAAAATAGATATAAATAGAGGGTTTTTTTTTTTTGACACACTGTATTTTCTGTATCAGCGTCATCTCCAGCATCTTTTTTGAGAAATGATTGAGAGACAAGAGAAAATTAGATTCTAATTAATCTCCATGCAAAAATGTCTTTGGTCTTAGGATAACTAATATGTATCCATTCTCCATTTTTGTTTCTCAGTAATTTCTTTTTTTTTTTTTTTTTTTTTTTTCCTGGAGAGGTTTTTTTTGCTATAGGGCATGTGCACTCGCTAGAAAGACAGAGACAGAGAGACAGAAAGCGAGAAATCACCCCCCCAGGGGGGATGACCACACCGCAACCCTTCTCCTCTGTTCTCCTTTTGGGATCTTGGGCACGCACGCACACGCGCCCAGCGTGAGTTTGAAGCCACTGGGTCCGGGACGTGAACCGCGGTCGACTACATGGGAGTCCAGCAACATAGCCATTATGCTAACAGCTGGTCAAGGGATATTCATGTGAAATTTTAAAATATTCTCATCGTCTCCTACTGTGTTCATTAATGCTACTTCTGTGTTTAGATGTGTCAAAAACAACAGCAAAAAAAGCATGAGTGAAAAACTCAAAAGAAAAATATCCATAACCTAATCCCAAACTTTTAAAAGACCCTTTAAAACATGCATAGGGGCCCAGGTACAGGTGCTGCTCCTTGGCAGGCTAAGACCACATGAGAGGCTCGGGTTTGGTCCTGGCCCACTCTAAAAGGCCAGATGTGCTGGTACACACCTGTAGTCCCAACTAGGGAGTCTGAGGCGGAAGCGAGGCTGAGCAAGACTCTGTCTTTAAAAAAATAATATTAAGGAAAATATGTGAGTGGGTCAGTTATTATTGGATAATCTGAACCTCTCAGTTATTTTACTCTTTTATTCTGTTTCTTCCCCAGTGAGAAAAAGAAAGAAAAGGAACGTGAAGAATTGTGGAAAAAATTGGAGGATCTGGAGTTAAAGAGAGGTCTTAGACGTGATGGGATAATTCCAACTTAACAAAAATATTGATGACAACATTACTAACCTGTGGAGTCACACATTTATGTAGTAGAAGATGGAGCAACAGTTTTCTGTATTGTGCAACTTTACAGTAGATTTCACATTTGTTTCATTATTACAACAGCACTGTATATACCTGTCTCTAAGTAAAGGAAAAAAAAAATAAGGACTTCAATCCAAAGTTTGGACAGTAGATGGACTTCTCAGAACTTTGCAAACGTAATCATTGTTCTAACCCTCTTAAAAAACAAAGCAGTCTTCAAAGATTTGTTGATGAAATTGCTATGTTAAAATTCCATTATCTGGAGTTCCTTATTTATCACTAGCAGAGAGTATGATACAATTTTCAAATGTGAACAATCTTAAATTTAGCTTGTCTTTCTGCTAAGCTGTTAAATGTATTTATAGTAAAGGAAGAAACAACAAAAAAAAGACTGTCATTTCCTTATAAGTTTGTATAACATCCTCCTCTGGATAACTTGACTGTAATTTGACATCGTTTCCTTTTGCACATCTTCATGAGTTGAATGTCCACGTGGAATGGGGCCATGAATTGTGGAGGTTCCTGATAAAAGTTTTGTTTACTGGAGTGAACATCTTTCCAGTAACCAGGTAGTCCTGGGACTCCTTTGGTTTTAAAATTAGGAGTAAAAAGAGAAGAGGTGATAAACATAGTAGGGAAGGGAATTTTGGATTCACGCATCAGCTTACGGTGAATCCAGATCACTGTCTTGAATCCTTTGAAAACAGGCACTGGGACATCACAGGCTTCAGTGCTTGACCAGTATTAGTTGCATACATCATTGAACACACATACCAGAGATATTTTAGAAATGTCAGTAAAACATCCTTTTGGACCATTTAAAATAAGAAAGACAAATACTAAACAATACAACCATGAAATTCATGATTGCCAAGATTGTGAATCTAATTGGAAAAAGAGTTGAGCAAACAGCTTGGACTGTTTGGAGTTGTTGCCTTACTTTTTAATATGTATTTATAAAGTATTCCAGCAAAAGAGGATGTAGCCTCTGGGGAAAAAACAAACATGTTACAGTGTTTTTTGTAGATTCTCGTTCTATATCTCATCACAGCGCCAGCCCTGTTTTTAGCCAGAAAGGATTCAGGATAAACATTATTATGCATTCTGAATTGGATGCGTATTCCTAACTACTGTATTTGTTACCAAAAGTGGTTCTACAAATGCTACTGAAAAAAAAAATCTGGAAATTCCTAATGTCCTGAGTATTAATAATAAAGTTTAAAAATGCTTTTATATCAAAGGTGCATCGTGACCAAATTGTTTAAGAAAAACAAACAAACAAAAGACAAAATCTAGGGCTGTATTATAGATGTATCTTATTGGCTTTCTGTTTTGTATTTAAAAGAGGCATCTTACATTTTGGCAGGCAAACTGCTGATGAAACTTGGATACAGTACATATTTAATGCAGTTGCATTATTATGTACTGAATGATATGTGTTTTGGGATTTATTTGCAGGATGCTTTTGCTTATTACACACATGGCAGCAATGAGTGGGTAATGCTGACCCTGACCCACCATCTCCAGCAGTATTCACGGTATAGAGCTGATTCTGTGTTCATGTGTTGAATTGTGATAGCAGCAAACATGAACATATGAACTGTTGTTGCTCTTAATAGAAATATAATATAAATATGGGCTTGTATATTTTCTTCCTTTCATTTAAATATAAGGTAGAATACACAGTTTTATTATTTCCAAGAAAAAAAAAAAGAAAAAAAAGGGCACTGACTTTTGTCCCCAATGAAATGTTTCAGGATTATCAGGTTCAGAGGGTGTACTAAAAGTCAGCCAATTATGGATATTGCTGTCTTGGTAACTTTGTAAAAATACAACCCAATATTTGGCATCGTTCATTCCTAAAAAGGAACAGCAGTAAAAGAAAAGAAAAGTCATATGCAGTACCAAACACAACATGGTTCAATGGGATTAATAGATTTTTTTTTTCCAAAAAGGACATAATGAGAATTTAATGTAATGTTGGCAGAGGCTGCCAAAAATGAAACAACTTACTTTAAAAGTGCTGGAGCAAAGGTGCAGGTTTAAATATTAATGATACAAAATAAATTTGTAACAAATCTCCTTTAGCCCTTTTGATTTTAGCTCTTTAGTTTCGACTCTGCATTACACTTATTTTTAGTAGTGTAAACTTTTGCTTGCCATTAAGTCATCTTTTGTGATAGAAGACATTAAAACCACAGGTTTATGAAGAATCTCTGCCCATTGGAACAAAATGCAGTCATGTGAAATAAGAAAGGCCAGGATCCTCTTTTGCACTTGACGCTGTCCTCAGAGTTAAGGTGAAAACTACTCAGATATCCTTGATGTCAATTTTATATGTTGATCATTCCAAACTGAGAAGAATAAAAGCCAAATTTTAGACATACTTAAGTAATATGTCTAAAATTCATAGGGCAACTTTTGAGAAGAAACACTGTCTTTTTGTTTTTTAACTGAAAGTGACAATGTGACGTTTGTCATGTTGTGTGCGGTGATGCAGAGTAACTGAGGTAATCTGACTGTTGCACTATGTGACATATTTAAGGACATACTTGCTGCATTTGCAGCAGCCCTCTCTGTCCCTTCCCACAGTTCTGCTGTTGCTGCAACTTGAGTTAATTGTGACAAAATGCATCTTTGTGTTATATTTTATTTGTTTCCTGATTTCCAGAACTATATATAAATATATTTTTAAAATAGCAAATATTGTAGTTAGTGAGTGATGATCACTCCAAACTTAGCCCTACCATATTGGTTTTAGGGATAAGGATTAAGAGTGTCTTTGGAAGAAAAAAATACACACAACCCTGTGGTTTGAAACGAGGCTGAGGCCTTAGGCTGTGGGCCTAGAACAACTATGTGAGTGAAATGACCCATCTCATACTTTGAATCAAGCATGCATTCCTTCTTCTCATTGTGCAAGTGTCCCTAGTTGTTTTCCTTCAGTGTTTAGTTTTGTCTTTTAAAATTTTATTATGTTTTGCTCTCCCTGACATCTGACTGTTTTTTTATAAAAGAAAAGAAAAGAAAAAAAAATTTTAAAGTGAGAAATAAATAATACCCTTGATGCCGCTGGATACTCACAAGCAGGGTTTGCTCCTTCATCTTGGGCTGGTTGCCTAAACGGAAGGGTTTAATTTATTTTGTACCTCCTTCTATGCGTGGGACAGTCCAGGGTGCAGGGCCAGGAATTGCTTGTAATTGCACCTGCTATACTTAAATGTATAGCCCTAGGCTCAATCACACTATGGAAAGAAAAAAAAAAAAGTATATTTAGAGCTTTAAAAGCTTTTTTATTTTTTTGTGGGGATGTGGGTGGGTGGGAAAGGGGATGTGTGGATGTTATTGGCATTTTTAAGTCTTCAGAGGTTTCGCTGGTTGTTTTTTTTTTTTTTTCCTTGTTTTCTTTTTAATTAGATGCACTGACCTGGCCCAGGAAATGAAGAGATGATCTCTTTGATGCTATTACCAATATTATCACAGAGCAACAGTCACCTGTAGTAAAAAGGTGGCACCAGATACGATCAGTGATGTTTTATTTGCACATCAGTATTTTTATTTTTGTATTCTGGCTCAGCTGCTTCTCTGAGTGGAGTTGAGGAATGAGCCACAGAGGATTTTTGTAGTAGGTATATTGACAATGCATTTTATATTCCTATTTAGTTTTAAAAAGTCTAAAAGAAGGATTGTGCATCTTGAGAGAAAGTTGAGCAAATTTGGATGTAGTGGAATGTTAATTTGTGCTGCTTCTTATGCACGAAGGCAGCAGTAGTAGCTCTCTTGGAAATAAACATCCCATATTATGTCTATAAATAAATCTTTCCTTTTCTTCTTCCCTCCCTCCCTCTTCTCTCTTTCCGTCCCCTCTATTCTTTTTTTCCCTTCTTCTTCCTCTCTCCCCCTTCTCTCATTTCATTTTCTTTTATCTCATTCAGCCTTTCTCCCTCTCTCCCTTCCTCTTTACTTTTTTCAAAATCACTTACTGTAAATAAGTTGTAATCCAAACCTCATGTATCAGTGGGGCACTCAAATATAAATATTACCAATACATTTTCCGGTTGTTGTTTGAGTTTTGATTGAAGTATGAGAATGACATGTCTGTTGCTTTCGGTTTGAGGATTTCACTTTTAGCTTCATAAATCTTTCAGAATTTGAGTATTTCATTGTTTTAGCAGGAGAGGGCAGCAAAAGTTCATTTTCCCTGTTAGTTATGCTGTGGTTCCTGATTGGTTTTCAATTTAGCTGTGTGTATGTGTTTTTTTAAACAGCATCTGTTTGTGGGTAGAGGTAAAAATGAAACATTTTTGATATGAAAAGTTGCATATGAAAATTATAGACTGGTTCAACCAGACAGTGAAGACTTCTGATCCACATCAAAGTTAAAATGCCACAAAACAACCTTTCAGCTCGGGCTAAGACATGCTACTTCTTTTTCAAACACCACGAAATGCAAGCTGAGTCTTAAACACTTGGAATTTAAAATGTTTTTCTTTGGAAATGATTTACTTTTTTCAAAGTGGTAACAGAAACAAAAATGAAGGTGCTCCCAAAAAGAAATGTAACCTTCCCCTCTCACAGCTGTGTGAGAGGTTCTGTACTGTGGGTGCATCATAATAAAGAAGCAGTGAAGAGTTCTCAGGCGCCTGACTGTTTTTGTTTGTTTGTTTCTGACTTCTGCGGCCTTGAACCATGCAGGTAACAGATTTGATTAACTTTGAGGTACTGGGCTTGGTGGGAGTATTTAATGTTAGGGACTGGCTCAGTGTCTGTGGCTATGTAACAAACTATTTCAGAAGTTAGTGGCTTAACACAACCATTCCTGTGTTCACAAATCCATAGTTTGGAAAGGACTTGGCAAAACCATCTTGTCTCTGATCCTTAAGTGTCAGCTGTGTCTCAAGTGGGGCAGAATTCACTTCCAACATGGTTGACTCACACAGCTGGTAACTTAGTGCTGGCTGTTAGCTTGGAGTTCAGCTAGGGGTCTCAGTTCTTCCTACGCCTCCTCCTTGGGCTCCCTCACAGTGTGGCAGCTGGGTTCCAACAGACAGGATGTAGTAACTGCCAGTTCTTTGAGGCCTCGGCCAACCAGCTCACAACATCACTTTCATCATATTCTATTGGTCAAGCAGTCACAAAACCTACTTGAATTCAAGTGGAAGGGACATCCACCTCATTGTGAATTGATGAGAGGAATATCATAAAATTTGCAGCCATCTCTAAGTTACCACGGGGGATCGTTTCTTTGTAAATCATTTGATTTAGATGTCATCTCTCTTAGCCAATTAAATCATACCAAATTTGTAAACACATTTGTAAACCTGGTGTTTCATTTCAGTTAGTCTGGGTTGAGAAGGGAAACATTTTTGTAAATTCAGCAATTTTGTATTTCAAAGTATAACCATTTGTAGCATCTGAAGATTAACCTCTTGGTAAGTCACAAGAAAAAGAAACCTGAAAATTGTTTTTAGAGTTCGAAGAAATTTTATAGATGACTTCAGAATATCTAATCCTTTCTGTAGCATTGCTTCCTACCTGTAAATAAATGTGTACAAAAATGGAGGCAAAATAAATATATACTTCAATTCCTGTTTGCCAGATTTTTATATAAGTAACATGTCCTGAAGGATTCTATTAGATTAGGTTCATATTAGATGTTTTTAAAAAGAATTATTTATTTAATTCATTAATTCATTTATTTATTTTAATTTGACCAGAAAGAGAGAAAGAGGGAAAGTGAGAAAGCAAGCCACCAGGTCCAGAATTTGAACCATGGTCTGCCATGTGGGAGTGTCCAGTGCCTTATCCACCACGCCACCTGCTGGTCCCACATATTAGATCATTTTTAAAGAGGAGATTAATGTAGGACAGTTAGTGCTAATTAAAATTTGCTTTTATTATGATAACATGTTCATCATATAATACACATTTTTCAAAAGGTGGAATTTTTCCTTTTGTGTTTATTGTACTTGGTTGTCTAAGAAACCTTTCCTCTTTCCCCACCTCCTCCCCATCCCAGGCCAAAAAATATTCTTGTAGTTTTTCTCTAAGATCTTTACTGTTTTAACTTTTATATTTAGATCCATGATTCACCTAGATCTCCTTTTTGTTAATCTTTGGTATAGAGTGCATACTCTTGCCAAAGAGAGACAGAGTGGGGCTGGGTGGGAAGGAGTGAGAAATCATGCCTCTTGGGGGGGGGGAGGTGACTATGCCTCAATTCCTATTCCCTTTGGGATTTTGGGTTCACATGCATGTGCCTCTGAAATGGTTTTCTTTTCTTTTTTTCTTTTTTTTTTTTTTTTTTTCTGAGAGACTTTTTCTAAAGGGCATGTGTGTTTGCCATAGAGAGAGAGACACAGTGAGAAATCATCCTCTGGGGGAATGGCCATACTGTAATCCCTTCTCCAATTTTCCTCTTGGGATTTTGGGCATCTGCAGACACACACCTGGCCTGAGATTCAAGCTGTCAGGTCCAGGACTTGAACTGCTGTTGACCATGTGGGAGTCTAGCACCTTAACTAATAAGCCACCTGCTGCCCCTGCCTACTATGTTTTTCAGGCCATCGTCTCCAGGACTCGAACTACGTAGTCGTCTATGTGAGATCTTGCTGCCTTAACCATGATGCCATCAGCCAGCCCAGCCTATATTACTTTCTTGCAAATTGGTTGTGAAACAAATCTAAATCAATTTTTCCCCATATGAATATCCAGTTATTGTTAAACGAATTATTGAGATATCCCCCATAAGAATTGCTTTGGTCCCTTTGTCAAAAAGCTTCTATATAATTGCAGATATAAATAAGGTTTGTTCTTCTGTTCTTGTGGTTGATTTACTGATCCTTGGACCAGAATCACCATGTCATGATTACTGTAGCTTTTTAATAACCTTAGATCAAGTTGTCTGTGTCCTTAAATTTTGTATTTCTTTTTCAAGATTGCTCTCAGTATTCTAGGTTCTTTGCATGTCTACATGAAAATTTAGAAGCAACATGTCAGTTTTTACAAAAAGGAAGGAAAAAGTTCAACAATATGATTGGGGTTATACTGAATCTATAATTTTGGGAACAATTGATGTTTAGTAATATTGAGTCTTATAATTTGCTGTAGTTTGAATGTGTTTTCCAAAAAGCATGTGTTGAAAATTTAACCCCCAATGCAACAGTATTGGGAGGTGGGGCCTGTAATCAGGCCATTATGACTCCAACCTCATGAATGGATTAATGTTATCAATGGGAGTGAGCTCAGGGCAAGTTTGGTCCCCTTACATCCCTCCTCCTTTTCTGACACACCCACTTTGTTCTGTAATGGAATGACACTGCAAGATGGCTCTTTCCAAATGTGGACATTGATAATGGACTTACCATCCTCCAGAACTGTGAGAATTTCTTTTCTTTGTAAGTTACCAGTCTCTGGTATTCTGTTATAGTAGCACAAAATGGACTAAGACATAACCCATGAATACCATACAGTGTTTGATTTATTTAGTTTGAAATGTAGATATCTTGCATGTTTTGTTAAATGTATACTAAATATTTTATGTTTTTTAGAAGGTATTATAAATGAAATGTTTTACGTCTTTTTCCAATTGTTTGCTGTTAGTATATAAATACAGTTGGTGTTTGCATAGTAACTGGCATCCTTAAACCTTGTGAATTCACTTCTTAGTTCAATTAATTGTTATATATAGAGTCCTTCAAATTTTCCATATGAGCGATCATGCTATCTGCAAATAGAAATAGTTTTACTTCTTTAATTTTGATCTCTAAGGTTCTATTACTTAAAAAAAAAAAAAATTATCATAGGGTGCATGTGCTTGCTGGAGACAGAAAAAAGAGAAAGAAAGCACACACATACCCCCCCAGGAGGTGTAACCATCACAGCCCTCCACTCTTCTCTCAGGATTTTAGGCACACAGGTACATGCCCCCAATGTATTTTTCAAGCTATGAGGTCTAGGACTTGAACTACACAGTCAGCCCTGTAGGAGTCAGCTGCCTTAACCACCCTGCCACTTGGCTGACCCTTCTACTACTTTTTATTTCTTTTTTCCCCCTTGTTATGGTTAAGACTTTCAGTATATATTAAATAGAAGTGGTAGAAGTGGGCATCCTTTATACTTAATATTTATTCATTAAATGCAATGTTAACTATAGTTTGTTTTGTTTTTGTTTTTGTTTTTTGTAGATGTCCTTGATCAACTTGAGGGAATTCCCTTCTATTTATAGTTTGCTGAGATTTATTTATTTATTTATATCATGAGTAATATTTGCTACTGTATTTTTTTCTGCATATATTAAAGTGATTTGAATTTTCTCCTTTAGTCTACTAATATGGTAATTGTATTGAATTTCTGGGAAAAACTGTATATAGGTTATAAGATAGAAATCAAGGCGCATATGTGTATATAATGTGTGTGTGTGTGTGTGTGTGTGTGTGTGTGTGTAATGTGTTTGTATATAATGTGTGTGTATACAGATAGCAGATATCACTGAGCTTCTTACATCCCTAAACCTCTTAATTTATGTTTTTCACAACATTTGGTAAGTTCCTACTCATTTTTTTCAAGGTGTTTTTGTCTGAATCTGTTTTCTTCTATGACACTAATTACATGTTTTAAACTTTTTGATATTGTTCCATAGTTCACAGAGATACTATTTAAGAAAAACTTTTTAATTGAGATAAAATTCATACAACAAAAGCAACCACTTTAAAGTGTACAGTTTGGTGGCATTCAGCATTCACAGTATTGTGCGCCGATTATTTCTGCCTCATTCCAAAACACTTTCATCTGTCCAGAAGAATGTCCAGTACCCATTAAATAGTCCCTATTCTTCCCTCAGCTCCTGGCCACTATTAATCTGCTTTCTGTCTTTATGGATTTACTTATTCTGAATATTTTATATAATTAAAACCATATGACCTTTGTGTCTGGCACCTTTCACTTAGAATGTTTTTAAAATTTATTCGTGTGATGTATGTCAATACTGCATTATTTTTTATGAGTGAATTAATATTCCATTATATGACTATACCACATTGATTCATTTTTCAGCTGAGGGACATATAGACGGTTTCTATTTTATAGCAATTGTGAATGGTGCTACTATCAACACTCATTATACATTTTTGTTTGAATACTTGTTTTTAATTATTCTGGATATATTGATTGGAGTGGGATTGCTGTTTAACTTTTCGAGAAACTGTCAAATTGTTTTCATAGCAACTAGCTACACTGTTTACGTTTCTGCCAGCATTGCATGAAGGTTCAATTTCTCTATATCTTTGTCAAAACTTGTTATTTTTGTTTTATTATTATTGCCATGGGCCTGCTGGTTCATTTTTAATACAACTTATCCCCAGTGTTTTTTAAATTGAATACTTTTATATTTAAATTCATTGTCTCTGGCACCTCTGTTCATTGCTAAGTTCATATGGTAATTTTTTCTTTTAGATGCTATATAGTTTTTATTTTAGAATTTCTGCTGTGTGGGACCAGCAGTTAGCATAATGGCTATGTCACTAGACTCCCATGTAGTCAACCGCGGTTCAAGTCCCGGACCTGGTGGCTTAAACTCATGCCGGGTGTGTGTGCGTGCGTGCCTAAGATCCCGAGAGGAGAATGGAGAAGAAGGGATTGCGGCGTGGCCAAGTGATTTCTCACTTTCTGTCTCTCTCTTTCTGGCGAGTATACATGCCCTTATAGCAAAAACCTCTCCAAAAGAAAAAAAAAATTTCTGCTTTGTTTTTGTAGTTTCCCTTTCTTAGATTGCTGTCACTTACTCTCTGTGAATATTTCTTTTTCTTTTTTTTTAGATGTTTTTGCTATAGGGCGCGCATGCTTGCCAGAAAGACAGATAGAGACAGAAAGCGAGAACTCACCCCCCTGAGGGGATGTTCATGCCACAGTCCCTTCTCCATTCTCCTCAGGATTTTCTCCCCATGCACACACATGGGCCTGGTGTGAGTTTTAAGCCGCTTGGTCTGGAACTAGAACCACGTTCCACCATGTGGGAGTCCAGCAATGTAACCATTACACCATCTGCTGGTCCCCTGTATCTGTTTTAATAGTTTTTTTCCCTTGAGAATTTGTCTCATTTCCCTGGTTCTTCACATGTTGGGTAATTTTGGACTTTGTCCTGGCTATTTGGAATATTGTGTTAGGGGAACTCTGAATTCTATTATGGTCCTCTGAAGAGTGTTATGTTGTTTTCTTTTAGCAAACAGCGAACTTGGAAGAACTCAGGCTGCAGGTTCCTCTGGGACATCAGCTCCAATCTCACTCTAGTTCTTTTACCCATTCCTGGAGTTTGTTCCATGTATGCCAGAACCAGGACTTAGCCATGGATTTGGGCATTTGGGAACTTGCCTTTTGGGCTCTGCTTTTTTTCTGGGGTACCCCCCACCCCACCCAACACACACACACACACACACACACACACACACACACACACTTTCCAGTGACCGTGGTTGCCCTGAACTCTGGTTCTTCAGGCCAAAAAGACAGTTTTTCTTTTGCTGTTCTGCCTCACATAGTGTTGACTCTCGGCCTAAAGTACATAAAAATGGCACATCGATCCATTGTAATCCTTTTCTCCAAGTTGATGTCCCTCTAGAATATGCTTTTCAATGCTTTCCAGTTGCAGCATCCTTTTTCTCTCCCTTTCTTGACCCCTTCTTTCCTGTCTGCCTTCCTTCCCTATCCTCTTTGTATTTTGACTGGATTTTATTTTTATTTGGAAGAACAAGCTTAGTAGGATTTTAATCAGAATGTCTGAAGTCAGATCTTCCCTCAAAGGTTAGATTGTAGAGACCCAGGAGTTTTCCCTCCAGCATTTATTTATTTATTAAACATTTATTTAATTTTGTTTGTTATAATTATTTTAAGATTTGCTATTGGGAATATATGCTCACTAGAGAGGAGAAAGTAAGAAAACAAGCAGCTGGGTCCAGGACTTGAACCATAGTCAGCCTGTGGGAGTCCAACACTCTAACCACCATGCCACCTACTGGCCTCACCCCAGCATATATTTATGCTGCACATCAGGCATTGTGCTAAGTTGAAATGATTGTTTTCTATACATCAGTCGTTTATATATCACTGTCAGGAATTTGCCATATATTCTATTACACTTATAATTCCACTTGTTTTTAAATGACTCATTTAAATTTAAATTTATTGTTTATTTGTTTATTTATTTTTTGAGAGGTTTTTGTTATAGGGCGCGTGTGCTCACCGGAAAGAGAGAGACAGAAAGCGAGAAATCATCCCCCAGGGGGGATGGCCACTCCGCAATCCCTTCTCCATTCTCCTCTCGGGATCTTGGGCACGCACACACACACGCCCGGCATGAGTTTAAGCCATCAGGTCCGGGACTCGAACCACAGTCGACTACATGGTAGTCCAGCGACATAGCCATTGCGCTAACTGCTGGTCCCCAAATTTATTGTTTTTAAGTATTTTATTTTGAGATAATTTTTGAGTTACAGAATAGTAGAAAAATAGTACCAGTAATTCCTGAGTACCTTCTACCCAGTTTCCCCTTATGTCATCAGCAACTTCTGTAACCAGAGAACATTTGTCCTTGGTACAGTGATCTGAGGTCCAGTCATAATAGCTACAACACTGAATTTACTCTGGTTTCATCGGTCTTTCCAGTCGTGTCCTTTGTTCTTCCAGGATTCCCCCGTACTCCACGTTGTACTCAGTGTTATGTCCTGTCACTATTTTCCAGTCTGTGACAATTGCTTACTCTTCCTTATCTTTCCTGACTGACACTTTTGAACTTTTATGGTCAGTTTTTTAGAAAGTCCTTCAGCCCCACAACCCGTTACAATCAATCATTTTCCTGAATAAAAATCTCTTCTTGCTGCTTTAAAAAAAGAGAAAGTCCTTCATTTGGGATTTTTCTGACGTTTTCTCATGATAGGGTTGAAATTATGCATTATTTGGATGTTTGAAAGATGATAATGTTTGTCAGGGGCATATGATGTCATTATGTATTCCTGGTGATATTAACCTTGGTCATTTGGCTAAGGTTCTGTCTGCAAGGATTTTTCACTGTGAAATTCCTATTTTCCTTTTTGCAATTACTAAATACTTAAGTGGGAAATACTTTGAGACTATGCAAATTTCTGCTTAAATTTTTGTCCCCTAATTTTATTTTTTGAGATATTTTTGCTATAGCGCACATACATCTGGAGAGGCAGAGCCAGAGACAGAAAGTGAGAAGTCACCCCTAGAAGTGATGGCTACAGTGCAATCCCTTCTCCTTCATTCTCTCAGGATTTTGGACACAAACACACACACGCCTGGCCTGAGTTTCAAGCTGCTAGGTCCAGGACTTGAACCAGGTTGACCACCTGGAAGTCCAGTGCCTTAACCATTGCACCACCTGCTGGCCTCTTGTCCCCTATTTTATTTTAAAGAAGTTTTTGCCTTAGGGTGTATGCTCGCTGGAGGGAGAGAGAAACAGAGGGAAAGTGAGAAATCACCCCTTAGGGGAAATGGCCACGCCACAATCCTTTCTCCATTCTCCTCCCAGGATCTTGGTTGGGCATGCATGTGTATATGCCTGGCATGATTTTTATGCTACCAGGTCTGGGGCTTGAACCATGGCTGACCATGCGGGAGTCCAGTGACATAACTGCTGTGCCATCTGCTGCCCCATCCCTTGATTTTTTTTTTTTTTTTGAGAGGTTTTTGCTATAGAGCGCGTGGGCTCGCCAGACAGAGAGAGAGAGAGACAGAGAGATAGAAAGTGAGAAAACACCCCCCAGGGGGGATGGCCACGCCGCAATCCCTTCTCCTCCATTCTCTCGGGATCTTGGGCATGCACGCACATGCACCCGGCGTGAGTTTTAAGCCACTGGGTCCGGGATGCGAACTGTGGTCGACTACGTGGGAGTCCAGCGACATAGCCATTACGCTAACCGCTGGTCCCCCCCATCCCCTGATTTTTAATGCACTATTCTAATGAAGATTTTCTCCCATTCTTGATAAATCTGTTCATTGAAATTATTTTAGAAAAAAGAATATTTATTTGGATAATTATATAAATGTGGACTTGGCTATTTATTCTTTGGGATATAACCAAACAGATACTTCTTACTGAAGGTAACTATTGGGAGCTTTTTCAGGTTGATATGCCCTCTTTATTTTTTTATTTTATTTTTAAGAGAGATAGGGCACATGCACTCACTGGAGAGACAGATAGAAAGCAAGAAATCATCCCCCAGGGGGCATGGCTATGCCACAATCCCTTCTCCTCCATTCTCCACTTGGGATTTTGGGCATGCACGCACATGCACCTGGTGTGTTTTAAGCTGCTGGGTCTAGGACTCAAACTGTGGTCAACTATGTGGGAGTACAACGACTTAAACATGACACCATCTGCTAGTCCTAACTCTCCTCTTTTTTATTATTATTATTTTATTTTTATTATTTTTTTTACTATAGGGTGTGCTCGCTAGAGTGACAGAGAAAGAAAGTGAGAAACATCCCCTCCCCCCAGGGAGATGGCTACACTGCAGTCCCTTTTTCTATTCTCCTGAGATTTCGGCACACGCTCACATGCACTCTGCCTGAGTTTCAAGCCACCGTGTCAGCAACTCGAACTGTAGTTGGCCATGTGAGAGTCCTGTGCCTTAACCACTATGCCACCTGCTGGTCCCTCCCCTTTTTTAAAAAAAGTATTTTCTTATTTTCAGGGACCACAAGATGCTTCAGGCTCTCTCATCCTGTATTTTCCTGTCCTAATCCCAGTAGTTAGCAGTTCCATAGTGAGTCCCTATTTCTTTTATTAGAGAGTGATATTTACAAACCAAGATCTGGACACCAGATGTGTTTGTTGCTACTGTTTCTAGCTGCTCCTAGTAGATACTGCCAGTATATGATATGTATTTATACTTATTCATGCATACAATGCATACACACATGTATTCTTTTTACTTTTTTTTTTTTTTTTTACCACATGGTGGGTGTGCCCTCCAGAGAGCCAGAGAGAGAGGAAGTGAGAAATCACCTCCCAGGAGGATGGCCATGCCACAATCCCTTCTCTTCCATTCTCCTCTTGGGATTTTGAGCACTTATGCACATGCACCCTGTGTGATTTTCAGGCTGCTGGAGCTGGGACTTGGTTGGCATGTGGGAGTCCAGCGCCTTAACCACTATACCACTTGCTAGTCCTGCATGCATTTAATTTTCTATATCTGTTTACACACAGCTTTTGCTCTGTATCTCAGCTGAATAGTTCCAGAACCCCATGTGGATACCCAAATCTGAGGATGGCTCAGTCCCTGATATAAGAGGCATAGTGGGGCCAGCAGGTGGCGTGGTAGTTAAGGGCGCTGGATCCCACAGGATGGACCACTGTTTGTGTTTTAGACCTGGTGGCTTGCTTTCTCATTTTCCCTCTCTCTTGCTTGCTCTTGCTCTGTCCCTCCCTGGTCAAATTATATGTATATATAAAAAAAGAAGTTAAATAAAATAATTCTTAAAAAAAAAAGAGAGGGCATAGTATTTGTACATAACCTGTGCACAACCTCTTCTATACTTTAATCGTCTCTAGATGACTCCTAACACCTAATACAATGTAGCTGCTATGTAAATAGTTGTTATACTTTGTTGTTTAGAGAATAATGACAAGGGCGGGAAATCTGAACATGGTCAGTGCAGATACAATGCAATTTTTTCCCTAATATTTTCAATCTGTGGTTGAATCTACAAATATAAAACCCACGGATACGGAGGGCTGATTGTATGTGTATTTAAAATATGAGTACATATTGATATCTCCAACTCAGTTCAACGCTACAGAGTTCATTCTGGCTTCTCTTTTCTTATTGGAAACTCCTTTCAATAGTGAAAAGCCTGGTAATATCTGTATTGTATCTACTTATTTGTTCAACTTTAGTATGCAAATAGGTTTTTTTTTTTCCAATTTGCTAGAGGGCACGTACACTCAACAGAGAAAGTGTGGGAAAATGAGAAAGCATCCGGCCATGGGGATGGTCATGCCGCAATACCTTCTCTTCCACTTCTGCTTTTTGGATTTTGGGTGCACCTAGGTGCCTAGCATGTTTTCCAACTGCCAGATTCAGGACTCGAACTGTGCAGTTGATCATGTGGGACCCATCTGTCTTAATCACTGGCTGACCAGCAAATAAAGTAGTTTGAGTTGTTAACTACTACCTACATATGAAACATGTGGACCACCTACAGTGCAGTGTGTACAATTCTTTTTGTTTTTAGTTTCACAGTATTCATTTATTCCACAGCAGTTTAGGTCAACCTCTTTATTCCCCATACCCTTTAGTGTGATTATTTGATTCATTTGTAATATAGTTATTTGTCAGTCTGCTTTCCATTTTTCTTTCCATATCTTGGCTGATTTTTAAACATTTATGTATAGTACAGTTCATCTCTTTGTGTTATATAGTGCTATGGCTTTGACAAATGCATAGAATCTGATTTCTACCACCACACTTCCATGTAGAAAAGTCCTGTGGGCTCCTCAAACACTTTTTGCACCTTCTTAAAAATTTTTGTTTTTAGGTTTTTGCCATAGGGCATATGCACTCGCAGGAGAGAGACAGAGAGAGGGAAAGTGAAAAATCACTCCTCTGGGGGAGTGGGGGGATGGCCACACTGCAATCCATTTTCCTCTCAGGATTTTGCGCATGCACACACACGCACGCCTGGTGTGAGTTTTAAGCTGCCGGGTCCAGGGCTCAAACTGCAGTTCGCCATGTGGGAGTCTAGTGCTTTAGTGACTCTGCCATCTGCTGGCCCCCATGCACCCTTTTTATAGATAACCCCTCTTGCAAACCCCAAGTCTTGGTAACCACTAATCTGTTTCCCTTTCCAGAGTGTGTAAATGAAATACGGTATGTAGCCTTACAAATGGGTGTGGTCTATTCCACTCAGCAACATGCATTTGAGATCCATCCATGTTGGGATGTGTGAGTCGATAGTTCATTCTTTTATTGCAGAATAGCATTCCTTGCCAGGTAACGGGCACCTGGTTACTGGTTTTTGGTAACCATGAATAAAGTTGCTATAATCATTTGTGTGCAGGCCTTTGTGTGAAAACAAGTCTTCCGTATTCTTTGGTATATATACCTAAGTGTACCCATATTCAAATTTATAAGGCCCCTGGGTGCTCATCAAAATGAATTAAAAAGACTCATCAGGGTCCATCCTTTAGAAATATTCACAACATCACGAGTAGCCAGATTCTAAGAGCTCCCAGTAGGGAGAAACATATTTAGAGGACCATGAATCAGAATAACATTTAGTTTCCTCAAAAATAACATTGGGTGCAAAAGGCAATGGGACAATGCTTTAATTTTGATAGGAAAACTCATTTCAACCTAGAATTCCATATGCAGTCTGGAAATCAGTTGTGGGCAAGTCAGTGTTCAGAAAATTCACTTCTTGTTATCTTACTTAGGTCCCAAACCACTTGTGAATATACTCCAGGAAGACCAGAAGAGCCAGACAACAGAGGAGTCATAGGATCGAGGAGGCTTGCCCTCCCCTTTAGGAACACAGAGCAATTCAATAGCCACATTAGCAGGACTGGAGAGCAGATGAGAGTGGGGATAAGATTCTGGACACAAGGGAAACATGGGGTGAGACTGGGTAAAAGGAAACAAACAAAGCCCTCATGTAATATTTGGAAAGGATTAATGAAATGTAGGTGGCAGGTAGAGTAAGAGAAAAATGATATGCAATTAAAAACTCCAGAGAAAATAACAGCTGTATAAGAGAGGAAATGTAATCATGGTGTTATTATTGGGCTGGCCAAGAATATTTGTGCAGTCATTAGCACCAATCCTGATTACTGGTTTAATTAAAAATGGTAATATATTAGGAAAATGGGCCAGGGGAAATAAAGGTGGTACGAGAGCGCTAAATCTCCAGTAATGTCTGTAGAATTGCTAAATCCCGGAACAGCAGTATAAGCACATTGGAAATGTGAAAGCAATTACCGACAGCTTAAGAAATAAAAATTATTTAAAAGTAGTCAAAAAAGAGGAGAGTGGTCATGCAAAGGAGGCATAACTATCTTTTACAAAATCTCCATGCTTGGAAAATAGGTCAAATAGAGTACATGTTCTGGTTTTCAAACGCTCAGCATAACTGACCTTAGGCGACCTCGACAGCTGATTCCAGCATGCCTATGGGTATAAAAGGGCTTTCTTTGAGACCAGAGTGATTACATATGTGAGGATAAAGCAGATCCAGAGCGAGTGTTAGCAAGTCGGGCTGATAGCTCCCCCAAATACATAGCTTTTTTTTTTTTTTTTTTTTTTTTTTTTTTCCCTTTTCAGCTTTTGAGACTGCTGAGGTCAAGAACTGACCTGGGCTGCTCTTTATTGTATTGCAGATTAAAAAAGAAACCTGGCACTTAGAGTCTCCTAGTTTGCTTGACTGAAGAAATGTGAACATCGGATGGTGTTAATGAGTTAGGTGTTTACAGGCTATTTCACTGACACAAAAAGGATATTATCACTGCCCCCTCCCTTGCACTTGAGCACCTGGACTGGCTCAGACAATAGCGAATTCACATCCTGAGCGATCTGAAGTGTCAAGTGATGAGGACTGAACAAACGAAGCTTGTGGAATCGCGAAGGAAGTCCAATTTCTTTGTGAGAACTCGGAAACCACACTGATCTTTAGAAAGCCCAGTGCTGGCTATAGGAGGTCTGGCTGGCTGGGAAGGGGCCAGCGTAAGTTATCTGAGAGGAGGCCTCTGGAGAGGGACAGGAAGTTGATTGCCTCAGCAGACTGTAAGTCCTAGGGTCAAAGGCCACTGGGCATCCTCGTGGGGGCTGTAGTCTTGTATCCTTGTTGATAATTTGATGAGGAATTTATCACCGAGAGAAACCTCTGAAGATCCATAAACTCTGCAGGAACAATTTAGCTAAATTACTGCAGCTTGGGGAGGGAAGAGAAATGCTGGGGAGAATCAGTGCAAAGCGTATGAATAAAAAGCACATCAATTTGGGAGGCTTTATTTTCATTAAGAAATTACATGCATCCTTTAGCTTTCAGTTTACTGAAGTGTAATATCCTTTTAGAAAAGCACACCTATCATACCCGAGCAGCACATTGAATTTTTACTGATTTGTTTTTTAAGATAAAAACAAAAAACCAAACTGAGGAGAAGACAGGTTGGGGGAGACCGTGTTCTGCTGTCACCGCCCAGTGACAAGAGGTGGTGATGCTCCAGCGTGTGTCAGCTGGCAGGTGTGGCTGCATCTCTCTGGACGTGTCTCCCTTGGTGGGGGCGGGGGTGGGGAGGACGCCCAGCAGCATTTAGTCAGGCAGTAAATATCTTCAGGTTCCGGTTATAAAAGAAAGAGGACTATGAGCAAGCAAAGGGCTAAACACAAAGGTTTAAAACACCTTGCTAAGGTTTTTCCAGGAAGCCCACTGTTTCCATCCCATGATTCATCACTAATTCCGATAAGTGAAAGCCTGAAGGAAAAGCAGCAGAGTTCTAAATATCAGATTATGTCACTCCCCTTCCTCAAACCCTTCCATAACTACCTGAGATACAAGGAATAAAAATGATTCCCAACCACAGCTTTCAAGGGGCTAAGTTAGGACACTACCTGATTCTGATCTCTCCTGCCATTTTACTTTCCCAAGTATTTGGTGAGGAGGACCCAGGAGGCACTCCTTTACTGTTGGAAGAGCCCTTTGTATGACTAGTCCTTTCAGCTGTCTTGAGATTTTAATAAGAGGTTGTACAGTCACTCTCGGCTTTTTCTGCATGCCACATTTTCCTGACTTTGCTAAGAAGCCATTTCTTAATTGTAGCATCAAAAGATGCCACCTGGAAAACGTGATACATTTCTAAGTAATTAAGCCCTGATTCTCTGTTGTTTAACAGATTTACCTCAATTTATCTGTCTCTTCATGCATTTTACTATATGCAGCACAAAGGAACCGGGTGGTACTTTCTTCGCTTTGTTTGGAAATTCCTTCAGCTAAATAACCAAAGTCATCCCTTTACATTTTACTTTCCGTACAACCTTAGGAGACAACTTGGCTGAGCTTTCTGCCACGGCACTGCAAGCCTCTCCCTTCCTCTGGTTTAAGTAACATGTCCCTCACTTTCTTCTGAGCCTTCACCGACAGCATCCTCAAAATCCCTTCTACTAACCATCTCGTGAGCCCATTTAGTGTTTTTCTATCATGCTTCTCAAAATTTTTCTAGACTTTGCCCAATTCCAAAGCCACTCTCACATTTTGAGGTATTTATTATAGCAGCACTCATTTCATGTACCCAAAGTTCTATTAATAGGCTTTGGGGAGCCTCTGACCAAGCTGTTAAAGGAAGTTGACAGTTGACTCCCTTTGATTCTGGAAGTTGAAGGAAAGCTTACCATGCTCCCAGAAGGGTGTTAGGTGTAAAGAAACTGATGATAGTTATCTCTCTGAGCAAAGACAATGCTATTATCCTGACTGTTATTCCATCACCATGGGCAGATTTATTCTCTGTGCACATTTATATACCAGTCAGGGTTGAGTCTTTCTCTCCTGAGCAAGTAGGATAAATGCTCTTGAAGCTAAGCCACTGGGTATAGATTCTGGGGTTGCTGGGAGACGTTAGCAGCAAGGACACGATTGGGTGAGAGTGGCTGAAGGGGGTATTAAGGACAGGACGTTTGAGGATGGGCTTGTGACCCATCTAAGAACATGTGGACTACCCAGCGGGTCATGGACCGCTGACCATATGTTCCCCCAGCAGTCTGACCTTTGAGCTGGATGAGCAGTCCTTGGATGACTGTCCCCTGGCATAGCAACCGGGGCACCGAGCATCTTGACACATGACAAAGAAGCTTCAGGCTGGAAGTCCTCCTAGTAACCTTATTCTGCTTCTAACAAGCCAAGTTGTCAGCGGAATACTATGGCCTGCATCCTCTTCTGGAGATGCATCCTCAAGGCAAGCCTTGGGATCCCGCTGGGAGCCTCCCACAACTCGGGAGTGCTGCTTGGCATTCATGCATGGCCCCTATTAATCTGGAATGTTGCTCTATGGCAAAAATCAAAATGACAAATCTATAGACATATGGGTACCCTAAGGATCATGCCTGTCTAACTTGGTATGTATCTCATGAGCTTAATTTAGCATGATGCCATGAGTGCCACAGGCATATCTTTATGTCCTGGTGTCTCAAGATCTTTTCTGACTAAGTGAATTATTCTTCTGAATGGGAAGTTGCTACTGCCTGAGCAGCATCCACCCTTCTAGATGTTTCCATTCCATCCAGGCCAGTATGTTCCTCGGGTCCAGTCAGGATCCTACTCTCCACTGTGATGTAAATATATTCTCTTCATTTTCACTTTTCATCTATTAGGAAGGCTCTTTCAGTCATGAGTGGCCCTACTTTGTATTTACTCTTGAGAGCCTTTGTTCAATTTCTCAATTGATTTAATTAAAATTCATGATCTGTTTTCCTTTCTTTTTTTTTTTTTTTTTTTGGGGTGAATAGGAGACAAGGCTCTCAGGGACAGAGTCATATGGGAACAATAATTTTAGTTGATGTGAGAAACAGTGCAAGGCTCTTTTGCTAAGTGGAAAATGCCGATTGTTTAAAGAAAGATAATTTTTATTTTATTAAATCTTTTAAGAGTCAAGTTATTTTTTAAAAAAGAATTATTTTTTTAACTTTATTTATTTTAATTTGACCAGAGAAGGACAGAGAGAGAGAGAAAGTGAGAAAGCAAGCTGCCAGGTCCGGGACTCAAACCCTGGTTGGCCATGTGGGAGTCCAGTACCCTTAACAGCCATACCACCTGTCGGCTCCAAGAGTCAAGTTATGTCGCATTATTTCTGACCATCAGGTTATACTTGGAGTGGAACTTATCCAGATATGAAGGATAGACTGTCTTTGCAGAGTTCAACTTAGTATTTCTTTTATAAATTTCTAATTTATTATTATTATTTCTTAACTTGACCAGAGAGAGAGAGAGAGGGAAAATGAGAAAGTAAACCACCAGGTCTAGAACCCAAGCCAGGGTTGGCCATGTGGGAGTCCAAGGTCACCTGCTGGCCTCCATGAACATTTCTTGATTCCCCGCCTGACCCTCCTAAGACAACTGGGCAGTCCTCTGTAGTCTCCTCTTAAGGTGTAGTGGATTGAATGGTGCCCCCAAAATATATGGCTCTATGAATGTGACCTTATTGGAATGGTTATTTGTGAATATAATTAAGTTAATGATGTTGAGATGCAATTATCCAATGCAATTAAATGACAGGTGGCCTTATAAGAGAATAACCGCTGCTGGGATGATGACTTGGTGGTTAAGGGAACCGGATCCCACATAACCTACCTACCCTGTGGTGTGTATCCTGGCCATAGTGGCTTGAAGAACACACACGGTGTGTGTGCTTGTGTGCCCAAATCCTGACAGGTTGGAGAGGTGGAGGAGAAGGGGTGGGAACATGACCACAGCCATTGAAAGTATTTTCTCTCTCTGGTGAGCACATGTAAGCTCTGGCAAATTAAAACAGAAAAGAGGAAAGACAGAGGGAAAGAGAAATACAGACCCAGAGCAGAAGGTGATGTGCTAACAAAGGCAAAGACAGAAGTTCTGCAGTCTACACCAAGGATTGCCAGCAGCCAGCAGAAACTATGAGAATTATGAAATGGATTCTCTCTCAGAGACTTCAGAAGGAACCAAGCCTACTGACACCCTGGTTTTGTACTGCCAGCCTTCAGAACTGTGAAAGCATGAACTACTAGTTCGTGGTGATCTGTTATGGCAGCCCTGTAGAGCTAATGGAAATAAGACTTGTGTCACAGATGTGAGGCATTGCTGCTTACTGGATTGTTTGGCATGGGATAATCTGAGTTTCCTTCAGGGGGAAGAACTGGAGGCCAGAGGAAGTTATGTGGAGTTGGTGTAATAGGACCAGAATGGCTATCATAAGGCCTTTGAAACCAAAGGAGGCCAAGATGGAGGCTGGGGCTGCTACGGCCCAGGCATTGGGTTGAAGGAAATCCGAGAAGTGTACTTCTGTCATGAGAGACGATTTCATGCTGTCTGGCTGGTAAATTAACATTGCTAGGATAGGATTTGAGGTAAGTTTGGAGGAAAATGCCTACAGCCCTAGCCAGTGCAGAAACTGAATTGGAAACTGCTATTTCCCCCTTACTCTTGTGGGAGGAATGTTGAAAGGTTGGCGCACACCTTCCCCTCTGGAGTCATCAAAAATCTATGCGTAGAGAAGTGCCCATTAACATCTGGCTTATGCAGATGCTAGACTTCGCCAGATCTAAATAAGCGCAGAAGCCGGAGCCTCATTTCTCTTGTGGTGAGGGCCAGGGTTTTCTACAGGGTGCGGAGACACCAGGTGGGAAGGAGAGGGGCTGCATGTGTGTGCTGTGAAGAGGGGACATCACCTGCTTTCCGGTCAAGGACTTTTTTGGCCTGCCATATTGAGAGGGCTGCTGGTCAGTCTTGGCCTCCCCAAAGTATAAGGAGGTTTCCACCGATTGTCCTCTCCTTGGTCCGTATAACTGGCCATAAAAGAGGTACCCAGGCCCATTCCGGGATTAAGAAACATTGGCCTGATGTCTTGGTAGAGTCTCTTCTAGCCCTGCCCCTTTATGATAGAGAAGTTGAAAGCTGGTTTATTTGACATTTTATCACCTAGGGTCTAAATCCCTACAAGGGAAAACTAACTGGAAATAGATAATCTAAATAGAGAAGAAGAAAACAGGGCCACTCTCCACTCCTGGTAGCCATAATGAGGGACCTATGGGCTTTCACTAATGAAAATCATCGGAACTTCTGGAAGACCACAGGACGTAGGTTTTAGAGGGGAAAGGCTGAGGTGGTGTTGTCTTCCCTAAGATAGAACGGCTTACTAGAGCAAGGGGTGAGAGCCCAGCCCCAAGGCCAATAGGCCTGAGTTCCAATTTCAGTTATGACACGAATTTGTTTGATGCACAGTCAGTAGGGTTCTGACTGCTCAACATCAGAAACCTTTTCAACCCTGGAGAAAAGCCATGGAGCACATCTCCTACCCCTTTCCTGGTCTGTAGAATCCAAAGTGATGCCTCTAGAAGAGACGTACCTCCATTGTTCTGATGGGGCTTCCATCGGGAGCATTGATGTGAGGGTGGTGCAGCAGAGCTGCTCAGTGTCGGGCGGTGCTGGTGCCCATGGTGGCCTTACGTCCAGGGCCAGCCAACTATTGTCTCCTGACTAGATCAGTCCTGCTTGCTCCTGTCTGAGCCTGTTCTCCAAGGTGTTTTCATCTCTTCCCCCAAGTTTATCGAAGTTTGTTTCTCTTGTTTGCACAATGGTGAGATTTTGTATGGATTAAATGTTTTGAAATTCAGTTTAAAATGAAGCCCCTTGTAGTTCTAGGATGAAAGATCGAAAACTAGAGGGATCAAGGGACTGGAGTTAGAATTCGGCCTCCTTGAGGATTCCTCCTGATCAGGAGGTGAAAGGCTAGTTTGGAAAAGCAGTCATGACGTGTGCTCAGTTACTCATGGCAACATGGTTTGTGGGAGACAGTGAGGCGATAGGGGCCCGATGGAACACGCAGTACTGTACCAGGCAGCTCATACGAAAGGGTGAGCGCGCTCTGAGAACTGATACCGTGCAATTTCTAGAACATATCATTAGGTGATAAAGGAATATTTAAGAAGTTTATAGTATGCTTACATTTTTTTTGTAAAAAGGAAAGGGAAAAATAAGGTTTTTTTTTTTTTTGAATGAATAGTATTTCCTCTCCCTGTGGGGGAGGGGGTGTGCTTTCTCACTTTCCCTCTTTCTCTTTCTCTTTCTCTCCCTCTCTCTGGTGAGCATGTCCCTACAGCAAAATTTAAAAATAAGTCATTCAAAGTGTAAGATAGATCTATGAATTTTAATGTAGTGCAATATAAAAAGGTCATTGATATGGTTTCAGATCCACATAACCACCAGCCTTTAAAAAACTATCACCTGCGGCCAACAGGTGGCGTAGTGGTAAGGTGCTGGACTCCCACATGGCTGACTGTGTGGTGGGTTCCATACCTGGTGGCTTGAAACTCACACCAGGTGTGTATATGTGCTTGCTCAAAATTCCAAGAGAAAGGAGGAGAAGGGATTGCAGTGTGGCCAACCCCCTTGGGGGTGATTTCTCATTTTCTGTCTCTCTGGTAAGTTCACACATCCTACAGCAAAAATCTTGCAAAAAACCCAAAACCAAACCAAAAACCAACCAACCAGACAAACAAACAAAAATAAAACACAAAAAAACTCCCAAAACTATCACTTGGGTTTTGGTTCAGTATCAAAGAATATCCACAATTATCTGAAAAGGATATTAAAATATTCCTCTCATTTCCAACTATGAATCATTGTGAGGCTAGATTTTCTTCATATACATCAACTAAAACAACATTCAATACACTGAATATACAAATACCTATGAGAACCCAGATGTTTCATTATGCCAGAATTAAAGTGATTTGAAAGTGGTTAGTTTTCACAAATATGTACTTTTTATGTTATCATGTGATGCAGGGGTCCCCGTCCACCAGGTGGCAGACGTGCTGGTCTGCCAGGCTGCATACATATACTCTGTATACTGGAGAGAGAATGAGTGAGACATTGTAAAATGAAAACATCGTTCTCGACAGTTTATTATTCTCTTTTCCTGCAAAATGGGGTTAATATTGCCAAACTCATGGGGTAGTTGCTAGGATTAGATGGGATTTACAAAATGCATGGTGTGATTGATCCCATTTGTCTTTCAATGATCTATTTTTTTTTTCTTTTTTTGGAGAGGTTTTTGCTATAGGGCGCGTGCGCTCGCCAGACAGACAGAGAGAGACAGAGAGATAGAAAGCAGGAAATCACCCCTCAGGGGGGATGGCCACGCCACAATCCCTTCTCCTCCATTCTCCTCTCAGGATCTTGGGCACGCGTGCACACGCGCCCAGCGTGAGTTTAAGCCGCCAGGTCCGGGACTCGAACCGCGGTCGACTATGTGGGAGTCCAGCGACATAGCCATTACGCTAACTGCTGGTCCCTCAATGGTCTATTTTTCAAGTAGATTTATAAATATGCTTCAACTTGTTGACTTATTTGAGTGTTACCTTCCTCCCTGGTGGCTTTGCTAGCACATTCATGTGTGGTTTGTACATTCATATAGATGTCTCTCTCATCGCAAATGAAAATTTAATATAATATTTTAGATGTTTTTCTTCATTCCCTACGAGAAGAGTGGGTCCAGGTGGTAATCCCTGAGTAACAATTGTTGTTGCTTAAAAAAATAAAGTGATGAGAGCTGCTATAGAAGATTTTTAATGGCGAGCTGAAAAGCCCAAGATGATGCATATTGTTTTATATCTATCCTGGAACCTCAGTGAATTTGAGTGACAAGTTCCTAAGAGGAGAGATTACAGAATTCTTTCAGTGCATTGAAACATCCCAGTTAATGATCTTTTCTTTCTTCCCTCTATTTGACAAACGATTTCTAAAATCCATTACCCTTACTTCTATCTTTTGTTGTTTTTCCAGATTCCCCAACAACCCCTTTCAGAAACTCTTGGCTCTGATGTCTGAGATTTGGAAGTGGTGTGTCGCTCATTCTTGTGACTAGAAACTGGATAATGAAATCTGTATTTGGCTTAACTACCAGGGAAAAGAGCGTGGAGAAATACGCTGCAAGTATTGTCCTTTGATTAAGTGTCGTGGTGATAGATAATGGAAATCCTGCGTTAGTTGGAGAGTTCACCACACAGCACGGAGTTACTATGTTACCCTAAAGCAAACAAATGTCTGCCTTCGTCATCTTTGTGGTTTCTTTGTACAGAAGTGTTTTAAAGGTTTTGTATGATCATGACCTGGGTTTTAATACCATTAATGCAATCTGATGGACAGTTTATTAACATAGTTAGAAGAAGATGAATTATCTAGAAGAACGTTTGGAAATGGCTGGAGAATGTTTTCTTAACACACAGGCCTTCTTTCTGAAGAAAACTTTTCCAGTATCTAGTCATGGAAGAGGTGAGAGGGAAACTCACTAAAGCCTGCTGGAGAGACACAGATAATGGAATTGGAAGGGATGGATGTGAATGTTGACTTCTCTGTGTTACCTTATTCGATGTTCTGAATAAGTTGGCTTCATTTGCCTAAGTAGTGATTAGGTTTATTTTAACAGTGAACTATTGCTTTCTGTCTTCTTTCTCTTACTTGCAGGGAGTTCTCTATTTTTAATTCCTTATTAGCACCCACACCAACAGATGAAGATAATCACAGAGAAGAAACTTACAGCAAGATGGGAATGTGATGGCTACTTTCAGCCTTACTTCTCTCATTTATAAAATGGACATAATAACTTCTCTCATTTATAAAATGGACATAACAATTCTCCTTGCTTTATAGGGTTGTTCTAGGGATTAAAAGGGGTAACATGTACAAAATGCTCAACATTGTACTGGGTACATAATAAGATCAACAAATATGAATTGCAAACCATTTTATATGAATTTGTTGACTGAGAGGGAAAGGGGTCAAATCATGCCCTGAAATGAGGCTTAGACTTTATTGGTTTCTTTCAGTTACTCTTGAACTGACCAGAAATATGGTCAACAACGTACCCATGCATCAACCCCAAGTTGTCATGCTTCTGAACTCCCTGACCTCAAGTGGCTGGTTTCAGGATTTGAAATGCACAGTTGACCATATGGGATCAGCTCCCTTAACCACCAGGTTAAGGGCCAACCCTTTATCGTATTCATTTTCCATGAAATTTTGAAGACCCATTGTGTATGGACAATGAGGACTAGAAATTGTCTATGTCCGTCTACAGATGTGTCTTTGACTGGAAAATCCTGAGATGGGAGTTATTGGCTGCCCCAAGGATTCTGATCAATACAGAGATAAAGTGGCTCAGACCTGGGGATAAAACCTGTGAAGACCGGGACACTCTCAGGTAGCAGGATCTGCTTTGAATCTTTTGAATGCACAATGTGCCCATTAGTCTCCAAGGAATGCATCAGACTGTGTCATCTGTTCTTCAGTTTTATAGTTTGAGTGATGAAATTCAGTACACATATGCACATACATACATACACACATATACACATGTATACCTATGTGTATATTATTGAGAAAGTATCTATTTTTCTAAGAATTTAAATATTATTTTAAATCAAGAATATTTGTTGCATTTATCTTTTTTTTTTTTTTTTTGGAGAGGTTTTTTTTTTGCTATAGGGCGTGTGCGCTTGCCAGACAGACAGAGAGAGACAGAGAGACAGAAAGTGAGAAATCACCCCCCAGGGGGGATGGCCACGCCGCAATCCCTTCTCTTCCATTCTCCTCTTGGGATCTTGGGCACACACGCACACGCACCCGGCGTGAGTTTAAGCCACAGGGTCCGGGACTCGAACCACGGTCAGCTACATGGGAGTCCAGCGACATAGCCATTACACTAACTGCTGGTCCCTGCATTTATCTTATATGCCTTTGTAGCCTCTGTTGAAAAGACATCATGTGTTTTTCTTCTTTTGATCTATTAATATGGACAATTATATGAACAGATTTCCTGTTACTGAATCATCCTTGCATTTTTGGAACAAACCCAACTTGGCCACAGTATATTATTTGTTTAATATATTGCTGAATTCAATTTGCTAATATTTTATTTAGTATTTTTACATCTGTACTCATGGGAGAAATAAGATTATAGCTTTTTTTCCCCTGGTGCTCTCATTCTAATTTTAGTATTAGTGTCTTTGTAAAAAGAATTGGGTTGTTTTCCACTCTAGGATTACTTAAGTAGTATCATAATTTTCTTCCCTTGAAGGCTTGAAATAATTCAATTTTTATGGTTAACATAATCTTCTCACCTTAAAAAAATCAATTACCATTTTTCATATGATTTTCCAGTTTTTTCCATAGACTTGCATAATTGTTAAACAGATGTAGTTATATCTTTTATTATGTATAATTTTGCATTCTGATTTTTCCTCTTAATCTTAAATCAAATGCTTTTTCACATATAATAGTCTTTTTTTTTTTCATCAGATTTTTGCCACAGGCTGTGTGTGCTCACAGAGAGGGAAAGTGAGAAATCACTCCTCTATGGCGGCATGACCACACCTCATTCCCTTCTCCACCATTCTGCTCTCTGGATTATGGGCATGCATGTACACGTGCCCCAAAACATGTGTTTTTCAGGCTGCTGGGTCCAGGACTCGAACAGCGGAGTTGTACATGTGGAATCCAGAGCCTTAACCACCATGCCACCTGATGGTTGCATTTGTTGTTTTTTTCTTTTTTGGGGGGACTGTGTCCCTCTGTACTGTGGTCCTACGGCCTCAGCCTCCCAGTTGGGACTCTAGGTACGCACCACTACACTTGCCTTTTTTCAGACAGGGTCTCACTATATTGCCTAGGCTGACCTCGAGCTTGTAATCTTCAGGAGAGAAAAAGAGAGAGATGGAGAGAGGGAGAGACAGAGACAGTATTGGGGGAGCAAAATGAGAAAGCACTTTGAATGAGGAATGTTCATGCAGGAATCCCTTCTCCTCCATTTCTCCTTCCTTTGGGGATTTTGGGCACACATGCCCCTGGTGTGTGTCTCAAGATGCTGGGTTTGGGATTCAGGCCACATTGTTGGCTGTGTAGGATCCAGCTGCCTTAATTATTGTAAGTGCATGTGCATGTGCGTGTGCCGTACTTAACCTTTAGATTGGACCAGATCTCCCATGTGGTTCTAGCCTACAGAGCACAGTGTTTTATCAGTGAGCCACCACAGCTGGGCCCAACATGCTATAGTCTTCATAATAATTTTAATTAATAAACACTAGTGCAGATGGCCCACAGTTAATAAATACTAGTGTAGTTAGATCATAATTTAATGTTTTCCTATCTTTGTATGATAGAGATGCTGTCTGTTGCTATATGTGTAAAACAATGCTGTGATAATTTTATTTTGCATAAGATTGTGTTATCATTTTAGAGTTTTTCTTTAAGATAAATTGTCAGGTGGCTAGCAGGTGGTGTGGTGGTTAAGGTGCTGGACTCCCACATGGCCGACTAGTGTTTGAGTGCGGGACCTAGCGGCTTACTTTCTCACTTTCCTTCTTTCTCTCTCTCTCTCTGGCGAGGACATGTGCCCTATAGAAAATTAAGAATAATAGTAATAATAAATAAAATTTTAGACAAGATTAATTGCCAGGAATAGAAGAGTAGAAAACGTTCTTTGACTTTTAGACTTAAGGGAAAAATTGTTCCCCAAAAGGTTTGTACCAATATATAAGGCCTGTAGTGAATTTGAGTTCATTCTTCGTTAAGCACCTTAGCAGCAGTTATTCACACATATTTTTCTGTCTTATAAAGTGACCGCATAAGTATCTGGTCTGCAGTCTCAGGGGTGGGGGACTGAGGAGAGAACTTGCTGGCCATCGCAGCAGGTTCCAGAACTGACTGAGTCACTGTCATATCTCCGGTGTGCTTGGAGTTAGTCCTGAGCTCTAAGGGACCCTGGCCCCAGCCCTTGGCTGACCGAACTCAAGTCTTATTCTCACTGAAGCCAAATCCTAGAACTTAGACTTTGTTGACTTTGTTTTCAGTTTGCTTTTTAGTTAGTGTTTTTCAAGCACACATACAGGCTCAGCACAAAGCCTTAACGGCCCTTGCTTGCCAATAGCTACCAAGTAGATACGACGGCTGGGGAATGCGAGATGCTACTGGTGGTCCACAGAGAGCCTGTGGTGGGAACTTCCCTACGACAAAATGGCGTCCACTACGACGCCCTCTCTAGCTTTAATTTCATGGCTATACACACAAATCACCATCTTCTGAGAGAGCGAATGCTGGGTTAGGCAGGGGAGAAATCTTGGCTCTTTGACACCCAACTTGTGATTCTTGCTTGGTTAAAAAACAAAACCTCCGGGACCAGCAGTTAGCGTAATGGCTATGTCACTGGACTCCCACGTAGTCGACCGCGGTTCGCGTCCCAGACCCGGTGGCTTAAAACTCACGCTGGGCGCGTGTGCGTGCGTGCCCAAGATCCCGAGAGAAGAATGGAGGAGAAGGGATTGCGGCGTGGCCATCCCCCCTGGGGGGTGATTTCTCGCTTTCTGTCTCTCTGTCTCTCTCTGTCTGGCAAGTGCACGCGCCCTATAATGAAAACCTCTCAAAAAACAACAACAACAACAACAAAAAACCCAAAAACCACTCACTACCTTAGCAGAGACCTTCCATTTTTGTGAAATCAAAGTACCTTGTAACCATGAGGAATTTCCACTGTAAGTAAACTGTCTCCAGGAAGAGGTTCTCATTATAAAAGCTTCCTGTAGAAGAAGCACACTCTCTTCCTCCAGCTGAGATCCTCCCGTAGATGGGAGGCTGATCTCACCCCCCAACACACACTCCCACCCCAATTCGGCCAGGCTGGAAAAGGATTAACTGGAGAGCAGAAACCAGTCAGGAGCATTCCTATGGTTTGTAGATGTAGTTTTAAAAGTGAACTAGGGTGATCCAGAAGTAGAAAATACTCGTGTTTTCATAGTGAGGAGAGGAAAGAAATGGTAGAGCTTGGAGACCAGAATTTTGCTTTGAAGCGAGTAAAGACAAATAGGGGGCCGAGAGAAGGGGTGTGCTCTTAGGTAGAACTTTTTCATGAGAAGACTGGTATTTTCCTGATTTTGAAGCTTGTCAGACTTGCTATTATATTTTTCTGCCTCTTTGATAAACTATATGAAGATAACAATCATTGTTTTATAAACATTTACTGACATACAGACATTCTTAGTTGTGGATTTGATCCTGGGAATACTAAATCAAGTGAAGACTTTAGTCCTTACCTGTGCATTCACTGTGTCTAGTGTGGGAGAAACACATGGACTTACAAATGAGGACCATTAGATCACAGTGCTGTGGGAACCCCGAGGAGATAAACAGCTGGGGTCTGAATTAGCTGGACACTAAGTTAAAGGCTACTTATTTGACTTTTGTCCTCCCACCCCACTTCTCTCTCTCTCCCTTCCTTCCTTCCTTCCTTCCTTCCTTCCTTCCTTCCTTCCTTCCTTCCTTCCTTCCTTCCTCCCTTTCTTTCTTTCTTTCTTTCTTTCTTTCTTTCTTTCTTTTTCTTTCTTTCTTTTTTTATTCACTAGCAGGTGTGTGTGCTCACCGGGGGAGACAGAGAAAGAGAGGAAAAGTGAGAAAGCATCCCTCATGGGAGATGGTCACACTAAAATCCCTTCTCCTTGATTTCTCCTTTTAGGATTTTGGGCACATTGGCACACGTGTTTGGTGTTTTTCAAGCCACCAAGTCCAGGACTCAAACCGTGCAGTCAGCAGTGTGGGATCCAGCAGCCTTACCTACCATGCCGCTGGCTGACTCTGCCCATTTTCTTTACTACAAGTCTTTCCTTGGAGATTTTGTTTGTCCCCAATGGTTTCCATACCCGTGTGGAGACTGGTGTTTTCTCTCTTATCCTGACCGTCCTATGGAGAGCAATCCTACGTGCTTACCCACGAGTAGGAACTTCGGCTCAAGTCATCTGTCCCACAGCCTATTCCCTACAAGTCCCCTGTTGGCCAGTCAGCAAAGCCAGATGAGCCACCTGAGATGCCTCCTCCTCCTTTATCCTTTATAACTATTGGGTCGTCGGGAAAGTCATGATGCACTTTTGCATGGAAAACTATGTCCTGACTTTCCTGACAGCCTAGTAGATCCTGTTGAGTCAACCTCCCAAATAGATTTCCACTGCTGCCTGTCCTCCTTCACCCACACCTCCATTGTCTCAGTCCACACTCTCAGGATTTCTCCTTTCATCCACTCGATGTTCTCATGGTTTTAGTCTCTCTCCCATCTCACCCTCCCTCCCCTACCACAGACACAGTCCAGTCCTCTGGGCCAGAGAGCTCTATTTAAAACTCCTATCTGATCGGAGCACTCCTCAAAGCAAAACCCTCTGATAGCTTTGCAGCAGAAGCTGGCCCTCGCTCACCTCTGGAAGAGCTCGTCATTGGCTGCTTCACTCTATGCCCAATGGACGCCTTGTACTTCCCTCTCCTCTGCCTTCTCTCCCACTTCAGAGCCTTTCAGTGTGCTCCTTCCTATGCCCAGAATGTCCTTGTCCTTGCTCTTGACACACTCACTCCTGGGTTCTTCACATGACCAGAGGACATTCCCCTCCAGGAAGCCTTCTCTCCCTCCAGCCTGGGGTAGATGCCCCTCCTAGCACATCACCCCTACACACGTCTCTGTTGCAGCATTTATCATTACCGTAATTGTTGGCCTGTTTTCAGTCTGTTCTCTGAGCTCAGAGTTCCTCACTAGCAAGGACTACTAACATGTTTACCCTCTATCCCCAGGACGTAGGGTGGTATTCAACAGGTGACTGCAGGATGAATGTTTTTCAAAGAAGCAACGAAAGCCTCACATTCAATGAATGTGCTTGAATATCCAGCGCCAGGCGAATGGCCTTCTAATAGACCTTACGGACCTGGCGGCAGACCTATCGCTAGTGAACATCTGGAATCACAGAAGACAGCAAGGGAGTCAAGAAATGAACAAATATTGACCAAATTTAAAGAAAGTCATTGAAATTAGAAAGGTAAGCTTTAGAGCCATATGAGCACCTAAGGAAGAATATTAATTAGTGAACATGGGTTTACTAAAAAGTCATGTTGAAATACTGAGTCATTGGAAAAATCATGATGCATTTTTGCATAGACAAACAGGAAAATACATCGTGACTTTTCCGACGACCCAATAAAAGGAAATTTGAAGAGGCTTACAAAGTCATTAAATGAGAAGGATATAGTGCGTTCTGATTAAGAAAACTGAAAACTCTTAGACCTTAGATGTCTTATTCTCATTTATTTATTTATTTATTTATTTATTTATTTATTTATTTATCACAAGGCACATGGAGATAGAAAGAGAGAAAGTGAGCAATTACCCCCTAGTGGGGATGGCCATGCTGCAGTCCTTTCTCTTCCATTCTCCTCTTGGGATTTTGGGCCCATACGCACACACACCCAGTGAGTTTTTTAAGCCACAGGGTCTGGGCTTCGAACTGTGCAGTCGACCATGTGGGATCCAGCTGCCTTAACCACCAAGCCGCTGGCTAGCCCTCTTATTCTCCTTTTTCTTTGGCAGAGTGGAGGAGGGGTCCCACACGTGTGGTGGTCACTAGTGGTGTTCCAGGGGCTCAACCTGTGGCCCAATCTATTTCTCAGTCTTTTTGCTCTTTCTCTTGAACCTCTTCAGGAAGGCAGAGGCCATTACGAAGTATTTTCAAAACAAACTGGATGAAGGAGAAAACTCTCTGCTTGGGGTGTCTGATACGTACATGTGTCCTGCCCCTTCTCCCTTCCTTGACCTTTTTTTTTTTTTTTTGGAGAGATTTTTGCTATAGGGTGCGTGCGCTCGCCAGACAGAGAGACATAGAGACAGAAAGTGAGAAATCACCCCCCAGGGGGGATGGTCACACTGCAATCCCTTCTCCTCCATTCTCCTCTTGGGATCTTGGGCACGCACGCACACGCGCCCGGCATGAGTTTTAAGCCACCAGGTCTGGGACATGAACCGCGGTCGATTACGTGGAAGTCCAGCGACATAGCCATTACGCTAACTGCTGGTTCCCTCCCTTCCTTGACCTTTTGAGGCCCTCCTAAGAGCCTTGGTGAGGCTCTGGATAGGACAACTGAACAGATGATAAGAACTTCTTTCTTCCTCTCTAATCTTTATTTGAAAATACATACATTTTTTAGCAAAACAAATTATTACATGGTTAAAAAGTCAAATACTATACCAAAAATTAAAGTGAAAAATGGCTTTCTCTTGTTCCCCCTCCCCCGAGTTCTGCTATTGTGGGGACACATTTTAATCTTGTTTAAAGCTGTTTCTTTAGTAATTTACTTCTCTCTTTCCTAGAAATATGCCTACACTGCTAATTGTAGACTTATAAGCTTTAGACATTAGTGATTGGCTTCCTGTTATAGAAGGTGAGTCTAAGTGTGAGTCAGGGCACGGTGACATAATAGATCACCAGCCCAATATCTCTGTGCCCACCCTTCAAATGCAGTCACACCTTCTGTTCCAGTTTAGATCTGTTACTCTCTGGGCCTGCCACACAACTGTTATCCCTGGGCTTAAACTTTCTCTTGCACTGGATCCCTGATTCCTAGGTTAGATTTCTTTTCTTTTATTTCCTTCTTTGTTTATATTATTTGGTAGCTCCCTAAAAGAGGGTGGGTAGAGTATACAATTTTTGAGATCTTGCATGTCTGAATATTTCTTTATTCTACTCTTGTGCTTGATTGAAAGTTTGGATGACTATAGAATTTTAAGAAGAAAATCGTTCTTAGAATTTTAAAGGCGTTGCTCCATGTTACTGTGAAGAAGTGGGAATACTATTGTGTGATCACCAAATTTATTTCCTCTTCTTGGGTATGCAAGATGACCTTATTCTCCCGCCTTACTTGTAATTAGGAGAGGGTCATAAGACTGAGCTGTGGGCAGTGTAACGTGGCTGGACATAATGTTCCCACTTTATGCAACTACCCAGGCTCTCTCTTCCCCCTCTGTGGGGGTCATATAGGTCTTAAAGATGGTCGCACTGGAGCCAGCAGATAATATAGTGGTTACATTGCATTGCTGGACTCCCACGTGGTCGACCGTAGTTCAAGTCCCAGATCCAGTGGCTTTAAAATCACACCGGGTATGTGTGCATGCGTTCCCAAGATCCCAGGAGGAAAATGAAGGAGAAGGGATTGTGGTATGGCCATCCCCTTGGGGGGTGATTTCTTACTTTCCCTCTCACTGTCTCTGTTTCTCTCCCTCTCCAGAGAGTGCACATGCCCTAAGGCAAAACAAACAAACAAACAAACAAAAAAACTCTTAAAAAAAGATGATGGCAGTACAAGATGGGCCTGCTATCCATTATGGTCACAGAGCCATGTCTGCTGCTTCTCATGACTATAATTTAATTTTGTTAAGTTGTGGAGATTTGGGCCCTGCTGTTAGCTGACTCTGATTAATAAGGCAGTCCTATGCTATTCTGATTTCAATTTCTTTGTTTGTGATGTGGTTTCTACATGAAGAACTCAGCATGGGTATGACATCTGAACACATTCCTGAAGAAGGAGTAGGAGTCTTTTGGGCAGAGGGCAGAGCGTAAGCTGAGGCATATGATGCACTACAGCAGAGTATGCTTGCAGAGTGAGGTCTCTAGGGACCAGCAGTTGGTGTAATGGCTATGTCACTGGACTCCCATGTAGTCGACCACTGGACTCCCATGTAGTCGTTCGGCTTAAACTCATGCCGGATGTGTGTGCGTGCATGCTCAAGATCCCAAGGTGAATGGAGAAGGGATTGCAGTATGGCCATTCCCCCTGGGAGGTGATTTCTTGCTTTCTGTCTCTCTGTCTTTCTGTTGAGCACACACGCCCTATAGCAAAAACCTCTCAAAAAAAAAAAAAAAAAAAAAAAAAAGAAAAGAGTGAGGTCTCTACAGGAAGTCATTCATTCATTAAGTATATATTGAATGTCAGATATACTTATTAGCTACCAGATACTAAGGGATGAAGAGACTAATGGCTCCATGCAGATTGGTGGTGTAAACAGAGTTGTATAAATAAATTAATAGAATGCTTAAATTCTATCAAGCACTATGACAGAGTGGTTAAGGCATGGGCTCTGGACATAGACTGCCAATGTTCAAGTTCCTGCTTCACCACATTTTATTGTATGACCTTGGGCAAATTTCTAACTTCATACATAAAATGTTGTCATATGTAAAAGGGAATTAATATAATAATATTGTTGTGAGATCTGAAAGAGACAGCACAATGTGAAGTATGGTGGGGTCAGAAAGTTCATGGAAAATGCATATTATTATTACTTTTTTAAAGAATTATTTTATTTAACTTTGTTTATTGATTAATTTTTTAATTTTAATTTGACCAGAGAGGGTCAGAGTGAGAGAGAGAGAGAGAGAGAGAGAGAGAGAGAGAAAGTGAGAAACAATCCACCAGGTCTAGGACTCACATCATGGTCAGGCCTGTGGGAGTCCAGCACCCTTAACCACCACGCCACCTGCCAGCCCCCAAAATGCATATTATTAAAAAAAAAAACTATGCATAGATTTAAAAAAACTTTAGTGACTTGTCATTCTGTTTGCCTTACAAAACTCATTTTTAAGGAAGCAGCAATTTTCCAAAACTCTTGTAAGCCCATTACATGGCTATCCCCAATAACATGCCTGGGGCACATTCACAAGTTCTTATTTTTATTAAACTAACACTGGCTTCAAAGTTCATCCTTATTTACAATTTTTGATTCCCTTAGGTCAGTATGAGTCAATGTGAGTCAAATTTCTTCCTTTCGTAACATTTGTTAGGCTGCTTGAGATTCGATTCACCGCCTGGGGACACTTGAATGCAGTCATGGATCATAGACTATCAGGGCTGGAAGTGGGGGGCCAGAGATGCTCGCATCCAGCCCCCTTGCTTTCCAGAAAAGAACCCAAAATCTGAAAGCACGTGTGGTTGATTTTCCTACAGCGCTTGTGGTAATTGTTCATATTTGGGATGATAAGTAATCATATCCCTCTGCTTATTCTGAGCTTGAGACTAACAGAAAAACAAGATGCAAGAATTAGACAGGAGATAAAAATATTGGTTTTCTTTGTGGATGATGTTAAATTAGAGAGTACAGCCTGCTCTGTGTGTAGTCAAATGGCCTTTGTTCTGAACTGAACCCACATCTCTGACAGGCTCTGGTAGTTGTCTACCCCGCAGCTATTCTGTTTTTCATCCCTCACGAGTAGAGCTGGTTTCCAACCACAGAATCTGAAAGCCCCTGGTACTCTCCTCGGCCTCCCGTGCAGCAGGGCATGACCATGTGACCTGATTCTGGCCAATGTGATTACAGAGAACACCCTCAGGAAGGAGACTGCGATAAGACTTTTCCTCTCTTAAAAGACAGATGCTTGTGCCACGGTATCTTCTCTTTATTCTCTTTCTATTTTGTTTTTGGATGCTTTTGCTTAGGACACTGAGTTTGGAGCTGAGGAGGCATGCTGATGGATGAGAATGGCAGAGAAGAAAAAAGGAAGCACCAGGTCCTTGAGGCTGAGAAACGGCTCCAGGCAGATCTTCCTGACTCTGGGCTTCTTGGGACTTAAGAAACGTAAGAAAGCTTGTGCCACCTTCAGTCACTTGCACTTGTAACGGGCAGCCCAGACCATCCTAAATGATAAATCTACCTGAACTCTAAACTCCAGGATGTTGAGTCACCCTATTTATTTCCCACCCTTACCAATCAGGTAAGACTCCAAGTAGAAGCATCGTGTGATGAGGCACAAGCCAGAAGTTCTCTATCTGTACATTTCCTTCTGGTCTGTCATAGAAAGGTGAAAATAAGAGAAGCATTTTTTCCCCACCAACCAAAATCATGACACTGGAAGGAAAGGATTAGATAGGAGTCTAAAAATAAAAGTGTCATGTAATTTTTTAAATTGGGGTATTAGACTCATTTTTTTTTTTTTTGAGAGTTTTTTGCTATAGGGCAAGAGCATTTGCCAGAAAGCAAGAAATCACCCCCCAGGGGGGATGGCCATGCCCCAACCCCTTCTCTTCCATTCTCCTCTCGGGATCTTGGGCATGCACGCACATACACCCAGCGTGAGTTTTAAGTCACTGGGTCCAGGACTCGAACCGTGGTCGACTGCATGGGAGTTCAGAGACATAGCCATTATGCTAACTGCTGGTCCCAACCCATAATTTTATATGATGAATGGAATTGGAGTGTGTGCATATGTTCTAATAGTATTTCCAAACTTCATGCATTCGGCCTCCTTCAGTCTCCATTGCTCCCCAAAGCGGTTCAGAAAACAGAACGTTCGCCGCAGTGTCAGGCAGGCCCGAAATATGCATCTTGTTTCCAGAGTCCTGGACATGAACAATGCAAAAAAGGATGAATCTAGTGACTACCTCTTTCAGGCACAGTAATTTCATCATGAAGTTTCCTTCTTTACTTTTGCCCCTGAGAGGAAAGGATGATTACAGTTATGTCATTGCCTATCAGGCTGTCAGAAAAGCCCAAACTCCCTTTACCAAAGAGATTACAGAATAGCAGACGCTACTGAGGCAAGTAGCTGGCTGTCAGTCACATCGAATTTCCATATCCTCCACATTTCTTTCATGAGATTTTTCAAGCTGTAATGAGGGAAAATGTGTGATTCCGCCTTCCCCAACCCCTCCCAAATAGTCAAAACGAGTCATTAACCTTAGCCAAACCGAGCAAGGTACCAATGAGGGCCAGGAGGCAGACACGTGCACTGACCATTCCCGCAGAGGATGATCAAATTCGTGGGGGCTGGGGGGAAGCAGGGCGAATGTCCTGTGATAGGAAAGAAGATGATGGGGAAGTGGGTGCTGCCCCTCCTGTATGAGCCTAATGCTTTAAGGGCTCCTTGTTGCCTGGCTATGTCCACACCACCATCTGGGGGCCCTCACTGCACCAACACAAAGCTCTTGGCACTTCATGATGACTGGCCTCCTGAATTCTCATTTGAATATGGGATGGCAGGTGTTTTTTTGTTTGTTTGTTTTTTTTTGCCATAGGGTACATGTGCTCACTGGAGAGAGCCAGAGAGAGGCAAAATGAGAAATCACCCCTCCGGGGGGATGGCCACAATGCAATCCTTTCTCCTCTTGGGGTTTTGGGCACGCATGCACATGTGCTTGGCGTGATTTTCAAGCCACCAGGGATTTGAACCGCAGTCAACCATTTGGGAGTCCAGTGCCTTAACCACTATGCTACCTGCTGGCCTGTGGCAGGTCTTTTTGGATAGATCATTTGCTCTTCTAGAAATATCTGCCATTTTTTTTTCTTTCTTTCTTTTTTCTTTTTGTTAAAGGGCGCATGTGGTTGCGACAGAGAGAGAGAGAAAGAGAGAGAGAGAGAGAGGAGAAAAAGCACCCCTGATGGGGAGTGGTCATGCTGTAATCCCTTCTTTTCCATGTGTCCCTCCTTTTGGGGTTTTGGGCATGCATGTGCATATGCCTGGTGTGTCTTCCAAGCCACCAGCCTGGGACTAGAACTACATAGTCATATGGGAGACAAGTGAAGTTGATGACAGTACAGGTGAAGGAAAGTGCCAGGAGAGAGTACATGGGTACCCATCTCTGGCTTGGAGAATCGGGGAGGGCTTCCCAAAGGAGTCAGCAGCTACGCCAAAGAAGGGGTGAAGCAGAGGCAGGAATTGGAGAGGAAAAGGTCAGCATGAAGGCCATAGTGAGAGAGAAAGTGGACCTTCGTTTAAGCTGCAAGTCCGGAGTGTGGAGTGAGAATGGGAGGGGAAGGAGAAGCAGAAAGGGCCAAGGACAGTGCTCTGTCAAGGAGTTTGCATTTGTCCTTGTAGCCATGGGGAGCATGAAGAGCTTCACCCACAACGTCCACCTCAGGAGTAGATTTACATTTACAGATGACCTTTCCAGCTACAGGGAGCAGGGAGTCAGGGGTCTGCAAGGGTTCTCAATTAAGACTGAGTCCCAGCTGTCTGGGAGAGAGTGGACGGAACTGTGTGCGTGTGCAGGATAGGGGCAGGGAAGTGTCTAGAACGAATCGTAGATAGTGTCACAGGAAACACAAGATGAAGGGGGTGGGGAAGTGTCTGGAGAGAAAGATAATGAACTTTGGTTGATAATGAGGTTGAGGGGTTTCTGTGACAGCCAAATAAGGAGATGAAGTAGATAGTGAGGAAATCAATGACTAGTATCGAGTGTTTGTATGCTTAATATTCAGGCTGCTTCAGACTTCTGTTCTCAGCCTAGTTTGTTTTCTATTCATGGCTTGTTAACTCCGAATCTGACAGTGTGACACTTTGCATGCCTCAAAAGCATTTGAGACTTCTGCTTTACTAAGCTCTTAAGTTTCAAATTACATCTGTAATCTTTGGCCAGCATTTTGCAAAGGTGGGTCACTGATTCCAAAAGACACTGATTCAAAGAGACATGCAGGATCCAGGGACCACGGCCACAGACAAAAATGTCTTCTGTCAGCCTTAAAAATGCTGCTATTCAATATATAATACTCATGGCTGTCATGGTGTCAAGATCTTACATTTTTTTCTTCCTCCCCCTCAGCCTTCGCCTGTCCAGCCTGGGTTAGTGATTTTTTTCCCCCCCATCCTATCCTTTATTATGACATTCTTTTATCTTTTGGATGATATTAGTTTCTCTTCCCTAAACCTGATTACTATTCTGGCTTCATCATTCACTAAATGTCAGGGTCATCTTAGGAGAAATTTCTCTCTGTAATTCATTGTGGTTCAGGCTCTTCAGTGACGTGAAGGTAGGTAGTAGTGATTCAGTCAGGCAGACAGGCACATTTCCAAAGATTGAGACTTTCAAGTGAAATCATTAGGTTTGGCAGATCAAAAAATCATAGTTCTGGGTAAATAAGCATTTTGATAAATTCCTGGAAAAATTCACTTTGATGGACTCCTTGCTGCTTTCAGCTTTGACTTTTCACGTGCATCAGCTGCATGGGCTCAGCTGGCAAGGACTCAGACATTTCTGTAAGGTTGATCTAACGATCGCTTCACTGTGGGCCAAGATTTTCACTGCAACAGCATAACAAAGTGGCTGAAACAGTAAAAACCAGTCAGAACCAAATTTAAATGCTAGGTCCATCACTGACTAGTAGGAAGACCATGTTTAATTTGTGTACGTTTTTGGGGTCTCAGTTTTCTCATCATAAATAGTACCTAATAATACTAACAAGATTGTTGTTGTTGTAGGAATTAATATGGCACATGGAAAGGGTCTAGAAAGTGTTCAGACATTTACTCCTCGTCCTTGGAGAGCATGAGTACTGTCCCTTTGAGTAGTAGTAGCCTCTCTAGAAGTCTCTCCTGGCAAGCCATAGTCTAAGCTCTCATTGCACCCTATTTTCATCTTTTTTTTATATACAATTATTTATTTTATATGAATTCACTGAGCATCATCAGAACATATCATGGCATTTATCACACTTAAAGTTATGTTGATTTTTAAAACCAAGTTTTTATTTTGAGATAATTGTGCATTCATATGTAGTTGTAAGAATGCAGAGATCCCTTACATCCTTTTCCCAGAATGATAACATCTAGCAAAAGTAGTTCAATATCACGCCTATGGAACTGACATTGATGTAATCACTGATTTTGTTCAGAGTCTTGGTTTTAATTGTATTCCTATACTAGTGCCTGTATATTTAGTTCTATGCAATTTTTCATTTTTTTCTGGAGAGTTTTTTTTTTTTTTTCCTATAGGGTACATATGCTCGCCAGAAAGACAGAGAGAGACAGAGAGAAAGAAAGTGAGAAATCACCCCCCATGGGGGATGGCATGTCACAATCCCTTCTCCTCCATTTCATCTTGGGTTCTTGGGCACGCATGCACATGTGCTTGGCGTGAGTTTAAGCCACTGGGTCTGGGACTCAAACCGTGGTCGACTACATGGGAGTCCAGCAACATAGCCATTGTACCAACTGTTGGTCCCATAGTTCTATGCAATTTTATTACATGTATCTCTCATGTATTTACTGCCACATTCAAGAGAAAGAATATTTCCATTGTCACAAAAATCGTTGCTGCTGCCATTTTATAAATCACACTCTGTCCTTCTCACTCCTGGCCCCCCCCCCCCCTTTTTTTTTCCTTTTCTTTTCTTTGCTATAGGGTATGTGTGCTCACTGGACAGAGACAGAGAGATACAGAGAGAGGGAAAGTGAGAAATCATCCCCCAGGGGGGATGGTCATGCTCCAATTCCTTCTCCTCCATTCTCCTCTTGGGAGTTCGGGCATGTACGCACATGTATGTGTATTCTTATTTCTGTGTGTCTGACTTTAGTTTTCCTGAAATAGCACTCCCCTCAGCACTTCTTCAGAGCTGGTCTGGTGTTGGTAAATTCTCTTAGGTATTGTTTATCTGAGAATGTTTTTGTCTTTTCTTCCCATATGAAGGATAATCTTGCTGGATATAGCATTCTTGGTTGAAATTCTTTTTCACTTACACTTTGAATATATTTTCCCATTCTATCCTGCTTGCATTGTTTCCAATGAGAGGTTCAATGTTAGCCTGATGGGTTATCCTTTGCAAGTAACTTGATGTTTCTCTCTTGCCAATTTTAATACCTTTTCTCTGTAGTTTTAGTCAATCTGGCCATGATGTGCCTTAGAGAAGATCTTCTTGGGTTGATTCTGTGTGGGGTCCTTTGCTTTTCTCGGGTTTGGATATTTGAATGCCTCTCTAGGTTTGGAAAGTTTTCTTCTAGGATCTCATGGAATAGATTACCAATGCACTTATTATTTTCTTCACCTTCTGGGATATCAATTATCTGGATGTTTGGGCATTTAAAGGTATCTAGTATTACTTGTATATTATTCTCATTTTTTAGTGTTATTTTCTCAGTCTTTTTGGTGAATTTTTCCAAGTCAGAGGTTCTATCTTTTACATCTGAGATTCGATCTTCTGCATGATTTAATCTGCTTTTAATACTTTCAAGGGAGGTTTTGATTTCCTATGCTACAGCCTTCATCTCTAACAATTCTGTTTGATTCTTTTTCATGGTTTGTATTTCTCTTCAGATTGTGCAAGAACTTCCTTACCTCTTAGAACTCATTGTCTCTTTTCTTTCACATCTTCTGGAGTTGATTGTTTCTCTTCTCTTGCATCTCTGTTAGCTTTGTCACTATGAATATTCTAAATTCTTTATCTGACATTTCCATGAGTTCCCTTGTATTGTCTGTGGAGGATGAGGAGTTATTCTTTTCCCTTGGGGGAGAGATTTATTTTGGCTTCTTATATTTCTCGTGCCTCTGGCATGGTTTCCGGTCATCTGATGGATTATATGTTTTTTCCTAATTTTTGGAATTAAATCTGAGTGTTCAGAGGCGTGCAGGAGGAGGTATTCTGCAAATTCTAAGCAGTACCATTCTTCTCCCTTTGTGCAACAGATTCCATGGAATATGAAGATTATTGTGACTCTAAAAGTGTTCAGATATTTGGCTACTGTGGACCTAGACCTATCTAGAAATTCAATGTGTGGAGGCTGAGCAGAAAAGTGAGAAAGGTAAAGAAAAAAGAAAAAAGAAAAGAAAACGAAGAAAACAAAAGACAAAAACAATATAAAAAAATTAAAAGCAAAAAATAAAAACTGCATGGCATGTTAGCACGCCACATGAAATGGACCTCTCAGAGCTCAGATGTGTATGGCTGGTGATTGGCTTGTCCTATGTGGGAGGAGGAAAAGGTAAGAATTAGCAAGATAAAAGAGCATCAGAGAGCTAAGAGGTTTAAAATTAAAAAAAAAAAAAAAACGAAAAAAAATCAAAGAGAGAGAGCAGGAGAGACAGAATAAACATGGTGTTGTACCTGGCTAGATCTGGGGGACAGGAGGGGGAAGTCTGGGCAGAAAACCTTCACGTGTCCTAGTCCCTGAAACGGGCCACTCAGAACCAATCCGTTAATTTTTTTAATGAACTCATTGACCTCAATGCAACACAGGGTTTGGCACACAGTAGTTGCTTAATAAATGATTGTTACGCGATGCAGCGCAGCTCTCATCTTGCCCCTCCCCAGCCTCCCATCACCCTGCTGCAGCACTCCAGCACAGGCGTGGGCACACACAGACGTGTACGTGTATACTCTGCAGTCATGATCCCAGGCATCTTTTCTGGAACAAAGCCAATGGCTAACAAATGAGGTGCGGTTGCTTCGAAGCTCAGCTAACAACAACCCTGGCCTTGTCTGTGTGACTGCCTGGGGAATTACAAATGAAGGGTTTGGGGACCTCGCGGCTTGGTGGACTCATTCCAGTGAGAATACAGGATGCACTTGAAATAAAGAATGCTTCTTTGTGACTCATTAAACTCCTCTCTGTTCCCCTCTATTAGGCATGTGTCTGCCATGCCCTGTAAAGCTATGACATTCAAAAGTGGAAGAGTCAGGCGGAAATAAAAACATTTCACTTCAGCGCCTAAACCATGTGTCCCTTAATTTGAAATAAATCTGTGACAACTGACAGATACTTCTTTCAGACAGTTGTGGAGAAAGGCTTGACTTGTCCTAGTAAATCAGACACAGGCTTCATTATTTTTAGTCTCGTTAAGAAAATGTTACCATAGCAACTGCACCATCATCTAGGGCAAATGTTATCTCTTTAAGTCAATAACATGAGGAGCCATTCCACAAATACCCGGTGCTTTGAGAGGAAGAAATGACTTTTCATTAAAATTATTTTTTTTCAAGTCTTTACCATTCATCTTCATTCATAATCCCCCAATTTTTTTCTCCTGGTAAATAAGAGATATTATAAACAACGTGAACCTTTTAAGATTTAAGGCTGACCTTTCTTATATCTGTTTGCAGATAATCATGAAGTCTATTAGTTCCTTCAAACATGTAGCTTCACTGTGGTTTATTTTACTCCCCCACAGGAGGTGTAAGGCTAATTAATTTCCCCCTTGGGCATCACTTTGTATATTCTGCTAGGATAGCAGGGAGGATGCATTGGGACCTGAACATCTTTTTCTAAATTCTTAAGAGATCATTTTAAGTGATGCAGCAAATGGCTTACTTCCCTTGCGTAGTACCTGTGGGATGGAGTGGGTCCTTGGTCAGCATGGGTTGGTCTAGTTAGTTTAACTCCATTTTGGTTAGAACTGAAATTATTTCGGAGTATTCATGATGATTTGACAATATATTGGATTTTGCAATTGTGGTAAAGCTTGTGCCTTCCATATGTGAAATTTGAGCCTTAAAAACAAACCTAACACTTCAGGTTTTCTCCTGCTAAAAAACATGCTCTTAATTTTAGTGTCAGATCAAAGCATCATGGATTGCCTGGGGAAGCAAGGTTGGTGCCCACCCATGTGTCCTGTCTTTAGAATGTTGATAAGGTTTCACAGACTCCAAAACCTTTGCTTCCTCTACCCTCAGACTCACTTTTTATTTATTTATATTTTTTGCCACAAGGTGTGTGTGCTCGCCAGAGAGTGGTAGAAAAAAAGGAAGAGAAAGAGCAAGAAATCACTCCCATGAGGTCTGATCATACTGCAATCCCTCCTTCTCCATCTCCCCCTCCTCTTAGGATTTTGTACACACACACACACACACACACACACACACACACACACACGTGTGCCTGGCCTGTTTTTCAAGCCACTGGGTCCAGGACTAGAACGATGCAGTTGGCCATGTGGGATCCAGCCGCCCCAACCACCATGCCACCTGGCTGGTCTGGGATAACATATATGGTCATCAGAAAGATCATGATGCATTTTTTGCATAGAAAAACAGAAAAATATATCATGACTTTTCCTGATGATCTAATAAATTTGTATTTAGCAGCTTTGTATTTCTTAGCGGTACACAGGATGATGATGCATTTCCTGGGAAGGGAAACAAACAACATTATTACCTGCGTATCACGTAGTAAGCACTGTGCTAAGCAATTTATATATATGATTGTAGAATCCTCACTTGCCCTGTATAAAGGAGGCATTTTACATTTTGTGGGAAGCTGAGACTCAGAGAAGTTATGAGACTTGTCCAAGATCACAAGATGGTGAGTGTCAGAGTCAAGACTGAACACAAATCTGACTCTTTATGCCACCCCACCCACTCCAGTTTCTCCACCTGATATGCTCTTGGTTCGTCCTGTTTGTACAATAGTTTGCAAATCCTTAAATTCTGGAGCTTTGAAGGACCTTATGAGTTGTGAGGTCTAATCCTACCATGTTACAGATGAGGAAACAGAGGATGAGAGAAGCAACTTGCCCAAGGTAGTCACAAAGGACGGTGAGCCCTTGGGAAGCAGCATGGCTGAGCCAGGGAAGAGAGGGTGGCCAGGCTCCTTCAATGTCCCATTGCCTGCTCATGGTGTGTACCCCTAGGCCCTCCCAATCAGGGGCTGTCTTCCTCCTACCAGGTGTCAGTTGCTCAGTCACCCCTTCAAAGTACTCTGTTGTCATGCTTCCCCCAGACCTCAAGATTGATTGCTCACATAAGTCCCTTCTCTCTTCTTACCCATAGTGAACTCGCTCTTGTGACTTACCCTCCAAGGCTACGAAGAATCCATGTGAAGATGTTCATGAGACAAACTGAGGTTCTTCAGGGCCCGTGCTTGGAGACATTACCTACATCTTTGCTACCTCGAGAGAGCAGCTTTAATGGTGAGAACTTCAATGTAGATGGAAGGGAGGATGGCACACATATCATGGTGCAGAGATATTCTGTAAGTATCAGGGCCTTCACAATCACACAGCAACCTCTCACTCTACCTGTAGAGAGAGGCAAGTGGCATAGCAAGTGGCAGGACTGTGAAAAGTGGATCCATACACCGTTACCCTTTTCTATACCTGTGATGAATCTGGTAGGCCACTGCCCGCTGCACTTGGAATGATTTCACCTTCTTAACACAGTGCTCTAGGCAGCCACTTCCAATTGTAGTTGAGTTCAGAGATGAAACAAACTCATTTGCTATCCCCAATGTTGACGAATGCTTTGGAAGTAGGCAGATTACGAAAAGACTGAGCCTCTATTTTTTCCCCATTATAAATAGAAGAAAAAACCCCTGATTTACAGAATTGTTGTAGGTTTAACAATAACGTATGTAAGACCACAGCAGATTCCATGGTGTCTGCTACATAGTAGATGCTGAGTGACTATAAATTGTCATTTTCATGAGGTTAATGCTGATGGGTGGAAGGCAGGATGCCATGGCTCTGCATTATAAGGAGTTGGATTGCCAAAAGTAAGGTGCTCTGGGGCTCCCTTTACTGACTTGATTTTGTGATGCTGCAGACATGAGTACATATGTTTCAGGTCTAAAGAGGGTTTTGTAGTCCTCTTGAGAAACACAGCTCAGGATGGCAGCTCACCCCCGGTTTGCTGGCTCTTGACCTAGCCAGTTAGGAAGATCACATCAGGTAAGTAGTTTATCCCTGGGGTACCCCAGTTCTGGTGATGCTACTTATGAGCTAAAAGTCTGAGGAAAGTCCTTCAATCCAAGCCTAGCTCCATTTTCTAGAAAACATATATACTAACCCAACTCTAGAGTGGATTCACTGAGTGTTAAAGGACTCACTAATTGTTGTTACAGGTTTTGAAAAATCAAGCTTTTAATGAGTAGTACACTTATTTAAAGAACATGATTTTTTTGTAGAAAATGGAAATGCTTTAATTTTTAAATTTAGTTTTGCTATTTGTTTAATGTGCATCTTAAATGTCTCTGACTGTGCCATTATTTGTTATGATATGTAAACTCCCAAGGGCAAAGATGGTCTCTGCTTCATTTACTTTTTAGAGCACCCAGAAAAATGCCATAAACAAGTAGGTTTTCAATCCATATATAGTTTACATTCAAATCTGCTTTTCCTGCAGATTTGAATATAAACTATATCCTGTACTCATAAAAAAAATACTATTTTGTTCTTATTTTAACCTTTTTTTGAACCATAGCCAATTTCATTCAAATTTTCCAAAATTCATACTCAATGTATCATTTCTAAATGTATGTCACCATTTATATAATGGTTTTATTACTTCATGTTTCTTTTCTAATACTTTCATCCTTTCTTACAGTTCTTCAGTAGAAGCCGGTTTTGCATTGCCGAGGTAGGAGCCTCTGACCTACTATTCGGGTTAGGTTTCTTCCTAATATTCATGGCCAACAGCTAGCTTCTAAAAGAATGGCTTTTGGTCTTTTCAATCACTTGCGCATCCTGTGCTTAGAGACATTACCCACATCTTTGTTTGCTACCTCAACAGAGTGGCTTTAATGGTGAGAACTTCAGGGAGACGGCGTTGTTACCCAGAACCACATGACCTAATTTGGAATTGATATTGGCATCCAGTCTTGCATTTGTAATCAAATTCACAGTTCACCTTTCAGCTTCTTCTGGAGTCATGTTCAGCTTATCTGCCAACATGTTAGTGCTGGTACATTGGTGGATGTGACAAAAAGTCTAACACATGAAGAGACAACCATTTTCAATAAAATCCTCAAGACAAGCCAAGAAGAAGTCATTCACAAGCACTGATTCACATTCCCTCAGCTTTTTCTAAGATCCATCAAAATCAAAGTTAACACATAAGTAAGTGTTCACTAAATTCTGTAATTGGGTCTTTACTTGTGTAAGACGCTTATCGAATAATTTTGACTAGATCTTTCAGCACCGGTTGGCATTTCCGGACATCTTCATTTGTTATGACTGCTGTTGTCAAAGAGCGGAGAGTAATGTGGACACATTGTCTGAATTGCACTGAGAAACTGTGGCTGGTAGAAGAAGAGATCAATACTATTATCAGAGTGTGATAATAGGGTGCTTGAAAAAAAAACAGAGATGAGGGAATGAGCTATGATCGCTGTTGAAGAGACTGGAGTGGAGAACTCACAGAATTATCTATCTCTCTTTTAACCAGGTATGGTCTTCCAGGGCTGCATCCCAATTCTGCATTAAAATTTCAGAGGCCAGTTTTCCTCAGAGTGAACTTAAAGCATTTTTACCTGTTCCTGGAGCTAAAACTCTACAAAAATGTAAAGATACTCTGTTGCTTCTGAATAATTCCCGCATTCATATTGGAATTTTGCATACCTATAGAGCGTATCTAAATATTCCTGCTTAAAACCACGCTTGTTGGGACCAGCAGTTGGCGTAATGACTATGTTGCTGGACTTCCAAGTAGTCTGTGGTTCGAGTCCTGGACCTGGTGGCTTAAACTCATGCCGGGTGCATGTGTGTGTGTACCCAAGATCCCAAGAGGAGAATGAAGGAGAAGGGATTGCAGCAAGGCCATCCCCCCTGGGGGATGATTTCGCACTTTCTGTCTCTTTGCCTCTCTCTGCCTTTCTGGCAGGTCCATGTGTCCTATAGCAAAAACCTGTCAAAAACAAACAAACAAACAAATAAAAAACCCATGCTTGTCTGCCAGATAGTCAAACAGCATCCAACCATCCCTGGTTGACCGTATTTGCCTTGTAGTTTCTGGCTCTTCAAACATCTTCACAATTGGTTCTGTCTCCTCCTGAAGCTGTTTCAGATATACAACCGTGGTTCTTTTTTCTCTCAGAGCGTGAGGAATATCATCAGAATAAAGGTTTTTGTATACATCCATAGCAAAGTCTAGCATGTTTGTATCACTAAGATCCAGTCTCCCTTGTGATAACTTTGTCATTATGTATCTTCTTTACAGAGAGAAACTCAAGGAACAAAAGACAAGATGGTGGTCCAAAAAGTGAATGATACGAGTAGTCAAGTCGTACACCACCATCTTGCCAAAGAAAAGGGCCTTATTTTAAACTTTTAAGACCAGAAACCTAACAAACCATCTCTACTGGAGCAGCATTGAATGACTTATGTGCAGTACAAATGCATACCTGTTGGTTTATTTTCATTGAAAAATATTAATACTAATTGGCTTTATATTTTTTAAGCCAGATTTTCTTCTTGAATATTAATTTACTTCTTCCATGAGCAAGGGACAGAGAGTGAGAGAGAACCCCCACCAGTGTCTTGTTGCTGAGATCCACCCACAACCTTCATCAAGCCCAGGGCCCTAGGTATACGTGTGCCTGGCATACTTACGGAGCGCACCAGACTTGAACCTAGAACCAAAAACCTTCCCATGTGGAATTGCCACACAGAGCCTTGCATCCTACTGCTGCATCTCCGTCTAGGTCTGATTTTCTGTTTCTATCAAATAATAATACTGACTTTCTATAAAAGTCTGCCTAATACAGAAAATGTGGAATATGCTGAAAATCATATTGGAGGAAGGAGATGTTGTTTGTAATTCCCATGCAGGAAGAGGATCACTTTGAACATCTTGGTAGGTTTTTCCTGTGTGATTCATTTTAAGGTACTGTTAATAGTATCTAATACTTGATTGATTTTTAGGCTTTCAAATTTTTTTTCACTGTGATTTCCATCTTTTCAGTTAGTGATCTTGTGTTCTTTCCAGTAAGAATTATTGTTTTGTTCTTTTCAATGTATTGAAGCATGTTGTGCTTAAAGGAAAGAGTTTGCCATGAGCTGCTAGTGACTTATTCCTGTTTCAAAGGAAACTTGTGGTTACCATGAAGGAAAATTTAGTCCACCTTGCCCCAGTGCATTTGTTCTCCTGAGAACCTGGTGAACTACTTCTGACTATTTCCCTGGGATTATGTCACCCACCAAGGTAACTTTCTGTTTCAGTAAATAATGTGAAGAACCAAAACAACACCCCTTAAGTTAATCAGTCTCGGAAAATAGAGACTGGCTTTATATTCCATGGCTTTGATGTGTCTAGTAGTTCCTGTAAGGATTTGTCTCTCTTTTGTTTTGATTGACAAGACCTTTTCTATATATTTGAGCAATCAAGCAGCCCAGTAACAAAAGGTAGAGACATTTACCCAGAGCAAACTTCTACCACTCATTGTGACTTTCTGAAACCTTGAGTGTAAATTGCAGCTCTAAAGAAGAGGTGGCTGCAGCAGAATTAGGTAAGTGCTTCTCCATGTTCCCTTCCTCCTGAGGGCAAGACTCTTGAAGCAGACTCCCATAGAGTCTACTGAAGTGGCAGGTCAGGAGTAGGAACTGTGAGATCAGGTTTGGAAATAAACAACTTTGCAGACCATGTTAAGCAATAATGAATTGGGGGTATCCCATAAATGCAACGTCCCAGCTCACTTCAACACCCAGGTAGGTGTTGGGTGTACGAGACTGAAGGAGGCATTCTGGCTCCAGTGGTACAGTAAAGGACCAAGACCCAGAGAGGAGTGACTTTACAATAGGTAGGGGTTATATTTTAAAGACCTCCAATGCCTTTTGCCGTTTGAATTTAGACTGAATTCTACATGACTTGGTGTTTATTATAATTGAAGTAATGAGCAGAGGCAATTTATAGTGAATAGGTGACATTTTTATACATGGCCACCAAACCAGGGCCAGATTTCATAATATCTTCTTTGTATCCATGTTTTGTGGTGGGTTGGGTGAGTGACAATACATCTAGGACATACTATTATTAATATTCATCTACTTCTATTTATTCCTTACCCATGACACTGAAAATTAAATTTTTATCAAAGCATATAACATGGCACTCAAATGCTCTGGACCTGAAAACAAATAATTGATGGATATTCGTGTATTACTTTAGGGTATGCATTACTTTTGGTGTTGCTCGTATCTGTGCTCCTTCGGAAGAGGCCATTGGGATAAACTTGAACACACAAGTGAACTCTAGCAGTTGGGTCACAATAAGGAAAAACCAGAGAATGGAGTGGGAGGACTGAGGGTCTAGAGAGGTGTATGGAATCCATAGATACTGGAACAAGTTACAGGAAACTTTGGGCACCTGGGTCGGAGTTTGTGGGCATTTATAATATCTTGGCTCATCTTTTCTGAAATGCTAGGAGCAGGCTCCATTTGACAGGACCAACACATTGTTGGCCATCCTACTGAGGGCCTGAGGGCCCGCTATACCTGCTAAACTCCATTTCCTTTCCCTCCCTGGAGGAACAGCATGAAGCTCGCATACCTTTTCCTTGGCCCCATGGCCCTTCTGCTTCTGGCTGGCTGCAGCTGCATTCTCAGCACCTCGAGCGAGAACCTGCGCACCTTTGTGGGCTGTGCTGTGAGGGAGTTTACTTTCCTGGCTAAGAAGCCAGGCTGCAGAGGCCTGCGGATCACCACGGATGCCTGTTGGGGCCGCTGTGAGACTTGGGAGGTGAGTAGCTTAAACAGGTGTAGATGGCAATGTCTTCAAGACCAGCTGTTTGGACCTGATTCTTAAATGTTCACTTTTTGGGTGATAATGAGGTAGAACAGGGACATCTGCCTTTTCCTGTGAACTAAAAAAGCAAACCAAATAATTATTTGGATCTTCCAAAAACGATCTGAAACACATGATTCTGTCCTTCTAACAAGGCATTAGTAATTTGATTTACATGGTGTCTATATATCATTTCTGGGATGTCTTGACCCTTATGTACCATTAATCTACTCATTTACAGATCATATGGAAGGATTCAAAGGGTGAGGGACTGCCAAGTCAAATGTAAAGTGGTGTAAAGTTGGGAATAAATCATTGGTTCAAGCCTGTGACCAAAACTCTTCCCTGAATCCCCTCATCTTGATAAAGTCAGCCAGTCACCAAGTAAGAGGCCCTACACTGAATGCTGAGTGGGCCGTGGTCCCCAGCCCCACTTTCAGTGCCTCAGCTGTAGTCTTGTCCACCTCAGTTTCCTAGTGCCTTCAGTTTCCTAGTGCCTCAGTTTCCTAGTGCCTGACAGGTCTATGACATCCTTTTATTCAGTAATATCTGGCTTTTATTTTTTTTTTTTTAGAGACATTTCATTTAAGTTGGGGTCAAATACTCCAAGTTAGAATCCTACCGGGCTGAGATGATGAGGTATTTTGGGGGTGAAGAAGAGGAATCTGCATTCAACACTCATCAAATCACACATATAGTGGTTCACTGACTTTTTATTTATTTATTTTTTTGAGAGATTTTTGTTATAGGGCATGTGCGCTCGCCAGAGAGACAAAGATACAGAAAGTGAGAAATCACCCCCTGGGGGGATGACTATACCACAAATTCTTCTCCTCATTCTCATCTCAGGATTTGGGGCATGCATGCACATGCACCTGATTAGTTTCAAGTCATTGGGTCTGGGACTCGAACTGCAGGTGACCATGTAGACGTCCAGTGCCTAAACTACTGCACCACCTACTGGCCCTGGTTCATGGACTCTTCCTGAGGCTGAGTTGGTCACTGACAAAAGACCAAGTCTGATCTTGTCACTCACTGGCTCAAACACCTTTAGTGACCACCTCTACTGCAAGTGCAATAACCAACTTTTAAGGCCTCTGCCTACCTCCCCAGAGATTCAACATTCTTAGTTTTGTCCTTGTCAGACTGACTTTTACAACTTCAATTAAAGTGTCCTCATGAAATCTCCTTTGGCCCTTTTCTCACATCCCTTCTCTTTTCCATCTGTTGTTATATTTATTCCCTGGTGCCCAGCTCCAGTGCCAACTCCTCTGAGCCTCTTCTGGCTCCCTGTCAGCCCTTTACAATATTTTACCTTTCTATTTACTTCTTCCCTCAGCACACACACTATATAAAGTTATTTTGAGGCCAGAGGTTTATTTTTTATTTTATTTTTAAAAAAGTTATTTTATTTAACTTTATTTATTTAAATTTGATCAGAGAGGGACAGAGCAAGAGTGAGATCAAAGAGAGAGAGAGAGAGAGAGAGAGAGAGAGAGAGAGAGAGAGAGAGAGAGAGAAGAGAACGCCACCAGGTCCAGGATTCAAACTGCAGTCAGCCATGTGGGAGTCCAGCGCCCTTAGCCACCACACCACCTGCTCGCCCCAGAGGCCATAGGCTTATTCATGTGACTTGCATAGCTTTTTGTCAGTGTCACATATGAAGAAGGCAAATAAATATTCATTGAACTAACTGGACTCTCTACTTAGAGTTGTGTATCTTCTGGCTTAATGTAAGCCAACTTCAGAGCGTATGAGCACCATGACAGCACTGCCATTCGAAAAAATATCCCTCTCTTCAGGGACTTGGAGAGCAGTCTGCTATCACCTACATAATGTGTGGGTGGCCCTACAAATGGAGTTGGGTTATGGTGTTGAAATCTCCCGTTAAATGAACCTACTCTACCAAATCTGCTTTATTTTTTGCATCATTCAAGGACTTGAAACCTAATAGCCAAATGCAAATTCAGTTTTGCTAATTATACTTTGCCAGTTGGCACCCAAGTTTGGCACCTTGTTATATTCCGAACTTAGCCTGGCAGTGGCTTTCTCTGCTTGAATCTCATATCTGGGATGTTTGGATTTCTTTCTGTACCAAAATTTCAAACTCCTTTCTCTCTTCAATTTAGCCCAATCACTGGGGCTTTGAATGAGTGGTGACATGGTCCAACTTACATATTATAAGGATCACCTGGGAAGCTGGCTGGTGGTGTGGTGGTTAAGGTGCTGAACTCCCACATGGCGGACAACAGTTTGAGTCCCAGACCTGGTGGCTTGTCTTTTCACTTTCTCTCTCTCTCTCTGGCCAAATTAAAAAATAATAACAATAAGTAAAATTGAATAATTCTTTTTTACAGAAGGATCATCTGGGGTTTTTGTGTTGCAAATAGACTGTAAGGAGTAATGTTGGAAGAAGGGACGCTAGTCAGTAGATATTTGCAATGATCAATATTATTCATTTATTGAGCACTTTTTGTATGTTAAGGATGCTCCTGGGAGCTCAGGATATGGTATTGAACAGAATCAGCTTCCTGCTTTCAGGAGTTTGCGTTATGTGGGGAAGAGAAAGAGTAACAAGTAAATAGATAACTAGTTAATTTCTGGTAGGATGTGTGGTGTCAAGAAAATGAAACAGGGTGGTATGTTTTAATGGGCTTCCTGTTTTCTACCTGTGGGGACAGAAGCCCATTCTGGAACCTCCCTACATTGAAGCCCATCACAGAGTCTGTACCTACAACGAGACCAGACAGGTGACAGTCAAGCTGCCCAACTGTGCCCCCGGAGTCGACCCCTTCTACACCTACCCTGTGGCTGTCCGCTGTGACTGTGGAGCCTGTTCTACTGACACCACGGAGTGCGAGACCATCTGAAGCTGGCGTGGTCTGCAGAATATAGCTGGCAGCCTCGGGCCTCGCCCACCCACCTGTACGGGCAGCACAGCAGCTCTCTCCTGGGTTCAAGGACTGTTTAATTTCGGTCCCACTTGTGGAAACGGTTACCCATCTTCTTTCGATCCAGCTCAGACACAAGGCCAGATGCAGCATACTTATGTTAGATATGCAAAATCATATTGGTGCCTTCACCAAAGTCATTTTTTTCCCTGATTCATAGACCTGCAAATTAACTTTTCTTTACCTGGAATTTTGGAACATAATTTCTACATTACATTTCTCCCCCACTTGGATTTACAATATGCCAGTGATACATACATTGGCTATAACCAGAAAATAGGACTAGGTAGTCTTAAAATTCTCATGTTTTATTTAACCACTGATCTACAATATATTTGTGATGAAAGGGCTAGAACTGAACAAGAACACTGCACTAGTCTTTCTCTGTTTTTGCACTAGTCTTTCTGACCCCAAGAAATCTAACCATAAGCTTCCTTAGAGAAAATGCTTTTTCTCCCTTTTAACTGAGTATCTATCTACACGAGAAATAGAAACTGCTCAGATCGATAGCGGGAAGTTGATAGAGTAGCTTAAATTAAAAGGTGTTTGAATTTGGGTAATTCTTTTTCCAAGTAAAATTTCCTAAGTTCCCTTAAGATCTCTAGTAAAGAGGTTACTTTGTGATAAAAAACACTCAGAAAAAAAATGTCAGTAGAAGCTATCTTGTAGGCTTAAAAACTGATGTAACTAATATTGATGTTCTTCCAAATCTATGGCAAAATGGCAAATCACAAATGTTCCTTCCCATTTAACACATTTTAAACTGAAATTGTAATTTATTAAACTCAGAGAAAATTTGCATGTTCATGTTGGGTAAAATTGCACTGCTGGCTCATGGGGGAAGAGTCTGTGACAGTCTAGCTCTTGTCCTCTCTATATCTTACAGTGGTTATTCTGTAACCTTTTATAAAACGCTATTGCTTTGCAGATGTCTTTAATCTTGGTAATTTGGAGACTGAGTTTAACCTTAACCTTTCTTCACAATATGCCTGGAAAATCTGTATTAATGCCAATAAAGCACATTCTCTGTCTTTCAAATTCTTGAAGATTCTCAAAATGTTTTTTCAGTCTTTAAGACACTTGGACTAACAGAAGCACACTTAAAGGGAATATAAGGTTATTTTTATTTAAGCATTGATTTGGGATGTCATGATAATAAAGGACATAGATGACCCTGAGTAGCCTGGGTCTCTAACCCGGGGCGATCTTCATACATAGCCCTGCTGTGTCGTAGCTGGGAGCCAGAAGTCCTCTTTGACTGAGTCAATGACGCCTCATGAAAAACAGTCAAGCACATATTGGGATTGGCAGTCAGGCACTGGGACGGTGAAGCGAATATCTGGGAACAAAAGGCATGAACAGAACTTACCCTCAACTTTAGCAGGTCTGCTCATGGGAAAGGAAGTCACTGTAACATAAAAAGAAGTTTAGTGCTTGGGGTCTCTGCCAGGACTGTGGGTGATGGTTAGAGATGGCACTGGGTGGCACCGCTAAAGAGTTTTCAACCCATTTCTAAGAATTTCCCAAGTCAGTAAGGGCTTGCCCGTATTTGAGACAAGATGACCACAGCATCAGTAAGGGTCCTGTCAGGGGATATTGAATAATACACTACAGTGGGGATATTGAGGGCGTCTGATGAAGAATATGAGCGGACAGAATTAGGAATCCACAATGGGGAGGTAAACCATTTCTAGTTTAGAAGCAATTGGCTGGAGGAACAAGAAGAGAGAATGATTATCACACATGGAAAAGAACTGTTGGCATTGGAGGTCTGACAGCAGCTGTAGCCTTTGGTTAGGAGGATGCAGCAGTTACCAGATTGCGGCCTGGTAGGAAGGGTGGTAGGGGGAACAAATACTGAAGCAGGGAACCTTAAGGTTTAGCAGGACTGCTGCCATTTTAAAATTAAAAAAGTCCTCTATCTAAGAAGAACAATCTGACTAAGTGCTGAGTCATATGCTCTGTTTGAGAAATGGTCACATGAGAAACCAGGAATAGGTATTTGAAGACACCAGGGTACTCAGGAGAAAGTGATTGACTCTGACTGAGTGTAGGGAGGAATGGCTTGCACATGCTTGTCCATCATACCTATAAATACCAAGAACATGTTGCGCTTTCTGAGATGTTTGATGGTACTTGCTGACGGTCTCCCTATAACCAGTTCCAGAAATAAAATCCCTTCTTCTCCAGTCTCTCGTTCCACTGCAAGAAGCGGCAGCTGGACTTAGTTGGCCGGTAATAGTAACTCAGCTTCACTCTCCTCCTATCCCCGTGTCTTCTTTGTCTTCCGTTGAACTAAATAGAAATCAGTGGAGAGACATAGAGAGAGGGAACCCACTGATTTAGTCATAAATGTGGGCTTTCTGCACGACAAGTTGAAGGGTGGCTCATGGGGGACAAATGGATAAGAATAAGTGTGGCTGTTTTGTGGGAAGCTCAGCTATAATGCAGTCGGCGGTAATGGTGGCTGTGGGAATACTAAGACAGGCTGTAGCATCACAATGCCCCAGACTCCCCTCTGGTGAATTGGTGAATTGGTGCGGGATACACATGGAAAGGTCTGCACCAGCTAACACCATATCCCAACATTGAATGAGCATTTTTGCAGTCTTCCCTGAAAGTGGCAAGGTTGGGTTGTTTAATAGAGATTGGTTTTTCTCTGGGTTTCTGTATAACCTCTAGGAAGATAGTATTTTGCTGTAGTTCAAATTAAATATTATAGCAGAAGAGACCGAGGGGAAAATAAAGCAGAGTCACAAAAGAAAATCAAGAGATGGGTGCAGAGAAAGAGTGTATGCAATGAACTCATTTCCCAGGCAGTGTAAAGGCAGGTGCAGGGGAAGGCTACCTTTTAGGGAGTTCTAGATAAACTCTCAGTAACACCATGTCCTTGGAAATATGTTTACTTTGTAATTAATGAAAGGTGGAGAAGGAGAAGGAGAAGAAGAAGAATTTCCTGGAATTTTATTTTTCTTTGGAAGCATTTTTGAACAAACAATGTAAATTCTCACAGTTCATCCTTTAGATGAACTTTGTTAGGTCCATTGATTGAGCTGGTAAATTTCGCTTCCCGTTTTCCACCAGTTAGAATGCAAATGAGTCATGAGGAGGTATCAAATTCTTCTGCAGGGGCCCAATTAACTCTTCAAATTAATTAGATTTTAATGTAATAAAATCATTTCAGAGATAATAAATGTATCAAATTGAAAATAATGGAGTGTGATAAATTGTATTTCACAAAGTTTAAGGAGACTGCCATCTATTAAGGGGACATTTTCTTCAAAATAATTTGTACCTTATCCAAGGATATTGAATTACTAACAGTCATCTTGAGGAAGTATACACGCTAAAGTATACACTTCAAATAAATCTAATTCTGATAGTTTGCAGATTCTATTTTATTTTATTTTTAAAAAATCTGACCAGAGCGGCACAAGTGCTCCCCAGAGAGAGATGCTAAGTGAGAAAGCACCCCTAATGGGACACGGTTGTGCCTCAATCTTGTCTCCTCCATTTCTTCTTCCAGACAGAAAGCAATGACTAAGCAATAACGCTTAAACAATTCTTCAGAAATTTCTGCCAATTTTATTTTCTGTTGAAAATGTCTCCTAGCAAAGCAGTTTACTGGATTAGCAGAACCGTGGGCCTTATTTGCAAGATGAATCTTCTGGCATTTCTCTAACAATGATCTCCTGGTTTAATGGATGGGCTTGACTGGAACTGTATACAGGTGTGTGGTTCTGGTGCGTCTGCAGAAAGTGCCCACGTCCTCTGAGCAGGCGGTATCGAATACCAGGACCAAGGAAAGGAGAGAAAACAAGGGGGGCAGGTGCAAGGCACTGCAATTGGCGATGCAGGGCAGAGACTTGTCTCCAGTGCTAAGAATTTAGAGGGATTATTCTATTCTCTTTTCCAAGTCCTCATTATCAGAAGTAAAACAAACTTTTCCTAAGCTCTGTGGCTTTATATTTGACCTTCAGTTCCTCCAACTATACCATCTCTTTAGCATACTGAATAATTGAGTAAAAAATTTTTTTCTTATATTTCCTCATATTCAGGATTGGCTGTGATTGGGTCACTGGGGCTTCTGAAAATTATGAGAAACTCTAAATACAAACACTTTTCCTCTCCAAATATCTCTCACCAAACAGACGTTTTCTAAAAGACCAAAAAAAATTTTTAATAAAAAATTTCAATATCATTAAGGTAAGAATAGTAATTTTCTCTCTGTGAGGTTAAGGATAGATTACAAGCAAGGAATAAATGGAAATATTTCCAAGTCATAAATATAACTTAATATCATCCAAAAGAGTATTTACTCACTGAAAATGAATTGTATACACACACGATGAAGGATATTGAATTACTAACAGTCAGTGAGGAAATACACCTGCAAAAGTATGTGCACTTAACATAGAAATTTAATCTTGTTTGCAGATTCTATTTTCAAAAAAATTTTGCCAGAGAGCACATGCACTCACTAGAGGGAGAGAGGGGAAAGATGTACCTCAATCCCTTCTCCCTCCTTTTGGGATTTTGGTCACACACGTACACATGCCCGGCGTGTTTCTCAAGGTGCCATGTTGGGACTTGAATCACAATTTTGGCCGTGTAGGATTCATCCACCTTAACCACTATGCCACTGAATGGATCAGCAGATTTTCTGTATGAAACATATTTTCTTGGCTTTACTGTGCTGCTCATATAAAATTCCTAAGGAGTCCCGAGTGAGAGGTGCACCATCAGTGTCAGGGGACCTAAGCTTCTAGGCAGTTCTGAACCTCCATCTTCCATTTCCTTTTGGAATCTGCATATCGAAAGTAAAATATCTGGGGGGACTAATTTTACTGAGTGGGATACAAACATCCAGCATTTAAAAATACATTGGAAATGATTTTACAAGGAGGAGTTTGTTCAGCTTTTGGCTCCTTGTTGAGCAAGTCAAGAAGTTAATGCTGAACCATCTCCCTATTGAAACATCAGCACCCGCTAATGAGCAACCAAGTCTAATTGAAATAGGCTGCAGATTTCAGCATTAATAAACTCTGAACCAACTTTAGGACAAAGCCAAAAGGAACGAATGTGCCACAAGCTTACCCATGCCAATCTTTACATTGCAAGGTGTGGGCGAGGGGAGAAGGAATGACTGAGTTCTGATCTGGGGGTGCGGGGGTCTCTCTTTTATGGCCCTTGCTTATTTCAGTGTACCTAATTCAGCAGAAATGTTTTTGTTCAAATAAAGAGAAGCATTCTGATATCTTGCCCTGGGATTTTATTTTACTATTGCAGTAAAGGGACTGTGAATCAAATATTTAAAAATTATAGTTAAGTGAATTCCCGAAGAGAAATCCATCACTGATGCCAGTTTTCCTCTCCCTATTAGTTTCTCATGAAGAGAATACAGCAGACTTGCCTTTGTGGCCTGAGGAAGGGAGTGGCTGGGGGAGATGCAGGATTGAGGCAACGGGCTGAGGAAGGAATGCAGTCCCTGGTGTAAGCAGCAGTTTTTTGGAAGCTTGCATCACAGTTACAAGCAAGAAAAGACTAGGAAGACATTTGTGAACATGAAAATAATCTTTGGTAAGATTTCATTTTTTTGGGTTTGATCGTACCCGTCCAAGAATATTAGCTGGTTTGGCTAGCCAAACAGTTCCCAGATGTAAAAGCTGTCCCAGTTTAAAGGCTTTTCAATTGAAGGGTAATCTTTTTTTTTTTTTTTTTTTTTTTTTTTTTTTTTTTTTTTGTGGAGAGGTTTTTGCTATAGGGCGCGTGCACTCGCCAGACAGACAGAGAGAGACAGAGAGACAGAAAGCGAGAAATCACCCCCCAGGGGGGATGGTCACGCCGCAATCCCTTCTCCTTCATTCTCCTCTCGGGATCTTGGGCACGCATGCACATGCGCCCGGCGTGAGTTTTAAGCCACCGGGTCCGGGAAGCGAACCGCGGTCGACTACATGGGAGTCCAGCGACATAGCCATTACGCTAACTGCTGGTTCCCTTGAAGGGTAATCTTGAGACACAAGTGGGTCCCTGCTGCTTAGAGCATGAGGGAGGTCACTTGATCGAAAGTGCTAAGGTCAGACCTCTGTCTGCAGGGGGAAGGGAAGCCTGCTACTGGGCTGAGCTGGATGGCCCTTCGGGAGGTGGTCTCTTATGGCTGTACCTGCACGATGACATCGGTTCCTTATTCTGTGATCAAATCACTAACATTCTAGCCGGAAAATTAGCTAGACCATTTACAGGTACAAAGGGAATGGTGATTCTTGTGCTCTCTAGCTTTGTTTGTTTGATAGTAGGTGTGATTTGCCATCAGAACTTCTTCGGCAATGGAATTCGAGTGTGACAGTAGGAGTGTGTGTGTATACGAGGGGTAGGGTCTTTAAAAAGTTCGTGAAAAATACATGTTATGAAAAAAATCTATGTATGGATTTCAACATTTTTTACTATCAAAACAAACTCAGGGAGCTTATAAAACATACTAGATGCATGTGTGAATATGCCCCAAATCCTGACAGGATAGAGAAATGTAGGGAAAAGAATTATGGTATGACCACACCCCATTGGAGGGATGCTTTCTCTCTTTCTGGTAAATGCATACACTCTCTGGCAATTAAAAAGAAAGAGACCCAGGGACCAGCAGTTAGCGTAATGGCTACGTTGCTGGACTCCCATGTAGTTGACTGTGGTTCGAGTCTCGGACCTGGTGGCTTAAACTCACACCAGGTGCGTGTACATGCGTGCCCAAGCTCTCTAGAGGAGAATGGAGGAGAAGGGATTGCAGTGTGGCCATCCCCCCGGGGGGTGATTTCTCGCTTTCTGTTTCTCTATCTCTGTCTTTCTGGCGAGCACATGTGCCCTATAGCAAAAACCTCTCAAAAGAAAAAATAAAAAGAAAGAGACCCATACTTCACTTAAACTTTGCTAGGAGCTTTCTGAAGTCCCTTGTATGTATGATATTTTTAAGGGCTCTTGTACATAGGGTGGGGTGTGGGTAGGGAAAACAAGACATTGTCTCTAGTGATTGGTAAAAATATGCTGAGTAAGGGAGTAAGACTAGTCTGTGCCTGAGGCAGTAAAGAGATGAGTCTGTGGAATGAGTTGGTCCTGCTTAGAGGGCAAGTTGTGTGCAGTCAGTCCTTAGTCTGTCATTTACAGTTCCATGGCATCAAAAATTTATGCCTCAAAAATTTGTTCTCCATTTAATAAGTTTATAATTTCATATGATATAAATCTTATTTCTCCCTTTTGGGAAAAATTTTTTTCCTCTCCTTTATAACCACCCCAAAGCCTTTCAGAGTGAAAATATTTTAGATTTAGCAAATCTTTTAAACCAGATGCTGCTTTTCTGCTTTCAATTCAAAAATATGCATATTCCTTTGCTGCAGCTGGGTAGCACGTGACAAGAAAAAGGAACAACTTCTGACAGCCCTCTTATATTTCCTGTGAATGCGAACAACTCAGAGATTAGCCTAAAGGGGAGCCAAAAGATAGAATCATGAAGGCAGGCAAAGTCGATGGTTTCTTCGGCAGGTGGCTGAATATTTGGATATAAACACTGGTGATGAACTTGGTTATCTAAAAGACCAGCACTTCTATTTTATTATTGTTATTATTATTTTTTGAGAGTCCCCCCCCCCCCATAGGGTGTGTGTGCTCACTGGAGAGAGAGTGAGTGAGAGAGACAGAAAGTGATAAATCACCCCTTAGGAGGGATGGCCATGGCGCAATCCCTTCTCCTCCATTCCCTTCTCAGGATTTTGGGCATGTGCTTACATGGCCTGGTGTGAGCCTCAAGCTGCTGGGTCTGGGACTCTAACTGTGGTTGACAACATGGGAGTCCAGAGCCTTAGCTACTATACAACCTGTTGTGCCCATCACTTCTCCTATTTCATTGTGCATACATATCACTTGGGGTCATCTTTTTCTTTTTTTTCTTTTTAAAGATTTTTTTTTTTTTTTTTTTTTTTTTTTTTTTTTTTTGTTGTTGTTGTTGTTGTTGTTGTCATGATTTTCAAGTCACTGGGCCTAGGACTTAAACTATGGTCAGCCACCTGGGACTCTAGCATCTGAACCACCACACCAGCTGCTGGCCCTACTTAGGGTTTTTTTTTTTTTTCTTTCTTTTTTTTTTAAATTTCTTATAGATTTTTGTTATAGGATGTGTACACTCACCAGAGAAACAGAAAATGAGAAATCACCCTCAGGGGGATGGCCACGCTGCAATCCCTTCTCCTCCAGTCCAATCTTGGGATTTTGAGCACGCACGCATATGCACGTAGTGTGAGTTTTAAGCCGCCAGGTCCGGGACCCAAAATGTGGTTGACTTTATGAGAGTCCAGTGATGTAACCATTATGGCATCTGCTGGTCCTGTTATTTATTTATTTATTTACTTATTTATTTATTTATTATGCAGATTTTGATTCAGTAGGTCACGTGGATGCTGCTGGTCCATGGACTGAACCCTGAGCTGTCAGGGGTTCAGTGATTTCCTGTTCTGAGGCCCAGGGTGGGCTGTTTTCTCAAGTGGCAGATGGAGACAACCTCAGATAAACCCAGAAATGAGAGTAGGAAACAAAGGCTATTTAATGACTTAAAAGTCAGGGCATGGCACAAAATAAACTGAAGGCTAGTGAGTACACGGAGTAAGAATCCACTAAGCACGACGAAGGCGCAGAGAGAAGAGCCATTGCACAAGACACAGGCTGTACAGCACCGACCTGTGCGCAGGTCAGCCGTGCTCTTGTCATGTCGTTTCCTCTGTAGATATTACACTGGAGCAACATGAACTGTTGCAGTTAGGATAAAATTCTGCTGAGATGTACCTTAGACCATAATTATTGCTTACTCAGAGCAAAACCAATTTAAACCAGGTGATGAGAAAAATGTAGAATTCATTAACTTTCTTGCCTGTGGCTCATCTAGGAGTAAAGAATCAGATTGCTGGGAACCAGCAGTTAGCGTAATGGCTATGTTGCTGGACTCCCACGTAGTCGACCGCGGTTCGAGTCCCAGACCCGGTGGCTTAAAACTCACGCCGGGCGTGTGTGCGTGTGTGCCCAAGATCCTGAGAGGAGAATGGAGGAGAAGGGATTGCAGCGTGACCATCCCCCCTGGGGGGTGATTTCTCGCTTTCTGTCTCTATGTCTCTCTCTGTCTGTCTGGCGAGCGCACGCGCCCTATAGCAAAACCTCAAAAAAAAAAAAAAAAAGAATCAGATTGCTTTCCAAAAATTGATTTAAAAAATGGCAAGTAGCGATAATTTTAGATGTGTATTTACAAAGCTGCTCCAAACATACTGCCCTACTCAAAAAGTGCTTCTATTGTTTTTTTTTTTTTTTTTTTTGGTCCCCAAAGAACTAATGAAAACTTATAAACGAGCTTGCTCAGGGCCATGGGAAGCCAAGTGTGCTAAGGTTGCATCAAGGCAAGACTCAGATCTGGACGCTGGGGACTCTCTTCTCATAGTTCTGTAGATACCACATCCCTGTTCTGCAAAGATAACTGCACACAATGGGAGGCTTGCATTGCAAATTACAACAAAATTACTCCAGCTACAATGTCATGAAGCATCCGAGCTACTCAGAACTCATAGAACAAAGTTACCAGGGTAGAACATGTTTAAAACACAGATGCACCAGAACAATCCTCGTTTTTGACAAAATGTCCCTTAATGAATAACAACAACAAAAAGATGGTGACCAAGATTAAACATTTAGATTTTACCCTTATTTCCTGAAGTATAATTTCAAAGCCAAGAATTGTTGAAGTTGCATCCCACTATTTCAAAGAGAACCCAAACCCTCTTTGATTCCTTTACCTCCAAACCCAAAGAAATCTTCCAAAGAGTATGGCTAAGGTGCTGATGCTGGTGCTGTTCGTAGAGCATGGTGCTTTAATTTTCTTTCTGGTCTTTATTGAACACTAAAATGGATTGTTGCTTTATCGTAGATGTTTGGATTCACTATTGCAGTTGTGCATTTTAAATGCAATCTTCCTGTTTAGAAATATTTCACTCAAGACAAATAAATATTCATAAACTGTCTTTCCAGATATCCCAAAGTCATCCATTCAAGAATATAAAATCATGTCTGTGCTTAAGAAAAATTTCAAAATCATTATTCACTGATATTTCTTGGAATGTTTCTCTGAACTGCCTGCCGTAAATAAGGTAAGAAGGTCTATTAATGACCCAAAGAGCATTGTCCATAATTTCATGTACTTTTAGTGAATGGTGAAGTGGAATTGTCTAGAATTATCACACTAGTCTTGTTGACTGACTCTGTATAGATATGCAGCCCATGTTTCTAGAAATCAGGTGGAAGTCAACAACTCTTCGGGAGAACTGTCAGACCTGTGTTTTGTCTGGTATTTGGCTTCCACTTCCTCTCCATTCTCTAAATGTTTCCTTTTTCAAAGTGCCTACCTTCCTTTGTAAGAAACTCAGTTTCCCTGACCTTCTCTTTTCCTGTTTCTAATGGTCTTTGAAAATGTTTCATTGAGTTTTCTTATTTGTACCTGGGCAACTTAGACAATGGGACTTAGGAGAATAGCTGGTGATACAGTTCACTCTGTTAAGAGAGAATGCACATTGGGAACCAGCAGTTAGCGTAATGGCTATGTCGCTGGACTCCCACGTAGTCAACCGCAGTTCGCGTCCCGGACCCGGTGGCTTAGAACTCATGCCGGGCGCATGTGCATGCGTGCCCAAGATCCCGAGAGGAGAATGGAGGAGAAGGGATTGCGGCGTGACCATATCCCCTGGGGGGTGATTTCTCGCTTTCTGTCTCTATGTCTCTCTCTGTCTGTCTGGCAAGCGCACGTGCCCTATAGCGAAAACCTCTCAAAAAAAAAAAAAAAGAGAGAGAATGTACATTTTCCATTGTGGCAGCTAAATATAGGGATGGATTTAAAAATGAACACATAATCAGTCAGATAATAATAATCTCCAGCATGGTGTCAACCATTCCTTTAAAGCAAATTTCAATTTCTAATCTTCTATTATTTGATCTCATGGATGGATTTACCTTCATGAATGTAATACAGTTAATTGAAAGGTTTAACTCAAGCCAAATAGTTCTTGAAGATGCTTACTTTGTAAAGTTACTGCTCACAGAAATTTATACCCTAAATAATGGCATTTTTGTTGGCTGCAAATTGTAGATTTAGCTTTATTTTCTCCTAAAATTGTGAGTATACTTGTGATTACTCTTTTATTACCATTTGTAAAAAAAACAAAAAAAAAAAAACATTTGTGATTGCTCTTTTACTACCATTTGTAAAAAAAACAAAAAAACATTTATTTATATACTTACTTGTGATTTATCAGGTTGCTGGGCCCAGGACTTGACAGTTGGCCCTGTGGGAATCCAGTGTCTGAACCACCATGCTACCTGCTGGCCTCATATATACTATCATTTTAATACTATTTCTTATTGGTGGTCTTTCTTATTGAAAATTATGTAGGGTTATATCCATTTCATTTAGTACTTCATTTATGGACCAGAAATATTTCAAATGACTCTTTGCATATCATGATCAGATATATTGTCATTGAAGTCTCAGGACCAGCCTCTCCTTTTCTGTCATATGTGTGACTTAGTTTTTGACTTCCTAGCTTATTACTTCCTGGTTTAGAGTTTCGATAGCTATTTCCTTCAGTAAAATATATATATATATATATATATATATATATATATATATATATATATATATATTTTTTTTTTTTTTTTTTTTTTTTTTTTTTAAGAGATGAGGGGAGTTTATTTCTGTACCTGGTGACAGGGAGACAGTCAGGAAGCACCATCGAACTGTCTTGAAAAGCGCAAGCACATAGTAATTGTGCTTTGAGTATAACTTTTCTTGGCAAAAATCAGGCCAGGTTTCTTACTGTGGAAATGACTTTGACTCGTATCTTAGTGTTTCTTTTTGTGTTTTGAAAGTAGCTCAAGGAGTCTGTTAATTCTACCAAACAACTAACCATCTACTAAAAAGAAAAATATGTCAAACTAGTTACTTGTTTAAGTCATTCAATTGGGATTATAGTGCTTATACAGTAGAGACCAGACATAATAGGGTATAGATCAAGTTTTTAAGTCTAGCTTATTACTAGTTAGATAGATAGACCGCCTTATTTATAATAGCTTGCCCATTTGAAGTTGTGTTTGAAATGTAGAAGATAAAGAGATGCAGTTCCAATAGCTGCCTGTAAAATTCCCAGTTAATATTTGTAAGAATGAATCAATTACACAATGGAGTTGAAGGGCGCTGGATGAGAAGCAGAAAAACTGAAATCTCTCCCAGCTCTGCCAGAACATACTTGTCTTAACTCATTTAGTCCTGAGTTTCTTGTCTGTACAATGGATTGGACTGTTTCTGGGGCTGTTTCTAGCTCTGAACATGGAAGACGCTGCTCTCAAATGAAGATCAGCTGTCACTGCTTGACTTCAGAATAGGCTGTGAACCACCCTTCTTCACCTTTCTGTCTCTTCTTTGGTTTTAGAACATAGTTTTATTCAATCTCACAGCAGAAAAATCTTTTTAGAAAAATGAACTAGATCTGGCCATGAAACAGAGAATGAAAGATGAACTTAGTGGAATTACATTCACTCATTTAGGCTGCTTTGTTTTATATTTTATTTAGTGATTACCTCTGGAGCCTGTGCTCCATCCAGACACTAACAGTTTCTCTTCTGGTTCCAGTTCCAGGCTGAGCAGTGATTTTTCTCACTGTGAGCAAGTTAATCCCCATGGCCCATTAGGGAGGTGATGAACTGGGGTGCGATTTGCCTATTGAGTGCACACGTCTGGAAAATTCTCCTTGGTGGAGCAAACATAATGCTTTCAATTTTTCACCCACATCAATGAGAAGTGGGAAGTAGCCCATTAGCAAGATGTGACTATGTAATAATATAACAAAACCGGCTAATGGGACTTCCTTTATTACAGTGCTAAATGCTCATTATTGTTTGTAAAAGATAAATTTATAACCTCTGAGGAGTTATAGTTCATAGTTGATTTCCACTTACAAACACAGAAAGGTTCTTGTTTTCTCTAAATGTCAAGCTTTGACTAACAAAACTCCCGTTTTCTTTTAGGTGGTGTATGTGTGCGTGCATGTGTATTTAAGAAAGTGTCTAGCAATTAATGGGATAGAGGGGAAATAGTATTTAAAACGTGGAAGAATGGAAGATATATTTCTAAACGAACAAATACCCCCCCACCCCATTGAAGGGCTGTCATGGGAGATCTGAATAGAAAAGATCCATGCTCCATGAACATTATTCTTTTTTTTTTTTTTTTTTTTAAGAGAGATTTTTGCTATAGGGTGTGTGTGCTCACTGGAGAGACAAAGAGAGATAGAGAGACAGAAAGTGAGAAATCACCCCTCGAGGGGGATGGCCTCACTGCAATCCCTTCTCCACTCTCCTCTTGGGATTTTGGGCACACATGTACATGAGCCTGACGTGAGTTTTAAGCCGCTAGGTCTGACACTTGAACTGCAATTGACTACGTGGGAACAGCAGCTTAACCATTACACCATCGGCTGGTCCCCTCACATGATTGTTTCCTAGTGCTTCCTCTAGAAGCAGAAAAGATTGGAAAGAATGGCTTTTTCCAGTAGAGGGAGTTTGAATTTGGAAAGTTGTAAACTAAAATTGATGGAATTTCATGCTGCAAAAAGAAACTTTGCTTATGCAAATAAAATAAAAAAATGAAGTGCCCATCAAGGTGATTCCAGGGCACTTTTAAGCAAGGAAGACTAATTAGAAGCCTTCATAGCCTCTAATTAAAAAGTAGCGAGTAATGCACTCTATGCTACAAGATACTCCTGGGTGTTTGGAACTGTGTATAGAAGGGCACGTGATTCCTGACTGGGAGCTTTTACTTCCCCAAGGACAAGGTCTCTCATGTAGAACATCATTCTGGAAGGCAGGGAACAAAAGGATCCAGAGCTTGGCACCCAAAGATCTAACTCCTACAAATGTATTTGAAAGGATGAATATAAGAAACAGGGAGATGTAGTATCTTTGTACAAATTATGAAAGGGAAATGTCATGTACATGGAATGGGCATGTACTTGGGGCAAGGTGAGAAGCACTTTCAAAGGTAGAAAAACTGAGGCACTTTGCTTGACCTTTGGGGATTTTTAAACACTTGTTTTTTTTTTTTTTTTTTGCCCAATGGCCAGATCCTTCTTCAAGGTCAGGCTATGACTGAGGAGAGTAAAGAGAACTGGAAACCTGGACGAAAGGGAAGAAAAGTGCTGGCGACAGGGAAGAGATGGAACAGGACAGTCCACTTTGCTGAGTGAAGGGGATTTCAGAAGGTGGGTCCTGCTATATTCTGCCCTTAATCAAATTGGGTGAAAAGCAAAAGTACTCCTTTCTTAAAGTCAGTCCGTTTGCAGTTTTCTATGGCACATAATATGGGAAAAAAACAGGCCACCTAGCAACTTAAGCATGTGTAGGTGAGTCTTTGGCACAAATGCAGACGGCAACAATGCAGATGGTGCTTTCTTTCAGCCAGGTTAAAAAAAATCACGGCTCTGTAAATTTCCGAAATTTAAAATGTTTTCTGTAATCAGGAATTCAGAGGTATATGTTGATTCTAATAGCTTTGGTAGAAACATACTGAAAAGAGAAATGCACATAAAATACCTTGCCCTTAGGCTAGTTTGGCATAGATTTGTAAGGCTTGAGTGAACTGAAGATTAGAAAAATGTCTTGAAAACATACAAATGAATATACATGGTTAGAACAGCAGATTCAGGAGAACAAAATGGTGGGTATTGTATTCCCAGGTTTTGTAAAAGACATCAGGGGAGGCCACCCATCCAGGAATTGAGGTTCCAGGTTTTGGGTTTCTGTGATGACCTCTCAGCCTCAGGTTTATGGAGGGGGTGTGAGGTGCAGGGTGGCCTTCGCCTTTGTTTCCAACACATGCAGCAGCGGCATGGTCTGAAACCCAGGCCCAGCAGCTCTTAGAGGCGCAGCGTGGATGCTTCTGGCTGGCAGGGGGGACGTGGCAGTCGAATCATATGCTGGGCTTGGGAGGGCTCGCGGGGTGGAGGCGTGAGCCTCTGTGTGAAGGGAGCTCCTTTCTGGTCATGCCCTCTTTTTTGGCTGGAGATTGGTGGCAGGGATCGGTTGCTGTTGTCACCAGTAGATGGGATGGAAGCGGGTGTCAAGCAACCTCAGATAATTGAACAGCAGTTGTGACACTCAGAGCAGTGCCTCTTCTTTTTCTTGGGGTGAAAAATGGTGAGGATGGCTTCATCAAAGACTGCCTTGAGACCTTTCTGTGTCAGGGCCGAGCATTCCAAGTAGCACTGTGCTCCGATCTTAAACAGAAAAGAGAGAAAGGCATGAGAGGAGGAAAAAAAAGAGAGTGAACACAGTGATATCAACACTGTTTCTCCCACCAATGGCTTGGGGGTTTGGCTGGGTTGTGTTTTCTGTTTTGCATTTTAATGTGCATCTGCTATCCTAATTTTTTTTTGGTATGTTTACATTTTTTTACATCTTTATATTAGCAATAAATGGTTTTGGATCACTTTTGTAAACAATAAATTCTACAAGTGTTTCACAGCTACTTATTCCTGACATGAGTTACAAAAAATACAAAAATATAAGCAATAGGGAAAGGATTCAAAACTGGTGATATGGTTTAAATACATTTTGTGAACAAGGGGGCTGTCCAAGTCCTTGGGATCCTCTCATTTATATGCAGAATGGATAAATCAAGTCCAAGTGAAACATATCTCACTCTGCATGTAGTAAGACAAAGTGTCAACTTGGTTGATAAAGCTTATAGTGTGTGAGGAACCAGCAGGTGACATGGAGGGTAAGGCACTGGACTCCCTCATGACCGACCATGGTGCGAGTCTCAGACCTAGTGCTTTGCTTTCTCCCTTTCCTTCTCTCTCTCTCTCTGGTGAGTGCATGTACTCTATAAAAAATTAAAAACAAAACAAACAAACAAAAAACTTAAAAAAGAGATTACAAAATAAAAAAAGAGTGGGTGATGTAGTTTTGTAGGTATTTATTTATTTATTAATTCATTTAAATTGCCAGAGACCACATGTGTTTGAGAGAGATAGAGTCCCCCACTCAAGCCCCCAATGAGTGAAGTGAGGTTATACTGCAATCCCTTCTCCTCCATTTCTCCGTCTCTTTGGATTTGGGGCATGCATGCACATACTCCTGGTAAGTCTTTCAAGCCATGAGGACCAGGATTGAAACTGCATTCAGTTGTGTGAGATCTAGCTCCCAGTGCATAGCAAGTTACCACTTTGGTATAGGGCTGACCTGAGGTAATTGTTTAACTAAAACTTTTATTCATGATAGAGTATGTGTGCATGAGAGGGAGGGAGGGAAGGAGGGAGGAAGGGAGGGAGGGAGGGAGGGAGGGAGAGAGAGAGAGAGAGAGAGAGAGAGAGAGAGAGAGAGAGAGAGAGAGAGAGAGAGAGAAGCACTTTCTACAAGGTTTGGTCACTCTGTGGCCCCTTCCTTCAGTCCTGTTAGATCTTGGGTGTTTTTCAGGCTGTCTGGGCCTGGGATTTGAATCTCGATCACCATGTAGCTTCTAGCTGGTGGTCCCGTGATGTGGGCTTTTTAATATTAGGGACATCTGTGGACCAGCAGGTGGTGTGGTGGTTAAAGGCACTGGACTCCTACATGGCTCACTGGGGTTTGAGTCCTGGACCAGGCAGCATGCTTTCTCACTTTCCTTCTCTCTCTCTCTCTCCCTCTCTCTCTCTGTAAAATTGGAAAATAATAATAACAAATAAAGTTACATACATTTTAAAAATATTAAGGACATCTGGAGAAATACTTTTAATTTTTGCCTCACATCATAGAATAACTGAAAAATCAGATCCAGGATAGGTTGGCTGGATGGCAAGATCTTGCCATCACAGCCCGTAAATGGTGAAGACAGACCAGAAATACCACGTGCCTGTTTTGGCCAGGAGCTCATGTAAATGACTAAGACAGGGCGTGTGTGAGACAACAGAGAGGTGGGGACTGTGGTAGACCGTGAAGTACATGCCCTCCCTAGAGTGAGCAGACTTACTCAACTCCCACATGGGAATGTTGGTTCACTGTTGCCTACTTTTATATTTTTCAAGAAGATTTGGAAATTTGGATTTTTATTTAATATTTACCATTTTTTAAAGAGAGATTTTTGCTATAGGGCGCATATGTTCGCCAGAAGGACAAAGAGAAACAGAGAGCAGAAAGCAAGAAATTACCCTCCCAGAGGGATGGCCACGCTGCTATCCCTTCTCTACCATTCTCCTCTAAGAGTTTGGGCATACATACATGTGCCCTGTGTGAGTTTTAAGCTACCGGCTCTGGGACTCGAACTGTGGTTGACTATGTGGGAGTCCAGTGACTTAACCATTATGTCATCTGCTGGTCCCATAATATTTACCATTTTAAAAATACTCAGTAGGCCTAGCAAGACACTCATGTGGCGTATGTCCGGTAGCACCCAGCCAGTTTGCGCAGTGTGACTAAAGGAGCTCTAGGTTAGCTGGCACAGGCTGGGAGCAGCCCGGAAATGGCAGAATGAGTTGTTTGAGGGCACTCAACTAGAAAGTGAAAGAACAGAACTGGAGCTGAGGTCGCGTTTGTATTTTCTTTTAGAGGGATTTTTGCTATAGGGTGCATGCGCTCTCCAGAGAGACAGAAAGTGAGAACCTCCCTCCACCCAAGGGCGATGACCATGCCACAATCCCTCCTCCTCCAGTTTCCTCTCAGGATTTTGGGCATGCACACACATGTGCCTACATGAGAGTCCAGCAACATAGCCATCACGCTAACTGCTGGTCCCTGAAAACCCATTTTATGACTTTTATTTTGATGATCTTTTTGGCCTTTAGATTAGAAAATAGTTTTTTTTTTTTTTTTTTTTTTTTTTTAAAGTAATTAAGAGCAGGTACAAGCAGAGAATAAAAGGCAGAGAAAACTGTCTGAATAATGTCATCTGTTGCATCTTGGAATTGTGTCCAGTGCTTGATACAAGCTGCTGGGTCTGAGACTCAAACTGTGGTTGACTATGTGGGAATCCAGTGACATAACCATTACACCATCTGCTGTTCACTAGAGTTGGGGTCTCTTGATGTGTTTTTTTTTTTTTTTTTTTTTTTTTTGCTTGTCGCATGATAGCATATGTGACCCTAATCTCTAAGCTCTGCAAGAAGCTGGGCAACTTGACATGTAGCAAAATGAGGTGGCCCTCTTATCTGAAAGCCCACAGATCTGAAAATGAACCATGAAATACAGTTGTTTTATTTGGACTCAGAGACTTTTCTAACTCTCCAACAGATTTTATGTGTCCCCTTACCCCCACCCCTCTTTTTTTCTGACAAGAATGGATGCTGCATGAGCCAAAGGAAAATATCAGAAAGAAGAGATGCCTCATGTTGAAAACCCATTTTTTTTTTGGAGAGGTTTTTGCCATAGGGCACGTGTGCTCGCCAGAAAGACAGAGACAGACAGAAAGTGAGAAATCACCCCCAAGGGGGGATGGCCACGCTGCAATCCCTTCTCCTCCATTCTCCTCTCGGGATCTTGGGCACACACGCACATGCGCCTGGCGTGAGTCTTAAGCCACCGGGTCCAGCACTTGAACTGCGGTCGACTACATGAGAGTCCAGCAACATAGCCATCACGCTAACTGCTGGTCCCTGAAAACCCATTTTATGACTTTTATTTTGATGATCTTTTTGGCCTTTAGATTAGAAAATAGTTTTTTTTTTTTTCTTTTTTTTAAAGTAATTAAGAGCAGGTACAAGCAGAGAATAAAAGGCAGAGAAAACTGTCTGAATAATGTCATCTGTTGCATCTTGGAATTGTGTCCAGTGCTTGATACAAACACATGCGAAAAGTATGCTAATATAATGAGTATGCCAATTGATTGCTTATAATATTGATCAGACTGACTCTTATCAGTCATGCTGAAAAAATGTCTAGAAAGTGCTGTGGGGCTGTTCTATTGGGAATGCCTTTCCATGAATGATCAAAAACCTCAGATTGATCCTGGCAATTTCAGGAGAGCTGGTCTAAGTGCGGCTCTCACTCGGGGTCCTGCAAGATGGTCCTCCTTCTCTGCCCCAGTAACTCTGACAGTGTGTCAGAATTTTCCTTTTGATGATGCAGGAGGAGCCCAAACTTGTCTCTCCCAATGCAGACGTCACGGGAGATAATGAAACAGCAGATAAAGGCGTTATTGTGTAACTGGGTTAATACAACATTGTGTTGTACTCGTAGTTCCAGGAAGAGTAGCCAACAGCTTTTGGGTGTGATTTGGGAAATATGTGTGAGAAACAGAACCCATTTATGAGCTGGGTATTGTTACCACATTTCAAGTGCTGTGAGCATCAGAGAATTAATTCATCCTGGTTCAGGGAAAAGGCATTGCCATGTTCAAGAGAGTGCTGAAAAAGATCACCTGAGCTCTCAAAGATTAAAATGGAAAACTGTCAGAAGGAATAAAGGTTTTCTTACAGCAGCCACTTCATTCTCTTCTTGGAATGAAATGACGTACATGGCCAGAAATTTAGAATCCATCTGTAAGAGCCTGGGATTTGGGGACTCCTTGTTTACATACCCATGTTAGCAATCTGGGCCATGCTTTACTAAAAGGACTTACTTTCAAGAAGAAAGTAGAGGTTTTGAAAGAAACAGAGAGAACACTTTTCTGATAATTTTATAATCATTAAGACTTACTGGCTTACAAGTTGAGAAACAGATCAGAAATGCACAGAAAATACAAGAGCCTGACGAGGAGAAACAAACAGAACCACCAACCCCAAGTGAATAAACAAGTGGAAGAAAACCTAGTACTTTTTCCAGGATGGACTGGAGGCAGAGAGACATTTCATAGAGTAAGACAGGAAGAAACTGGAAGGACAAAGGCAAGTCACCCCCACGGTAGACATGTCTGAGAGGGCACACGGGTTTACTAATGACCATGGTTTATCAGCTAGGCCTCGGGCTAGGCTAGCTCATTTCATCGTCACAACTTTAAGAGGTAAATATATCTGGGACCAGTAGATGGCATAGTGGTTACGTTGCTGGACTCTCACATGACTGACTGTGGTTCGAGTCCTGGACCTAGTGGCTTAAAAATCACACGAGGTGTGTTTACTCATGTGCTCAAGATCCCAGGAGGAGAGTGGAAGAGAAGGGGTTGCTGAGTGGCCGTCCCCTGTTGGGGGGGTGATTTCTTACTTTCCCTTTCTCTGTGTGTCTCTCTCTCTTTTGTAAGCACACATGCTCTCAGACAAAAACCTCTTAAAAAAATAAAAAGTAGATGTATCACAATGCTCATTTTACAGTTCAGGAAACTGATACCCAGAGAGGTTAAGTGACCTTCCTATGTCCACACAACTAAGAAAGTGGCCAATATTCGACATTGCCCATTTCCTGAGCCACGGTCTTAACCACTCTGCTGGGCTGTATCTAGCAGATGTAGAGAAGTTGTGGCTGAAAGAGCAAAACCAGTGAACACATTGGAGACATTATTACAGAACTGGAGCAATTAGAGAAGGAAAGGAAGAGTGAGGCATTTCCTATGAATAAAGAGAAGACGTTAGTGAAATAAATAGATTAAGCTGGGATCTAAATAAATGGCTGATAGCAGAGAAATTCTTCATTTGAGAGTTAAGGACGTACCTAGAGAGGTCAAATAGAGAACCCAGAAAAGGAAAAAGAACCAATGACTTATGAGAGAAATTCCATCTCAACAAATCAGGATTATGATCCAATTGCTGAAAGAGGAAAAGCATTTCTAGACTGGGTGCGTTTGGGGCTGATTTTTTTCAAGACTGAGGCAGAGACTGCTAACTACTCAGGGGTGGGTAATATACACACACTGTTGGAGTATAGGTAATACGGAGTGGTGGAGATTGTAGCAAACTGAAAGGCATATACCCAGTCTAAAAGTTGTTTAAAAGTTTCACTTGATGAAGAAATGCTGGCCTAGAGTTACCACATCTTTAGAATTTTTTTTTTTTTTTTTGAGATGTTTTTGCTATAGGGCACATGCACTCGCCAGAAAGACAGAGAGAGACAGAGAGACAGAAAGTGGGAAATCACCCCCTGGGGGGATGGCCACACCACAATCCCTTCTTCTCCATTCTCCTCTCGGAATCTTGGGCACGCACGCACACGTGCCTGGTGTGAGTTTAAGCCACCGGGTCTGGGACTCAAATCGCAGTCGACTACATGGGAATTCAGCAACATAGCCATTATGCTAACTGCTGGTCCCTAGAACTTTTTTTTGAAGCCAGAAATGTGGATATTTATGCAAAGTTTGGAAGTATTGAGTGTTGAACCTCTAAATTGCACTAAAAACACTTGTGTGAGGGCCAGGCAGTGGAATAATGATTAAAGTGGCTGGATCCCACACGGCTAACTGTGCAGTTCAAGTCCTGGACCCAGAAGCTTGAGAAGCAGCCAGATGTATGTGCGTACATGCCCAAAATCCCAGAGGGGAATAGAGAAGAGATTGTGGCATAGCCATCCCAGCTGGGAGGCGCTTTCTCACTTTCCTTCTCTCCCTCTCTCCAGCATGCATGTGTCCTGCAGCAAATTAAAATAAAACAAAACAAAAAGAAACACTTGTGTGGACTGATCCACATGTCCATGGGTGAAATGTGTGCCTCAGCTGCCCATTTGCTCCCTATGCTTTCAAGGAAGCCTTAGCATGTATTAGACTCCCTGTCTGGAATTTTGTCTCCAGTCTGTAACTTTGTCCACCTCACACACTCATCCTTTCCCCTCAAACCTGGCTCAGATCTCAACTGCGCTGAGAACTCTTCTCTGAATCCTCTCGTCCTAAATGTGTTAGTCACTCTCCACTCTGCTACCTTAGCACTGTGGACACACATCTGCTTTTATGATCATTCAGTTGGCGTGTTTGTCTGTCTGTCTCCCTCCTCCTCTGGCCTGTGGGCTTCTGTAACCAGACACCAGTGATAAAGTAACTTTTTTTTTTCTTTTTTTTAGAGAGAGATTTTTGCTATGGGGTATGAACGCTCTTCGGAGAGACAGAGACAGAAAGCGAGAAATCACCCCCGCAGAGGGGATGGCCATGCTGCAATCCTTTCTCCTCCGTTCTCCTCTTGGGATTTTGGGCATGCATGCACACACACCTGGCATGAGTTTTGAGTCGCCTGGTCTGTGACTTGAACCGCAGTCGACTATGTGGGAGTCCAGTGATGTAACTACCATGCCATCTGCTGGTCCCAAGTAACTGACTTTCAATGACCATGGAAGAAAGAGGAAATGGCCAGCCTATGAAGGTACTTCTAAAAGTTTATGGAAAAATGCATATTTTATAAAAATTCTGCATGGATTTCAAACATTTTTGCACCAAAGTAAGCTCATCTGTTTTATTTTTTTTCCTCACATATGTGCTGGTCAGAGAGAAAGAACACACTCTCCATGGGGGATGATCATTGCCATAATCCCTTCTCCTCCGTTTCTCTATCCTGCCAAGATTTTAGGTATGCAAGCACATGTGCCTGACGTGTTTTTCAAGCTGCTGGGCTGGGATTTGAACAGTGGTTGGCCACGTGGGATCTAGCTCCGTTAACTACGAACTCCTGGACCAGCTCTAAACTCAAACTTCAATTACATTTTTCCACAAATTTTTGAAAGTCCTCTTGTATAAAATGAGGCACGTGACAGTGGCTCATTCTGTCAGGAGGGTATTAGAGGCTTCAGCTGAATAACAGGCTGAAGAGAGATTACAGTATTTTTGCAGCAGTGTTGCTACTTTAAATCCCACCTGTGTTAAAGGCGCAGCAGGAGACAGGTGTTCAGTTAGCGTGACAATAACAAAAGGCACAGGGAGAGGAAGATGTTAGGAGAGGGCAGAAAGGCCCAGCCTGAAGAAGGAAGAAAATGGTACAATGCTGCAACTGAGAAATACCTAAGCCCTATAAATATGTACAATTATTCCGGGTTAACTTAAAAATAAAAAGAAAAGAAATATCTTAGGAAGTCTGAACTTAGACAATAATGTTTAGGTTATATCAGATGGAATTGGGAAAGAGACTGCACAACAAAGTCTAATCTCAGGGCTACCATGTCACATCCATATATTGGTGTTGAATCAATTATTGTGGAATAAATCTAGTAGTACTATGGACAATTACAAAGGGGTAAGGAATGAAAAGTAGGCTGGGTATAAAAAAAAGCACAATAATGAAAAGAGGAAGCAATGAAAACAGTAAAGGATAACAATGAATATTTATTATAAATTGATACATTTTTGTAAATGTGGTTGACTTTGGAATATAAGGAATTCTAAATATGTATACGATGAAACCGTCCTTTAAAAATAAAATGCCCTTGAGACCAAAAGGAGATGATAGAAGAAAAATGCTTTGGAAATTAAAAAGTACTGAGCAAAAGATATGACAACTCTGAATTTGCAAAGCATTTAAATTTGGGGAGAATATTCCTATTAAAATACAAGTCTTTGGTATATAAAGAAAAAAGCGTCAAACCTTTTCAGATTATAAAAAGGAGGCAGAACGTTCTGGTGGTTTAAGCACAATTTCATATCCTCGCTCTGGCACTTTCTAGCTGTATGACTTAAGGTCTCTGAGCCTCAGTTTCCTCTAGAAACGTGGGGATAATAATATACACACCTCAGGGGGCTGCTGTGCAGATTAATTAAGACGAGGCATGTAAAGCCCTTGGCACCGAGCCTAGCGCATTATAAACACTCCATAAATGCTAGCTGTTATTATAAACTACTTGACAGAAAAGTCAGAGAGTAGAGAAACTTAGAGCACCTCTATAATTACCTGAATTGTGATGAAACAAGTTAAAATCTTGCTCGGTTTTCTTCTAAATTGGATTTTGTAAGCTAAACATGATTCTCTCTGTATCTGAGAGCAGTTGCTAGGAGAAACTGGCAAAAGGCAATAAAGTGGTGAACTCAGCCATTGTTCCCAAAATAAGTATGAAATAAGACGGGAGGCTTCAGAACGACTTCTTTTCAGAGGGGAAAACAACTTCGCAAATGAGAAGCAAGGCTGGTGAGCTGATAGCATGGAGGTGGGAGACAGGCCCAGAAGCCAGGGACACAGCCATCAAACTCCTGAGAAAAGCTGGTGCTGGGCCCGGAGGACCTCCTGGTTGTGAAAAATGGGTAGCTGGGAATCACACACAAGTATTATGGTACTACACAATTATGTATCTTTTTAAAAAAGGAATTATTAATTTAATTTATTAATATTTAATTTGCTATAGGGCTCACATGCTCACCAGAGAGAAAGTGAGAAAGCAAGACACCAGGTCTGGGACTTGAACTGTGGTCAGCCATGTAGGAGTCCAGTACCTTAACCACCATGCTGGCTCCCATGTTTGTGTATCTTAATGAGGGCATTTGTGGCTGAGTCTCTGAGAAGGTGTAAGAACCTGCAGATAGACAGTCCTATGTCGCTTAATGACGAGGATACGTTCTGAAAAATGCAGTGTTAGGGGATTTTGTCATTGTGCAAATACCATAGGGAGCACGTAGGTAAACCTTGACGGGACAGCCCCCTGCACGCCTGGGCTACGTGCTATACGTATTGTTCCTTACAGGACCACTGTCATGTACATGGTCCCTAGCTGACTGCAATGTGGCCATGTGGTACATGACTGTATACGGGACTTCAAAAAGTTTGTGGACAAGTGAAATTAAAGGCTGAGTTTATTCTTGAAATCCATGCCTAGTTTTTCTCATAAAATGCATTTCCATGAATGTTTTGAAGACCACCTTGTAGACTCACTTTACCAGAGGGAAAACATGAGGTTGGAGAAGAGACACCTAACACCGTGGTCAGGAGCACAGAGAATGATGGGAGAGCTGGTTTAGAATATTTTGGCTTTGTCGTTATGGCCTGTGTGAGTCAGACATGTTTCCTGATCTGTGAGATGAGACAAACTCTGTCTTAAGGTGACCATGAGCCAGACTGGGAAGTGCTTAGCAGCTAAGACTGTGAGTGGCTGGTACTCGTAGTGCTGGTGTTACTGTGTGCAGTAGGAAGAGTTCAGCATCTCATGAGTTATCACTTTAAACCCAGAACCTTATTTAATTTGTTTCCACCTAAGGGTATCATAGTTTGGTGCCTATAAGCAGGTTTTAATAAAAGGGGACCAGCAGTTAGCGTAATGGCTATGTCGCTGGACTCCCACGTAGTTGACTGCGGTTCGCGTCCTAGACCCGGTGGCTTAAAACTCACGCCGGGTGCATGTGCGTGCGTGCCCAAGATCCCGAGAGGAGAATGGAGGAGAAGGGATTGCAGCGTGACCATCCCCCCTGGGGGGTGATTTCTCGCTTTCTGTCTCTATGTCTCTCTCTGTCTGTCTGGCGAGCGCATGTGCCCTATAGCAAAAACCTCTCAAAAAAAAAAAAAAAAAAAAAAAGAAAAAAAAGAAACATGCATTTTTGTCTTTTCTTCCCTGGCTGCTTGAGGATATACCACCATCATGAATGACACAGTAACTATCCAAACCAGGAAATTCATGACCAACCCACTACTTCAGAGGAAACAAATGGTCACTGCTGTCCTTCACCCTGGGAAGGCAACAGTACCTAAGACAGAAATTCGGGAAAAACTAGCAAAGATGTACAAGACCACACCAGATGTTATCTTTGTGTTTGGGTTCAGAACCCATTTTGGTGGTGGCAAGACAAATGGCTTTGGCATGATTTATGATTCTTTGGATTATGTGAAGAAAAATGAACCCAAACATAGACTTGCAAGACATGGCCTTTATGAGAAGAAAAAGACATCAAGAAAACAGCGAAAGGAACATAAGAACAGAATGAAGAAAGTCAGGGGGACTGCAAAGGCCAGTGTTGGTGCTGGCAAAAAGTCGGAGGAGGAAGGATTCTGCAATGACTATCTGTGGTGATTGTGCGGATTTTTCATGAGAGGATTAATAAACTAAAAAATTTTCATGTGAAAAAAAGTAAAAGAAACATGCATTTTTATAAATGAAAAATTTGTAGTTAACGATATATTTGATCTGCTTTAAAGGAGTGGCTTATAACTCTCCTAGAGCACGCATTTTGTAGGATCAGCTACTTAGAAAGTAGGGCTGGCCCATGGGCTGCTGGTTAAAGGAACTGGATCCCATATGGCTGAGACCATGCGGTTCGAATCCCAGACCTGGGATTTTGAAAAACATGCCAGGCAGGTGCATGTGCCCCAAATCCTGACAGGATGGAGAAATGAAGGAGAAGGAATTTTGGTGTGACCACACCCCACTGGGAGAGGTGCTTTCTTTTCTGTCACTCTGTCTTTCTCTCTCTCTCTAGCCAAAAAACTGCCCAAAAACTAGTAAAATGGAAAAATTAAAAAACTTTGACCTGGAGCGATGAATTTGAGGACTTGGATTCAAGTAATGCTAATGCGATTTATAAGCTGCTTCCTGTGCATTTTACCCCCTTGTGTTTTTCTTAGTGGCTGTTTTGCCGTATCTTGGTGGCAGTGGAGAGGCAATGATGGAATGTCTGGCCAATACTTTCTGAAGTGTTTCCCCAACAAAATCACTGTTCATGTTAAGCTCTCAAGAACGAAGAAAAGTTGAAAATAGCCCGTTTGAGCAAGTTGCTATTATCTGCTGAGTAGCCAGTTAAATTCTCCGACTAGTTATTTGTTGACGTTTAAAGAGACTTTGGAAAGTTTGTGGAAAAGGGGATTAAAGTACAAATTTATTTTGGTGCAAAAACAATCAAAATCCATTCATAGGTTTAAAAATAAATTGGTTTTATTTTAATAATATGCGTTTTCAGTGAACATTTTGAGGACCCTCTTGTTTGTTTTTCCAGATGCAGTTTGGGACACAATCCAGCCTCTCTAAAGGGCTATTTATTACATGGTGAGAAATGCTGGGTGAGTATAACCCTGCCAGATGCTAATCTAAGTCTCTCCCAAGAAAATCACAAAATGCCTCTTACGGAGTCATTTAAATGAGTTACACCGATAATAAGCTGCAAGTTTACAAATATACATTTGACGACTCCCTTTATTCATACTAAATATGGCAAGTAGATGTTTTAGAGGTTGCTAAATCAAATGATAAGTGCTTCAGCTGTTTAAATTCACCCAAGTTTCTTTTTCCTAACAAAAAACAGACAATGCCGGCTGACAAGGACAGTAACCAAATGGCCCTTCCCAGCCTGACTAAACAGAGGGAGAATATAAAGTAGAGAAGATTCTGAACACATTGCATTTGAAAAGTGTAGCCAGCTCACCCAACCCAGAGCATACAGCAAACTCGTCCTCAGCATACAGTTAAAATTAAATTCAAACCAGACTGTACCGCTTTTGCAAGTTTCACACCATGCTCGTAAGTGAGAGGTTTCTCTTTCATATACAGCAAACGGGCCAAGGTTTTGGGGTCATCACGGAGATCAATCTGGAAAAAAAAATACATGTGATAAACTCTTTTTTTCAGGCCTTACAGGTATTTTAAACTGTGTGTCTTAATAATGTTTTCCCCTTAACATCTTTCTTTAAGGAAGCACATACACTGCCCTTGTTTGTCTAAAAAGAGTAAAGAGATTTCTTTGTAAAGCTTACCTAACCATTTTTTTTTTTTAAACACTTTCCACTTCTACCCTGGGAGTTGAGAATTTACTCTGATGATTCTGTTTCTGTCATGGTTGTTTTTGAAATTTTATTTCTAGATTCCATGTGCAGGACATAAAGATAACCAATTCGTCTTATTACTTTACAACAATGCCTTATTAGATCCCAAATTATATTACTCATTATTTAATAGTTTATTTTCTGGCTCTGAATACATCTTTCTCATTTTTCTTTTGGCCTTTCTAAATCAGATCTTCAGCGTCACAGAGATAATTTGCTACCTGTGAGGATGTTCTAACAAATATGTTCCAAGTTCTGAAACGCAAGTCCCAAAGAGGAATTTCCTAAAGGTTTACTCAAGAAAAGAACATGGATCTTTTCAAAGATAGAACCACTTTGAAGATAGCCTATATATCTGGATTAGGTCTGATAGTTTAATGAAATATTTTGGTTGCTTTAAAATCTCACTGTGGGAATCAGTGGATGGTGTAATGGTCCTACATGGTCGATCGCAGTTTGAGTCCCTGACCTGGCGGCTTCAAACTCACCCTAGGTGCGTGTGTGCATTCCCAAGACCCCAAGAGGAGAAAGGAGGAGGAGAGGGCCATCTCGCCCCCAGGGGGATGATTTCTCGCTTTCTGTCTCTCTGGTGAGTGTATGTGCCCTATGTACACTTCTTCTATAGTGTAAGAAGAAATCCTCTTCTTACACTATAGCAAAAATCTCTTTTATAAAAAACCCCCCAAAACAAAAAACTCACTATATTCCTGAACCCATGCATATACAAGTGGGTGTGAATATGAGCACACCAGACTCGTATCTTAAGGAAAAATTAATATCTTTATATCTTCTTATAATTGTTTAATTGTACTAATCTGTGTGGGTTTTTTTTTTTTTTTTCCCTTAAGATTTTTTGCCACCGGGTATATACACTTGCTGGAGAGAGACAGAGAGGCAGAGAGAGGGAAAGTGAGAAATCACCCCTTATAGGGATGGCCACATTGTGATCCCTTCTCCTCCATTCTTTCAGGATTTTGGGCACATACGGACACATATCTGGTGTGTTTTTCAGGCCTCTGAGTCTGGAACCCGAACCTCAGAGTTGGCTATGTGGATTCCACTGCCTTAACCACCACATCACCTGCTGGCCCGTAAAAATGAACCTTTTTTTGGGGGGACCTTAATTGTTCAATTTAGTACCCATCTGTTATAAAATAGGCTCAAATCACACAAAGGTTTTTTTTTTTTTTTGAGAGGTTTTTGCTATAGGGTGCGTGTGCTTGCCAGAGAGACAGAAAGCGAGAAATCACCCCCTGGGGGGATGGCCACGCCGCAGTCCCTTCTCCATTCTTCTCTCAGGATCTTGGGCATGCATGCACATGCGCCCAGCATGAGTTTAAGCCACCGGGTCCAGGACTCGAACCATGGTCGACTACATGGGAGTTCAAAGACATAGCCATTATGCTAACTTCTGGTCCCGACAAAGGTGTTTTAATGTCAGGGATCCAGGCTCCATCAATGTGGGCAAACATTACTATTTGGAATTAAAGGCAAATGACTTCACTTAAACAATTATCTTACAGAGCAGAAGCATTAATTGCATTATGGATAGGTGAGTTCTTCTATTTGAGTAAACATAGCTCCTCTGTATCCATATCTTCTTCAGGAAATATCTTTTTTTCCTTTGTGTTTTTTAAAAGAACATCTTTGTCAAACAGAATGTAAAAATGAAAAATACAAAGATACAGCGTATGAAACAGATAACAATAAATCCCTTCGGTATTATTACATTCCTATGTCTTTGGAATAATAATTTGGATTCTAAAATAGCAAAGAACAAAATCCATTTAAAATTACAAAAAGTTGGAACAACCTTTAATACGTTTGTGTGACTGGCTTACTGCTGCAAATGCAAACTGGAAATGTATTAGCTTTCAACACGCTTTAAAGGCATCTACAGTGGCATGTGTTTGTTTATCTGGAATGTCTGTTTTAACTTCTAAGATCTGGAAGATGAAGAGGTTTTAAACAGAACAGAGAAGGGTGAATTTCTGTCTTCCTTCTCTGGAAGTGTTATTAAGGAGTTTCTGTGGCAATATGCCCATTCTGATTGCTGGGCTGTTTTGACACTCACATCTGTTTTGTAATTGAAAAGCAATCATGGATTTCAGATATCAAAGTAGTTAGATAATGGGTACAGTTGACAGCCTCACCCTGTTACTGTGAAGAACGTCATTCTGTACATAGGATTGCTATGTCTGAGACCCCTTGCATAGTGTTTCATAGACCAGGTTCATGGGGTACCTAGAGCGTCTTTTCTGTTTTGCAGCCCGCCCGCCCTGCCCTTGCCCCCATTAACCTGGGTCCCTATGAGGACGTAAGGCACATGTGGCATGCAGTCCTTCAGCTCTGGGACCCATTCCTCCTGTACGTTGTGGTAAGAGGCTGGATTTACAACTGAGAAGCAGATCAAAAACACATCTGTGTTGGGGTAGGAGAGCGGCCTCAGCTGGTTGTAGTCCTCCTGTGGGAAGAACAGACGAAAGTTGGTGCAGCCTGGGCAGTGGGGGCCGTGGGGTTCCAGGGAGTGGTCCAGGGAAGATCCCACCATGGCAGACTATGATCCAGGGCCTTCTCTTGCCCTGGATGCTAGAGATTTGCCATATTGTTTGAAATAAAGCCATCAGTCAAAGAAACACCTTTTTGTTTTGTGTAGAGATTACTGCCCCCCCCCCCATTATCTATCTGTCTATGTCTATTTATTTATTTATTTATTTATTTATTTATTTATTTATTTTTGGCTTGAGGGTGCTTGCACCATACAGAGAGGGAGAGGGAGAGGAGAAAGCTCCTTCCCTGTTCCCACACACAGGGCATGGACACACTGCAATCCCTTCTCCTCCACTCTCCCTGCTTTTGAGATTTAGTGCACACACCCACATGTGCCTGGTATGTTTTCTGAGTGGCCTGGTAGGGATCTGAACCTTGATTGGCCAAGTAGGATCCAGCTGCCTTGTCCTTAGGCCTTGTCCTATATCCTTTTAAGATGAAATGAAAAACCATTTTTTTTTTTTAGAGATTTTTTGCTATAGGGCACATGTGCTCTCTGGAGACAGAGAGACAGAGAGTGAGAAGTCACCCCCAGGGGGCATGGCTACCCTGCAATCCCTTCTCCTCCATTCTCCTCTCAGGATTCTGGGCATGCATGCACAAAAGCTGGTGTGAGTTTCCAGCTACGGCGTCTGGACCTGAACTGTGGTTGGCCTCGTGGGAGTCCAGTGCCTTAACCATTACGCCACCTACTGGCCCTGAAAATTTTATAGCTTTATGGAGCTTTAATTTATATACCATAAAGTTCACCAATTTATTTTTCATTTTTATTGGTATGTAAGGTATACAACAGGATGTTTTCATATTCAGATATAAAGGAAATTCAGAAAAATTTGTGGAAAATGGAATTAAGTTTATTTTAGTGCAAAAATATTTTAAAATTCGTGCATAATTTTTTTAATATCCATTGTCCATGAACTTGTTGAAGACCCCCTCATATATAATACAGTCAAATTTCATACATATCTTCTCACATCGTTACAGTTTAAAAAAAATGGTGAGTGCACTAGAAATCCACCCTTTATAATTTTCAGTTTATAATACAGTATACTCATTATGCTGTATATTAGATCTCTATTCATTCTGTGGAAATATAACTTTGTAACCTTGACCAATAACACCCCATTTCCTGTCCCCTCTTGTCCCTAGTAACAACTGTTCTATGTATTCAAGAGATCACCCATGTGGAATGGATAATTCCATAAAGATTATTGCAATTCTCCTGTCATGTTGGAACCGTGTTTCATTGAATATGTGTTTAAATTACAGGGTTATTTGCCAAAGCCAAGGCACAGAAATCCTCTTCTTACACTATTTTAAAAAGTCATATCCAAATTTAATTTAGAATGAGCAAACTAAAATGCAATACAGAGGGTCAGCAGCTGGCATGGTGGTTAAAGTGCTGGATTTCCACATGACACACTGCAGTTTGAGTCCTGGACCCAACAGCTTGAAAATCGTGTGTGTGCATTTGTACCCAAAATCCCAAGGGGAGAATGGAGAAGGGATTGTAGCATGGTCATACCCCTGGGGGAGGTGATTTCTCACTTTTCCTCTCTGTCTCTCTCTCTCTCCAGTGAGTGAACATGCCCTATATAGTAAAAACCTAAAACAAACAAACAAAACAGGATTATTGTCAAATTAGACACCACATTATAGAACTATATTAGAGGAGGGTTTAGAGCTAAGAATTTGATATGATTTCTAAGTGCCCTAAAGGCCACAGTGTGTCCAAGTAAATGGAATACTATATTTATTTTCTTCCCAAAGACTTATCAGATCTGAATATGCTCTGGTTGAACAGTTTCTGGTTACATAAGATATTTATCTATGGGACCAGCAGATGGCATAATGGTTATGTTGCTGGACTCTCCCATATAGCCAACTGTGGTTTGAGTCCTGGACCTGGTGGTTTGAAACTGATGCTGGGTGTGTGTGCATGCCCAAAATCCCAAGAGGAGAATGGAGGAGAAAGGATTGTGGCATGGCACCCCCCTGGGGGAGTGATTTCTTGCTTTCTGTCTCTCTAGCTAGCACATGTTCCCTATAGCAAAAAAAAAAAATTCTTAAAAAAAAAAAGATTTATCTATGTTGTTTCAGTGGAAGTTGAGATAAATGCAAAGCAAAATAATGCATCAACTTAACTTTGGAAAATGTCAGCAAGAATCTTTAATAGTATGTAAAATGTTTTAGGAGGTTCCAAGCTAAACTATTTTAATAGGATGTTTTATATATTTTCATAGACTGTAACAACACATAAGCCCAAAATAACTTTGTGTGTGCACGTGTATATACACACACTACATTCATATATATACCACAACGTGACATGTTTGCCCATTCATATCACATACACACTATATATGTATACATGCTGCCCACACGAATATATTATGTGAGCATATGTGCAATCAGACCTTCATGTTCACACTGCTCAAATAAATGTATTTGTAGAGAAAGACAATATATCAATCCACTTGTTAGGGCCCTGAATACTCTTCCTAACACTTCAAAAAACAATAAACCTTCTGGGCTCATGGCTCATTACAAAAACGCAAACATTACGGAGGTACATAGAGACAGAGTGAGTTTGTTTTCATGCCTGATACAATCTCTAGTAGTTTTTTTTCTCTCCCCAGAGGGAGCTATTGCTTAACATTATCTTTCCAAATATTTTGTATTTATTTACATACATAATATACACGTGCTTAAAGACATAAATCCACGATATAGTTCTTATTGTGCCCCTTCTTTTAAAAACTTAGTCTGGGTATCTCTTTAATGTCAGCCTTGCTGTCATCATATGGACTCTAATATCTCTATAAAGAGGAAGTGCATACACTGGCACACATACATGTGTCTGGAGGAAGGTCATCTCTGCTTCACGGACTTGCATTGATTTATCATTTAGCTTCTCAAAGTACCCGGAACACAGGGCTCAGTATGCATGGCCACAACTATTAGTGTTAAAAACTAAGCACGGGTTGTAGGTACTTAAGGAAAATGCATTCCAAGATGGCAAGGATACTAAATACTGAATCCTAAAAAATAAACTGAAAAACGAGAACAATGAATCTGTTATAGTAGCGCATTTACCAAATTTCTATTAAAGCAACTAACTAGGAGTTGGGTACGTTACATAGATGCAGGTCATACTGGGAAACTGAGCCAGGCCTACTGGGCGCATCTTAGTTGTGCTGGTGCTATGTCTGCGTGTTAGGGAAAAGGTGGGGGGGACAGAGGCAGTGGGGAGGGGGATAGCTCACCTCTTGGCGCTGGACCTGAAACCAAACCTTTTCTTTCAAGGTCTCTTTACCTCTGTTTTCTCTCTGGAGAATTCCCTCAGAGAGCGGCTAAAAGTCCCACAAGCTCAGAAATCTTCCCAGGCTGTAATCGGCAACTCCGATGATACCATGTGCCCTTGGCACTTCATCCTCCCATCAGGGTTGTCATAAATAGATTAGGAACCGGGTTGCCTTTCCCCTCGCTTCCCCCTTGTACTCTCTCCACAGCAAACATTCCTTAAGTACATTGTCTCCCTGTCTATGGGGACCTGCAGATAGACATGTGGCTTTCTTGTGGGTCGCTGACGGCAGTGGCTTTCATGAGAATCATTTGATGCCCTGCTCACCAACTACCTGGCCTGGCTGGGCCCCTCCTTCTGCAAGGGCCAGTTAAACCAGAATCTCCAGAGAGCGGGCCTGGGTATCTGGAAATTCTGATTTAAATGGTCTGGGTTGGGCCTGGAGTTGTAAACAACGGACTTACATCACCATCATCTTCACCATTAACCAAGGCTACATTGAGGGTTTGTAACTAAATGCCACGCACTGCTTCAAGCCCTAACATGCATTTCCATTGAATCCTCACAATGGCACTGGGAAGATGGTAGCATCAACATTGGAATGTCATAGAATAGGAAGTTAAGAGTTAGATAAAGTTCCACGATGGGCCACAGTCACAGTGGGAGATTTATCCTCAATTCAGCTCTTGCACACTGCTGCAGCTCAGAATTTTAAGTGACAGGTTAAGCATTTTCTTGAAACTTCAGTCATCTGGGAATCTTAATATAGACTCATGCCTTACCCACGGGTCTAAGAAAAGAAATGTTACGCCGTGGGATGTGTTATCGACCGTAGTTTATAGCCTGCACCTGCTTGAAACCACCACCAGATGGCAGCAGACACTGCATATTAAAGCTGAAAACCAAAACAAAACAGACGCGAGAAATGTCCCAAGTCGGAGCACCGGTAGTCTGAATGGATCATGTTTATTTGATTCTTTACCCAGCAGCTATCAGAGGAATTCTGCTGACATTGTGGAAAACCAGGAAGCACGGGTGGCTGGGCTGACTAGGTGGGAAGGGGAGAGGAGTTTGTGTTTCTGATCACTTACCCTCTGTGCAGGAGAGCCAGGGCCCTCCAGCAGAGAGGTTTCAGAGGGCATTCAGTTCCCTGTATTCTGGAACTCTCGGTGGAAACCTTAGTCCGGCGGCGTAATTGCATTTAAAAAGGTTTGTTGTCTACTGAACGTGTGTTACTGTTAATGACTGTATGAACTGTTAGTGTATAAGGCAAGTGAGAATTGGGAGTCCAGTTGGGAGAAGAAAATGAAAATACATGAAACAATTCAATTTATGTGGAAGTGAGAAGGTGGAGTTTCTCTTGCCCTTTGTTAGCTAATTTGTGAATCACACACGATAGTTATCTGACTGAAGTGGAAAAATGTGATTTCACGGCTGGAAGAGGCCTCAGAGATTGGTTAGATCAGCACTAGGCACCACTGAGAGCCTGGTAGAAATGCACTCTCAGGCGCCCCGCGGAGGCTCTGACGGGCACTACACCATCCACCTTACCCCTGGGGGGGAATCTGGAGCAGCTGTTTCAGAACCGCAGGTAACTGTTCTTCCCTTCCCTCCCTCTTTTTCCTCCCCTCTCAGTGTAAGAAACCAAGGACTAGTCAGAGCGAGTGATTTCATGACAGAGCGAAAATACCATCATAGAAGGCTCACCCTCCGCTGTTGGGGAAGTGTCCCCTCGGGACAGGGCCCGACAGCAGAAGACTGGGGGATTTGCATTTGTCCCAGTGAGAAATGCCTTTGCAGTGGAGCTGGCTTTGACCCAAGTTGAGTGATCACGCGTTGAGGTGATGTCAGGGGACTATGACGAGTGGGTAAGTGGTTTGGCTGCTGAGCGAGGTCTCTTCTAATGTTGAAACTGATCACGGAAGACAGGTGCTGTTCTTGTTTGAGAAAGGATCTGGGGCCCAGTGCTGGATGGTTGGACCCACATGTGGAAGTCATTGGTTTGTGTTTCAGGACCTCCTTGTGCATTCTGGGCTCATGCTGCGAGCATGCGTACATGCCCGTGACCTGGGACAGCTGGGTTTAGGAGTGCATTGTGGCTTAGGGACCCTGTTCGGGGCGCCTATCTTTAAATTAAAAAAAGGAAAAGAAAGAAGACCTCTTGCCTAGCCGCCTGATAACTGGGACCACAGGTGTGTATCATTGTACTTAGCGCTTTCTCTCTCTCTTTTTTTTTTTTTTTTTTTTTGGGAGGTTTTCGCTATAGGGCGCGTGTGCTCGCCAGACAGACAGAGAGAGACATAGAGACAGAAAGCGAGAAATCACCCCCCAGGGGGGATGGTCACGCCGCAATCCCTTCTCCTCCATTCTCCTCTCGGGATCTTGGGCACGCACGCACACGCGCCTGGCGTGAGTTTTAAGCCACTGGGTCCGGGACGCGAACCGCGGTCGACTAAGTGGGAGTCCAGCGATATAGCCATTACGCTAACTGCTGGTTTCCTCCCTCTCTCTCTCTCTCTCTCTCTCTCTCTCTCTTAAAGACAGGGTCTAACGATGTCACCTAGGCTACCCTGAGCCTGCTGAGCTGCTGGGAGTATAGGTGCACACCCCCTTGCCCAGGCTTCCGTGTGGCCCCAGTGTGGGAACATCGCCTCAGGAGTGCAGGCCACTGTGGCTTGGCTGCTTGTGTCTTAGTCTCAGGCAGGGTGGGGATTTGAACCTTCTTGAAGGGATGTGTCCTTCTTGAAGGGATGGTATTTTAATCTCAATGAGCAACTTGGATGGGGCTTTGGAGGGCTAAAGTGGACAAAGAGGCCAAGGCTGGGGTAGGGAGGGGGACCTAGAGTGCTGTGTGTCTTTGCCCTGAAGGCAAGAGAACGTTTGGTTTAAAGATGGATCTAGTGCTCTTGGGAAATTATTAAAAAAGGAAAGTTCAGAGACAGCCTCCAGAATCAGATGGGCCAAACATCTGGGTCCTAATTATCTCCGGGGACAGCCAAATCACAACGGCACAGGTGGCAGCTAAGGGAAGCCATTGAGGCAGCATGTTTCAGCCTTCCATACGTTCAAACCAGCCGTGGCCCTGTGTGAGTGCAGACTGTGATTCAGGAGCTGGCCAGGAACGAAGCCTGAGCATTTGCATTTCTAATGTGGGCAGTGCTGCTGGTCAGGGCCCACACTTGGAGTAGTGAGGAGAGCTGCTCCCTGCCCTGTGCCCATGGTAAATCGGAAATAGGCTTCTCTTCCAGATATTCTTGGGTTTAGTGATGTTTATCCCAGAATTTCCAGTACAAGTTTCATTTTCATATTCTCTCTTCAGTTAGGCTTGGTTTGGGAAATGTGGGCACCACGGATAGATGGTTCATAGCCTAGTGCTTAAGGGTGTGGGCTGTGGAGACAAGTTCTCAGGTTCAAATCCCCACCCTGCCTGAGACTAGGATGTGATAGCAAGCCACTTCTCTCTGCCTCAGTTTCCTTACCTGTCCAATGATGTTGAAATAATGCTGACTACAGAGGATTGTTACGTGAGTAAGATGTGTTAATATTCGTAGGCCATTTGAAACACTGTCTTGAGCCAGGACCACCTTAGCGAGCAAGTAAGAGAGTCCATCCTCCCTCCCGTGCAGAAGCTGCACTTCCTGGGACAGTTTTCCTGTCCTCACTGGGGCCTGCCCATACCGGGGCTGAATCTGGAATTTACTTTTCCTGAACTGAGTGATAATGAGAACCAACTGTTTGCCAATTCCAGTCACATCTCGCTGTCAATGTCCTTATAGCTCCATTTTTCATAATTAGGGGAGAAGTAAGATCATGTCCTCAGGTTACTTTTGCCAATAGCCTGTCATGTGGGCAGACTGCTCCCCAGCCCTTCAGATCCACACTCCTGACACCCACATTGCAATGAGTATGAGCGAGAAGGTCTGAGCTGCTCCTAGAGGGGCCACATTTGCCCTGGGTTTCAGGCAAACTTTCCGAGGGCTGATGCCAGAGCCTGTGCTCCAGATGGCTGCACAGGCCAGCCAACAGCAAGGAGGAAGGCTGTATCCTTCCAAGTAGACCTCGGGTTGCTGTTAATGAACCCCAGCTGCACTCGCATCCCTGCCTGACCACATGCTTCTCCAGCCACTGGGGAAAAAGAGGGGCCTCAGAAACCAGGGCCGGGTGAAGATGTGTGTGCAACATGCAGCTCTCGGATGATGGCCTGCCTTGTTCCCACAGGCCCGTGGTCACGGCGACAGCTGAGCAGCTGTGCTCCCAGGGACAGATGCCCTTCCATGCTTGCCCACGTTCTATGGGGCTGGTGTGTGGGGAACTTGGGGTTTACCCTGCTGAGAAACCACGTGCCGGGTGAGGCTGGCCAGCAGCAGATACGGAAGAGGCTTGGTCCTCCCTGGCAGTGCTGCTGACCACTGCGTTGGAAGATGCTGTCTCCATCCTGGAGTTTGGCTCAAGAGGTCACATCTGAGCAGGGCTTCGTTCATGTCACTTGCCTACGTGAGAGCCCACTGAGAGGAGGCAGGACCCCTTCCTGTGGTGGCTGTCCCCATTGCCGGCAGCTGGCATGGGGTGGGAGGATGCTGGCTCAGAGCCATGACCTGGAAAAGATCCCCCTTTTCAGGGAGGTGCTCCTCAGCTGGCCGAGGCCCAGGCTGTGCTGGGGCACCCACCCCGGCTGACTGCTTTCCCTGGGGCTCTCGTGATGCACTCTAAACAAATTGGTCTCGAGTACGTCATGGAAAAGTCAGTCGGGAAACTCGTTCTGTAGCAGAGCCAAAGAACTGAGCCTCAGAAAGCCCTATCAGGGGGACTTTCAGTGAAACACCACTAAGGGCACGTGCGGGGCAGGATGAGCTGGCGCGGCCTCGGTAGCTAGTGGATTTGGCTTCCCAGCTGGTTAATGCCTCCCCAGTGTGAGCTGAGGGGCCACGCACATCACCCTGAGAAGAGCCCTCACTTCGTGGCCTGACTTAGTGTCGGGAGTTCTAACAGATGACCCAGGGTTCTGTGAAACCGTTGGTTTCACAGGTTTGGCTGGGGAGCTCCGGCTGCGTAGCTGTCATGTGCTGGCAGTGTGTGTTTGTGACTTAATTCCGAAGTGTCTTTAGCAAGTGCATGGCTGCACTATGAAGGGACCAGAGTGTCTCAGACCGGGCTGTGGGCTGTGGTCATATCTGGGACAGACCAGATACCTGGGAGCAGAGGGGAGCCAGGTCAAATATTTTGTTCCGATCTGACTTTGAGGGGGGATCCTGAGTCCCTATCACGGCCTTTCAGGACACAGCTGCTTTTCCAGGAGGTTTTTGTTACCTGTAACCCGCAGGTAGCTCAAGACAGAGATGAGGGGCACTGCTCTTTGGTTTATTCAGATAAGAAAAATCCTAATGATTTAAGCAGGACGGACCTCTGTAGCTGAATTCACAGACTGACTTACTTTTTGTGGTTCAGGGACTGATCAATCAGTTTTGAAATAATCTCATTCTAAGTAACTGGCCAAGTGGCATTTTTGAATTAGTTATAAATTTTCCTTAGCCATGTGACCTGAGCCATGTTTACGGGAGTATATTGAAGATGTGCGAATTACCATACCTAGGACTGGGAATGGAATTGGGGATAGTGCTTCCAAATTAAATTGGTTTCAAAGTCTTATTGGCTGTAGCGTATAACCACAGGAATCAGTTTGGGTAGTGGCTATTTTCCATTGCATCTTCCTATGAGAACTGTGCTTCAACTACCAAAGACTATTCTAGAGAAGTACGACTCCAAATTTAATATGCCTTTGAGTCACCTGGAGGTCTTCTTAAACTAAGTTTTCAGATTCAGTGGATGGGGCCTGGAATTCTGCTTTTCTCGTGAGCTGCCTGCTGGTGCCATTGTTGCGGTCAGTGGACCACACTTGGGGTGGAGTGTTCTAGAACGGTAGTTCTCAAAGCATTGTGTACAGGCCAGCAGCACCAGGAACCTGTTACAAATGCAAATTCTTAGGCCCCACTCCAGCCGCGTAGACTCAGAAACTCTGGGGGCGGAGCCCAGTGGCTGGGTTTAAGGAGCCCTCCAGGGGGTTCTGACGTATGCTCAGGTTTGGGAGCCCTCGTTCTGCAGAGTGGATTTCAGCCGCTCTTTGTGTAGGGTATTCTAATCAGCCGTTGAACAGTTTCTCTTAGGTCCAGCCTCAAATCCTCCTTTTGCATCATTAGTCCAGTTTTCCCAGGCTTTCTTGAAGTTATCTTTTTAAGGTACTAATCCTTAAAATGGAGGCCTAACTTAGGTCTGGAGGGAATCTTCAGCACTGTTCTCATTCCTTTTCCCTGCGTCTGGGCTCCTCTCTGAACCTTGTCCATTTCGGAGCTTTCAAAGCACCTGGAGGGAAACTTGAGTGTGAAAGTCAACCCATTTGTTGTCACATTTTATCAGTGTTCATCACTTCTGCATCAGAGGTTTGGGCCATTCCACTTCACTTTGGAGTTTAAAGATATCTTTATAATGCCTTAGTGCTTCCTCTGATACTAGCATTACTTAAAAAAAATTTTTTTTTTCAAAAGATGGAGCAGTGGGAAAGAATAATTAAATTCTGCAAGAACTTTTTGTCAGTTTTATTGGATTTGAAACTAAATAGAGGCCTGGGGAGGTTGTTCTTGGGGCAATTAATGCACAGGAGCCAACAATTGCTGTGGATTGCTGCGGAAGAGAGACCTGAATGGGCACCAGGGCATAGAGAGCTTTTATAGAGGTCAAGGGAAATAGAATTTCAAAGTAATCCTCGCTGTACTGAACTTTTCTAACTGGATTACATTCATAAAGTTTGATCATGGGGGATGAGAGTGTAAATTCCTGTCTGTTTCGGGCTGTAAGTTCCTGGTGAATGGGGACCTCCCAGTGACTGTGTGACTGAATTAGAGTAGGCGACTGAAGCCCCGATGCAGTGTATCTCTACTGCTTGAATACCACCTGGTCAAGGGTATGAGCTAAACCCATGAGGATATCATCGTACCTTAGCTCAGAGCAGCCAACTTGATTTTTCCGTTTGGATAGCTGGGGCCATCCTTTCCTACCTGTGTGTCTTGCTATTGATGTGAGAAGGCTCCTTCACTCCCCGGTCCCTGACAGTACCTCGTTGCCAGGACAGGCACCTGCCAATGAGGGGAAATACACTGAGAGCCTTGAGTCTGGTGTTGGATTTTTCAGGTTCTCTACCCTGGCCTTTCCAGCGCCATGTCTATTAGCTCAGTGGTCTTTGAAAATCACACAGAAATCCTCAAAGAGAATTCCAGTTATTTATTTATTTATTTATTTATTTAAGTAAAGAGCTTTCAAGTGGAGCAAAATGGCATATCTCCAGTTAATTGTAAAAAAAAAAGGGCCTAGACAAATGCGTAATGACAAACAATTGCTAGGAAACTCACAGTGGGAAATAGCATGGTCAAATGTTCACTCCAAAGGACTTAAGATGTATGAATTTGGACAGACTGAACAACCTGCTGGTTTTGACCTAAATAAATGACCCAAGACATATGGTGACAAAAGCTCTAGCTAAGAAATTGGGCTACAGCCGTAGATTGCTTCACCACTCCTTCTCTTCCAACTCATCAACTTGTAACATCAGAGACTTTCATGGTGATGTGCAGGATGTGAGGAAGGAAAGAGAAGATGGCCTTTGCACCCAAGGAGAGCATGTGCTACCTGGTTCAGGGTTGAGGGGTTGAGTCCGCTGAATTACATTATTGCCTGCCAAGTTCTCCATCTTCAAGAAATATTTTGACAGAGTAAGAATATTTCAAGAATCCTAGAGAATTTAGAGTTAAGCTCCTATTATTTAGGGGTTGACTTCACTTTGGAAAACACCCAGGAGCCTGTCTTTTCTTCATTCTAACAAAAATATATCTTCTTCCTACTTCCCCAATCTCTAACCGCTTTTTGGACCTTTTCACAGATCATTAGGCAATTTAACTGAATGGTGGTGGTGGTGGTGGGCAATGACATGATAAAAAGTAAGTGAAATTAAAATGCATGAAATTGACCCATTAATTCTGGATCTGGAATAGGTTTGGGTAGGAAGAAATTGAAACTCTTGTTTTAAATATGTTATTTTGGTTGCTAATGATCATTGACCAATGCATTCATTATTTGCATTATTTACCTATCAGGACTGAATATTTGCATTATTTACCTATCAGGACCTCACCGTGTATATTCTAAACCAGGCTGACAGTGTGAGTTCCAAATGAAAGGCAACCTTGGGTTGCAGTGACAGCAGATGGTCTGAGCTAAGTTCAGATTTCTCATCCGAGAAAAATATTACGGTGCTGCTAGGGCCCTCTGTTCATTGCTTCTTGTTAGGCTCTAGAATTCCAAGATTCTGAGGAAGAAGAGGCTGTACCGTTTTCTGATTAATGTAATGATTTATTTTTTAGTTTTTGCTATGGGGCATGTGCTTATGAGAGAGAGAGAGAGAGAGAGAGAGAGAGAAAGTAAGAAGTCACTTCCCAGGGATGATGACCACGTAGCAATCCCTTCTCCTTTCTTCTCCTGTTAGGATTTTGGGCACACACGCACACGTGCCCAGTATGTTTTTCAAGCTGCCAGGTCCAAGACTCGAACCATGCAGTCAAGTCTGTGGGATCCAGCCACCTTAACCAATTTGCTGACTGGCTCTGATTTAGTTTTTATGTACTTATAAATATTTTTAAAATATTAAGAATATGCTTTTGGTTCTCATTTAGGTTGATAATGAAGTGGTTTCAGAGGATCAGAATGGGTGATATCTGGGCTGTGTGTCCCTTATGCCTAGCCAAATGGATCATTCTTCCCTTTATACATCCCTCCCAACACATAATGTATCAAGATAGTAAAAATGTACCTGTCCCGCCGTGTCATACAGTCCGAGCAAGTGCTGCTTGCCGCCCACTGTCACAGTAACTAGGGGAGAAGAGAAGAAGAGAGTCTATAACACAAGCTTCAGCCAGGAACCTTTGCATTTTTCCATGCCAACATCTCCCTAGGCAGCAAGGATAAGCATATGCCTCACCGTGTATATTCCAAACCAGGTTGACAGTGTGAGTTCCAAATGAAAGGCAACCTTGGGCTGCAGTGACAGCAGATGGTCTGAGCCAAGTTCGGATTTCTCATCCGAGAAGAATACTACGGTGCTGCTAGGGCTCTCTGCTCATTGATTCTTGTTAGGCTCATTGATTCTTGTTAGGCTCTAGAATTCCAAGATTCTGAGGAAAAAGAAGGCTGTACCGTTTTCTGATTAGATTCTTCTTCTTTGGTTTGAGCCTCCTTTCAGTTGTGTAAGCAATTTGTCTGTTAGAAATCTCTCTGCTTTATCTTTTTGTAATGTTAGTAAAGCCTGAAAACAAAGAGTATTAACCTACCTGTGTGTGTATTTGTTTATTTATAATTTGTCAGAGGGTGCATGTTCAAGCAAGAAAGAGACGGGTGTCAGGAGGTGGAAAACGTCCCCCACAGGGGATGGTCACACCACAATTCCTTCTTCTCCATCTCTCTCTTCTTTCATGATTTTGGGCATGCACCTACATGTGCCTGGACCTTTTTTCACTATAGGGCGTGTGTGCTCGCCAGACAGAGAGAGACATAGAGAGAAAAAGCGAGAAATCACCCCCCAGAGGTGATGGTCACGCCGCAATCCCGTCTCCTCCATTCTCCTCTCGGGATCTTGGGCACGCACGCACACGTGCCTGGCGTGAGTTTTAAGCCACCGGGTCCAGGACGCGAACCGTGGTCGACTACGTGGGAGTCCAGCGACATAGCCATTACGCTAATTGCTGGTTCCCTGCCTGGACCTTTATAAAGTTGCTGTGTCTGAGACTTGAACTGAGCAGTTGGCCATGTGGGATCCAGCTACCTTAACCACGATGCCATGGCCGGCTTCCCACCTGCATCTTTTATAGTCTATGAAGCAAAGGAAATAAATGAGAAGGTCTTGCCATTTTAAAAAGTACATCTTAAAACAATTATTTATGTATTACTATTTTTTGCTAGAGGGCATGTGTATGTATACATGCACATGAGAAAGTGTGAGAAAAAGAAAAAGGGAGAGAAAGTACCCCTGCCCCTCAAATGGGGCCCGGTCGTGCTGCAGTCCTTTTCCTCTCTCCATGAGGCTCCTGGGCATGTGCACATGCGCCCTGCATGCTTCTCAGGCCACTAGGCTGAGATTGAAATCATGCATGACCATGAGGCATACAAATTCCTCTGCAAAGGGATTAACTGTGTTGCTATGGGGCAGCCCTGTTTTATTTTGCTTTATTTTTAAAATTAAATATTCTTGTACTTTAACTCAACTGATCATTATGATTTTGAGCCCTAATTACAGAAAACGTTGTATGGATTTGGTTTCCCATAACTAATGGGTGTATAGAAAATGAAAAGAAGTAATTGATGTACCCAGCAGGCTTATTGCCTTGCCAGGCAATCGTGTCTAAAAGTAAGAAGTAACACAGGGATACTAACTTCTCTATATTTGTCTGGAAATGAAATAAAATCTCGACTAGAAATACCCAGATTGAACAGATTGAAGGCTGGAGTAATACAATTTTCTCAGTGAATGGAAAGAGCAAATTTGAATTTCAAATAAAAAAATTGAATCTCTTTTTGGAAAAAGGAAATAAAATATGAAGGAAAGTTTATTTCCCTAGTTGATTAAAAAATGTGCAAGTGCAATGTAAAGATGATTTTTGATTTCTTCTATCAATACTAACCTTTTATAACCACGTCTCTAATGTGTGCCAGCTGAATTCTCTGGCCTGCTGCTCAGAGTTTCTGATTTGCTGTTGATTATACTATAATTTGCTTTCAGTTTCATGGGCTACATGTATGCAAAGCATTTATTAATAGTTCATCATGTATGCAAAGCATTTATTAATAGTTCATTCTTCGGGGACCAACAGTTGGCATAATGGTTATGTCGCTGGACTCCCATGTAGTTGACCGTGGTTCAAGTTCTGAATCTGGAGGTTTAATCCCAAGAGAATGGGGAAGGGATTGTAGTGTGGTCATTCTCCTTGGGGGATTATTTCTTGCTTTTTGTCTCTCTATCTCTCTCTGTCTCTCTGGCAAGCACACTTGCCCTCTAGCAAAATTTCTCTTAAAAATTAATAACTTATTCTTTGAAAAACATGTATATAAAAGTGCTATCTACCTGACACTGGGAACTATTTTTAGAATCTATTCAGATCAGCATGTGTTCAGCTTGATGACATGGTCGTAGCCACTTGGGTGAGATTTTAAATGCGTATCTTGATGGTAGACCCAGCTCTATGCAACCCAGGTGACAATGCTGATGGAGGAAGGACATTTAAACATTTTTACTTCCTTTCACAAGTTAGGCTGGAAACAGAAATGAAGGTGAGACCACGAGCCCAGAGCTCTTTGTCCTGTGTTATTTTCTTCTTTGTGTATGCTGGCGGAAAACAGCCCAGTGAGATGTTCTCAAAATCTGCCTAAATGGTTTCTTTAATGACCAATTCACAACCTAGTCATGGATTAGGAATGAAGGGAAGAAATCCAGCCATTACAACATGGAATTTCCTGCCTCTGGTGAGCCCAGTACATGCAGGTCAAGGACAGCTGTTCCTGACACCCCTCAGCCTGTCACGTGACATACAGGCCCACGGCCATCTGTGGAGCAAGCCCTAGAAGCCAAGTCATCCTCACCGCCCAACTGGGCATTGCAGATATTCCTAAGCAATGACCCTGACCTTTGTCACTGAAGCTCTGAGGTTGCTCAGTTTTCCCTCTGTTCTCAGAATAATCAGCTCTCTAGCCTGCTGTTCTTCCAGCCTCAGCCTTTTCTGGCTTGGCAGCTTTGACTCTGGAAATTCCACCAGGCCTAAGGTGAGCATGAGCTCAGGAAGGCTACAGTCTGGGCACAGCCTTCTCTTCCTTCTGCCCTTCCCTTTGCCCAGGGTCCTGCTGGATTCCTTGACTACACTCAGTGTTTTGGGAATAGAAAGACCAGACAGACTCTCTTCATGCAGCGCAGAGACAGGCTCTCTTGTCATGGAGTGCAGAGACAATGGTTTACTGGCACAGCATGAGCACAGTGCAGCACAGCTTAGGATATGCCGGGGCGGTGTGTGTGGGGGTGTGTAGGAGCACGCTGCAGGGTCACTACTGTGCCGGTGTGCATCTGCGTACACACTCTGCTGAGGCTTGGTCTGAGAAGGTTTTCTGGAGGAGACATCTGAGCTGAGTCTCCATGGCCGAGAGTCCACCTAGGGTGCACCGGGGGAGAAACAGATGGGTCGTGAGCTCCTTAGGGTGCACCAGGGGAGATGGTGCTGAACAGGTGGGTCAGGCTGTCCTGGCTCACTAACTTCAGCTTTATCCTGAAGGATGTGTTAAATTATTATTTTTCCCAAAAGTGAGAGAGAGCTAAAATAATTTTCTTGTGTTATGACGAAATGATAGCAGAGAGCAGATAGGAAGATGTTTTTGGAGTGGGAGCCATGATGGAATTTCAGCGTGCTGTCCAGTGGCTGTCTGCTGGGTGTGGGGGGCTGGCCCTGCTGGGAGAATCCTAAAGGAAGGGGTACAGCTTCTGCCTTATCTTGAAAGTCACTTTTTCCCCTCCTCTCTGTCCTTACAGTCTTCTGTTCTATCAGAGGAAGATAAGTGGGTCACACAGTTGATGCCAGAGGATATCAAGGGACAGCCAGAGACAGATCCAAGTGTCAGTCACCCGTTGCAGTTGTACAAGTTATGGCTTTGCGAGTCTATATCTTGGGCCAGCAGTAGAGGCCTTATAGCTTGCCAGCCTGTGTTCCGATGAGACACCTCAGTTTGGAAATGAATCATTACGACAGCACAGAAGGAAGGCATTGCCATGAAATGCTAATGGTAATGTAGTGAGGTTGAAAGAGCAGGATCTTGCGAGGCATACAGTTCTGCCTTGGACTTCTACCTTTGTTAGTTCCCATTTTAGTGACCTTGGGAAAGCCACCCAATATCTCTGAGCCCCTCTTTACATAACTTCAGAATGGGGACCACAACACCTACCAAAGAGAGTACTTGTGAGGATGAAACTTAAATGAGAGAATACCTGACATACGGCCTGGCCTGAGTAAGTGCTGAATAATCATTTCCTCTTTCAACAAATGCTCATCGAACCTGTTCTAAAGACAAGGGCCAGCCTGTCATGCTCTCCACTGAATACCTAGTCCACCTCAGTGGGCTGGAACATAGTGGGACCTTAATATTTGTGAATTACTAGTTCCTTTTGGTGGTATATGATAGCTATTTAGAGCTGTCATATACACCCCACTGGGCAAGAAGATCCTTGAGGGCAATCTCCATAGCCAATATACCCCTACTACTCGACCTAGTTCTTGGCATACGTGGCATATGCTGAATGCATAGTACAGAAATGGAGCAACTCAGGCAGAAGTCAGTCCTTCCAAATGTGCAGAGCTGTAGCTTGAAGCTCCTTGGCAAGCCACTAACTGCTGGGACGTGCCCACATCCAGCAAATCTGCCTGGCAGACAGTGGTCGGGCTAACGTCCCAGATCACCTTCTATTCTTGGAGCTATTAGAGTTGTTTTCTGAGCTTAGAGAGATTTTAAAGAGAGTAGGTCAAATGACCTGCTAATGGCTCAGATGATTCTCAACAAAGTGTGAAAAGTTGTCAGTGACCTGTTAAGCACGTAAAATGAAGGCCGCCTTCCCCAAATCCATTAAACTCTTGGCTACCTTGTGTTTCTTTGAGTGAACTGGAATGGCGAATTTTCTATCTGTGTGAGGTGCCAGTGAAGTCTAAGTCATGGCTTTGTACCCTTGAAGATCAGTTAGCTTTATTCAGAGAGAAAATACCCCAGGCAGGGCCGAAGCCTATCTTCCTCAGTAGGTCAGTCATCTCATGAAACTGGGTGTCCTTTGCAAGCTCAGATGAAGAAGTGCTAGTCCTGCCTTGCAAGGCAGTTCAGGACACCAGTCCAGCCCATCAGCAGTCCTAGGAACCAGGCTCTAAGCCCCTTCCTTGGTGGGGGTGGGCTGGCTGTTTCAGTTGCCAACAGTCTTTTGAAGTCAATATGATAAATAGGCAATGACTCTCAAGAGAACTCTGATGGTGGAAGTGTCTGGTCACTTAGGGGCAAGCTTTCAGTATCCTTTAGTTCCAAGCTCACACTCAGCTATCTGCATCACTAATGTCCAGTGCACTCTCTCTGGTGGGTAGGTTAGTACACCCGGCCATGTAGATTATGTGGTTCCATAAAGATGCTATTTTGAAGGGAGAAACACTAGATTATAGATATAGCAAGAAATACATTTTTAAAAAAGGTTTTTTGTCATAGGGTACATGTACTCACTGGAGAGAGACAGAGGGAAAGTGAGGAATCACCCCCCAGGGGGATGGTCATGGCACAATCCTTCTCTTTCATTCTCCTTCTGAAATTTTGGGCATGCATACATATGTGCCCAGTGTGATTTTTTTCTTTTCTTTTCTTTTCTTTTCTTTTCTTTTCTTTTCTTTTCTTTTCTTTTCTTTTCTTTTCTTTCTTTTCTTTTCTTTCTTTTCTTTTTCTCTTTCTTTTCTTTTCTCTTTCTTTTCTTTTCTTTCCCTTTTCCTTCCTTCCTTCCTTCCTTCCTTCCTTCCTTCCTTCCTTCCTTCTTTCCTTTTTTGGAGAGGTTTTTGATATAGGGCGCATGCGCTCACCAGAAAGACAGAGACAGACAGAGAAACAGAAAGCAAGAAATCACCCCCCAGGGGGGATGGTCATGCCGCAATCCCTTCTCCTCCATTCTCCTCTCGGGATCTTGGGCACGCACACGCACCCGGTGTGAGTTTAAGCCACTGGGTCTGGGACTCGCGGTCGACTACGTGGGAGTCCAGCGACATAGCCATTACGTTAACTGCTGGTCCCCCCAGTGTAATTTTTTCAAGCTGTCAGGTCCAGGACTCAATCCACAGCTGGCCATGTGAGAGTCCAGTGCTTTAAACAGTACCCCACCTGCTGGCCCCAAGAAATAGAATTTTTAAAAAGCGAAAAACTTGGCTCTTATGCAAATTTAGAATGAACACATGTCAAAGATTTTTAACTCATGAATAAGTGAGCCATTATGATGGTAAGTCTTATTCAAAGACTGTTTTTAGGAACTGGGCATTTGTAGGGATCTAGAGAGCAATGTAGAACAAGATGGCTAAGTTCAAAAGAAAACTGGTTACTGTCCTATAGAAAAGATGCCCAATGGTGTTCTCTTTTCTACTAAACAGAAATTATTTGCATCTCTGCCCAACAAGATTTGCAAGTTAATACACAACTTCACAAAGTCTTAGCTTTTAGTTAATAGTGGAATTAAACAAAGGTATATTTCCCTAGATAATTAATTAACCCTGCAGGGGAGTGGCAAACACTGCCCAGCATGACATTGAAAGGATCTATTGCATGTTCTTGGCCTATATCAAGTTTCAGGTTTTTTTTTTTTTTGGTTTTGTTTTGTTTTGCTATAGGGCATGTATGCTTGTTGGAGAGGGACAAAGAGAGATAGAGAGAGGGAAAGTTAGAAGGCACCCCCACTCTCCCCCGGGGGGAGGATGGCCACACTACAATCCCTTCTATTCCATTTTCCTCTTGGGATTTTGGGCATGTATGCACATGCACCCAGCATGCTTTTCAAGCTACCAGTTCCAGGACTCAAACTGTGGTCAGCCATGTGGGAGACGAACGCCATAACCATCACGCTACATACATGTGGGCCCCCAGATAATTTTATAAATTCATGGGTTTAAGTTTGTGCTACTCATTTGGTGCAATGTTGGGTACATAGTCACGAGGCCTCTGTCTCACCTGGAAAATTAACAAACCATGTATTCCTACAAGGAGTGAAAGTTGTTCAGAGTCAGGGATAATCATCACAACAGGTTGTCTGTGTCTACGGGGCTGCAAGAAATAGAGCATTTAAATGGGAACTCGCAATTTTGACCCTCATCGTGCTGACTAGATACTTCAGCAGCAGCCACTGTCTTTCTCGGCCTAAACCAACCCTTATGCCCTGCTCTCTTTCCCCTTCCTGTGTTCTGGAAGACCCTGTGGACAGTGACTCTCCCAGCTCCTGAGTCGTCTCTTAGAGGCCGCTTGTTCGTGTTTGTGACTGGTTGTATGCTTCACAAATATACACATCCATTTTCTAAGAGACAAATTCCGAAGCAGCAGGGATGAAATTCCCCCCAATCAAAATAAGGTAGAAAGCAGTGAGTGTGAAACTAGAAATAAACACTGAGTTTTCACAAGTATGATTGGGAGTGAAATTCTTTCCTGTTGAGTTGCATCCTTCCAATATTTACATTCCTCTTAATGCTGCTTGAGATTCTTCTGCCCCCCTCTATACCAGTTTCCCTCAGCCAGCTCGACCCTTTCATTGCAAGGGTACCTCTTGTGTTACCATAGTGATAGACTATGTATGTGTGCATGTGTGTATGTGTGCATGCATGTGGTTTTTTTTTTTTTTTTTTTTGTGTGTGTGTGTGAAATAATAGTTGTTCAAGGAAGACTCTTATTTGATATGCAGAACAAAGACTGAGGAGAAAATCAACAGATTTCCTGAGAATCTGCTTGGATCCTGAGCAGAGGGCTTTCTTTTCTTAGGCCTGTGTAAGCTTATCCTACAATAATGAGAGTCCTGTTTGAATGGGGTAACAGTTAACTACCATGTACCTTCAAGCTGTGGTCGTGTTTCTTTTCTCCTTTAGCTGTTCCTAGTGCGAACCGTGATTTGGATTTTAAAGTCGAAGACCTGGCTGGAGCCCCAGGCTTACTATGAATGAACACCTGAGCTAGCTACAACTCTCCTAAGCCTTGGTTTTCTTGTTGGCAAAGTGAGATTTATTTGAGGAGCAAAGAGTGAGATCGTGACTGTGAAAATTTTGTACGCCGAAGCTTTCACAAATGTAAGGTGGCATCACTGAGTAAATGGCTTCTTAGCTCACGACACTTTTGGATGCAGAGCTTCCTGGATGAAGCTGTCCTGATTTTGAATGTGGGATGAATGTTCAGAAAATGTCTTTCTGCCCTTGTCGAGAAAGAGGAGGAGGAAGAGGAAGAGGAGGGAGAGATGGTGTGGGGAGAAACTGCCCATTTTTATGACTCTTGGAACTGACAGGGAATAAGGCCACACCAAAGAAAGAGCCATAGTTCTAAGATATCCACATTTTGGAATTTTAAAGTCTTGGTTGGTCTCACCCTTCCTTCTTCAACAATCATTTGGTCCACACATCCTGCCTACTCTACCTGTGAAGCGTCCATAGAATCTGACATTTCTTTTTAAAGAATTATAACCTTATTGATTTATTTTTAATTTGACCAGGGTGAGGGTGAGGGAGGGAAGGAACAAGGGAGGGAGGGAGGGAGAGAGAGAGAAAGCAAGCTGCCGGGTCCGGGACTTGAACTGTGGTTGGCCATATGGGAGTCCAGCATCCTTAACCACCATGCCATCTACTGGCCCCGAATCTGACTTCTTACCATCCTTGTAGCTGTCCTCTTATAGTCCCCCCACCCCAGCTTGTCAGCTGTAAGAGGCTCCTAATCTGGGTCCCACTCCCAAGCTCAGTCCTCCATGCATCCTTTTGTTTATGGCCACCATTGTAACACAACTTTGGCTCCCAATTGTCTCCAAGATCAGGTCCAAATACCTTCTCAGACCATTCAAAGCCTTTGTAATCTGGCCCTTGGTTTACCTTTCCAGCTTTCTTTTATTTTCTTTTTAAGAGTTATTTCATTTATTTATTTATTTATTTATTATTAAAAAAAAAAATGTTACAGGGCATGTCCACTCACTGGAGAAAGAAAAAGAGAGCTCTCAGGTTTGGGACTCAAACTTCAGTTGGCCATGTGGGAGTCCAGTGCCTTAACCACCATGCTGCCTGCTGGCCCCACCTTTCAAGCTTTCTTTTCCTTTTTTATCTTCTTACACTCCAAACTTCTTCCAAATATTATACTCATGATGCCTTTGCTTAAATGGTTCCCTCTGGAATTCTGGAGAAGATCCTCTGGAATGCTTTCCCATACTTGTCAGGCAGAAAACTCCCACAATCTGGAAAACTCACTTTCATAATCCCTCCTTGATACTCCCCAAATATCTTAACCCTATTTTCAAGCTTACTTGCCTACTGGGTCACAAGCAGTTGTGTATTATTTATTCTCAGGTCCCAGGGTCTATCTAGCACAGGCTGGGCATGTAGCTCCACTAATATTGGTTGAGTGACTGAAAAGTGCATTAAACCCCAACCACATCAAAGGTTTTCTCTGAGGCATCTTTTTTCTCTAGGTGACACTTTCCTAAGGGCCACTCATGAGCTTTTCTGAGCACCAAATGGCAGGATGGGTCACCAGCAATGACATCCTACCCTAGAGCTGGCCTAACCCATGAGGGGATGCTGTGGAAACTTGGCTTTGCTGGGTTAACTTTGTGCTCATGAACACTTTTCCAGTCAATATTCACCAGCCACAGGGCTGCCAGTCTCCAGGTCAGCGGGACAAGACCACTGGCAAGGTGTCCAAGAATCTTATAGTAGCCAGGCCAGCTTGCTGTTAGACACAGAACACAGGGGAGTTGTTTTTCCATGTAAGACTTTAGGAAGGAGTGACTGAGTTATGAGCAACATCTGTGCACAGAGGACATGACCCACAAACCAGTGTGTGCTTTTTGTAGGATCCCCTGTATAAAGAGATACTTTAAAAAGACATGCCAGCTCCTTTAGTCATAGTTATACATCACCAGAAACATCAATTGTTTCATGGAGGTATAGTGGAATAAATCCCCTAAGTTAGAGGCAGAAACTTTCTATTTAGCCTAGACTTTCTCCCAGTGATCTGAATGTTTCATTGTATTAGGTTGTTGGGAAAGTCATGACATAGAAAAATATGTCATGACTTTCCCAACAACCCAATAGTTACCAGGAGTAGCCAGAAACATAGCTTCCCTGGTTTTACATCCTGCCCCCCAAGATGCTGAGGAAATAGGCCTGGGTGAGCCCAGAGTCTGAGTTCTTCTCTCTCTTTTATTTTTTTTTTTTGGAGAGGTTTTCGCTATAGGGCGTGTGTGCTCGCCAGACAGACAGAGAGAGACAGAGAGACAGAAAGCGAGAAATCACCCCCCAGGGGGGGATGGTCACGCTGCAAATCCCTTCTCCTCCATTCTCCTCTCGGGATCTTGGGCACGCACGCACACGCACCCGGTGTGAGTTTTAAGCCACCAGGTCTGGGACGCGAACCGCGGTCAACTACATGGGAGTCCAGTGACATAGCCATTACGCCAACTGCTGGTCCCCAGAGTCTGAGTTCTTATCAGGCTCTCTGTCCCACTGAGTCAGACCTGGACCTCAGTTCTCTCATCTTAAAGATGAAACTAATAATGACAGTTATTCTAGAGCTTTCCATCCATTTTAGGGAGACTGTGTGAATATTAGGTGAGGTAATGTACTAGGAAAGATGTAAAACGTATAAAGTACTACATAGACATTAATCCTTTGATCATATCAGACACACAGTACAGGAACAAGGCAGTTGTATGGAATAGCACTCTTTTCTTCTTGTCTAGAGATAGTACTAGGAAATTGAAACACTCAGGTGTTGGCCAAAGTGGAATAGTGCATTCCTGTCAAGAGTTTTCAAAGAATTGTTAGGCTCATAAAAATTCTATCAGGTGCCAACCTTAACTAGTTAGAAAATATGATGGAAAATATCCTTTTCACAATAACAATAAAGATTATAAAGTGTACAGGAATGTGCAAGACCTTTATGAGAAAAAAAACATGACACTTTGCTGAGATAGATGAAAGAAGACAAATGGAAAAATAGCTCATGTTCTTGGGTAGAAAACTCTACATTGTAAAGATGTCAGATCTCTCCAATTTAATGTTTATAGTAATTTCGACAGGATTTTTGAGTTGAAATCATGGCAAAGTGACCATAGCAGCTATATAAAAAATTAAATTGGTGAGAATAGCTAATAATTAAAGAAAGAATGACACATGTTAATATATACGGGGGTCTTCAAAAAGTTCATGGAAAGTGTGTATTAGAAAAACACTATGAATAGATTAAAAAATTTTTAAACCAAAATAAACTCACATTTTAATTTTATTTTCCTGGGGGCCCACAGGTGGCATAATGGTTAAAGTGCTAGACTCCCACATGGCTAACCATGGTTCCAGTCCTGGACCCCATGGTTTGAGACTCACACTGGGTGCATATGCGTGTACGTGTGTGCCCAAAATTCCAAGAGGAGAATGGAGGAAAAGGGATTGTGATGTGGCCACCCTCCTTGGGGAATGATTTCTCTCTTTCTTTCTCTCTTTGGTGAGCGTGTGCACACTATAACAAAAATATCTCTCTCAAAAAAAAAAAAGGAATTACACTTTCCACGAACTTTTTGAAGTCCCTTCATATAGTTTATGACATAATACACATTTTAATGTGTGCCGTAAAGTTATACTAGTTAAAGCAATGTCGCTTCAGCGCTAGAGTCAATAAAACAAGACAGAAATCTCAGCCACAGTGCCTGTTCTACATATGAAAGATTTTAGTACAGTATGAATGGCATTTCAAATCAGTGGGAAAAGATGAACTATTCAATATATTGCATGAAATCAATTGGTTACTTTATGGAAATAAGAATGGACTTCAAAGAAGCAAATGAAAAAATTATACAGAAAAAGATTGAAATATTTGATTTAGAAAAAAAAAAAGAAAGGTTGGAACCAGCAGATAGCATGATGGTTATGTCGCTGGACTCCTACATAGTCGACTATGGTTTGAATCCCAGACCCAGCAGCTTAAAAACCTCACACTGGGGACCAGCAGGTAGCATGGTGGTTAAGGGCACTGGACTACCACATCGTTGACGTTGGTTTGAGTCTTGGATCTGGTGGCTTGCTTTCTCATTTCCCCTTTCTTACTCTCTCTCTCTCTCTCTCTCTCTCTCTCTCTCTCTCTGTCCCTCTCTGGTAAAATTAAAATAAAATTAAATAAATAATTTTTAAAAATAAAAAAAAATAACAAAACAAAAAACCTCAGGCTTGGGTTGTATTTGTATGTGTGTCCTAGATACTAGGAAAATGGTCACATCGTATGAAGGTCAAAGAAATTTATTACCTTTAATACACAAGCATGCGTTTTAGTAAATAACAATTCATCTCCCCCCAAAATAGGAAAAGGATATGGACAATTCATGAAAAAATAAATGCAATTTCGATCACCAAAGACCCTCTGCCCAGACTTCACCCACCTGCACCCCAGTCTAGCCAGGAGCCAGGATAAGCCATTCAGCAACCATCTATATTTGAGTTCCGAGCAGCCCCATTCAGGGATTTCGAACACTGAAGACCCTCTGCCCAGACTTCACCCTCCTGCTCCCCAGTCTAGCCAGGAGCCAGATTTAACTCCAAAAAAATAGAAAAAAACCATCAGATGTTCAGGAACCACAGAGGCACAAGAAATATGAGAAACCAAGAAAATATCTCTCTCCTAAGGGAAAGAATAACTCCTCTTCCTCCACAAAGAATATAAGGAAACTCATGTAAATGGCAGATAAAGAATTTAAAATATGCATAGAGATGCAAGAGAATAGAGACAACGAACTCCAGAAGATGCAGGAGTGAAGTGACACTGAGTTCCAGGAGGTGAGGAAGTCCTTGCATGATCTGAAGAGGAGATACACACTGTACAGAGGTGATACACATTATAAAAAAGAATCAAACAGAATTGTTAGAGATGAAAGCTGTAATACAGGAAATCAAAACTTCTGTTGAAAGTATCAAAAGCAGATTAGACCGTTCAGAAGATCAAATCTCAGATATAGAGGATAGAACCTCTGATGTAGAAAAATTCACCAAAAAGACTGAGAAAATAACCTTCAAAAAAGAATAACATATGAGTAATACTAGATACCATTAAACTCCCAAACATCCAGATCATCAGTATCCCAGAAGGTGAAGAAACTAATAAGGGCATTGATAATCTATTCCATGACATTCTAGAAGAAAACTTTCCAAACCCAGAGAGGCACTCAATATCCAGACCCAAGAAATACAAAGGACCCCACATAGAATCGACCCAAGAAGATCTTCCCTGAGGCACATCATAGCCAGATTGACCAAAACCACAGACAGAGACAAGATACTAAAATTGGCAAGAGAGAAACATCAAGTTACTTTCAAAGGTATCCAATTAGGCTAATGTCAGACCTCTCATCGGAAACAATGCATGCAAGGAAAGAATGGGAAAATATATTCAAAGTGTTAAGTGAAAAACAATTTCAACCAAGAATATTACATCCAGCAAGATTATCTTTCATATGAGACAAAAAGACAAAAACATTCTCAGACAAACAAAACCTGAGAGAATTTACCAATACCAGACCAGCTCTCCAAGAAGCGCTGAAGAGAGTGCTATACCAGGAAAAATAAAGTTGGACACACAGAAATAAGAGTACGAGAAACAACCAAGAGAATGGCCAATGCAATGATAGGGACAAGTCTGGAGTTGAATGTTAACTTCCAGAGTTTAAATGGAAAGATCAAACCATAATAACAGTGCAAGTTCAATAGAAGAGAGATGAATTACGTGGGTCTGAACTAGTGAAATACAATTATTTTTTACTTTAGACTAAAACATAACTGATTTTCTTCACTTTAATTTCCGTATTTAAGGATTTTTGTCTCCTCTTGAACTGTTGATAGGTTCATCTACCTACTATTTAAACCGAATCCTAGCCTTTGTTCTAAGTTTTAAGCAAATTTCTCTTAACATTTTTCTGATTTTGATCTATTAAAACAAAAACATTTTTTGAAATAAATGCATTAAAATATCTATTAATATCTATTTAATGAGTGCAGTAAGCTATATAGACCCAGCGAGGTTCTACTTTATAGTATGTTCACTTTACTCACTGAGCTTTACACCTAAAGAGGGTGAGAGGTAGGGAATCCGGGGTGAGGAGGGGGGGACAAAATATATAAGAAACAAGAAATAGCAAATTATTTGTTGATGATAACATGTATGGTAATATCCTTGATAGAGCCAATATATAATGTATACTGGATAAAAGATCTCATTTTGTATATGGTATTGATGTACAGTGAGTGACTGCAAATAAATAGATAAATAAAAAATGCAAAAGACCAATTAAATTTGGAGTAAAAAAATTTAAATTAAACAAAGATTACAGGCTTTGGTCTATTAAATTGGCAATGCTGAAGAGAATGCTACCGAGTGCTGGTGAGGTCATGAAGACCAGCGCATTCATGTGTTGTGGGAGGAAGCGTAAATCCGCTCTAGTTTTCTGGAAAGGCATTTGACAATGAAAACCAAAACTGTTAACACGAAGCTTTTTTTTTTTTTTTTAACTCTGACTTAGTAATTCTATTTCTGCAGTGTATCCCAGGAATAATCATACAAGTGTATAATGATATATTCATATAAGAATATTCATCACCCAAATGTTTATAACAGCTGACAGTTGGACCAACCTAAATGTTCAAAAATCAGGGATTGATTCTCACTAGGTATGACATATTCTTAACAATGGAACTTTGTCAGAAACAATGAGAAATATGGTGCAATGCTTAAGATAAAATATCTAGAGAGTAGGAGAAAAAAATTCTCTATCAAGTAGGTAACATATACATGTAAAGCACTTTTCCCATATGTTGCTACCATAAATATGTAAAACAATCCGAAAAACATGATGTTTGGGTGCTCAGCAGTTGTGGTTATTGTGCTGTTGTTACTGTCATGTACAGGTTGGATGACATGTCATCTCAATGACCTCCCCTCACTTACATTCCACGCTTTCTCCCAGGTTCACTCTGAAGCTTTTGTCTTACTTAGGTTTATCCAGATTTATCTTAGGCTGTAGGATTAAATTTATATTTTACAAGTCGAGTGTGTGACAAATAGGTCTGCTGTGCTGGAGGTTTATAAGCTCTGGACTGTAGAACAACTCATCTTTTTCAGAGAATTATGATGAACCACTAATACTCTACCTGTACTTGCTTTCTGAAAGCACCGAAAAAATATTGTGCATTTGAGAATATTGGAATCTGCCAAAATGTATTAGTTGTAAACTGAAAGAAATATGTGAGCTGTAAAGACAAAAGAAGTAGTTTGGTTCTAAAGATAGCCCTTTATTGACAGTGTCTAGGCATAGTGAGATAAACTACCAAGTGAATCTTTAGACTGTGTTTCTGCTCCCAATATCTTCTTCTTCAAACCATTGTAAGATACCTTAGAAAGCATTAAGTGATTTTCTTTGTTTTCTACTTTGGTTTTGTGGCGATTGTCCTAAGATTATGTTTACTCATCTGTCTCTTTGTTATTCAGAGTCCTAGACTTTCATGTATTTGTGTGTTTTTTTTCCCCCTTTATTTATTTCATTTGTCTTTGTCTAATATCCCCAGCCAGAATAGGAGGTATTTATTTTATTTTATTTTTTGCCATAGGGCATGTGCATTCACTGGAGAGAGAAAGAGATAGAGAAATTGAGAAATCATTCCCCAGGCAGATGGCCATACAGCAATCCCTTCTCCTTTGTTCTCCTCTTGGAATTCTAAGCATGCACTCACATGCACCTGGTATGATTTTCAAGCCTCTGGATCCAGGACTTGAACCGTAGTCCACCATGCGGGAGTCCAACACCTTAACCACCATGTCGCTTCCTGACCCAATAGGAATTATTTTTAAGTAGCAAATAGGAGCTCTTTCCAGGTGAAAATAAGATAATCTTATTTTTCACTCTTTAATGTCTGTCAAAAATATTAATATTTACTAATTAATATTTGATAGTTAATTGCAATAAAAGAAGGGTGTATACAAGCATGACCAGTTGAGATAAAACAGTTCTTGGATTCCTTCTGCAATAAATATACATGAGACTATCATTTACTTGTAAATTTACCATAAAGTATTTTCTCAGATTTGTATGAGGTAACATCGATCACTTTTATGTCCTTGTTTGCATATTTTTACTAATTGTTTTTCTTCAAACCATCCAAAAATAAAAATACAATTTTGGGGATAATTATTGGTAATATAAAGTGCATGGCTAGTCAGTCTAATTAAGGAGCAGTTCAAAGCCAGTAAAGGGATGCTTTCTCTGTTGTCTGCCATATGAGCCTATGGAGTATGTTCTCAGTCAGCCTGTAAAGATTTCTAGTGCACCTGGGGTCAATTGGGTTGATGGATTAGCAATCCGAGGTTTTAACCTTTTCTTCTTGATTTGGCTGGTGTGTTTCTGTCAGGTGTTAGGCAAGGTATTGTTATGGTTGGATGGTTGCTTGTCTCCCAAAGTTTCATGTTTTGAAATTTGATGTTGGGAGGCATGATACCTAATGGATCATGGTGATTACATCATGAAAGTGACAGTCCCATGAACAGATCAGTGATGTCTCTTTTTTTCTTTTGGAGAGATTTTTGTCTTGCTATAGGGCGCGTGCACTCGCCAGAAAGACAGAGAGAGACAGACAGACAGAAAGCGAGAAATAATCCCCCAAGGGGGATGGCCACGCTGCAATCCCTTCTTCTCCTTTCTCCTCTCGGGATCTTGGGCACGCACACACACTTGCCCGGCGTGAGTTTAAGCCACCTGGTCCAGGACTCGGACCATGGTCGACTACAAGGGAATCCAGCGACATAGCTATTACGCTAACTGCTGGTCCCATAGATCAGTGATGTCTCTTGACACCTAGTGGATTCTGGCTGTTGAGAGAGGAGGTTAGTTTTTGCAAGAGCTGGTTTTTTATACAATAGAGAGCTGTCAGAAGCTTTCACTGTCTCTCTGTCTCTGTGCATACTTCCCATCTTCTTCTAGGACCCATACTATGGGCCTAGGCCTTTAGACTTGCCAGCCACCAGAATCATGAGTTTGTAAATAAACCTCTATTTTCTTTATGAAGGCACTCAGGCTCAGGTATGTCTATTAGCAATGCAAAAAGGACTAAGACGGGTACAATGAATCTACTTGAGTTTCTCTGTGTTTAAAGGGATTTAAAAATGTAACCTTGAGCTATAGTCTCAAAGTAGTTACACATTCAAGGAAACACAGTGCCAATAAGCAAAAGTCCTTGTAAACCATTCTGATCTTTCCTGGAAGTAAAAATAGTGAAGGGAGATTCAAATCACTAACCATAGCGCAGCGTCTGAAAACCATCTTCTCAGTTCTTTCCATAGCTTGTCACAACCTTGAAGCTTTGCCTCTACACGACTCTACTAGCACACCTTCCCTTGGTCTCCTGTCTGGCAACACAAAAAGGCCCAAGGCTTGGCTGATACTCTCACACTCTGCTTTGGGCTTTGAGGAAGAGAGAAGATGAGTGGCCAGGTATACTTTCTTCAGCATAAGGGGAGAAAGCAGGGAGAGGGGGAAGATGATAAACGTATAATACCCTCTCTACTTATATCTCCAATACATTTACAATAGAGTTTTTTTTTTTTTTTTTTTTTTTTTTTTTACAGGTCAGGGGGTCGTTTGCTAAATTATTATTATACTGATGTTGTGTCTCTCTCTTGGAACCCACAGACACTCAGCAGTTTAAAGAACCACATTGTCAAGGCTGGCCTGGGTAGCTGGAACGATAATCTCTACTAGGCCAGAAGTTAAAGGCAAGGGTGGAAAACAGAATTGCAAGTGAGACATGAGATGGTGGTGGCCTCTTGGAGTCAGTCAGTACTTGGACAGAGGCAAAATGAGATTGAGCTAGAGGAGCTGTGTGGATGAGGGGCCAGGACCTTACGTGTGTGGAAAGTGTGCTGTCATCTCTACACTGTCCTTGTGAAATAAAGCATTCAGGACCTTGTGTGGCAGTGAAGCTGAGGAGGGCCAGTCCGGTATTCAGTAGCTTTGTCATCAACTATAGAGAAATAACAACCTTGTAAAAAATTAAGGAAGAGGGACCAGCAGTTAGCGTAATGGCTATGTCACTGGACTTCCATGTAGTCGACTGTGATTCCCATTCCAGACCCGGTGGCTTAAAACTCACACCGGGCACATGTGTGTGTGTGCCCAAGATCTCGAGAGGAGAATGGAGGAGAAGGGATTGCGGCATGGCCAGCCCTCCTGGGGGGTGATTTCTCACTTTCTATCTCTCTGTCTCTCTGTCTGTCTGGTGAGCGCATGTGCCCTATAGCAAAAACCTCTCCAAAAAAGAAAAAAAAAATTAAGGAAGAGGGAAAAAATGTCAAATTTGGTGAAGAGAAGGATGAAGGTGGGGTGGGAAAAGAAAGGAAAGGAGACTTGTGGAGGAGGAGGGTCTCTCTACTCAGAATCAGTCTTTGGAAACCCATTGTGAGTTCTATCCACCCAGGCTCAAGGAGCTGTTGGGTCTGGGTGCCCAGACTCACAGCCTCTGTGATACCTCCTTTGTTGCTCCTAGCTGACCTGGTCACCCAGAGAGCTCTCTGACTTGTGGCCTCTCTGTACTTCACTCAAGGTCTTGACCTATGACTCTTCAGATAGAAGAACAAAGACCAATTCTGGAGGGTTTTTACCCCCTCATTTGAGCTGGCAGTGACAGAAGGGGCATATGGGCTTGCCTGGGCTCGACTCCGGAGAGGAAGCAGCCAAGGTAGGGTGCCCGAGGGCCAATAGACTCTTCTCAGTGCTGCCTGCTCTGTTTTTTTGGGTGGACTCATGGGCCTCCTGCCTTTAGTATCTCTGGCACTTTTAGGCTAGGAAGCATGTGCCTCTCCCTCCCCTCCAGTGGTACATTTCTAATAATTGCTCTCCTGTAGGACTGTGCAGTTTGCTCCACAAGCCTGCATCTAGAGGACAAATGTCTAACAGAGTATTTGGTCCACGCAAGGATTCAACCAATAGACAATAAATAAGTAAACGAATACTTTCAGTCACAGAGTTTGTTAGGTGCGGACCAGTGCTAGTCCTCAACTGGTGTGCAATGTAGAGGGGTAAGTAACATGGAAGTTTGAGGTTGCAAAATAAAGGATAAAAGTGCTAAAATGATTTGCACATGTCTTGCCCACCAATGAAAAAGAGTGTTCCTTTATGGTTGAGAAAGTGTTTTTGTTGAAGTAAAGGCAAGAGTCATTTTTTTTAAGGCCCCAAGATGGAGATAGAAAAGACAGTGCTTGAAGCAGTTGTCCTGCGTTTGAGTGTGAGACCGTGAGAGCGGAGCTAAACTGCCCTCAGCCCCTTCTGCCAGCTAGAGGTACACTGGGATCAGAGGATATCGCTGGGGTGGTAAGGATGCAGACTGGAGAGCGACAGCACTGGGTAGTGACAGCGGTTCTTGTTACTGTGCAGATTCCTATCCAGCTGGTTGGTAGGGCCCAAGTGTGTGTGTGTGTGTAATGTCACAGTAGAGATTATATACATATTAACATATTTCTTTTGAGAGAGAGAGAGAGAGAGGGAGGAGGGAAGAGGCAGAGACCCTGACAGAGATCTCATTCTTAACCAAAGCTTTCTAGCCAGCCAGGATATTGGGTTGGGCTGCAGGCACACCCTTTGTGTGCAGGTTTACCTGGAGATTAAACTGAGGGCCTTCACATGTGGTTCCAGTCTCGCTCAGAGGTACCCTACTGCCTGTGCCACTAGAGCTAGGCCCATTTCTATGAAGCTTCTTGGTGCTCTTGCTATGGTCTGCAGACCAGGTGTCAAGGCTCCATCCTTCTCTTAAATGTGGTGCTTCTTTGAGCCCTTCTGGTGGTTGACACGTGTACTTGAAGGGGCAGTATAAGCCACAGAGGAAATGCACAGAGAATTGGATCTGGGCAACAGCTCAAGTACTCTTGTTTGCCCCTCATTGGACTTCGGAAGTTGGGGGACGATCCCACAGAGAGCTGCAGGGATTTGCTGTGGGGAAGCCTCCCAGGAGAGATGCCTGTTTCTCAGTATGGCAGAGACTGTGACCCAAAGAGATGAAAGAGGTGAAATTATGAAAAGGTAATTTTGGAGTTTTGACAAGTTTGTCTCGTGCCACGGGGTCATCACTGGGGCACTGACCTTGAAGTTTGAAGCATGAGTAAAAGGAGAGACCAAACAGTGTGCAGAGGAGCTGTGACAGGGTGGCTTTTCTCAGTTGTTTGTTTTAGTATTATAGTTCTGTGGGTTGTGCTTAGGAACTTGGACCACCATAAAAACAATGTGCTTTCTTCTATGTTGGGATTTCTGAGTGTTTTTAAGAGTTCTGTAACCTGGGAGACCAGCAGTTAGCGTAATAGCTATGTCGCTGGACTCCCACGTAGTCGACTGTGGTTCACGTCCCAGACCCGGTGGCTTAAAACTCACACCGGGCGCGTGTGCATGCGTGCCCAAGATCCTGAGAGGAGAAGGGATTGTGGCGTGGCCATCTCCCCTGGGGGGTGATTTCTCACTTTCTGTCTCTCTGTCTCTCTGTCTGTCTGGCGAGCACACGCGCCCTATAGCAAAAACCTCTCAGGAAAAAAAAAAAGAGTTCTGTGACCTGATTTTAAAAACATGCTTCTGGACTTGTGGAAGTATCTGTCTTGTCTGTCCATCTGTCCACCAGGACAGCCTGCATGGAGGTGGTTTTTGGGAGCAGCTGCTGAAGTCAGAATCCATCTTTTCTGAGAGAGCCCCCTCACCATTTTCTCCCCTCTTGCCATGGTCATTGGTATTCTCCTATGTTCTTCTCCTTTATCAAATTCTATCTTGTTTTCCTTTTGCATACGCTGAGATATTACAAATGGTAATAACTGACTGGACTATGATCTCCTTACAGGCAAGAGAAACCTCTGGGTCTAGCACAGTGCCCTGCAAGTGATGGATATTTAATCAATGGTTTTGTGTCCAGTGAACGGAGAGCTTGAATGTGTTCCCTTCTCCTTCCCCCTGAGAAGGCATATATTTCAAAAGGGATCACATCAAACTGATAAAGCTTCAACAGGGAGCTCTGGAGCATCTGGTAGTCTGGAGGGGAGCGCGTGGAGTCTTGCAGCTTTCCTAGCACTCAGGAAATCATAGCAGAAGGTCCTGGTGATATTTTCTGGTGTGAATACCAGGAGACACAGTTGTTGAGTTGAAACTGATCAATTCTAGAAAACAAGAAGGCTACTGAGACCAGGTTTGGGCACATCCCCAGGCAGACAATAACGGAGCTCTTGACTCGCTCCCAGAACCAACAGCTGACACAGCTCTGATCTGGTCTTGGTCTTGCATGACTTAAGGCAGCCATTGAGGATGTCATTTTCAGGCCCTGAGGGGAGCGGCCCAAGCCCTTGACCCTAGCCTCTGCAAAGGGTTGGCTTCACCATCACTGTAACCGCCACACTGCCGAGCCCTGTGGTGGACAGTGCTAGAGCTGCAGTGACTCTGCATCCAAATGGGATTCCTTTGCCTAGAAGCAGGGAACAATTTAGCAGGACACATCTCATTATATTTCAGACTTAAAAAAGAAAAGAATTAGTGCGACTAAGTGGACATTAACCATACCTCCTGAGACATATTTAAAGTGTTTTTTTGTTTTTTAAACTATCACATTGGCTGACCCTTCGGTGGTCAGCCAGAAGTTTTCTCAGACTGTGAGCTAAAGATCAGTTCTTCTACCTCACCATGAGATATGGGCTTCGTTTTGGTCATATGATCTCAGAAACAGTAAGAAGGGTGTGGCCTTACAGATCAATAAGTGCTGGGAACCAGCAGTTAGCGTAATGGCTATGTCGCTGGACTCCCACGTAGTTGACCGCGGTTCGCGTCTCGGACCCGGTGGCTTACAACTCACGTCGGGCGCGTGTGCGTGCGTGCCCAAGATCCCGAGAGGAGAATGGAGGAGAAGGGATTGCGGCGTGACCATCCCCCCTGGGGGGTGATTTCTCGCTTTCTATCTCTATGTCTCTCTCTGTCTGTCTGGCGAGCGCACGCGCCCTATAGCGAAAAAAACCTCTCCAAAAAAAAAAAAAAAAAAAAGTGCTTACTCAGCTAACTTAAAAACAGAAATGACTGGAGGAGAGCAGAATTAGGCAAGAAGGGGGAACGTCGCCTAAACAAGCAAAAGAAAGTACTAGACAAACGACTTAAAATATCTAAAATCCACATGCTTTTGAAGTATTCAAGGTGTACTTTAGCAGGAGGGAGGAATATGAACTGGTACCTGTAGGCAAATGTCAGCCTTGTGCTCAGTATGAATAACATGGATGTGTTGAATGACCCTTTGCAGGACAGTACCCTGGATGCTGAAGGACTTTCACGCTGAGAATGTTAGAGGTTTTGACCTTTTAGAGTTTATAAGGAAAAAGTTTATATGTGTGTATATATATAAATAATATATGCATATATATATAATACACACATACAAACATAAATTGGGGCTTTATGTAATATATATTTATATTATGTATATAAATTGGGACTCTTTAAATTTATATATACATATGTATAAAGCATGTATATATAGATTTGGGCTCTTTAAATATATATATAAATATATATAAAATATAGACATAAATTGGAGCTTTATATTATACATTTTATATATATATACACACACATATATATATAGGGAGAGAGAGAGAAAGTGAGAGAGAGAGACATGCAAGTGCCAGTATGAAGGCCAGAAAAATTGTCTAAAATTCTAGCCAAATCTTTTTATAAATAGTTATGGGGAATTTCCTCACCTTTTTTGTTAAATATGATGTTGCCTATATGGTCCATTTTTTTTTAAATTTAAGAGACATTTTTGCCATAGGGTGTGTGTGCTCACCAGAAAGACAGAGCAAGACAGAAAGACAGAAAGTGAGAAATCACTCCCCCGCAACCCCTTCTCCCTTTTCCCCTCTCAGGATTTTGGGCACGCATACACACATGCCAGTATGAGTTTCAAGCCGCTGGGTCTGGTACTCAAACTGTGGTCGCCTACTTGGGACTCCAGCAACGTAACCATTATACCATCTGCTGGTCCCGATGATCCTGTTCTTACGAGATGCTTCTTATCCCATTTTCATGACTGTTCTGATGCTGTTGTAATTTTGGGTGGATACACAGGAGTGAAGGGAGTATGTTAGGAAATCGCTAGGAATGAGAAGTGGGGGTGCGGGAGGGTTTGGGGGGACAACATGGAGGGCGTGTATTTCAGGCAGGATGAATAACAAATGAGCTTCTTTCATCATAGCTGCATGCTTGAGGGCTATTGCCTAGGAAACAGTGATGTTTTTCTTAAGGTTAAAACCAGCTTTGGAAATATTCCTGGGCTACTTTTCTAGGGCAAAAAGTATTTTACATCATGTCTTTAGGCTGAGCTGTTTGAATGGATGATGTGGATACTGGAGATTTATAGTTCTGTTTTTTTGTTTCGTTTTGTTTTGTTTTGAAGCTTACTTATTGGAGAGAGAGAGGGTCGAGGGAGAGACAGAGAGAAAGATTAACGCCCTGTTCAGGTTCTGATTAAGCTGCCATCCCCTTCCTCAAGTCCTCCAGCTATTGGATCTGGGGCATTCGTGTGTGTTCCTGCTAGTTTTCTGGCTGACCAGGGTGGGGACTGAACTGCAGCCATCATGTAGAATCCAGCTTCTCTTGAGCAGAATGTAACCACTATACCACAAAGCCAGCCCCTGGTGATAATTGTTTGATATGGTTTTAACCACAAATTCATACTTTGGCATAGCCCCAGACCTCTAATTATGCAGCCTAACTGTGGTAGGTAGAATAATGGCTCCCTATAGATGTCTGTGTCCTGATTTCCAGAACCTGTGTACATGTTACTTTATATGACAAAAGGAATTTTTCAGGTATGATTAAACTAAGGATTTTCAGTTGGAGAGATTATCTGGGATTACTAGGTGGCACCAATTTAATCACAAGGGCCCCTATATGGGAAAGAGAGAGGCTAGGGGGTTAGCCAAAGAAGGAGATGGCAGAACAGAAGCCAAAGGTGAAGAAGATCATGATCAAAGCATGTAGGCAGCCTCTAGAAGCTGAGAAAGTGAGGGACAGATTCTTCCCTAGAGCCTGTAGGAATATAGCTGTGCTTGCACCTGGATTTGAACCCGGTGAAACATATTTTAGTCTTCTAATGTCCAGAAGTATAGAATAGTAAGTTTGTGAGGGGAGTAGCAGGTGGCATGGTGGTTAAGGCACTGGATTCCTCATCGCCAACCATGGTTTGAGTCCTGGACCTGGTGGCCTGAAAGTCATGCTGGGCATGTGTGTGTGTGCCCAAAATCTCAATGTGAGAATGAAGGAGAAGGGATTGTAGTGTGGCCACCTCCCCATGGGATAACTTCTCATTTTCCCTCTCTCTGTCTCTTCTCCAGTTTGTGCATGTGCCCTGTGACAAAATCTAAAAAAAAAAAGAACAGTTTGTGATCATTTGTTATAGCTGCAATAGGAAACTATTAGGCCATCAGGAAAGTTATGACGTGTTTTTCTAGGCAAAAATAAATCATGACTTTCCTGAAAACTGAATAACAGAAAGATTTTATGTTATAAAACTCTCACTAGCTGCAATAAATGATGTTCTGAAGTCAATGCTTGGAGAGAAAGGACACCCTTTCCCTTGACTTAAAGTTTCCACATGAAGGGCACCATTTAGTGGTAACTCTCTTGGCTTGACTGACCCCAGGGTGGTGGCGAGCACTGTCTGATTGGTAAATTAGTAACTAGGTGTGCCTTGCTCAGTCCTTCTCCCTTCTTTTTGGGATCTGTGTATAGAGAAACTTGCTGAAGCTTAAAGGTAAAATCTGTGTTTCTTTCTCTTTGAATACATAGGCCTTTTTTCTTGTGCTCTTTGTGATAGGTTAGGAAGCCCGTGGTTGCCCATGCACCAAAGTCCTGACCTATTTATGTTTGACTCTTATTTTTCTCCCTCAAACAGGGAAAAGATAAAGAGTGTTACTGACTGAATCCCTTGAAACACACTCATCACATAGATATTCTTTCTCTTTTCCTTGGTTAAATTATTTTTCATTTTTTTTTTTACTATGTCTTACTTGGTTCAAGAGCATATGTAAAATGGCTTATAAATATATTAGAATTAAAAAGAGGAACAATGAAAAAGTGAAGACAGGGCTGACTAGTGAGGTTGAGAGCCTGTTCTGGCGCTGGCAGGGGGTGGGGTTGAGAAGGGCTCTGAGCTTCCTAACCAGTCAAGGCAAAGGGAGAAGACTAACTGGCTAATGATTAATAGAATCATTACAGAATTGAAATCTAATGACTTGTAGAAAATGATAGCAAAACACCAACACTAAATACCCAAGAAAAACATGACTAGTCATAGAGCTCAGACTGTGAAAAATACATTTCTATGTTTTTCTGTGAAGGGAATACTTATGTAATAGAGTGAACAGAGTTCTAAACATCATCTTGAGCTATATGGCTATTTACTTCATAAGCTACTTCTTATAGTATCCTTCAGTGTAAGCATATGGTACAATAAAACACATTTCTTTCCTTTACACTGAATAAGTATTGCTATTTATTGAGCATGCGCTATGGGCTAGGAGAAAGGCTGTAAACTAGGGCATACATGGGTGTGCAGAACAGATTGTCCTCGACTTCAGGGAGGACGATCCCTGAAGTTTGAAGGGGGAGCCAGATCCTGTACATCTAACCCCACACTAGGAAATTGTAAAGTAGGGCAGCAAGATAGTGTAAAGTAGGAGGTAAACTGTAGAGAAGGGATCAGGAACAATCTTTTTGAGGAAGTGACATTGAAGCTGAGCCCCCAGCAGTAAATAGTGAGCAAGGCATTGAGTGTGTGGAATGGGAAGAAGTTAGTGATGTGTGTGTAGAACATTCTGGGCAGAGGGAGTGAAGCATACAGAGTGCCCTGAGATGGGAAAGGTGGAGGAAAAAGAAGGTCAGTGTGGCTGGAGTGTAGCAACTAAAAAGATAAAGCAAAGTCCTGAAGAGCTTGTGTGTTTTATAGTTTGGAGCTTATCACAGTGGTCTAAGGCAAACGTGATGGTAGCTTAGACCAGATGATGGCAGTAGAGAAGTGGGAGAGGGGTTTATGGTGGGGAAAAAAAAAAATACACAGCCAAGTAGAGGACATGCTGGCTGTGTAGAGGACATTTCTTTCTGTTTCTGAATTTTATTTCTTCCTAGACCTACTTTAAGTGCTGTCTGATTTGCGATAGCATTTAAATAAGTTGTATGTACAAACTGGGCACTTTTCCTCGAAACACACCTTCATCTCTCACTTGGTTCTTAGAACAGTGGTTCTTAACCTTGGTTGCACCTTGGACTACTACTTTATAGAAGAATCCATTGAGACCTAGGCATTGATAATTTGAGGTTCACCTAAGTATTGACAATTTCTAAATTGTCCAAGTGATTCCATTCTGTGGCCAAGTGACTTGGGGCATAATGGTTATGTCGCTGGACTTCCACGTAGTCAACCACAGTTCTAGTCCCCGATCCAGTGGCTTAAAACTCATGCTGGGCACATGTGGATGTGTGCCCAAAATCCTGAGAGGAGAATGGAGGAGAAGGGGTTGCAGCATGGCCATCTCCCCTGAGGGGGGGTGATTTCTCTCTTTCTGTCTCTCTGATGAGTGCATGTGCCCTATATCAAAAACCTCTCTCTTCAAAAAAAGTAAATAAGAACCACTGACTTAGAGCATTAGATTGATGATGATATAGATGTGAGGATAAACTTAAATCCAGCAGTTGATATAGAAGACAAAGTAGAGGAAGAATATTTCTATTAACATGAGGTCTGAATGAAGTCAACTCTTGGCAGTTTTTTCTAAAGAACTCTACATGGGGAAAATTAAATTGTGATTAACTGAGGAAGCTAACATCTTTGCAAAGAATTTAAATTTCAGCAGCTCTTGTCAAATTATCTCCAAGCCTAAACTTTATAAAGATAAATTCTTAGACACTGCCTGAATCAAAGTATAGGTAAATTGGACACAAAAGATTTCACCTCTAAATCACTGCCAGAGGCCAGCAGTTTTGAGCATATGGTGGTTGCTCAGTGATAGTTTTTAACAGAAAGCTGAGCCTGTATCCTGTTGCTATGGGAAGATTCCCAGGGCTACATACTTGTTAGCCTCATCTATCAGAAATGACTCATGCATGCCCTCAATTGGTGAGTTCCCATCATCCTGCCTGCCTTTTCTTTCTTTTTTTTTTTTTTGAGAGTTTTATTTTGCTATAGGCGAGTGCATTCACCAGAAAGACAGAGAGAGACAGAGAGACAGAAAGCAAGAAATCAACCCTTAGAGGGGATGGCTATGTCGCAATACATTCTCTTCCATTCTCCTCCTGGGATCTTGGGCATGCACGCACACGCACCCGGTGTGAGTTTAAGCTACTGGGTCCGGGACTCAAACTGCCATCGACTACATGGGAATCCAGCAACATAGCCATTATGCCAACTGCTGGTCCCATCCTGCCTGCTCTTTAGAGGCTGTTAACTCTGTAAGAATAGGCACTTGTATGGACGTATCTTACTTCTTCCACCCATGCCTTTTAATGCTTCCTAAAATTTCCCCAAGCTCCTCTGCCATCTGTAGGGAACTATGACTGGTCTCAAGAGTGAGCTCTGATTTATTTAAACCCATCACATATCCCATATTCCTGATCATGTTATTTGCTCAGGAGTTGGTACCTGATCTGAGTCAGATTGATCAGAAGCAACAGTACTTGATTCCAGGTTCTTTATTTGAGCTCTCAGGGAATGGGTCCTCCTATATTTTTTGCCAGAGGGCAGGGTATGCTCACCAGAGTGACAGAGAGGGAGAAAGTACCACCTTCCTAGAGGGCATGTTCATGCTAAAATCCTGTCTCATTTCTCTACTCTGTCAGGATTCGGGACATGCATGTACATGTGTCTGGTGTGTTTTTCAAGCTGCAGAGGCTGGGAGTCAAATTGTGCAGTTGGCTGCATGAGATCCAGCTCCCTTAACCACCAGGTTCGGTGGAGGCTGAACTGGAAATGAACAAGTAAAGTGATAGCTCCAGGAACTGCTGGCTGCCATCCTGGAACTATGAAAGGAAACTCTACCTGAAAATGGAGCCCATCCTGAAAAGGCAGGGCTAGAAGACGTTGTGTGAGTAATGTGTAAAGCTCCATCTGAAGCTCAGACTAGCCCATGCCTTGCAGTGACACAGGGACTGTGTCTGCCTTGTTCATTCTGTGGCTCCAGCATGCCAATATGTATTGTCAAATAAATGAATGATAAATAGAAGAAAAAGGACAATGTTAGGAAACAGAAATCAGTGCTGATGAGTTTATATAATTGTTGAAGAAAAGACCACGATATTAAGGCCAACTCCCATCATTTTTTTTCTGACTCTGAATCTCAAAATAGAAAATATGGAATTCCCTTCTGATTACCTTAGAATGATGAAGGGAACTAAAATAGAAAAGAACAGTAAAAAATAATAAGCCTGACCGTGGGATGGGTGGAAGGGAACAAATTCTTTTTTCACTCATATCAAGGGATGTCTGACTCAGATTTAAGGCATGTTAAGTCAATGAGTTCCTAAACTTAAGTATTTTATTATTTCTCTAGTTTGACAAATGTTCTACTTTATTGAATCACATTACCTTGGCATAAATGATCAATGTTCTGACCATATTTGAATTTTCAGAATTACTGGATAATAAAAGAAAAGATGTAGATGTTTTGATATGTAAGACCAAACATATCTACTCAAAGACCCATATCATAATTCATTGTTGTGTTACTTTATTGGGGACTTCAAGGACACATTATATAAGGTATTTACCTTATTTTATAAATAACAAACAGGTGAGAAGAAGGCAAAATAAAGAAGCTCTCCAGAATCATGATGAAACCTCTATCATGATTTTACTCAAGAGCACATTCAACATTAGAAAGAGATATTCACTTTCTATCAGTAGGAATAAGAACAGTTTGCACTTGCTAGTAAAAGCAGCTTAGTTTCTTCCTAATTGTAAGGAAGAATTTTGGGCACACATGCAGCCAGCATGAGTTTTAAGGCCCAGGACTTGAACCACAATCGATTACATGGGAGTAGAAAGCTACAAAGCTCAGTTACTTTTGGAAAAGCAGATATCCATCACTGAAGATGCTGCTCTAGAGCTGTACCCTTCCAAGGCCACTATTTAAGAGACTTGACGAGGGTCTAAGGAGACTACACAACACTGAGTAGCCACATCAGAACACAGACCTGTGTGGTTTCAATACAATCCCACCAACTTTTGCTTAGACTTTCATGTGGCTACTCTATTCTTCATTTTACCTAAGATAGAGGCCAAGACTCCTTCTTCTCGAAGCCTTCCTGACTAGCTTTAGTTCTTTCTCATCCCAAACTCAATTACTTCCCTTTCCAGTCTGTTTCAAAAATCTATAAACTGGAGCTGAGTAGGGACCCATGGAACAGACAAAATGAATTAATGAGTCTATTTCCACTTTCTTTTCTTTCCTTTTTCTTTCTTTAATTTTGTTTATTTATTATTATTATTATTTACTATAGGACACTTTAAGAGAGAGAAAGAGAGAGAGAGAGAGAGAGAGAGAGAGAGAGAGAGAAAGTGAGAGAAAGTGAGAGAAAGTGAGAAAACAAGCCACCAGGTCTGGGGTTTAAACTGTTACTGGCCATGTGGAAGTCAAGCACCTTAACCGCCACGCCACCTGCTGGCCCTTCTGCTGAATCTGGAACTTGAAATATACATATTTATGTCTCTTTTCTCACAGTTTTCAATGTTTAGGTTCCTAGACTAGCCCATGATAGCCCATAGTAAATCTGACTTTTTATAAATGTATATAAAAAATAAAGTTTTCTTACTCTTTACACTGTTATAGTAAAAAAAAAATTAAAAGGTTACCTTGAAACATGGTGGTCCAAGAAAAGCAAAGTGCAAGAAATAGGAGAGAGATAATATTAATAATCACTTACATTCACTACCTACTGTACAGGCACTGTTCTAAGTACCTTACATGAATTATCTCATGTAATTTTTCACTTTAACAGTAAAAGAAAAAAGGGTCTCAGGTTTTGTGATTATTCCAAGAACACACTCAGAAGAATTGGAGCAGAGACTGGAACAATTTTTTCTCTGTTTTCAAAGCCCAGGCTTTACCAAGTGTGTGTGTGTGTGTGTGTGTGTGTGTGTGTGTGTGTGTGTTTTCCTAAGAGAGATTTTTGCTATAGGGCAAGTGCACTTGATAGAGAGACAGAAAAAGACAGAGAGACAGAAAGCAAGATATCACTCTCAAGGGGGAATGGCCACACCACAATCCCTTCTCCTACATTCCCTCAGGATCTTGGCATGTGTGCATAAATGCCGGCATGAGTTTTAAGCTGCCAGGTCCAGGACTTGAATCACAGTTGAGTACGTGCAAGTTCGGTTGTGTCACCATTAGGCCATCTGCTGGTCCCCAAATGTGTGGTTTTAATAGACATTCTGAGGGAATTCTCTGGACACTTATGCAGTTTTTGATGTCACTAGCTTATTATTAAGTCTTATTTCCTTAAACTTCCAAGACTTTAATTTTCAATTTTGGGGACCAGCAATTGGTATAATGGCTATGTCGCTGGACTCCCATGTAGTCGAACATGGTTTGAGTCCCAGACCTGGTGGGTACATGTGTGTGCATACCCAAGATCCTGAGAAGAGAACGGAGGAGAAGGGATTGCGCGTGGCCATCCCTCCGGGGGGTGATTTCTCACTTTTTGTCTCCCTCTGTCTTTCTGGTGAGTGCATGTGCCCTATAGCAAAAACCTCTCCAAAAAAAATTGTTTTTTTCAATTTTGTTGTTGTTGCAGGTCGTGTTTTTTGCTTACATATGAAATGTGAGAGGAGAGAAATGTTTCTGAGACTAGAAAGAGAAGTATTTGAAAGAGCATGGTGAAAGGTAGGGGCTTAGAGATGAGTGGTAAGTAGTAGAACACAAGAAGGGAGGAGGGGTAAAGTGAGTTCTTAGAAGGTGATGGGAAACAGACATGGGGTTGTGCCCTTCCCTGGAGTCTGGCCCAGTTCCCTTGGTTGTTGCCAGGAGAAAGCTGGGCTGGGGGAGGGGAATTACGTGCTGCTCCTAAATTGGTCTTTGAAACATCAGGAATCTTTGCACTATGGGGTCTACTCTGGGTTTATAAAAAGGTCATAAGTTATCAAATAACATTCGTTACATAGATAATAGGTGACAGAACCAGGATTAGAATTGAGGTCCGTTTGAATTCAAAGTCTGAATCCCTTTCTCGATATCTCCGTTGGTCGCTGCTACTGTTAATTGTGGACATTATCACTGGGGTTCCTGCCCATGGACGGTTTGAGAAGTGTCCCAGACCTTTCCGTTTATAAATATTTCCTCCTAAAAAGATCATAGCTCCAGATTTATATGCTTATCTATATTTAGGTCCTATTTGTACAGTTACATTGTTTTTTTCCCTTAAACAGTATGCCTTGTGTAGTGGTGTAAATAGTTGTGCTTTCTGACATTCTTCGGAATGAAACAAGCCAATCTTGGTTCATACTGCGAGGACTCCAAGGTAAGGAAAGTAAGCTCAGAAACAGCAAAAGTTTTAGTTGCTTCAGTGCTTTCATATATACAGCGTTCTTAGGATGGATGGAAACACTCTGGCTTTAATGTTTCCAAAGATGTGATTGAGGGGCTGAGGAAGCCTTTGGTTGTTAGTTATCCAGTGACTTTTACAGTTTAGGACACTAAGATGCAGAGACGGTCATGCAGCTAGTAAACCTTGGACACTGTATTAAATTCAGTTTGACTCCAAAATGCAGGCCGTGTTCAATATGTGCTGCTTTTGGAGTGTGTGAACACACATGCTGTATACACAAAAACTCATGCACAGGTAGACACATTGGGGGCAAATATAGTGATGACAAAGCTAAGCCTTTGTTCACCTGAAAACACCTTTGTGTGTTTGTTGAAAATTAATTTCTAAAGTAGGCCCATGACCTTGTGAAAATGATTTAGTGTATCTGAGTCTCAGTTTTCTTGTTGTTGAATAGGATCCTAATACTTTTGTGTTATTATTGTGTTAGGGAAAATGTATATAAACATCACTAATGTAATGTTTGAGATTTGATAGGTGTTCAAAAAATGGTAGCCATTATTAGTTTCCAAAGCTGATCATTTTTGACTGTATATTACCTTTACTTCATGATAGCTCTAGTAGTTTCACAATAATAGCAATGATAATAACTAACATTTATTGAATTCTTGCAATATGCCAACTGTGAATCACTTTTTTCTGAGTACATTGCAGCTCACATATTCCCATATGCCCAACAAACCTATGAAGTCAGCATTCTGTCATCCCTGTCTAGTCCAAGTCAGACCAATTAGGCAAGTGAAAGAAGTTAAATGCATCCAAATTGGAAAGGAGGAAGTCAAATTGTCCCTCTTCGCAGATGACATGCTAATGTATATATAGAAAAAACTAAAGACCCCACCAAAAAACTGTTAAAAATGATAACTCAGTCAAGTTGTAGGATACAAAATCATACATAGGGCCAGTCCCATAGTTCAAAAGGAAGCTATATCCAATATGGCTGAGTATGGTTTGAATCCTGTCCTTGGCAACTTGAAAAACACAATGGGCATATGTGTGAACATGGCCCAAATCCTGATAGGGTGGAGAAATGGAGGAGAAGGGATTGTGATATCTCTCTCTGGTGAGAGCACATGTGTGCTCTGGCAATTAAAAAAAATAAAATGCATGAGGTTGGCATGGTGGTTAGGGATGCTGGACTCCTACATGGCCAGCCATGATTCAAGTCCCAGACTTGGTGGCACGCTTTCTCACTTTCTCTCTCTCTATTCCTTTTGGTCAAATTGAAAAATAAGTAAATAATAAAAAGTAAATAAAGTTAAGTAAAAGTTAAATAAAACAATTAAAAAACAAAATAAACATAAAATCAGGAGCATTTTTACATACCAATGACAAACTATCTGAAAAAGAAATCAAGAAAACAATTCTATTTACAATAGCTACAAAAAAAATTAGGTCATTAGGTCTTTGGGAAAGTCATGACGTATCTTTCTATGTTTTTCTATGCAAAAGTGTGTCATGACTTTCCTGATGACCCAATAGCAATTCATTTAACCAAGGAGGCGAGAGATCTCTACAATAAAAAGTATAAAACACTGATAAAAGAAATTGAGAAAGACACACACATAAAATGGAAAGCAGCTCATGTTCATGAATTGGAAGAATCAATATTGTTAAAATATCCATACTGCCACAAACAATCTACAGATTCAATGTAATATCTATCAAAACATCAATTAGGGAACCAGCAGTTAGTGTAATGGCAATGTCGCTGGACTCCCACGTAGTCGACCGCGGTTCGCGTCTCGAACCCGGTGGCTTACAACTCACGCCGGGCGCGTGTGTGTGCGTGCCCAAGATCCCAAGAGGAGAATGGAGGAGAAGGGATTGCGGCGTGACCATCCCCCCTGGGGGGTGATTTCTCGCTTTCTGTCTCTATGTCTCTCTCTGTCTGTCTGGCGAGCGCACGCGCCCTATAGCGAAAAACCTCTCCAAAAAAAAAAGAAAAGAAAACAAAACAAAACAAAAAAACAAAAAACATCAATTGCACTTTTTACTGAAATAGAAAAATGATCTTAAAATTTGTATGGAACAACAAAAGACCCCAAAGTAGTCAAAGCAATCCTGAGCAAAAAGAACAAAGCTGGAGACATCATACAACCTGATTTCAGAATATATTATTAAGCTACAGGAACCTAAAGTGCATGGTCAACTGACCAAGACAAAACAAGACAAAGCAAACAAAAAACCCTAGACACCTAGACTAATAGAAGAGAACAGAAAAGCCAGAGATGAATCTGTATCTACATAATTGATTTTTGACAAAGGTACCAAGAATATTTATTGAGGGAAAAGAGAGTCACTACAATCAGTGGTGCTGCAAAAATTGTATATCCACATGCAGAAGAATGAAACTAGAACCCTATTTTACTATATACAAAAATAAATTAACAATGAATTAAAGACTTACCAGGCTGGATCTGAGCTGTATCCTACAGCTGGACTGGTAAGATACAGGCGGTCAGATCTCACATGACGGACTGCATTATTTGACTCCTGGACCAGGTGGCTTGGCAAACAGGCCAGGCACATGTGTATGCATGCCCCAAATCCCCAAAGAAGGGAGAGATGGAGGAGAAGGGATTGCAGCATCACCATTTTCTATGAGGGATGCTTTCTACTCTTTCTCTCTCTTTCCTTGCCTGTCTCTAGCAAACACACATACTCTTTGGTAAATTTAAAAACAAATGAAAAGAAAAGAAGATGTGTCAATGTTCAACAAACTTATGAAAAAATGCTCAGTATCACTAATCATCAGGGAAATGCAAATCAAACCCACAATGAGATACTATCTTGGCCCAGTTAGAGTGGCTACTGTGAAAAAGAACAAATAACGAATGTGGTTGAGGATGCAGAAAAAGGATAATTCTTTGACAGTGTGGACATGTAAATTAATATAGTCATTATGGAAAATAGCATGGGGTTTCCTCAGAAAACTAAAAATAGAACTGCTGTATTATCCAGTAATCCCACTACTAGATATATATCCAAAGGAAAGGAAAGCAGTGTATTGCAGAGATCGCTATACTCCAATATTCACTGCAGTGGTATTCATAATACCCTAGACAGAGAATCAACATAAGTGTCCATCAACAGATGAATGGATAAACTGTGGTGTGTATATATAATAGAATACTACGTAGCCATAAAAAAGAATAGAATCCTGTTATTGGAGGTAACATAGATAAGTCTGAAGGACATTATGGTAAGTTCAATAACCCAGGCATAGAAGCAATACTATGTGGTCTCACTTGTGTGGAAACTAAAAGAATTGACCTCACAGAAACAGGGTGGAATAGTGATAACTAGAGGCTGTGAAGCATAGGGAGGAGGTGGGAATAGAAAGATGTTGGTTAAAGGACACAAAATTAAAGTTAAGAGGAATAATTTCTAGCATAGAAATTTTGTTCTGTGGCATAGTAGAGTAACTATAGCTGGCAATAATTTATCATGTATTTCAGAACATTACAAGAGAGGATTTTGAATGTTCCCAATACTAAGTAATGATAAATATCTGAGATGATGGATATGCTAATTACTCTAATTTGATCATTACACATTGTATTCATGTACTAAAAAGATACTGTCTACTCCATACATATGTACAATTCCTACGTATCAAGTAAATGTTAAAATACTATCCTACACCATTGAATCATTTATCTTTATTCCATAGAATCTCCTGATCTGAATATAAATTAGCTTGACATTTAGCTGCTGGCTCAACCAGTGCCAGCGGGCTTTGCTCCTGCAGATACCCTGCAGGACTCAGGCTACCTTCTTCGTGGCCCTGGGTGCCAGCCTACATTTTCCCTTCTTAAAAGAATAAGTAACTGCTCTGCAGAGTTAAGTGGATATTGATGTCCCTGTCATCTGCAAAGTTGTAGAAAGCACATAAAGGTAGTTAATGTGAGTGTCTCTTGCTTGCACTTGCTTTCCTTTATATCAATAAATCCTAACCCTTCCTTGGAAGTCACCAAAAACTACTCACAAGTCATTCTTCTGAGTGTGTGCCCAGAAACAGAAGGAACAAGCATTTGTTTAGAATATAAAAATAAAACAGAAAAGTTATTGATGGGTTCAGAAATCTCTTTCTCCTTGTCTTGTGCCTTTTTGGTATTTATGGCTGAATCAAAGACTTGGGAATGTGTACACAATTTTAGTTCTTGCTTTCCTGGAAAGTTTAAAGAATGGACAATCAATACTATTAGGATAATGTATATATATACATATATATATATATATTTTTTTTTCTTGCTGCTTTCTTTACTTGCTATAGTTTAAAACAAATATAGACTGGTGTTAGCAGGTGGTGTAGTGATTAAGGCACTGTACTCCTACATGGCTAACTGCAATTTGAATCCTGGACCTAGTGGCTTGAAAATCACCCTGGGTGCATGTGCGTGCATGCCCAAAATCTCGAGAAGAGAATAGAGGAGAAGAGATTGCACTGTGGCCATTCTCCATGGGGTTGCTTTCTCTGCTTCTCTATTTCTCTCTCTCTTTCTCTCTCTAGTAAGCACACGTGCTCTATAGCAAATTAAAAAAATTCATATATATGTATAAAGAGATTGCCACAGAACATAAAATGATTGCATATATACATAACATCCCACTGCACTTAGCTTTTTCCCTGAGTAGTATTTTGTGAGCCACTCCAGAACTGATAATAAATTCCAAGGAACTTTCCTGGGCAATGTTTCTGTTTTCTGGCATTTATATTATGCCAGTCATTATTTCTTAGCTCTTTGGGAAGAAAACAAGTGAAATATTGGGAGAAGCCTCACCATAGGACATATTTGAAACTAAAAGTTCCAGATCTGTAGTTCACTGTTGAAAATATTCTTAGTAAATTATGGTTATCATTTCACGGCACCATTACCAAAAATAGTAAAACAAATACAGTGGAATTCTGTTATAAATGTCTTCGTTACATCAACAGAGTTGAATAATTTTCACTAAAAAAAAAACAACTTCATGAGGGAAAATCCTGACATAACCTGATTTCATTATATTTTTTGCTCATTCTGTAAAGTCGGTTAGTATTTATGAAACTTCCATTGTGAAACTTAATAACAAGCTTATAAAATAAATGAGCCTATAGTTTGCGTGTTAATAATAATTAACAGCTTTCTGCTTTTTGACAGCTTTCTGCTGGGCATTGATCATTTACTCTATCCCTCACTGGTTCTACCATGTGTTCAATGTCAATATTCCAGTTTCTCTCTATCCATTATGTCTCTTCTGCTGCCTGGAGCCCTCCACATCTGCAGCCATATCTTTTATATCACCTTTCTCTGAAAACAACCAACCAGCAAGTTGATTTGTTGCATTGTGCTGAAGAAGGATTTGCAGGAATTAAGCTATAATTCCTAAAGGAATGGGAGGACTTTGGTCCAGATTTCTCAACATAGTGACTAATAAAGTAGTGTCTCATGCCAAAAAGCACTTAATGGTTTTGATCACTCTATGCTTAGTTTTAGAAAACATCACACATATTTTGGTTGAGTTTCTCTTTCCCATTTTCTAGTCACCTTGAGAGATGTCTGCGTTCCTGTATCTCTGTCCTGCAGTAGCTAACAGTGACCATCATGAAAATTATAGCCAAGGCTCCCTGACTTGACTTTCTTAACCCCTGAAATAGAAAATAAGCTGTTGACCAGTGCAGTTGGTCAGTTAAGTCAGGTTCTGAAGATTAAATTCATGGCTCTATTTAAAGTAGCATTCAGAAACAATTTGGAGTCATTTAAATTTCCCAAAACAGTCGATAAAAGTATTTGGACTCCTGATTTCTATTTTTCTTAGAATAACATGGGCCAAATTTGTTGCATGAACTCTTTTTTTTCATTTTCAAATGATTTGTTATTTATTTGAGTTGGTTATGCTCTGCAGTGTGTAATAACCTAGAAAGACCTGGGCTATGCTTGGGTTCCTGCTCCCCTGGCACTCAGCCTCGGGTGTGATGGAGCAGTGTGAGCTTATGGTTAGAACCTGGGACAGAATTCCAGCTCTGTTGTTTACTCATGCACAATGTGACTCTGGACACATTTTTTTTTTTCTTCTTCTTCTTCTTTTTTTTTTAGAGGTTCTGCCTTAGGGCATATACATTTCCTCGGGAGAGAGAGAGACAGAGATAGTTGTGGGGGGGATGGCCATGCTGCAATCCCTTCTCCTTCTGGGATCTTGAGCACACACGCACATGTGCCCAGGGTGAGTTTCAAGCCACGGGGTCCAGGACTCCAACTGCAGTCAGCTATATGGAAGTCCAGCTACATAACTGCTATCCCATCTGCTGGTTCCCACATTTCTTAATTGGGTTGCATTCTCCTCATTTCCTGAAAGGGGGAAATCCTAATTATCTCCCAAGATCCTAAGGATATGTATGATGTACAGTATATGGAAATCCTCTTCGGGATTCCTGTGATATAGAAAGACTCCATAAACTCTGTGCCCACTGTATTACCATTCAATGCCACTGAAGCTCCAGACTTTCTCCTGACCTTGATGTTTTTGTTTCTTTTTTAAATTTGCCAGAGGGTATGTGCACTCACTGCAGAGAGACAGGGACAGAGAAAGAGGGAAAGTGAGAAAACATCTCCTGTGGGACATGGACATGCCACAATTGCTTCTCATCCATTTCTCCTTCTTTTGAGATTTTGGGCATGCAGTCACCTACGTCTGGTGTGATTTTCAAACTGACAGGTCTGGAATTTGGACTGTGTGGTCAGCCATTTGGGATCCAGTCACTTACCACCAGGCCACGGGATGGCCTGTTCCTGATATTTTGAAACTCTAGTATTATACCATGCTGCTAGAGACTTTTTCTTCAACAGTGTACATAACTTCCTAAAATTGCTCTGGTCTAAATTTTACTCTTATGTCCCAGGAAAGCAAGTAAGCAAACAAACTAGCCAGCAAAATATGGGAATTACCTCTAATAGTACTTCTAAAATGATCTTGACTTTAGCTTTCTAAATATTTTTAAACTCCCTCTATTTTTTTGTCTCATTTATGACTTATCATCAAAAATTTTCCCCTCCAGGCAAGCGTTACCATGGTAGGTCTTGATCTATTGCTTCTAGGAACCAAGGCCAAGAGGTGAACTCATTAGCATGAATCAGGAGAGTGGTGAATGTAGGCTGAAGCATGCCAGTACTTGGCAGCCACAGGACCAGCAGGACAGAAGTGGGAAGAAAATCCTTTCACACCCAAGTTGTACTTGCTAAAGGAGAACCATGGGAAAACCCCTTTTATCTCACTGCGCTGTGATAACAAGGCCAGGTGTGATGGAGAGAGTCCGATCATATTGTATTGATGAATTCAGCCTAATTTTCAAATACATCAGAAATTAATAATAAAAATCAAACTTATAAAAATGTAGAGCTGAATTTTCATCAACATTTCTCAATTACATCTTTTCTTTCTATCATATTTAGGAAATGACCCAGTGAACCTGAAGTATGTCTTTGGAGTTGGTTACTAATGGCTAACAGAATGCATGCCACACACCACTTCCCTGCTATTGGCCTAAGAAAGAGACCAGGAGGATTTGAGAAATGATGATGGCTCTCAAGAGCAGACACTCGTTAATGTTTAAAAATTTTAAAATTTCCAGGGACTGGGATTGATGGGACATTCATACTCTTTCAAGTGTTGTGTATAGTACTTTGGAAACTAAAGAAAATTACTCTTTTTAAGTTTTAAATATTTTTCTCATTAGATACACTGAGCTGGTTAATGTTTTGTTAGATAATGCTTTCAAAGTTATGTCATCCTGTTTCCTACTGGGCCAAGCTTGTCTTAAAAAACATGGAAACTGATCTTTTTTTTTTTTTCCTCTTATTCATATTTTTCTCTTATTGCTCTAGGCAAGTCATATTTTGTGAAATAGTCTCTTCTGTCCACTCAAGGCCCTTTGAATTGAAATTACTCACAGTGTGTTTATGTGTGTGTGTGTTGCGTTTGTGTTTCAAACCTTTTTCCATGAAGAGAGAATTCTCTCTGGACCCTTTACGCTTTCTTGGCCATTAGAGAGCATTCTATGGACTTTGGAAATGATATTCCAGAATGCTTCAGCTGGATCGTCTACCACCACAGCTGGTTCTCAGAGCAGCCTTTGTTGAAGAGGGACTGTTCAAAGAAAAGGTACTATGTCAAAGGATTCATCAAACTTTCATACTCACTCAGAACCTGTAAACTATCTTGGAATTTGCTGGTCATATGAGAAAACTGAAGGGTTGGGTCAGGGTAACAGGACAGGATGTAGAAGGAAAGATTTAATTATGTGTGGAGAAATCTAAAAACAGTTTAAATTTATTGTTAGCTTTTAGAACATAATGAAATAATGAAGAAATGTATTTAGGAAGGGGAATTTCTCCCATGGGTTTTCACATGTGCATTTTTCTCCTGAGGAATACTTGTCTAAGCAAAACAGCTTATTTATTAGAAAAAGTCCTAAGTTTGCATGTTAATATTTCCTCTCTAGAAGAAAATAATTCTAACCTTACATCTTATGTTAAATTCTAGAGGAGGATTAGGGAATTCAATTTTCTGACTTTAACACAGTTCTAGAGTTGAGTAATCAGAAAAAAATTCTGGTATCTCTATTTTATTAGTTACCAACAACAGACTTACTTATCTCTGATACCAATTAACCCTTTCAGTTTCAAAAAGTATGTATTACATAGAGAGCAGCTATTCTGAAAAATCTTCCTTTAAAGAAAATTTTAATTTTTTCTTTTTTGGGAGATTTTTGCTATAGGGCACATACGCTTGCCAGAGAAAGACAGAGAGACAGAAAAGGAGAAATCACTTCCCAAGGGGAATGGGCATGGCCCAATACTTTCTCCTCTATTTTCTTGGGATCTTGGGCATGCACACATATGCTCCTGGAGTGAGTTTTAAGCTGCTGGGTCTGTGACTTGAACCACTGTTGACTATGTGGGAGTCCAGCAATGTAACTATTCCACCATCTGCTGGTACCAGATTTTAATTTTTTGTTTTAAAATTTTTGAAACATACTGAAAAGTCAAAAGAATGAGAGGAACATTTTCTACCTTCTCTCCTAGATTCAGTGATGTTCGTGTTTTACTGCAAATGCTTTCTCTCTCTCTCTGCCCACACATTTCCTCCCCCGAACCATTTGAAAGAAAAGAGAAGACATGGTGACATTTTCCCCATTAATACTCTAAGAGTATCTCCTCTTACACAACCACAATAGCATCATGCCCAAGAAAATTAACATTATTTTCCTAATATAAATGAAATGATTCCATATTAAAATGCCCCAAATGCCTGCAAGCTGTTTTTAATAGCTTTATTAGTTTTTTTTTAATCAGGATCCAATATTTATTTCACTTTATTTTTTACAGTTTTCTTTTTTCCTTTCTCTAGAGAGAAAGGAACGCCCCCTCGCCCCAAATTGGTTCCCATGTCTTGATCCACTCCCAGCCGTAGCCAGCCCTAAATCCCAGGCACGAGTACACCCTGCTTGTTCAGGTTGGTCTTTGGGTACAAACCCAGAACCTTCCTGTATGAATCAGCCTCAAATTGTGTTGTGTTACCACTGTGCTTCCTTCCGGCTCCTAAAACATAGCATTTAATCTCCTCTCTCCCCACGATAATGTCATTTTCTGGAATCCAGGCAAGTTTTCTTTTCTTATGAGTGTATCAAATTCTGGAATCAGCTGTAGGGTTTTTTTTTTTTTTTTTTTTTTTTTTTTTTTTTTTTTTTTTTTTTTGCCACAGGGCTTGTGTGCTCCCCAGGGAGAGACAGAGAGTGGGAAAGTGAGAAATCACCCTCTGGGGGTATGGTCATGTCACAGTCCCTTCTTCTCCATTCTCCTGCTGAGATTTTGTGTATGCATGCACACATGCCTGGTGTGTTTTTCAAGCTGCTGGGTCCAAGACTTGAACCTTGGTCAGGCATGTGGGAGTCTAGTGCCTTAACAACCACACCATCTGCTGGCCCCCTGTAATAGCTTTGATATATCTCTTGATAATTTAGGGTCACAGAAGAAGAACCCTAAGAACTTAGTTTGGTATATTAGTCAAGAGATAGTGACAGAAGTGTTTCCATTTAGTATAGTAATCCCAGGAGATTTAGGTTAGATGGAAGGAATTTGGCAGGGAACATAATAGTATTTTGGGATCACAGTATTTCTGAGTTTACTGGTTTTAGATAATTTAAAATGAAAGGAAAGGAAATTAATTTCTTTAATGGGTCATCATTCCTCAGGGGATATGTTTAGCCAATGATTGGGAATGTTGGTTTGGGGCTTACAAGAGAAATTGTGGGTAAAGAAAGCAGAGTTCCAAGGATAATAGTGTGTGTAGCTATTATTCAGCCATAAAAAACAACAAGGTCCTGGAATTTGATAGCAAGTGGATGACTATGGAAGATTTGTTGTTGAGTGAAGCAAGTCAGGCTATGAAAGAGAGACACTGTATGTCTCCACTTAACATATACTGTCTGCACTCTATGGTAGAGACTGAAAAACTGGACATAAAAGCATTAAAAATTCTTATGGACACTAGAGACAAAGTGGAAGGAGAGTGTGGGAAGGGAAGAGCGTAGGAAAGATAGTTTGGGGGAAAATGGAGAGGTAAGATATTTGTGGGACACAGATAAAGTTTGCTATCTGTTTAGGAGGATGTGTATAGTATTCTTGACTGGACTGAGATATATATCATGCTGGGTAAAGTCTCTTTACAATCTAAATGATGTATAGTGATTAAATATATAAATAATAATAATAAAAGAAAAAAATAGTGTTTGTAGTTAGAGACAGGGAACGTCACCTTTCTTTTCTTTTCTTGTTTTATTGAGAAGTTTTTTTTCGCTATAGGGTGCGTGCGCTCGCCAGACAGAGAAAGACAGAGAGACAGAAAGCGAGAAATCACTCCCCAGGGAGGATGGCCACGCCACAATCCCTTCTCCACCTTTCTTTTCTTAAAGAATTGTTTAACTTTATTTATTTATTTATTTATTTATTTATTTATTTATTTAAATTTGACCAGAGAGGAACAGAGTAAGAGAGAGAGAGAGGGAAACTGAGAAAGCAAGCTGCCAGGTCTAGGACTCAAACTGTGGTCAGCTATGTGGGAGTCCAGTGCCCTTAACCATCATACCACCTACCAGCCCCCACCTTTGTTTTTGCATGTACAAGTTCATATACTTTTTTTAGAAAGAATATATGTGAAAAGTCAGAAGTGAGAAAATCATTATCTTGCTAATGATTTATTTCATCTGCTTAAAGCCCTCTCATGTCCAAATATGAAAGTATGTGTAATTAAACGTGTGTATATATGTGTGTGTTTGTATTATATATCCAATAACTTTAGAACTGAACAACCACAGATCTGGCATTACTAATACCAATACAATCTCTCTTTCTCTTCTTGCTGTAGAGTTTCTCTGCTCACTAGAGAGGGACAGAGAGAGAGAGAGAAAAAGAGAGATGGGGGGGAGTGAGAAGTCATCCCCCTGAGGGATGGCTGGGCCACAATCCGTTCTCCATTCTTCGCTTGGGATTTTGGGCATGTACACACATGTGCCTAGCATGAATTTTTTCAAGCTGCAAAGTCTGGGACTTGCACTACTCAGTCAGTGATGTGAGATCCTGCTGCTTTAACCATCATGCCACCTGGCTTGTCCAAGTATCTCTCTTTTATATCAGGAAATTTATATTGAAGTGAAAGGATGGTTTATTAGTGAGGTCAATAGTATTCAAATCATCTCTTTAGTGCCCTTTTCTCATTTATCCAGGGAATTATTTATTATGCAGCTAGCTCATGCTAGGCATATACTAGGAGCAGGGATGTGAAGATGAATAATAGAATATGATTCCTTTCCCTGAGAGATCACAGTCTAGTGGGAGGAAGCAGAGATACTCGAAGCTGTTGCAGTGTGAGGACTGCTGTAATAAAGGCATGTATGCTATGTGCTTGACCGCAGCAGTCACTCAATAAATATTTTTTGAATATATGGAGGAGTAAAGGAATACTGGAGTACAAATCACAGAGAAAAATACTAAAACATCCCAGGAGATACATTGCAAGAATGAGGTGAAGTTTGAGTTCTGTTTCAAAGTAGCAGTTCTTAACGCTTTCAGCACCAGAGACTGGTTTCATGGATGATAAATTTTCCAAAGGTGGGGTGGAGTGGGGTGGTTTATGAGAGTGTGCAACCTAGATCCCCCCATGTACAGTTCACGTTAGCATTGCGCTCCAGTGAGGATCTAATGCCCAGCTACTCAGACAGGAGGCAGAGCTCAGGCGGTACTGTGAGTGATGGGGAGCAGCTACATATACGAGGATGCTCCGCTGGCTCACTCACCCGCAGCTCACCTCCTGCTGCACATCTTGGTGCTGACCCCCATCTTAAAGGATATGACAGAGTCTTCCAAGTGGACAGGATGGTCGGGCATCTCAGGCAGCTGTGCCCCATGGTAACAGGAGTATCAGGATGACATGTGGTGCAGTTTGGCTCAATCTTAGGGTTCACATAGCGTGTTGGGTGGGAATGTGTTTCAACAGAGTAATCAGAGCCCAGAGAATTAAGGCATTTAAACCTTCTAGAGATTTCTAATTCTAATCCGGAAATGGTTGGAAGCTCTGATCTTGATCAGAGAATTGACTTTTTAAAATATTGAAATTTCTTCCCTTCTTTCTCTTTCTTTCTTCTTTCTTTCTTTCTTCCTTTCTTTCTTTCTTTCTTTCTTTCTTTCTTTCTTCTTTTTTCTTTCTCTTTCTCTTTCTTTCTTCCGCCTCATACATATATGAGAGACAGCACTCCCAATGGAGTCCAGATGCTGGGTTCTACCCACAGCCACCAGCCATCCCTGGAAGTGAGGGCCTAGCATACTCAGGGAAGACTCTGGACTTGAACCAGAACTGTCACATGTGGGATTACTTTGCAGCGCATTGTGTTTTATCACTGTGCCATCATTTGACTGTAGTTTGACTATTTATTTATTTAATTTTGTTTATAAAAACCTCTCTGGGGGACCAGAAGATGGCATGATAGTTACATCACTGGACTCCTATGTAGTCGACTGTGGTTCGAGTCCCAGACCTGGCAGCTTAAAACTCATGCCAGGTGCGTGTGCATGCATGTCCAAAATCTCGAGAGGAGAATGGAAGAGAAAGGACTGTGGCATGGCCATCTCCCTCGGGGGAGGTGATTTCCCCCTTTCTGTCTGTCCTGTGAGTGCACATGTCGTGTAGCAAAAATCTCTCTCTCAAAAAAAAAAAGTAAAAGAAAATCTGTCTGGGGGTGGTATGAAGGGAGAAGATCATAAGAGTAAAAGGCTATTATAGAATTGGCCCCAAAGTATAGTGTTAAATACTGTGCAGTGAAAACTTGATCTCACATGATTGTCCAGGCTTCAAATTCTGGCCTTGATGGTTTACACACCGGGTATGTGTGTCCAGGACCCTGATGGGATGAAGAATTGGGGGGAGAGGCGGACTGAGGCTGCAGGCCCGACCTTTCCGAATCTCCACGCATCCCCACCGTTTCTCCTCCTTGGACCCCAGGTTGGTTGTCTGGGACTTTAAGGCGAACTCCCACCCCACCCCACCCACAATCCGGATCGAGCCGGCCAGCAGTTCCGGGCACCAGGCGGACTGAGGCTGCAGGCCCGACCTTTCCGAATCTCCACGCATCCCCACCGTTTCTCCTCCTTGGACCCCAGACTCCAGGTTGGTTGTCTGGGACTTTAAGGCGAACTCCCACCCCACCCCACCCACAATCCGGATCGAGCCGGCCAGCAGTTCCGGGCACCAGGCGGACTGAGGCTGCAGGCCCGACCTTTCCGAATCTCCACGCATCCCCACCGTTTCTCCTCCTTGGACCCCAGGTTGGTTGTCTGGGACTTTAAGGCGAACTCCCACCCCACCCCACCCACAATCCGGATCGAGCCGGCCAGCAGTTCCGGGCACCAGGCGGACTGAGGCTCCAGACCTGACCAACCTGGTCCTGTCACTCATCTTCTGACACTTTCCCACTAGCCTTTGGACTCTGAATTCTGGTGATTTGAATAGCGCGCGGCGCGCTTGCGCGCCGCGCGATCTCCTTTTTTCAGTTTGTTTTTCTTTGCTCTTGGGGTGTTGCTTATTCAGTCAATTGTAGGCTCACCTGTCCTTAGAGACAGTGAGGACTTTGGGCCATCCAGGGTAGTGGCAACAGTTAATGGTAATTGTGAGCAACAGGTAGGCCAACCATAAGGGAAATCATCAATTTTCTAAGCCTGTACAACTATTAACAATCAGTTAGGAAGAAACATATAGAATACCTAATGACTAAGAACAATCGCAGAGGCTCCAGAAATATGAGCAACCAACAAAAGGCCTCTCCCTCAAGGGAAATCATCAAGCCTACATCACCCACAGTCAATACAATGGACGTCGTGGACATGTCTGATAAGGAATTCAGATTATTTGTAGTGACCAAACTAACTGAGATGGAAGAGAAAAGAGACAAGGAGCTCCAGGAGATGAGGAAATCCTTCAATGACTTGAAAGAAGAAATGGATACCTTAAACAAGAACCAGATGGAACTTCTAGGAATGAAGAATGTGATACAGGAAATCAAAACCTCCCTTGAAAGTATTAAAAGTAGGTTAGACCAGGCAGAAGATCGAATATCTAACGTAGAAGACAAAACATCTGACCTAGAAAAAAGCATCAAGAAGATTGAGAAAACAACCATGAAAAATGAGGATAATATACGAGGAATACTGGATACTATCAAGCGCCCCAACATCCGGATAATAGGTATTCCAGAAGAGGAAGAAAATAATAAGGGCCTAGATAATTTATTCCATGAGATCCTGGAAGAAAACTTTCCAAATCTAGAAAGGCACTCAAATATCCAGACCCAGGAAATACATAGGACCCCGGGTAGAATCAACCCAAGAAGATCCTCTCCAAGGCACATTATAGCCAGACTGGCAAAAACAACAGACAAAGACAAGATACTAAAGTTGGCAAGAGGGAAACGCCAGGTTACTTACAAAGGTCACCCCATCAGGCTAACATCGGATCTTTCGGCGGAAACAATGCAAGAAAGGAAAGAATGGGGAAGCATAGTAAAAGTGTTGAGTGAAAAACAATTTCAACCAAGAATATTATACCCGGCAAAATTATCTTTCATATGGGAAAAAAAGATAAAAACATTCTCGAATAAACAAAATTTGAAGGAATTTACCAACTCCAGACCAGCTCTTCAAGAGGTTCTGAAGGGAGTATTATACCAGGAAAACTAAAAAATCAGAGACAGTTATACGAGAACAAAGAGCAACCAAGAAAATGGCTCACTTAATGATAGGATCAGGTACGGAAATATCGATAATTACATTGAATGTCAATGGATTAAATTCTCCAGTAAAGAGACATAGACTGGCTGACTGGATAAGAAAACAGAAACCCTCTATCTGTTGCCTACAAGAAACTCACCTTATGGATAAAGACATACATAGACTAAAAGTCAAGGGCTGGAAAAAGATACTCCATGCAAATGGAAATCAAAAAAAGGCTGGAGTAGCGATATTGATCTCAGACAAAATAGATTTCAAGACAAAGACTGTAAGAAGAGACAAAGAAGGGCATTATATAATAGTAAATGGGGTAATCCAGCAAGAAGACATAACCCTTATAAATATCTATGCACCCAACTCAGGTGCGCCTAAATATGTGAAGGAAAGACTGTTGGAGCTAAAAGGAGAGATAGGGAGAAATACTATAATTGTTGGAGATCTCAACACCCCGTTATCTCCTATAGACAGGTCTTCTAGACAGAAAATAAATAGAGAGATACAGGACTTAAATGATACTATAAATGGAATGGGCTTCACAGATATCTATAGAACTTTCCACCCTACATCCACAACATATACATTTTTCTCACCCCGACATGGAACCTTTTCAAAGATAGATCATATATTAGGACACAAATCAAGCCTTTATAGATTCAAAGGCATAGAAACTGTACCCAGCATCTTCTCTGACCATGATGGAATTAAACTCAAGATTAATTTCAAGACACAACCCCGAAAATACACGAACACATGGAAACTGAACAACCTACTTCTGAATGACTTCTTCACTACTGAAGAAATTAAGGCTGAAATAAAAAAATTTATGGAAACTAATGATAATGAGTACACAAGTGTCCAGAATCTATGGGACACAGCAAAAGCAGTCATAAGAGGAAAATTCATAGCAATTAGTGCACATAAGAAAAGGACAGAAAGATGGCAACTAGATAACTTATCATCATGCCTCAGAGAATTGGAAAAACAACAACAAACAAATCCCCAAAATGCCAGGCGAAAAGAAATAATAAAGGTTCGAGCAGAAATAAATGAAATAGAAAATAAACGAACCATACAGAAAATAAATGAAAGCAAAAGCTGGTTCTTTGAAAAGATTAACAAGATCGACACACCATTGGCTAGACTGATTAAGAAGAAGAAAGAAAGAAACCAGATTAATCAAATATGTGATGAAACAGGCAATATTACCACAGACACAGCAGAAATACAAAATATCATTAGAGGATACTATGAGCAACTTTACGCCAACAAACAAGATAACCTGGAGGAGATGGACAAATTCCTGGATGCATATAATCTACCAAGATTGGATCAGGAAGACATAGAGAACCTGAATAGACCTATAACAAGCCAGGAGATTGAATCAGTAATAAATAACCTCCCAACAAAGAAAAGCCCAGGCCCAGATGGCTTCACTTGTGAATTCTACAAAACTTTTAAGGAAGAGTTAACCCCTATCCTACTAAAATTATTTCTAAAGATTCAAAAGGAAGGAAACCTTCCAAATTCATTTTATGAAGCCTCCATCATCCTCATTCCCAAAACAGATAAGGATATGACAAAAAAGGAAAACTACAGACCAATATCATTGATGAATATAGATGCGAAAATTCTCAACAAAATACTCGCAAATCGTATCCAACAACATATAACAAAGATCATTCATCACGATCAGGTAGGCTTTATACCAGGGATGCAAGGATGGTTCAATATACGCAAGACCATAAATGTAATACACCACATTAACAGAAAGAAAGATAAAAACCATATGATCATCTCAATTGATGCGGAGAAAGCATTTGATAAAATACAGCATCCTTTTATGATTAAGACTCTCAGTAAGATTGGTATAGAAGGGTCATTTCTCAACACAATAAAAGCCATCTATGAAAAACCTACAGCTAACATTATACTGAATGGGGAAAAGCTGAAAGCTTTTCCTCTGAAAACAGGTACTAGGCAGGGCTGCCCACTTTCTCCACTGCTCTTTAATATAGTACTGGAAGTCTTAGCTATTGCAATCAGAGAAGAGAACAATATTAAAGGCATTCGAATAGGCAAAGAAGAATTGAAAATATCTTTATTTGCAGATGACATGATGGTATACTTAGAAGACCCAAAGGTATCCATGAAAAAACTGCTTGAAGTAATAAGTGAATACAGTAAAGTGGCAGGATACAAAATCAATATCCAAAAATCTATAGCATTTCTATTTATGAACAACAAGTTGAACGAAGCAGAGCTGAAGAAAGGAATCCCTTTCACCGTAGCCACAAGGTGTATAAGATACCTAGGGATAAACCTAACTAAGAAAGTCAAAGATCTTTATAAAGAAAACTACGAAAATCTTAAAAGAGACATTGAAAGTGACATAAAAAAGTGGAAGGATATCCCATGCTCCTGGATTGGAAGAATTAACATAATCAAAATGGCAATTCTACCCAAATTAATCTACATGTTTAATGCAATTCCAATCGAAATACCAGAGATATTCTTCAGAGATCTAGAAAGGGCAATCATAGAATTTGTCTGGAACCATAAAAGACCTCGTATTGCAAAAGCAATCCTGCGCAAGAAGAGTGGAGTAGGAGGCATATCACTCCCTGATCCCAAGATATACTATAAAGCTGTGGTCATCAAAACAGCATGGTATTGGCATAAAAACAGACATGTGGACCAATGGAAGAGAATAGAGACCCCAGAAATAACCCCCAAAGCTTACAGCCAACTGATCTTTGACAAAGGATATCAGTCAATCCATTGGGAAAAGGAAAACATCTTTAGTAAATGGTGCTGGAAAAACTGGGTATCCACCTGCAGAAAGATGAAACTGAACCCCCATCTTTCACCACTAACAACAGTCAACTCAAAATGGATCAAAGATCTTAACCTAAAACCTCAAACAATAAAACTACTGGTGGAAAATGCTGGGGAAACTCTGGGGGACATTGGAGTAGGCAAAGACTTCTTAAATAAGACTCCCAAGGCACAGGCAATAATCCCTAAAATAGACAAGTGGGACTATATTAGACTAAGAAGTTTCTGCACAGCAAAGGACACAGTAACAAGTGTGAACCGACAACCCTCAGAATGGGAAAATATTTTTGTTAAATATGCCTCAGACAAGGGACTGATAACCAGAATACATAGGGAACTCAAGTGCCTTATGCGAAAAAAAATGATTAACCCAATTAAAAGGTGGGAAAATGAGCTGAACAAAAGTCTCTCTAAGGAAGACATACGAATAGCCAAAAAGCATATGAGGAAATGCTCAACATCCCTCATCATAAGGGAGATGCAGATAAAAACTACAATGAGATACCACCTAACCCCTGTCAGAATGGCAAAGATTAAGAATATAAAAAGTGATAAGTGTTGGCGGGGATGTGGTGAAAAGGGAACCCTCCTACACTGTTGGTGGGAATGTAAACTAGTTCAACCACTGTGGAGAACAATATGGAGGTTCCTCAAAGATCTACAAATAGAACTACCATTCGATCCAGTAATCCCACTTCTGGGTATTTACCCAAAAGACAGGAGAACGCTCAGTCAGAAAAGTGCTTGCACATCAATGTTTATTGCAGCATTATTCACAATTGCCAAGACATGGAACCAACCTAAATGTCCACAAACTGATGAATGGATTGGAAAAGTGTGGTATATATACTCTATGGAATACTACTCAGCCATAAAAAATAACAAGGCCCTGGAATTTGATAGAAAGTGGTCAGATACGGAGGATATATTGCTGAGTGAAGTAAGCCAGGATATGAAAGAAAGATATTGTATGTATCCACTCAATATATACCGACTATCAGCATTCTATGATAGTGAAAAAAAAATTGGAGGACATAAAAGCAGTGAAGATACTTAATGAGAATAGGACAGTGTGGAATGGGGGAAGTGAAGAGAAGAGGATAGAGAAAGATAACAAATGAACAATAGAGAGGTAGGACATTAGTGAGAAACAGATATGGCTTATTAACTGTTGATGTTGACATGTATAGTATTCTCAACTGGATTTGTCTGAGAAGTATTTCATGAAGGGCAAAGTATTTGTACAAACAACATGAGAAATAGCGATGGACTGTCTTAAAAAATAATTAGAATAATAATAATGATTGGGGAAAACATAGAAAAGATATTGAATGTTGAAGCGGGGAGATTAATGTCTCTGTACTGACTGACATGCATGGCATTCCCTTTTGAAAAAGTAATGTAATACAATGTAAAGTTATATGTAATTCAATGTAATATAAAGAAGAATATGATGATAATAAAAAAAAAAAAAGAGAAAAAAAAAAAAAGAATTGGGGGGAAAGGGTTATGGCATGACTAGACCCTATTTGGGGTGCTCCTCCCCCATATGTGCACACATAAAATGTTTAACATAGAAAAAGAGTCTATTATCACAGTTTAGGGAAGAGATGATGAATAAATCAGTGACAGTAGCAATGGAAATGACAGATGCAAGAGTTATTTGGCCTGGTAGCCAATTGTTGCTGTATCTGTTACATAAAACTCTGCATGTATAGGTAGGATTTCAAAATCGTGATGAATTTCTACAAGGGCTTGAAACAAAATTCTCTTGCATTATTATTAGCTACTATTTGGTTTAATTTGTATAAGCAAAAGGATCCCATTCCTTCATTTTTTCCCCCTTTTCAAGTATCTTGGTCAGTTTTTTAATTGAGATATAATTCACATACCATACGATTAATCAATTTGAAGTGTAAAGTAGGAATTCAGTGCATAGAATTATATAACTATCGACAGAGAATTTTAGAATATTTTAACCACTAAAAAGAAACCTTGTACTCACCAGCAGGCAAACTTCACTCCCTTCACCCTTTCCTGGTCCATAGAAACCACTAATCTTATACTTTCTATCTCTAAGGACTGGGCAAAAATTTACTTATTTCATGAGCTCAGAGACCCTGCTCTTGGCCGCTGTTTAAGAATACAATGCCAGGGCCAACTGGTGATGTGGAGGTTAAAGCAGCAGAATCCTACATGACTGATTGCGTCATTTGAGTCCTGGACCTGGTCGCTTGAAAACATGCAGGCGTGTGTGCACATGTGCCTAAAATCCCTAAAGGAGGGATTGTGCTGTGGCGGTTCCCCTTGGCAGGTGCAGTCTCACTTTCCCTGTGTCTGTTTCTATTTAGTGAGTGTACGTGCCCCATAGCAAAACTAAAACAAATAAATAAACACAGAGATAGTTAAATGATTATTATCATCCCAGAAATATTTATTATTAATTCTCAAAGTATTTGAGAAACATGATAATTGGACTTAATTTGAAGCAACTGTAGCTTAGTGAATCTGGATATAGACTGCAGTGAAGAGCTTCCGGCAAGAGGCAAAGGGTGCCTCAGCTTTATATTCTGAACAGGCAGTGAAGTGGCTCCAGGAAATAGACTGCGTTTGTTTTTTTTTGGTTGTTGTTGTTGCCTACTTCCTAGGCTTGCTAATTATATTCTTCTCTTTTCTATCATCTAAATCCTCCTTGAGATTGTTCTGGATCACTAAAGTGTAGTTTTAAGGAAACAAGACAGCTTTTTCTATTTTGAATTTAAATTTAATAGGCACTTGTGAAAAGTAATCTTTTTAAGTATTAGAAAGAAAGAAAGTATTCCTGAATGTCCAAGAATGTAAGGATTTACTTGAGGGAAACAGCCATATCTTGCTAGTTGAAAAAGGATTTGGTGAAACACACAATGTGGGAAGGCTTTACAAAGAAAAATAAAATATGTCTAGAAGGGACCCCAGAATGTCTTTTTATATAATCTACTACCTTGGGTATGTCCATGTTTTAACCATTCAGCACCATGAATGTTCTCTCTATGAAGACATCTTCATGTATGTGTACATCATAGCTCTCACCACTAGCATCAGCCTGCACTGCTTTAATCTATGAGTATTTTGCATTATCTACCCTTTTCTGGATGTAGAAAACTGATCATTGCTTGAGGAGATACTTGCTATGAGATGAGATGTTACAGACAAGGAAGTTGGATCAAATATTTTTTCAGATGAATGAAAACAATAGCAAAAGCCACTGACATGTATTTGATACTGCTACATACCTGGATGCATTGATGTAATCCTCATAAATCCTAGATGAAATAAGTCCCCTTATTATCTTCCTTTTACACATGAAGAAACTACAGCACTGAGAGTTTAAGTGACGTGGCTATGATCAAACCACCACTGAACTGAATGTCTAATAAGGGCATATTTGATTCCAAATCACATCTTGACTATACTGTGTGTGCATCCATTTCTAATGCGGCTATGCCACATGATTATAAGGTTAAATTTTGTAAAAAAATTTGACTAGTTTTTTGCCCATGTGACCGAGAAAAACCATGGGTTAAGAACAGCGTATTATAAAGAAAGTGATTTTGATTTATTTGAGTAGTTGTGAATGTCACCCAGCAAGGTTATTGGGACCACTGGTGATGATGGAACTGGTAAAAATTTTCCATGCTTATTCATCAATATGCTCTAATAGTCACTATAAAGGACTGATAAAATCGGAGGAAAAGGTAGAGATGAATACAAATAATTGTTGGAAAGAAGGAAGAACCAAGATATCAAAGGAACCAGAAAGTGAAGCATTGTACCCTAATCTACTTTCATTCATTCATACCAAAAATATTTATTAAATGCCAGGAATTCTTTTCAATGCCAAAGTTACGGCCCCTTGTCTTCATAGGTAAGATGGTAAAGAAATATGTGTGGGGGACCAGCAGGGGGTGTGGTGTTTGAGGCACTAAACTCCCCCATGGCTGACTACAGTTCAAATACTGAACCTGGCAGCCCGAAAATCACAACAAATAAATAGATAAATAAAATATTTTAAAAAGTGTGTGTGTACATGCATAAATGCATGCAGTATATTAGATGGTGATAAAGCAAGGTAAGTGGAGAGTAGTTCCTTCTTACACAGTGTGATCAGTGACAATCTTGCTGATAAAGAGCTTTTTTTTTCTCTTTTTTTAATATTTAGCCTTAAAATTTTTTTTTAAATTTAATCACTGTATATCCTTACAGCATACATAATGATTCCAGCATAGATATATTGCATATTAATCTAGTCAAAGACATTACCATACACATTATCATCAACTAATATCTTTTCATTTTTATGTCTATTAAATGTTCTTTTTTCCCGATTCCCCTCCTCCCTCTGCCTAATACCTAACCCATCCTGTACTTGAACAGAGCTCTGAGGAGGTGAGCAAGCCAGTCACGTGGTTCTTGAGAACATAAGTGCTAGAAAATGAAAATGAAAGCGAATAAAATATCTGAAGGGGAAATTTGCTTTCAAAGAACATCAGAGACCAGAAAGATGGAGAGGAGAGACTTAAGAAAGGAACGTTAGAACATTTAAATTAGAGACATATCAGTTGTTGGATTCTAGTAAATAATATAGATAATGTGAATGGCTAGAAAGTGTTTGACTGTAACCTGAAGTTCTGTCCAGAGAGAATAGATTTAGTTTTATTTAGTAATTTAAAAAATAGATTATCTTGGGACCAGCAGTTGGTGTAATGGCTATGTCGCTGGACTGCCATGTGATCAACCGCAGTTCGAGTCCTGGACCCGGTGGCTTAAACTCATGCTGGGCGCATGTGCATGCGTGCCCAAGATCCCAAGAGGAGAATGGAGGAGAAGGGATTATGGCGTGGCCATCCCCCCCCGGGATGATTTCTTGCTTTCTGTCTCTCTGTCTCTGTCTTTCTGGCGAGTGTATGTGCCCTATAGCAAAAAATTCTCCTTCCCCCTCAAAAAATAGATTATCTAATTTTTCCTGGTAAATTTAAAAAGAAATAGTAAACAACTAAAAAAGAGCAGGGAAAAACAATCCAATTTTAGAGCTAGAAGAAAGTTCAGATGAAAAGTGAACAGTCTAGGCCTGGCCCCTATAATTAGGTAAGGGTTGATGCTGCTTTTTGGAAGTTGAAGTCACATAGAAGTTCCGTGTTCAATTCCTAGCCCACTCTAGAAGCTGAGTAGAGTGGCATGTGCCAGTTAATTGGGAGGCTGAGGCAGGAGGATCACAACATAGTAAGGTCCTGTCAAAAAAGAAAAGAAAGAGAGAAAGAAAGAAAGAAAAGTGAGTGTTCCAGACAAATTTTGGAGGAGTGATGCAGTGCCATCTTACTACTAGTTTTTATGGGACTGTTACACAGAAGAACAATATTAACTCAAAGGGCAATAGAAAATAAAAATGTAAAAGTAATACCAGGTAATAAGAAAGGAAAAGAATAATTTAAAAATAGTTACGGGGAGAAAAAAACTAGAAAACACAAGAGTCAACTGAGTTGATGGCAACTTTCAACCTTTAAGACTTTATGTGAAAGACAACATTTCTGTTGTCCTTCATTTAGGTTGGGAAAATTTCCCTCTATGTCTTGGTCAGCTGTGGATGCCTATATAAATCATATTTGCCACTTTTTTTTAAAAACTTTTTTTGTTGTCACTTTCCTGTGACTAATTTTATAATTGCCCACACACAATTTTATCATTGTTCCCATGACCACCTCCTCCAGACCCCTGTTTCTCTATGTGATTGAGGAAATCCTTAGAAACACCAGTTGGTGTTTTCAGGTCATGAATCCCAGGAATTGAAAGAAGGGAGAAATATGTGGAGAAGGGAGAAAATTCTTTCTTGGCTAGACTAAATTTGACTATCACCTCGAGATGACCAGGGTGACACGTAAGAGTTAACTTGGTGAGGTAGAAAGTATTCTAGGATAGCTCCCATAATCTAGGACCTCTGGTTTTACTCCCGTGGTTATGATTATTTACTCCCTGGCAAAGGAGATTTTGCAGATGCAACTAGGATTACTAATCAGCTGCATTTTTTGTCTTCCTTTTTTTTTTTTTTTAAAGAGGTATTTTTTACTATGATATGTGCATTTGCCAGAGAGACAGAGAAGAGAGACAGAAATTGAAATCACACCCTGGGGGAATGGCCACACCACAATTCCTTCTCCAATCTCCTCTCGGAATTTTGGGTATGCAAGCACATGAGCCCAGTGAATGTGTTTCAAGCTGCTGGTCTGGGATTCAAAACATGATCAGTCATGTGAGAGTCTAGTGACGTAACTACTATGCCATCTGCTGGTCCCAATCAGTGGTCTTTTTCTTTCTTTCTTTCTTTTTTTTTTTTTTTTTAAGAGATTTTTGCTGTAGAGCGCATGCACTTGTCAGAGAGACAGAAAGCAAGAAATCACCCCTCAGAGGGAATGGTCAGGTATACACACGCACCTGGCTGGGTCTGGGACTTGAACTGCAGTTGACTACGTGGGAGTCCAATGATGTAACCATTATGCCATCTGCTGGTCCCCAAATCAGCAGTCTTTAAGACAGAGAGGTTATCCAGATGAGCCTGGCCTAATCACACAAGCCCTTTAAAAGCAGAGAGTTTTCTCCAGGTGGTAGCAAAAGAAGAAATCAGAAGTTTGAAGCAAGAGAAGAGTTTGATGTGAAGGAAATTCTCCATTACTGACTTTAAAGATGGAGGGGGCCATGTGTCAAGGACTGTGAGTGGCCTCTAAAAGCTGAGAAAAGCCCTTAGCTCACAGCCAGCAAGGAAACAGGGATCTGGGTCTTACAATTATAAGTTAACTGAATTATGCAAAAAAGGATGATCTTGGAAGCAGACTGTTCTTCAGAGCTTCCAGATAAGAGTCCAGCTGACCAACAACTTGATTTTGGCTTTATAATGCCCTAAGCAAAGAACTTAGTCATGGCTTCTTGATGACTGTGAGCTCATAAATGGATGTTGTGTTTCCATTTTAATTTTTAAAATATACGTGGAAGATCACTATATACAATTTTTCTATAGCTTGACTTTTTTTTTTTTTGGAGAGGTCTTCGCTACAGGGCGCGTGCGCTCGCCAGACAGACAGAGAGAGACAGAGAGACAGAAAGTGAGAAATCACCCCCCAGGGAGGATGGTCATGCCGCGATCCCTTCTCCTCCATTCTCCTCTCGGGATCTTGGGCACGCACGCACACGTGCCCGGCGTGAGTTTTAAGCCACTGGGTCCGGGATGCGAACCGCGGTTGACTACGTGGGAGTCCAGCGACATAGCCATTACGCTAACTGCTGGTCCCTATAGCTTGACTTTTTCACATGACAATTTATCTTAAGATCTTTATATATCAATTCTTGAAGGGCTTTCTCATTATTTTTGACAACTGCTTGGTATTTCATTATATGAGTGTGTCATACCTTATTGAATCAGTGTCCTGTCCATAGGTAGTTGGATTATTTCCAATTGTTTGCCATTAAAACAGTGCTGCCAAGGACAAGCTTATAAGTCATTCCACATGTGCACAGGACTAAAACAATATATTGTAGTCTTGAAAAATGCTGCAAGTGGATATTAAGTGTTCTTACCATTACAATGATAAACGTGGGGAACTGCATTTATGAATGAATTAGATTTAGTTATTCACATGTGTAAAGACCTCAGAAATGTCATGCTGCACACAAGAAATATATGCAGCTTTTTCTATCTATTAAAACATAAAAGAATGCCTGTAGTATAAAATTTTAGAAGAGGGATTGTTAGGTCGAACAGGTATGCATTTGAAATTTTGATAAATTACTCTCCAATTTACACTCCTACCATCAATGGATGAGATTATCTGTGGAGGCAGGCCTATTTCTAGCTTTTCTCTATTAAACATTATCTGTATATATATATATATATATATATATATATATATATATATATACACACACACACACACACACACACACACATACACACATATATACACATACATATATATATATCCACACACATACATACATACATATGATACCCATATATTTAGATTGTCTAATGCTGAATAACAAAGGCGCATGGAAATTAGTGACTTAAAACAATCAGAAGTTTATTTTTCTCAGTTTTGGGTGTTGGCTGGACTCAGCTGCACATACTTTTGATTCACAATATCTCAGTAAGGGATGAAGTTGTCTGGGGTGTGGCCAAGTTGGAACATGCACTCTTGGGGTGGCAGTTGGTGATGACTGCTGTCTGGCAGCTCAGCTCAGATTGCTGATCACAGAGCCTTGGTTCTTCTCATTTTGGTCTCCCTAAAAGGCTTAGATTTCAGAGGGTTAACAGCTGGGTTCTAAGTGGAAGGAGAGCCAGCACTCAGAAGTACCAAAAAAATATTTTCTCCACATTCTCTTGGTTAGGACAGTTACAGGCCCAGCTTGGATTCAAGGGCTGGTGACTAAATTCCACCTCTTGATGGTGGAATGATGTGTGTGTAGAAGGAGGAAAAGAATAACAGTGGTCACCTTTGAGGCTATTATGCCATCATTTTTCCATTTTGTAGTTATTGATTAAATCCATTTTTATGATCTTCTAATGCTTTTTCAGTTACCTTAAGACCACCATATCACCTGTCTTTTCAGGTCTATTAGTATGACGAATTTATGTCTATAGCAGAGAGTGTGTACATTCACCTGGGAGAGAGAGAGTGCCTCAGTGGGACCAGGTCATGCTGCAATCCTTTTTTCTCCAATTCTCTATCTTGTCTGGATCCTGGGTATGTGTGTGTACACCGGACTTGAAGCCAGCAGGGCTGGGATTTGAGTTTTATTCGGCCAGGTGGGATCTGGCTTCCTCTGCACACTACTACAGCACTGAGCTAAGGGGCCCCCTCAATATGATGAATTTTATTAATATATTGTTTAATAGAAACATCCTTAAGTACTTGGAATAAATCTCTCTTACCCATTGCTGCTAAATTATTTGCTAGTATTTTATACAAGAGCTTTACATGGGTATTTATAAAATGAGATTACCCTACAGGTTTCTTTTAGTTAAATATTTGTTGGACTTTGGTTTAAGGTTGTGTGTATTTCAGAAAAAGTAATTTCCCCTTTTATGATGCTCTAAAACATAAAATCATGGCAGACTTTTCTTACAAAACCATCTGGGACTAAGTGTTTCATTTGTAGGATTTTCCTTCAAAACTCTCTGGGCGTGGTATGTTATTTTTGAGGGTTAGCACATTAACTACTTTCTCTATTTCTTCCCTGGAAATATAAAGGGTCTTCATAAAGTTTATGGAACATGTATATTATGAAAGAGCTATGTATGGATTTCAAGAAATTTTTTTGCATCAAACTAAATTCACACTTTTTTTCCTACAAATCTTTTGGATTCACCTTTTTATCACTTTTTAGATTTGTGTCTTATTCCACTCATCCTACATAGACTAAGATAGGAGAGTTAAAGTTTTTTTTTTTTTTTCTACCAGTGTGTTCCTATTTATCATTTAATATTATCTAGATTTTGTTTTTTGCCCATTGGTTCTATGTTAGATATACATTCTCACTCTATTTTCAACCTTTAGTACTATAAAATGCCCTTTTCTCTTCCAGTATATTGGTATTTCCCAGCCTGTTTCTCAAGCCACTGTATCTAGGACTTGAATCACAGCATCAGCCATGGGGCTCCAGCTCCTTAACCACCACAACTAGTCACCTGCTAGCCTTGATTTGCGTTTTCTTCCTTCCTTCCTTCCTTTCTTCATTCTTTCTCCTTCCTTCCTTCCTTCTTTTTTTGGGAGAGATTTTTGCTATAGGGCATGTGTGTTTGCTGGACAAACAGAGCAACAAAGAGAGCAAAAGTGAGAAATCATCCCCTGTGGGGATCTCCTCTCGGGACATGCACACACACGTGCCTGGCATGAGTTTTAAGTCACTGGGTCCAGCCCACAAACCAAGGTTGGCCAAGTGAGAGTTCAGTGCCTTAACCACCACATCACCTGCTGGCCCCTGTCTCCTTTCTTTTCTTTTCTTTTTTTTTTTTTGAGAGGTTTTTGCTATAGGATGCGTGTGCTCGCCAGACAGACAGAGAGAGACAGAGAGACAGGAAGTGAGAAATCACCCCCCTGGGGGATGGCCATGCCGCAATCCCTTCTCTTCCATTCTCCTCTTGGGATCTTGGGCACGCATGCACATGTGCCCAGCGTGAGTTTTAAGCTACCGGGTCCGGGACGCAAACCGCGGTCGACTACATGGGAGTCCAGTGACATAGCCATTACGCTAACTGCTGGTCCTCTGTCTCCTTTCTTAAGAGTTGCGATTGTATCTTTAAGTTTTACTAAGTCATAGAAAAATGTTTGTTCATAGTAGCCTCTCACCATGATGCATTGTTTTTCCTGAACAAGCCTCATCTGTTAAATGTTTTAAAAAAAGTTTATATATCTATTTCATGAGAGAGAGAGAGGGAGATACAGAGAGAAAGAGGCAAGCACCCTCAACAGGGTCTCACACAGCGATCTTCCCTCTAACCTTTCCCAGCCAGCCAGGATCACGGGACTGTGTATGTGTGTGGTGAGTCCCGGTCTACTCAGGAACTGAGTCCCCATCTTTTGTATGACTTCCAGCATGGCAGAGCTGGTGTTACTGCTGCATCACTGCAGCCGGGCCCTATTAATACTTTTTGCTGCTCTTTTCTCCTTTTATTTCTTTTAACATCTTGGATTTGGTGTAGTACCCGTTTCATTTAAGAATGGACTATCATAGAAAGAGATGAGTATTCATGTAGCAGGTATTTGTAAGTGGTCACTGGGGAGGGGCATTGTTTTCACTTTTACAATGAAAAGGCCTATTTTTGGTTTAATTGTTACAGAGATGTAAATCTTCTAGTAAACATGCATTATCTGTATTAATCTTTCTGACGCTCTTAGCTTCTGTAATGCAAACCAGGTCCGTGGAGACTGCTGACACCTGCAAGATGAATATCTTTTCTGCACGTTTTTTCTTTATGTACATGGAATATATAGTTCTAGGTGTATCTCTCTCCTTTAAAAAAGTCTGTTTTCATAGGAAGTTTCTAAGACTTGTCATGACTGGGCTATCTCCTTAGTTTCTTTCTATGTTTTCATTTCATTTCTCTTGTGAATTCTGATGTGTTTAAAGTACTTTAGAGTTTGTGTCCTAGTTGTGCTGAAAATATCATTTGTGTTTTTGATTTCCATGTTTTGGATTGGTTTTTAGGAAAAGAAAAGGAAGAAAATGGATTTATATAATTATGATCATATTATAAGTTCCAAGGAGATCTTCTTATTTTTATACAAATATATGAAAATGTCAGATTGATTTTTCATAAACTTCCAGTAGATATTTTAGAGTTGAAATTGTTTGAGAAATTTAAAGATTTCAATATTTATGGGTAGGGATGAAGTTATTTACAAGCAAATCTCTCTTCTTTATTTGATAGCAAATACAATCCTACGCTGGAAAACTAGAGGCAATTTGTACTAGTCCAAGGGAAGGTTTCCTCCCCCATCAACCTCTACCTATTGCATAAAAATGTGTGAGAGAGATATAGAGACAGATATAAACACAGCGAGACAATTGTACAAGGGACAAGGATTGTTTAAGTGATAGCTAGACGCTGTGGAAAATGACTTGCTTTGAAGATTGACCTCAATTACTTCAAAAAAATTGTGGTGGGGTCAAGGAACTGAGAAACATGGGTAGGTTTAGTGAGAGGCTTCCAGAGTGGGACTGTGGGATAAGATGGACATTAACTTCAAAAGTCAGAGAATGCTAGGGAAATCAGGAAAGAAACAAAGTCTTCCAAATAACCACGTTCTGGCTGGATCTCGCCTTGTAGGAACTTATTGCATGTATTAACTATTCTGTGAATTTGGTATAGAGTAGCCCTGGATTTTTCACTAGACAATGAATTGTTTGAGGTATGGTATCAACAGTAAGCAGCACAATTACAATTATGTCTTTAGAATAGAGTGTTTTAATATCCAAATGTTCTTATTGCAAGTCTTTTTAAGGCCATAAAAATGGATTTACATGCTTCATTAGAAACAATTTTTCTGATACTGCAGCTGGGTGATCTGGGCCTTAGAGATCTCCCTCCTCCCAAATGCTACTGAGATAATGCCAACAGCTCTGAGGCATTTCTACCCATAAAAGGAGCAAGAAGACTGTGTGCATGAGTTACAGTACATGAAGCAGAGGCCTTCAGTTCTGAGCCCTGTTTCTGGCACTCACATATCCATATTGCTTATGCATTGTGAAGGGAAAAATATGATTAACTATTGTTATATTCATAGAGATGCAATGTTGGAGAACGAGGGTATCTTTGGTTTTATTATTTTCCTGTAGCTTGTGGCTAATTACATCTCATGTCACTCTCCACTCATGGCACATTTAATAAGTTGATTTATTACTAATAAGAAATAATAACATTTTACAGTGCTTTCTAGCACAAAAATGTTTTCACACACACTATATAATTTGTGATTTCCTGGGGGTATTCGGGTAATTCAGATGGGTTGCCTGAGGAGCCCTGCAATATTGTGTTATCAAGAAGACAGGTTATTTCCTAGACACTTGGTTTCAATGCACAATTACATATTAGAGTTGTGGTAATAAATTTGTTAACAAAATATTTTTAGAGGCTTTTCAAGTGAAATTGAACAATGATATGAGACTATAAAAACTTTTACAGAGTTTTCATCGATACTATTACCCTTTCTTCTAAAAAATTAAAATACATGAAACTTGAAGTCATTTTTTTTTTAAGAGAGATTTTTGCTATAGGACGTGTGTGCTCACTAGAGAGACAGAGAGACAGAAAGTGAGAAATCACCCCCAGGGAGATAGCCCTGCCACAACCTCTTCTCCATTCAGGATTTTGGGCATGCACACATACGTGCCTGGTGTGAGTTTCAAGCCACTGGGTATGGGACTCAAACCGCAGTTGACCATGTGGCAGTCAAGTGACGTAACTATTATGCCATCTGCTGGTCTCTAAAGTCATTCTTAGGGATGAGATTGAGCCTTAATCTAGACAAGTAGAGTTGTGTAGGGGTATTGGAGAATAATACCTGGAGACTATATTAATACATATCCTTTTTCTTGTTCCACCAAGAGAGTTAAATCTCTCTGTGTGTCCCTCTCTCTGTGTCTGCCTTTGTCTTGCTGTGTTTATATCTGTCTCTATATCTCTCTCACACATTTAAATCAGGAACAACAATGAATGGGATTGCACTTATTTCCGTCTTCCAGATGTATCCATGACATTCAAGATGGGAATTTTCATATAGAAACCATCCTTCCATGCACTGAGATGAGTTAGCTAGGGCTGTTAGCCTCTACAAATATTTCATAAGATTTCCATGAAATTTTGCAGATAGTAACCTCCTTACAAGAGAAACACTGATACAAGGGATGGTAGAATGGGTTTGGGGGCAATACTCAGTTCACCAAATGTGCTCCCATCGTGTACGCACCTTTGTAGCTCCCTGGGATGATGGCAGAGCGGGGTAAGTGCTACACATGTCATGCACATGTGCGGAACTTGGATGGAGGGAAGAGAAAAGTGATCTATAACACTAAGGAAGAGCCATCTGTCAATAGTGGGGGTTCAGCACAGAGAAGGTGGGTGGAGTCCTAGAGACAGGGGTCAATAGGACCTCTTTCCTAGGTCAATAGGTCCTACCAGACCAGTGGTCTAGATAGCTATCATTTCCTACTTCTCTGCTGTACCCAGCGGAGTGGGTAAAATCGGAAGGGAATGCATCTAAGGTGGAACACTCACAGATGACTTGCACTTCATCTGAATTCTGTGAAAAACAAACCTAAGGCCCACTCAGTTGCCATAAGCCCCACACTGTGCTCGGACTCACTCTTGTCACTTGTCATTTGTCACTCAACTATAATAGGTGAATCAAGAGCAGAAGGACCTGTTCTATGTCCCTCTTTCCTCCCTCCCTGGCTCCTTTATGTCCTCCAGATACACATAACTGAGGAGTGCAAGAAATAAGATGCTTTTTGACAAAGTTGCATTCTTTTATCTTTGTTCTGCTGACATTCAGACTCTGCACAATACCTAGCTACTGCCACTATGGAGTGAGTCCACTCACACCAAAATCATCTCAGATTCTCCGAAGGAAGAAGCCACAACCACCTTGAAAATTGTAGAGCAGTATCACATTTAAAATCTGTCTGGCCTAAACCTCTCATTTTGTAGTTCACATTGATCTCCTTGGCATGTCTATGGGAGATGTACAACATAATTCATACCATGGGGGCATCTTCAGTGTTCGTGACACTGGAAAAAGTAATATATCCTTTATCATCATTTCCTGGGGTTAGAAATAGTCAACATTACATATCAACAAGTGGACCATAAGCCCATGTGTGACGGGAAAAGAGGCTTGTTTCATTAGGAGAAAAGCTTGACACAGGGGGTGAAAGATGCTACTTTAGGGGAGTATCATAGATCAGAAAGAAGGAGAGTAGGAAAGCTTGGGTATACTATTGTCTAAGTACAGCCATAGAGATATTCAGAGGCAGGGCAGAGTGCCAGGTTATTTAGTTAAAAGTTCCTGTTTTGCACTTTGAATTTCTTCATCTTTATCCATTGAATGACAATGTGTATGAAGGAGGAAGAAGTTTGGGACATCTAGTTAAAGCTGTGGTCTCTTATATTTTAGGGCACACTGGATCTCTTCTAAGAATGTCAGCTCTCTCATGTTAGGCACCTATTTAATGGAGCAGGACTCCAGGCAGATCCTGCTTTTCAAAAGTACCCCTCCTGGGCAGTGAGGGGGAATCACTCAGCCAGGGGTTCAGAGGAGGGGCAATGCACGGAATCCATGGAATCTGCTTATTTCCAAGTCTTGATTTTTAAAATGAGAAAAAGTAGAAGTTTGAAGATTAATGAAAGGGGCTTCAGGAAATTCATGGAAAAATGGAATGGAAGGATGAGCTTATTATGGGGCAAACATGTAAAATCCATGCACTGGGTTTTCATAATACACATTTTCCCTTGTAGAGGAGGCTCGCTGCCTGCATCATAGAAAGATTCTAATGGATCCTAATGGAAAAAGTACCAAGGGTCAGGGGCTGGAAGAAACTTGTCCTTGAAGAATTATAGAGAAAACTTTTACTTAATTTTCCCTTTCCATAGATTTGATAGCCATTGCTCAGGGGTAGACTTGCATTATTTCTTCTGAATCACTGATTAATTCAGCAAGGAAGAAATATGCAGTCCTTTATTTGTCTTGCATCACAGCATAATTTCCATAGCTGAATTTCTATGATTCTCACATATACCATTAAACTATTTCTTGAGTCATTTTTTTTCTTAATAAAAGATAACATTTAAATACGATTAGCATGAACATTTGGCTTAATCAGGAGCCTGATTTGTTCCTCAAATTAATATACCATTACCTTTCTCTTAGATGTTCATTCTCCTTCATGTAGAATTTATCTAATAGAGATGCTTCAGAGCAGGAGAAAAATTCTTAATGCACATATCAAAGAAAGTTTAGGGACATTTTTAAAAAGTAGAACATCAAAAGGCTAAGAACAAATGCAATTTTTCTTGATTAGCAGATTATTGATTTTTAAGAACCAAGAAAAGAAAAAAAAGTGCATTAAACCTGAAGTCAACCTTCTCACATACTTTGTTTAAAAGTTGTTGGTGCTCATTTATGAAGAAATAGAAAAATGTTAATTTTTAAAGAGCTTTTTGCTATAGGGCATGTGTGCTCACTGGAGAGACAGAGAGACAGAAAACAAGAAATCTCCCCCTGGGGGGATGACCACACTGCAGTCCCTTCTCTATTCTTCTCTTGGGATTTTGGGCACACATGTACATGTATCTGGTGTGAGTTTCAAGATGCTGGATCCAGGACTTGAACTGCAGTCAACTTTGTAGGAGTCCAGCGGAATAACCATTATGCCATCTGCTGGTTCTTGTTAATATGTTTTAATGAACAAATGAATAATTCTGTGAGCTGACCCTTCTCACTCTTAGAATGTATTATTTGGTGCTCTGCTTCTCTGCGCTCTGGTGAGCTGCAGAGTTTGTATGAGTAATCAGATGTTGACCATGAAGGTAGGGCTAACTATGTCAATGGAATAGGATGCCCTTGTGACATTGAAGGCAAATAAAATATATATTTTTGAATGTTGTATAGCTGCACTGAGAACTATGCATCTATCTATCTATACTACAACCCTCTTCTATGTCTTCCCTACTGCCATAAGTGCTAACACTTGGACATTAGTTGAAATTTCAGAAATCACTCAAGGACCCATGTATGTGAGGGGACTTCAATAAGTCGGTAGAAAAAAATGGAATTAATGAACAAGTTTATTTTGGTGCAAAAAAAAAAATTGAAATCCATGCACAGGTTTTTCATAATAAGCATTTCCACAAACTTTTTGAAGACCTCATGTAGAAATAGACACAATGAGGGGGCTAGCAAGTGGCTTGGTGGTTAAGGTGCTGGACTCCCACATGGCAGACCATGGTTTGAGTCCTGAACCTGGCAGCTTGTTTTCTCGCTATCTTTCTCTCTCTTTCTTGTCAAATTAAAAAATAATAATAAATAAATAAAATTAAATAAATAATTCTTTAAAAAAATAAATAGACAAAATGAGAAGTAATTTCTTTTTCTGTGTATGTTACTATACCTAAGGCTAGTCAATGATATATTAGGTTCCAAAATAACGTCTGGTCTTTTATGGGTCTCTCAGCATTTGTTTATAGTTTAGAGTCTAAAATTTATTTCATTTTTAAAAACAATTATTTAATTAAATAATTGATTAATTTATTTTAATTCAACCAGAGAGAGACAAGAGGGAAAGTGAGATGGCAAGCTGCCATGTCTGGAACTCAAACTGCAGTCAGCCACGTGAGAGTCCAGTGACTCAACCACCATACTACCGAACGGCCCTTAGAATCTATCATTTCTTTCCTGTCCAGAAAAATCTTGAGTTCTAAACCTCCCTGATGTAGAATGTCTTTTGTGAAACTGGCATTCAATCTGTAGTAAGTGGTGAGGCTACTAAATAGGACGTTTGACTGATGTGCGTTCGCTTCCTATTAAGTGATGTGTTAACTAGTGGGAAGCAAAAGAAGCACAAGAGTAACTGAGGAAGATATGTAATCTGTAATACACTAAGCGCTGGTAAGACTAGAATATCTGTTAAAATGATAGAGTGTTCATGAAATAAACCACAGGGATCTATGGTAACCATAGAAGCCAAAATGTCTCCCATAAGACTAAAATATGTGTGAATCCAAGAAGATGATTATGCTCTTCAACAGGTCATTTTTGGTCCTGTGAACTTCAATGAAGATTCATGATTATATTAATGATGAGTTTTTTTTTTTTTTTAAAGGTTTTTTTTTTTTAAATTATTTCTTTATTTAATTTTATTTGTTATGATTATTTTTTAATCCAACCAAAGAGACAGAGAGAGAGAGAGAAGGGCAAAGTGAGAAGTAAACTGCCAGGTCCAGGACTTGAACCATGGTCAGCCATGTGGGAGTCCAACACCTTAACCACCACTCCACCTGCTGGCCCCAATGATGAGTTTTAAAGATATCTTGTCTTTTGAAACCCTTAACATAATGTCAATTAACCTGGGGATAATTTAATGGAGATTTATTAAAATGTTGGGAGAAAACATGTAATGTATTTTCACTGGTGACTTTAGTTCTCTATGCTTAGTTAGGTTGACCTAAATTAATATAAATACCATGGGGAGAAAGATGAAAAGATAGAAGGGAACTAAAATATTATTTAGTTTAGGTATCTATATACTGTTAGGATTGTGCCTATAAATGTTGATAAGTCATTTCTATCAAAAAATTACAAAATGATGCTGATGGATGTGAAGTGAAAGTTGTTCATGATTGACTTGAAGTGAATTCACGAAAAGCTATTTGTTAAAAAAGGAGAAAAAACAGATCAAATAGCTATGAAGGGAGTTGGAAGGTTCTGGAATATCATCTGGGGATGCCAAGGATAAAAATTTCCTTGGTCTACAGGTACATTAAGAACCATTATTCTGAGGAAGATAATGAGTCTTTCTCCATCTTTGCTGAGCTTGAAGGAGAGGAAAAGACTGCTATCTACAGCCCGGTAGCTTTCATTTATCCAAAAGACAGAACAAGGTATAGAGAGTTATTAAGAGGATAAATAAACACAACAAATAGAGTGAAATCTCCACAGCAAAATTGTGTTTAATATTGACACTTACGATTTAGTATCTGCTTTCTCTTTTGAAAAGTTTGGTTAAGAACACGTTTACTATTGAAAATTCTTAAGGCTTTTATTTACCAGCTTGAAGTATTACAAATGTCATATGAAATTTATTTTCACTGAGGAAAGAAGCGTTTAGGATTCCTAATATAAGCTTATCTTATGAGAAGAGATGAGGAGTCTCGAGAGAGACCACAGCCTTTTTTCCTCCAATAACTCTTACTTTGACAAGTATAAAGTGACCCATTATTAATGCATATAAACACACTCATTGCATTTCTCGTAAGCATACCAGCTGAAAATTGGTATGCTTTCTAAGAAATGAACAGTTGCATTTTATAAACATCATTCATCATTCTTAGGAAATTATACCTGGCATATATGAGGGATCTTTAAAAAGTTTGTGGAAAATGCAAATTATGAAAAAAATGCATGAATTTCAAAAATTTTTTGTACCAAAATAAGCTCATACTTTAATTCCATTTTCCTCAAACTTTCTGAGGTCCCCTTATATGAAGGAGATTGCTTGTTTATTATTTTTCTTCTTAAATAATTTCACTACTTGAGAAAAAAGTTATCTAGCACACACTTTAAGGAAAGAAGTTTTTCTTATTGCCTCTAGGTTATAGGATCAAAAAAATATAGATAAAACAGAGATCCTTAATATAACTAGAAAAACAACTGTATGCCTAGTTAAATCACTCAGAACTCACAAGTTTAAAATTTGACTGGGAACAAAATCTTTCAGAAAAGTTTCCTAGAAAATTAAAAATGTTTTTTATAAGTTTTAAATAAGCAGTATAAATTTTTTGACTATATGTTTATGGTGCTTAGGATATATCCTTTTAGGGTGTGGTAGGATAAAATAATTTCCACATAGAACATCATCTTGACTGCTCATACAGAAAGTAACTTCAATGTAGTGCATTGGTTAAGACTGGGAGACTCTTGAATGTCATTCATTCATTTAATAAACATGTCTGATTGGCTATTGGGTTATAGACACACTCCCAGGCATTGAGCACATAAGAGTAAACACGATAGAAAAAACCTTGCCTTACACTTCAGAAAGTAAATTCTAGAGGGAGACAAACAATTGACAATTAAATAACTAAGATAACAACTATAGAGGAAATAAACACATTTTGAAAGGAACTTCAGTTTAATCAAGGTGTCTACCCTTACTGGGCAGTTATAACTTGAGCTGATAGATTTGAATTCCAATTCTGCTAATTCTTTGCTGTGTGATGTTGGGCAAGTTACCTCTCTGAGTTTCAGTCTTCTCCTCTGTGAAATAGAAATACCTACTATCTAGAAATATTGTGAAGTTCGAGTAAAATAGCAAAGGTAGCACAGCACTTGACACATAGTAAATGCTAAGCTACTTAATACTAGCTAATTAGTCTTTTTATTAATAAACTCTTACTGCAAAAAAGATTAGGAACCAATTTTGTTCATTCTGGTGCAGTTTGCTCAAGCCCTGTAGAACACTGTTTCCCTCCTGCTGGTGAGTAGAATCATGTTTTAAGGCCTGGTTTACCAATTTGTGTTAAAGTGTCTCAGGAGACTCCAAGGGAAGGCTTGGTTTCCCCAGCAGGAGAAATTGTCAGCATGTCCAGATAAGGATGGCTGAATTCCAGTTGTGAAATTTCTGCCTCTTCCAAAATTTACACACTCATTTTGCCTAAGTAGAAGTCTTTTTGGACTCAGTAATTGTACTGTGGGAGGTTTTCCATTTTTTTTTCTTCTTTTCCCCAAATGTTAGGTCAAAGCATGAAGAAGAACAGAAGGGTTTGCAGAGGGGAAACAGATGTTTACTGTTTATTTCATAATCACAGGGCAGGATGGATATGGGAGAACAGTAATAGCTTCCAAGACAGAACCACACCAAAACTACCCCAAGGATCCCAGGCTCTTTCCTGTTTTTAAAGACTCCTTCGCTCTTTCCCATGACACTAGGTGTTCTTTGATTTTCCTCAGCAACCCCTCTGAAGGTCTTATACTTTTGTTGATGATTTATTTTGTCGACAGCAGGCTCAGGGAACAGCAGTTCAAACTTAGGCAGCTTTGCAGGTCATGCCCTAGCTCAGGGATTTTCTCTGAGCAGCTGGCACTTGGTGTACCCAAGTCTCCCTGGTTCATCTCCTCACTGTTATGCTTTACAATCCCCATTTGCCTCTGCTTTGAATCTCTGAGGTTTCACTGTCCATCCTGAACCAGCCCTCTCTCAGTATTTTCTGATTCCCAGTCCTCTGTATTCTCCTTTTTCCAGAACCTCTCTGTGTTCCAGACAAGGGTACTGATCTTTTTTGACAGTACCCTGGTTCCTCATTTAGGAATTTGCTAGCTATTTCTGAGAGGCTCTAAAGACCTCTTCCTTTTCACAAACTTCCTAGTCAAGAAAGTTTATGTGTATATCTGTTTTTAAATTGCTGTTTTAAATATGTATTCTGTTGCTTGATAGTTGCTTATAGAATTGTTCCTTTTGGCTTAGTTTAGAGGCAACTTTATAGCCTGAAGAAGGGTTTTCTGAACTTGCCAAGTTATACTGGCTTAAATTACATGAATTTGTGATATTCAAATGGTTTTGAACTGTCAAATGGCAGTTCCACAGGTTCTTACACACACAGGTTCTACCTAATAAGAAACATCAAGGATGCTTGTTGAAATCCATCTTCACTGCTCTTGTTCCTCATGGGTCTGATTCAGCAGCTCTGGCATGGACCTAAGAATCTGCATTTTTATTTATTTATTTATTTATTTTGCCATAGGGTGCATACACTTGCTGGAGAGATACAGAGAAGGGAAAGTGAAAAATCACCCCCAAGCAGGACTGGCCATGCTGCAATCCCTTCTCTTCCATTCTCCTCTCAGGACTTGGGAACACATGCTCATGGGTCTGGTGTGACTTTCAAGCCATCAGGTTGGGGACTTGAACTTGAACTGTGGTCAGCCATTTGAGAGCACCTTGACCAGCAAGCCAAACCATCATGCTACCTGCTGGCCACAGAATCTTCATTTTTAACAACCTGTGTATTCTTTTTTTAAGAGTTCTCCCCCCCCGCCGCAGGGTGCATGTCCTTGCTGGAGAGAAAGAGTAAGAGGGAAAGTGAGAAATCACCCCCCAGAAGGGTGGCCACACTACAATCCCTTCTCTTCCATTCTCATCTTAGGATCTTGGGCGCGCACACACACACACACACACACACACACACACACACACACACACACTGTAGCCAGAGTGATTTTTTGAGCCTCCAGGTCTGAGACTTGAACATGGTCAGCCATGTGGGAGTCCAGTGACATAACTGCTATTCCATCTGCTGGTCCCAACCTGTGTTTTCTTATGACTAGGAAAGTTTGGGAAGTATAAGTATGTTATTTATAGTTGAGTAAATAGTTAAATATGGTGGGAACCAGCAGTTAGCGTAATGGCTATGTCGCTGGACTCCCACGTAGTCGACTGCGGTTCGCGTCCTGGACCCGGTGGCTTAAAACTCACGCCGGGCGCGTGTGCGTGCGTGCCCAAGATCCCGAGAGGAGAATGGAGGAGAAGGGATTGCGGCGTGACCATCCCCCCTGGGGGGTGATTTCTTGCTTTCTGTCTCTATGTCTCTCTCTGTCTGGTGAGTGCACGCGCCCTATAGCGACAAACCTCTCCCTCCCTCCCCACAAAAAAAGTTAAATATGGTGATAGGGAAATTTGTTCAGTTTTTCTGTGATTATTATATTTGATATAAGCAATTTCAACTTAGTAATTTTAGTGAAGTTTACTATGGTTATTACCATCTGTTTGTTTCTGCCTTTCTCTGTGCATGTAGCTATCCTTCCTTGCGATCCTGTGTGGCTCTAGTCTAGGTTATCTCCAGGGAAATGGCAACAGAAGTGATGCATGCCACTCGTGGGCCTGGCCCACACTATCACTTCTTGGCCTCACTCCTCCATGGTCTTTCATCTTCCACTGACTAGATACAGAGCCACACAAGGCCTTAGGTAGTGGCAGAGTTGCAAGATGGGAAAACCAGATATCTGGATGATTCCATGGAACAGAATGATCGCACCAACCTGAACACTTTACCAGGTCTTTTATAGATCAAGAAATAGGATTGTTATGGTTTGAACCATCATATATTTGGATCTATTTGTTAGAGCACACACTCCAGCTTATCTAGTAGTGTGGTGCCATAATTACAAAAACATTAAAAACATGTGCTGTTGGCTTAGCTGTTAGATGGCAGATGGTGAGAAAACAGAACAGGTTGGAAAGACGAAAGTGTATGTTATATTTTGGCAAAACAGTTTGTGAAACTATTGTCTGTGAAACCGAGAAGATAAACCCATTTCCTACTGACACCATAGCATTCTATGAACAAGCCAGAAGGTTAGTGTATATTAATTGTGACTTTATCAAGATGTTATAAGGAAGAGAATAGCTGAGCTGCTGTTCTTTAAGTAGATTGATAGAGCACAGATTTAAAGACCTTGCAGAGTTGGAAAATCTCTTAGGAATTCCACAAATAGAAGATGCCATAAGGATTCCCGTCAGGATTCTATTATTGCTATGCGCCTCTCATTCTTCCCTTTGTGAAAGGGTTTGAACGTTTTGGTTATCCCATCCATGTTTCCTCATTGCATAAGGGTGATGGTAAATATGGAGCAGATAATTGTCTCTCATTGGACTACAAGAATTCACATTTAGATCAAATGCTGAAGCCTTGCACTGTCTACAGATGCTGGTCTTTGACCTGGTTGTGGTGACAGACTGGGACTTTGGGTGGTCCCTTTGGATGAATTTGTTTTACATGTGAGAAAAAGCATGCAAGATTATTTAGGCCAGAGAGTGGCATCAGGCAGAGATGACTAGTTCCCTTCAAAATCCATTCTTCTCTCCCTTGGACACATAGGTGGGCTTTCTCTCAGCCTTTTTTAGGGTGAGGTATGTCTTTGTGACTAAGTCTTCTCTATGGAGTATGACTGCAAATGATGACTGTCACTTCCAGGCCTGGCTCATAAAACTTTCATTTCAAGTTTCTTCATGTTCTTTTTCATTAGGCTGGTTGGATGGAGATAAATATGAGATCATAGGGGATGGTAGGGACATAAGATGGAAGGAGCCTGAGTCCCTAAATGACCGCAGGGAGAAAAGAAGCTGATATGCACACCTGCTAACGAGCGTAACATTAGCAGAGAATACTCTGGCATTAGCTTAATCCTTTGCATGTTTGGATTTGTCTGTTATAAAAGATTAGCATACCCCAACGAAGAGTGGCTTTTTGATTGTCATGAACTATAAACCTACACATTGCTTATAGTTTTTACTATTCCATGGCCTCTTGTTCCACTACAAGTTATTTAATCTTGGGAAAATTACTTAATATCTTTGTGCTTGGTTTCTTCATTATAAATGGATAAAATAATAGCATGTTATAGGATCATTGTGGGAAGGCAATGAATTGATGTATGAAGATAGTTCACCTATGCCTTAATCATAATAAGGACTAAATAAACATATAGCTATTGTTATTGTTAACATATATTTTGGCGGGATTCTAGTTTCATAGTTAACACCACCACATTTCTTGTGGGATCACATGTGGCCATAATGAAATTCATGCTGAAATTGGGAATGAAGAACCTAGTAGATAAAAGCTAGAGAAAAAAGCTAGAGGGACCAGCAGTTGATGTAATGGCTATGTCGCTGGACTCCCATGTAGTTGACCGTGATTTGAGTCCCAGACCTGGTGGCTTAAACTCATGCCGGGCATGTGTGCGTTCATGCCCAAGATCCCGAGAGGAGAATGGAGGGGGAAGGGGTTGCAGCGTGGCCATCCCCCCTGGGGGGTGATTTCTCACTTTCTGTCTCTCTGTCCCTCTGGTGAGTGCACATGCCCTATGGCAAAAACCTCTCAAAAAAAAAAAAAAAAAAAAAAAAAAGGTAAAATAGACCAAGACAAAGTGCAAACTAAATCTACGTAAACCAGGTCCTTTTGTTTTATGAAAATATGGTACATCCAAAGGTTGACGGACTTCAGAGTATTCAAGAACAATGTCAGGACACTTTGTGACTCAGCATTCGTCCCTAAAAAATCCACAGTGGGATTTATCTTGACTATGTTGTCTACAGAATATTAATTATTCGGATTATACTAACTAACCCAAGATGTGCCATAGATTTTTGTTTGTGGGAAAGTAAATTTTCAGCCCACTAAGAACGTGTATCTTTACACAGAGGGTAGGGTCTTTGTAGATCCTTGTGGGTCTTGTGGTAAAGCTTAAAGAGGCAGACGGCTCTTGTTTTCATACCTGTCATTTCCTTAGAGAACTTACGTTCATTGGCAACTTTCATGCTTCCTTTGTAGAACATGATGACCACATCCACAAACAGACATCCAGTATACTGAGCCCTCCCTGAGCCAAATTTGGTATTTGCCCAATAGGAAGAGGGAGAGATGAAAGATTCTGAAAACATTATCCTAGAAATAAAATATTGCTTACCTGAAGACCAACTTCAGTGAGAAGGTAGGTAGTAAAATTTATAAAACATTTCCTAACCTGAGCAGTGGAGCAAGCCAGGTGGAGTGGAACTAGAGGTCCTGCTTACAGGCAGCCTGCCAACCAAGGCTGAATTGGCCAGTCTTTTGTCTGTCGCTAGCCAAAGCTAGAAAGTAGGAGGGTAATGGGTGGCAGATGCGGTTCCCAACTGTGGAGCATGTTTTTATTTAATGCTCTCTAGTCACAGATACTTTCTTTTCTTTCTTCCTCTTCTATTAGTATTATTATTTTTTACTTATAAGAAAAAAATGTGCACAGTATGTTTTGGCTTTCTGAGTAAATATTGATCCCTATAGCTTTATAAGCATCACAATACAGACAGTGAAGGAACTGTCCATAGAATTCCTATCAAAGTCCAGAGAAAGCATCAAACACATACATACCACATTCCCCTAAACCAAGATATTGGGGGATTTCATACCTGTGAGGCTTTGCGTTTTTGAGAATCACTGCAAGTAGAAGGAGTGAAATGAGTGATTTAACTGGCTCCTTTTTGTCTCCTCTTTTACGAACTTCTTTTATATTTTTGTTTAAGTTTAAAAACCTATTGATTTGTATCACAGTCCCATAAGAGTTGCTTTAGGTTTCCTTTTGGCTACAAATGAGTCTCACCATTCCTTAGAGACCCTCAGGTGTCTCAGAAAGAGCAAAAGAGAAATACCTGAGTAAATATCACCACATGGACACAACTGTGTCACAACCTTTATAGACCTAGACATTTGTTTTTATTCACTCTTTAATATTTTTATGTTTTTCCCCCGACCTTATGGATAGAACATGGTCTTTCCCCTACCTCTCTGTGCTAGTTATTAAGGTAATAAATGACTCGATATCTGGGGCCCATTATTTAATAAGGTGGAAAAAATTTGAATTGACTTTGAGCTGTCTTAGAAAACAACTTCCTTTCACATCTCACTCAGCTGATAGAGTAGCTGGATTTTCCTCCTTTCCATGAATTGTGTTAATTTCCTGAATAGGCAGCCTGGGTTTGTAAATAATGGTTTAAAGTGAATTTCCAAATTCAATGCCTTTTGACAAAGACATCTGAGGAGAGATGAGTAACGGAAGAAAGATCTACAGACAAAGTCCTTTTTAATACAGAGGATGATAGATATAGGTAATCAGGCACATCACAAACAAGTTCAGAGGGAATTGGCTTATTTTACACACCCATGTGCCCAAACATACGAACTGCACACACTAACTCAACATTGAATCTAGCTAGACTAGCTGTGGAAGTTTTATCCTATGTCACATGTCATATGAAAGAATCATTGATTGTATTATTTTACCACTACGGGGTCCTCTCACAAACTCAAAGCTAAAAATAGGATAAAGATACGATGGGAAGAGAAATGTGATTATTCCATGATAAGCTTGGAAAAACTCTAAAAATGGTTGGGACATCTTGAGTCATCCTTGGAAGGAAGTTGGGAGCAGGGTCAGAGATGTTTCTTAGATACCCTGTAACAAACATGAGTAACTCTTTCTACTTTCATCCTACTTCTCTTTAGTCCTACTCCTCCTTTGAACCTGGACTTACTCTGGAGTATGTTCTACATATAAGAACTGCAAGTATGTGAGTAGGTCACTCAAAATTTTTGTTTGCTTTTAAACGTAACAAAAATTGGCAAATCTCAAGTGTTATATCACATAGTTACACTATTCAATAGATTTGACACTGTCCACTTAGGACAGGAAAATTCAATGCTGTATTAAGTGGATTATACATATAAAATGACTACTTGAAATGTAAACAAAATAGTTCAAAAAATAATATTTTAAATGTTCATTCTTAAAGTGATATCTGTTGCATCATCAATTTGTTAATTTGTTCATCCAAGTTTTAATGAACCAGGAAGTATCTAAGTACTGGAGGGACTAAGATGATTAAGACATACTAATTCACTGGAGCCAGCAGGTGGTGTGGTGGTTAAGGAGCTGGAAATCCCACATGGCCAACCATGGTTCGAGTCCTGGACCTGGCGGTTTGCTTTCTCTCTCTCTCTCTCTGGCAAAACTCATGTGACAATAAATAAATAAATACTTCTTCAAAATAAAAAAAAGACATACTAATTCATTTGTTAAATGACTATCTATTGAAGGTCTACTGTATGTTGGGCTCTGTTTTTAGAAGCTAGAGAGAGAGAAATTAATATATAATATCAATTAGTGTTAAATATGAAGAAAGATGTGGCAGGTTAAAGAATATTGTGTGTGTATATGTGTGTGTGTGTGTGCACACATATGTGTCTATGTGTATAGACATGCATTAAATGATGTGGTCAATTGAAGCTACAAGGATCTGGGGAGAATAGCATCAGTCTGGGGTAAGAAAAAGTATGAAGTCTGAAGTCTTCAAAGAAGGAAATAGTGAGTACTTGCTATTCCACATGCGAGGAATAGCAAGATGGCTAGCATAGCTACAGCAGAAATACTAAAAAGGAGGAGGGTGTTAAGAGATGAAGTTGGAGAGAGTAGGGACAAAGTCATGGAGTGCCTTGTACACCGTGATAAAAGATGGGGTCTTACAGGACCAGCAGTTAGCATAATGGCTATGTTGCTGAACTCCCATGTAGTCGACTGCAGTTCAAGTCCTGGAGCCGGTGGCTTGAACTCACTCCAGGCACATGTGTGTGCGTGCCCAAGATCCTGAGAGGAGAATTGGAGGAGAAGGGATTGCGGCATGGCCATCCCCCCGGAGGTGATTTCTTGCTTTCTGTCTCTCTGTCTCTCTCTATCTCTCTGGAGAGCGCATGTGCCCTGTAGCAAAAACTTCTCAAAAAAAAAAAAAAAAAAGAAAAAAGATGGGGTCCTAGTGTTATGGGAAGTGATTGGCAAAGTTGGCTCTGTGGATAGTCCCTCTGCCAGCTGTGTGGAGAACTTTCTATAGTGGAATGACTGGAAGCTGACAGCACAGTGGGGATAGGAAAATAAGGCAACATGTGAATGCCATACCATCACATTGGATTGGGAGGTAGCTGTTGTAGTTTGGATGAGAGACAATGGTGGCTTGGACAGTAGTGAAGGCAATGGAGGTGGTGACAAGTTATTAGTCTGGGATGTATCTGGAGTGTTGAGCTGATTGGTAGGAGGAAGGGATATAATCATTGAATAGAGAGGGAGGGGTTGTTGTCAAAGGAAGAAAGGAGTCAATACCAAAGCTTTTGCTCTCAGGTACCAGGTGGAAGGTAGTGATCATGAACTTATATAGGGGTAATACTAAGGGAAGAATAGATTGGGGAAATAAAAATATTCCGTTTTGACAGATTATATTTGAGATGTCAGATATTCAAATGGGAAGTTGAATACATAGGTCTGGATCTCAAGGGTAGAGATAAAATTTTTGGAGCTATCTGTATATAATTGATATTTAAAGCTGTGAGACTAGATACAGTCAACCTTGGCGTGAATGTGAAAAGAGAAGTTGACTAAAGGACTGAATACTGAGGCATTCCAAAATACACTAGTTGGGAAGAGACAGAAAAGGTAGCAGAGGTGATGGAGAGAGATTTGTTGGTGAGTGGAATAAAAATCAAGAGACTGTAATATCCTGGAAACCATTCAAAGAAAGTGCTATTTTTTAAAAGTTTATTTATTGATTTTCTTTGAGAGAAAAACAGAGAGGCACAGAGAGTTCGTTGACAGGGTCCTCATGCCATGATCTTCCATCCAGCCTTCTGTGATCATGGAGGCGCCTGATGTGTTTAGGTCAACTGGGATCTAAACCCTGGGCCTTCCCATATGGCTGCAGTGTTGGGTAGGCAATTACATAACAGAAAATGTTTTAAGAAATAGAGTAATAAACTATAAAAAAATCTCAACAACTTCCAAGAGATCAGGATGAGGATTGGGAACTGACGACTACATTTGGCAGGCGTGATCCTTTCTCTTAAAGAGCTAATAGCACAGTGAGAGTAGGAAAATAAGGCACCATGCAAATGCTGTATCATCATTATTAGATTGGCTGGATTGAAGATGGAGCAGGAAACTCATCTTGGGGGATCAAGTTAAGCTACATGCAGGAGATGTGCTTTTGCATTTTGATAGGTAGGAGGAAGGGATAAAACCAGGATTTATAACATTAAAAAATTCTTTCTACCTGGTTGCTCATACAAAATGGATATTTCCCTTCTTAAGTTAACACCCCACTATGATTACCCCTTATGGGCATATTTGTCAATGATCAATACAATTTCAAGAGTATTCTCCAGAAGAATAGAGTTTATTTCTACAAATATAGAAAATCCTGTTGGGAAGTGGATATTATAATCACTGTGATTCTGTTCCTGCTTGCAATGTAATGGTCATAAATCACGAGAATGTAGGAGGAAGAAGGAACTTAGGTGATTGTTTAGCTCTGGAAAAGAAGCTACTTCCTAGAGAAAGAGGATTTCAAATGGCCACATAGCAAAGCAAACACTCACATGGGTTTCCTGTGGGTCATTTCCGCTCTGCTGAACCTGACCCAAAAGCCAAGGTGAAGGAAGAAAAATTTTTCTGTTACAAAACCTCAAATCTCTTAGAAGTATAATGCCAATCACTATGTTCCAAAAATTATAAACTTTAGGCCCACATAAGCATAAAGAATTTCATGAATTTGCATTTAAGAAACTTCATAAGATTTGTTTTGGAAGTTAAAAGAGAAAAAATGTAAGAGTTAACATGGAAAAATGTAGACAATTCCTTCACACTGATGAGTATAACTACAAACTTTACAACACTCAAACAATAATGGTCCATTGGAAGAATTAAGTTGTGACTATAGTATCTTAACTGTCATGTGTTAAAATATTTTATGCTCAATTTTATCCTTTTGGAACATACTTTGAAGTGATTCAGATTTTGTTTATTTTCACCTTTTAAAAAATGTCAGTTAAACATACTTCTTTTAATTCAATATACAGATTCTGATTGATATTTAGAAACTTTTAGTACTTTACTCCTGGTATGAAACTTCAGGAAAATGAAAGTACAGTATTATGACCAAATTATTATAGTAAAAAAAATGAATGTTTTATTTATTAACTTTAGCATTTTCATTTGTGAAAGGCATCAGGTGAATATATGAAAAGTGACAAGAACATTTCTTTCATTAGTTGTGTGTCTAGTGGTTTTTATTTTGTAGAGAATTATGATGCAATTACATTACACTTTAAAATGTTTACAATCAAAAGTTGATAAATCTTCTGGCAAATGTTGAGTAAAAGCTCTGGCTTCACAGCCTAGAGGGCCGTTCAGGGTATTTTCCCAGTGTTATTTATTTAGTTTAAGGAGGTGGGGATTACAATACAAATCGATGCAGAGATTGTTTTCCCAACAATTCCAGCACAGTCTCTGGCCATACGTTCTGTGGGGCACCTGGTCACCGCCAGGCCTGCACCCTGTATTGACATTAGAGATAAGCCAGGCCCGGCTGCACCTGGAGTATTGCCTCGTGCATGGTTCACCCGGTCACAGAGACAATTCCCTCTTTTTCTTACCTGCATAGTGGTCGAACACGGTGGGCACGTACTCCTCTGGGAAGGCATCATTGGCGTAGCTCATCAGCAAGCAGGTTTTCCCCACGGCGCCGTCCCCGACCACCACGCACTTCAACATCTTCTTCTCCTCATTGCCACCGCAGCCACAGCTGCTGTCATTTCCCTCTTTGCAGTTCATTCTTACGGCTCCAGCTGCTGGGACGGCTGCTGCTGCTGCTGCGGCTGCGGCTGCTGCTGCTGTTGCTGCTTCTTCCAAAGCACATGAAGCGGTGGGAAGTGAGTGCCAGGCTTGAGTTTACTCTGTCCTACTTTGGGAACCTCGGATCACACAGACATGTCTGAGGCTGCTGCGTGCCTTTCCTTACCATACTGGTAAAAAAAGGTAACACATGATTAAAAGGGTGTCTTTCCCCCTCTCAGTTTGAATTAAGAAATCCTAATTTAATGAATGTTGGGGGCTTCCTGGCTATCTGGAAACTTCAGCAGCCTGAGAGTTTCACTCTGTTCTCTTCCTGCCCAGCCTGACGAAAGACACGGTGGAATTTTGCTAAATCTTCCCCACTTTTCCACTTCACATCTAACATGGAGGAGAGCTGGGCTTTTTAATGGAGTTTCCCCTTGCTTCCTCCAGCTTGCCGAGTGTCAGGAAATCATGGGTTTCCTGCTGCATTCCATATTAGGATCAGCGGGCTGGGAAGTCTGCAACAATGGGAGCTCTGTGTGTGTGTTTCTACTTCTGGGGAACGATGCCAGGACCTGGAGTGGGAAAACACTAGGGGTCCCACTACAGACTCAAGCTGTCAGACTTCCTGTTCATCCGCTGCTAGCGAGCTTGTTTGCTTGGGGCTGGCTGGGAAGAAGCTGACGAAAGGATGGAAACCGGGAATACGGAGGGAACAGTTGGAGTAAGCAGAGAGAATCACACCAGCAATTGTAGGATAACATATGACATCACCCCGCCCTGAGTCACCAGCTGAAAGCTCTGCAAATTAAAAATGAACAGTTCTTTACTGAGTTAAATGAGAAACCTTAAGAGATTCTTCCTTGCAATAAAGAAGAAAACCTTGCAAAGTTACATTATTTCAAGGAGAAAAATTTTTGTAGGTCATAGGTATTAGGTTTTCAAGCTGCGACATTCGAGCTTAACACTCAGATATGTATTCCAGACACAATTTTTATGGATGTAGAACACGAGAAATCAATCCGATATGGAACGTTTGCGTTTTCTTTAGTGAATAAACATATAATACATGTGCTTGGCTCATACTTAACACCCTTGGAAATGAGAGCGTGTAGAATGATTTTGGGTTTGTTTAAGGTCTCCAGTGCTGTTTTTGAGGCACAGGTCCCTTTTTGATTTAGTCCTCTCCCCTTGGGTCAACCTGGCCCTCTTCAATTACAAAGGAGCCACTGGCAGTTAATTTATTCGTCTATTGGGTCACTTAAAATGAAGCCCCTTTGAAGCGCTGCATTTGATTAATGTGCTTGGTCTTAGAAAAGAAGTGGAACTCTGCAAATGATTTTGACAAATGAGTTAAAACAGGAAACTCTGTTGTTCTTTATTTTTGAACACTAATTTTGAAGAACTCATATTAACCAGGTGCTTTGGGGAGTGTTTTTGTGAGGGAGGGAGGAAGAGAGGTCTGTTTCAGTAAGAGGCTATTAATTATATATGTATACACACACACACACACACACACACACACACATATATATATGTGTGTGTGTGTGTGTATGTATATATATATATATATATATATATATATATATATACATATCAGTCCCCCCTTATCTGTGGGGTATATATTCCCAGACCCCCAGTGGATACCTGAAACTGGTTAGTACACAGTTTTATATATTATGTTTTTTTCTTACACATCCATATGTTTGATAAAGTTTAATTTATAAATTAGGTACAGTGAGAGAGTAATAATAATGAAGTAGAAAAATTATGACAGTATACTGTAAAAATGTTGTTTGAATATCATCTCTTTCACTTTCTCAAAATATCTCATTGTATTTATTTCTAGTAATTGAAACAGTGGAAAGTGAGACCTCTGGTAATTGAAACAGTGGGAAGTGAGACCTCGGATAAGGAGGGATTACTGTAGACTGCTTTATGGCCCCTCCAGTAAGAACAAAGACATGATCACAACTTCAAGTGCAGAGCTCAGAAACTGCTGGGCCACCCCAGGTGACTTATACATCACAGCAGACAACCCACAGGAGAACATTGCTGCAGGTCGTGGGCTCTTAAATCAATACTCGAGGACTATAATTGGAGAGTGAAAATTGGGATAATCAGTGTTTGTGACCCACCATTTTTCTTTCTTTTTTTAAAGTTTATTTATTTATTTATTTATTTTTATGAGAGAAAAGAAGGAAAGAGAGAGAGGCAGGGTCAGGGACCCCTGACAGGGTCTCATCATACCACCTTCCTCCCTCTAGCCTTCCAGCCAGCTAGGATCCCAGGTGTGCATGGACATGTTCAGGTCTACACAGGATCCATGCCTGGGCCTCTCATATGGTTCTGGTGTCCCTTAGCAGCATCTCATTGCCTATGCCACTGTGGCTGGGCCACCATCTTCATATAGCAAGTGAATGATATGGGTTTTCTAGCCAGTGGGGCCTCTGTGAATCTGGCTCTTCAACTTCCTAACTGTGTGAATGTCATTTCTCTGTGCTTTAGTTACCTCATCTGTAAAATGACAACTTACTGATACATATATGAGGGCTTTGGTAAGGATTTGTTATGTTAATGTATGGCAGTACATAGTAACTACTGCCATGTTAGCCATTACTATCATTACTATTACTTCTACCATTAGTATGTTGAAATTATTACTTTTATTATTATTATTTTTTACCTTCCTCCTAACATTAATATCTGGAGTTTCCTCCCTTCCCTCCATTGCCCATTTTCAGCCCTGTGCTTCTATGGGCACCAGAGGTGGAACCTGATTAACTTAAACTTATCAGGATATTCCACTTAGGCCGAAGAAGAGAAATCTGGCCCTCAGGCAGGAAACGCCAAGGTATGCACTCTGCCCCTCGCTGGTTGCCTGGCTGAAGATGTGAAATTTACCTCCAACTGTGACTGTGGGTGGCCTGGCGATGCCAGGGGCCCATGGCAAAGTCTGAGGATAGAGCCAGTCCAGATTTAGGAGGCCCAGAATGGGTCCTAGTGGCGACATGGAGTCCCTGGATCAGGCACAATCAAAGCTCCCCTGGAATGTCCTGTTACAGGACTATAAATCCTGGCTATAGCCTGAATGTTAGAGTCTGCCCTCCTGAATTCATGTGTTGAAATCTTGTCACCAATACAGCAGTGTAAGAGATGGGACCTCCAGGGAGTGATCAGGTCATGAGCGCAAAGCCCTCATGAATGGGATTAGTGTGCTTATAAAAGATGCCTGAGAGAGCTTGTTTTCATTCAAGTTTGCTCTCATTCACAAGGGAAATCCAGGACTAGGTTAGGAATAGCTGGGTACAAAGGCTCAAATTATGTGATCTGGAATCTGTTTTTCTCTGCCTTTCAGCTGTGGTTTTCTGTAGATAGTGGTAAACAACAGGAGCACTAGGTGTAGACTCCGATTTAGAATCCTGAATCTACTGGTTTCTAGTGGTTTTCCACTAACAATATCATTTAGCTTCCCTTTGTCTCAGTAGCTTTAATCATAACAATGACAACAATAATGTTTATCTCCTAGGTCTTGAGGGGGGTTCAAATGGGTTCATAAATATGAACTACTTTATCATCGTTATTGTTAGCATCAGGCAAGTTTTGTCTACCTGGCAGGAATGAGGGCTCCAGTAACATCTTACGTCATCCTTAAGTGAGAGAAGCTCCAGGAGAAAAGGGCACTTCTTTCCAGAGAGCACCAGGAAAAACTTGAGATAATTCTCATTTGCAAACCTGGATTATGTGTGTATCCTGGGTTAGAGGGTGGGTCAGCTTCAGCTGAGTGACTTGAATGGAAGGTAGAAGAAAGGGGTTCTTCAATGGAAAAGGGGAGTGCTTTATGAAACGAGGTGACAGATCTAGGCAAAAGCAACAAATGTTCACTGTGGAAGCAGCTATATCCTGATTATTACATAGCGAATAATAGTTGTTGCTGTTTTACATAGTGAACAATGGTATTCACGAAAAGACAGCCTACGAATCATGTTTTAAAGAAAATTCCATATTGTTTGGGAAGTTGGATTTGGCAATTATAGAAAGTCCCTTGCAGACTCAATTATGAGATTAAAGTTTAGAAAGATTTTGAGACATAATGAAGATGAAAATATAATAGAAATAATGGATATCTACAGAGTGGGCAGACATTACTATGAAGGTTTCACATTTAAGATAACAAAAAATGGGTATGACTTAGATTTTGTTTTATAAGTGTAAGCAATTTTTAAAAATCATCTGCCTTTTGGTATGAAAAAATAAAATTAAGGTTAAGTAAAACAAGATATGTAAGCTAGAAGAAAGGACTTTGAATGACACATAATAATGATAAATATTTGAGATAATGAATGTTTATTGTCCTGTTGTGATCATTAAACAATATATGCTTTGAAAAATCACACTACACTCCATAAATATGGCCAACTATTATAAGGCAATTAAAAATTATGAAAAAAGTATATGTGAAATTTACATATTGCCTATTTTCCCATTACAAAGCTAATAAAAATGATTTTGTTTTATAATACAAACTGAAAATAAAAGGACATGACCTTTGGTTTCCACAGTAGACAAAAAAGATATACATGTCATAATTTCCAAAAAGTGAGGTAAAGTACAAAATAATCACAATAATCTCACAGGTAACTTCAAAAACTTCATAGAAAACTGAATTAAAGTATAATTGTATTACGGTGCAAAAAAAATTGAAATCCATACATTCTAACTTGCACTTTCTGTGAGAAACACGTTCACCCGTTCCATGGCATAGAATGGACACAGAGACAGGAGGTATGGTGAAGCAAGACTTTAATGGTGCTCTTGTAAAATTGGGTACCTAACAGGTAGACACACCCAACATGATTACAACAAGCAATTTATTCCCTAGTGTGCAAGTCCCTCTCCCCCAGTTTCTCATTAGCTGAGTACAATGAAGTGTACAACATTTTCGGACATCACCTCAGTTTTATTATTTCCTTATAAGACATTTATTATCCCCTTCCCTCTTGTCTGGTGGAAAGGCATAAACTTGGGACAAGCCTGGGAAGAATGCCTGCCAAATGTCCTGAGGACGGAGAAGAATCAGCAAGAAAAAAAAAAAAAAAAAAAAACCCAAGGGGCTGGTGACTAGCCACTATCTTGAGAAGTCATTTCTCAAGGGTGATGTGTTGTTTCTGGGTTTTGTTTGTTTAGAGACTTTTTGGGAATGTGTACTTTCTAGGGTTGTCACATCTGGAAGTTGGTTGGGCAACTTTTGTTAAGCTATTTTTGCAAATGAATCACTGGCTGTTTTCTTACAAATTCCCTCCTCTTTTTTATTAAAATTTTTTTAAGAGTTATTGATTTTATTGATGTTCTGTTTTTTTTTTTTCTTTTTTGGAGAGGTTTTCACTACAGGGCACGTGCACTCACCAGAAAGACAGAGAGAGACAGAGAGACAGAAAGCGAGAAATCACCCCCCCAGGGGGGATGATCACTCCGCAATCCCTTTTCCCCTATTCTCCTCTCAGGATCTTGGGCACGCACGCACACACGCCCGGCGTGAGTTTAAGCCTCCGGGTCCAGGACTTGAACCGCGGTCGATCGACTACATGGGAGTCCAGCGACATAGCCATTACGCTAACTACTGGTCCGGATGTGTTGGTATTTTAAAAAATCTTAGTATTTGTTGGCTTTTTTTTTTTTTTTAATATCATAGTCTGAGTTAGCTTTTATCAACATGAGGTTATTTGGGCAGAGGTCATGGGCATTTGCTTATTATTTGTGGCTTTTATGAAGCTCTGTGTCAGCTCTCTCACACAAAGAATAATGGAGCAACCTGTTGCTGTTAAAACTCCAGGTATAATTGCAACGGAAGTTAGAGTCGAGGCTACATCCCCTTCCACTTTCTACCATTCTTTAACCAGATCATTAATGTGCATTTTTAGCCAATTTATTTGTCAATGTTGTTAGCCCTTAGAATTTTTTTTTTTGAGAGGTTTTTGCTATAGGGCTCGTGTGCTCGCCAGAAAGACAGAGAGAGACAGAGAGACAGAAAGCGAGAAATTACTCCCCAGGGGGGTAGCCATGCCACAATCCCTTCTCCTCTATTCTCCTCTTGGGATCTTGGGCATGCACGCACATGTACCGGCATGAGCTTAAGCCACTGGGTCCAGGATTCTAACCATGGTCGACTACATGGGAGTCCAGCGACACAGCCATTACACCAACTGCTGGTCCCACCCTTGGAATGCTTTAATAATGATTCCTTCTCCGGCAGTAGTATTTGGGATAAAGGTATAGAACTTCCCTTCTAGCGTGGAACAAACTCTCCTTTTTTTTGGTCAGAGTATGTCTAATGTGGGTTTTTTTTTTTTTTTTTTTTTTTTCCAGGCTGTTTGGCTAGTGGCCGCTAATGGACTAGCTACCCCTTGGAGGGCATCTTTAGTATAACTAAAGAACCTCAGTTGATTGTAATAAATCTACTTAATCCAGTCTACATTTTTGTTAATAGTAGATCACCAAAAGAGGGTTGACTTGAATCTTATAGCTGTTATATTTTTGGCCTTGACTATATTGGGAACTTCCCTCAGGACTCTTACTGAATTATGTATATATTAGAGCCAAATGACCCTTTTAGTGTCCTTTGCTTTTTGATGATGGACACTATTATTTTTAACTGAGAGATAACACACCAAGGTAAACGGAATTGTCCATTGGACAAGTTTTAGTTTACTTGGATAGCAACAGATCATGTAGATTTTTTTTTCTTCACTATATCACCAAACATCTGCCTGGAGCATGTGCAGGTTGAAATAGGTGTAACCTGGCTCACCAGAGACATGTAGGATGTGGATATAAGTCGACAGATCTTTCATGGGTTTATTGAATTATTTTCCCTGTCTGGAGAGGCAAGAGGAATCACTTATGCCCTATGAAGAAGGAAGGGGTCGCCCTCGGATCTGACCTTTGTAGTATAGGGAAAAGCAATAGTGGGCTTTCGTAAGTTTTTTTTTTTTTTTTTTTTTTTTTTTTTTTTTTTTTTTTTTTTTTTTTTTAAATGTGTGTTTGTTTCGGTATAGAGCCATTATGCACTGTATTCTTGTTGGGTCTGTATTTTAACCGAGAGGAAATGGATCTACCTGTACCTGTGGCCATCCTGTAGTGTATGTGTAGCAATTGCTCTTGTTTAATGTGTGTACAGAAAATTAACCTATCTTGCCCAGACATTTACATCCTCCTAATCTGTCTCAACCTCTAGAGTCTGCCTCAAATCTTTTATTCTAGTAATTGTCATTCTCTTGGGTCATTACTGGGAAGATTGTATTGTTTTTTGGAATCTGAGATTGGCTTGGGAGTATTTATGGTCCTGGTTTTAATTAGTCTGAGAGCAAATTGCCCCACAGGATCTCTTTTTGTAATATCTACCCTCAGTCCATATACTCGGGGTGCCACTCTCGGTTACCGATCTAGAGTGGTTGGCTTGTTAATTGTTGGAAGTATGGAGTTATATTTTAGGCTTCGCAGGTGTCTGGTGGGGTGTCCTTAGATGAATGTATTTTACCTTTCAAGGGCTTCCGCTGTGGGGTGACTCATCTTATGTTTACTGTCTCCTTTATTGGTGGCCTACCACACATCATTTCAGCTGGGGCAGGGACTGGCCTCTCTATAGCCTCTGTCTGGTGTTGGACAAAGGTATTTACCTGCCTGTGACAATTATTTCTGATTTTTAAAAATTACCACAGGAGAGAAATTGACATGTGTCAAATTGGACAGTTTAGAGTGTTGAGGTCTTTGTTGTATTTATCATCAATTGGACAGGGTATGTGAGTGTTCCTTGGTAGGATCCTCAGCTATCTCTTGCCCTGTTTATAATCATCCTGTGATAGAACCCAAATTTGGATCTAGCCTATATTTCCTACAAGACTTTCTTTAAAGTTACCCTTAAAGATTCTCCCCGGGCCCACATACATCCCACGGATCTTCAGTTTTTGTTTGTGAGGTCACTAGTCCCTTGACCCTGGTATAGTGAATCCACCCTTTCTTAGCAGTTTGTATAGCAGTCTTGATATTGAGGAGCACTTGGTGGGGACCTCTCCAGCTTGGCCAAAGTTTGTCCTCCTTTCAGGTCTTGATTAGCACCAGGTCACCAGGATGGAAATGATGGATGGTGCATTTAAGAGGAGGGGTCTGAGCAAGAAGCCCTTTTAACCCGAGGGGACGGCAAAGTAGAGAATATGGCCAGTATACAGTTTTAAAGGAATTGATCTTTGGTTTGTAAGGAGATTTAGGGCCTGGTTGAGGGTACATGATTTCAGCAAGCCATCTCTAACAAGGCCCTGGATTACTGGCTGGAGATCCTTCTTGACTTTGATGAGAATGAAATACTGTCTTTTACAGATTATCTCACCTAGATGTTTTAATTTTATATTTACTGGAGTTATTTTTAGTCCCCCTCTGTTACCCTCTTTGGCCCATAGGAGAGGGTCAATTTTTTTTCTCCTCCTCCTGTTAGGAGGGCCATTATCACTTTAATTTGTCCCTTCTTTATCTTCAGTCTTAGACAGAGTTTTATGATTAAGTCTTGTTTTAGATTAACTCCTTTCTCAGGTGCATATAAAAATGACCCCTCTACTGTTTTCGATTCAGATTTAAACTTTATATTGTTAAAAACAGGAGCGTGGAATTTCTCCCCTTTAATCTCTGACACTAGTAATTTTTTTCTCTTTTTTTGAGGATAATTTTGTGTCCTGAGGTTGGCAAATTAGGGTGGAGCAAGTTGCTCTTGTGTCAATTAGCAATGTTATCTCGTCTTCTTTAGGACTCACCTTTAAGTTTATCAATGGTTCCTGGTGGGACCTTGCCAAGGGAATCCCTGAACCCCTTAATTTTCATTCAAAGTCATGAGAAGATCACTTTTTCGTTCTTCTTCTAGTTTGGGCATTATCTTTTTATTTTATTATCTATCTATCTATCTATCATCTATTTATCTATCATCTATCTATCTATATTGGAGAGGTTTTTGCTGTGGGGCATGTGCGCTCACCAGAAAGACAGAGACAGACAGAGACAGAAAGTGAGAAAGCATCCCCCCGGGGGATGGCTATGCTGCAGTTGCTTCTCCATTCTCCTCTCGGGATCTTGGGCACGCACGCACATGTGCTGGGCATGAGTTTAAGCCACTGGATCTGGGACTCAAACCGCAGTCAACTACATGGCAGTCCAGTGATGTAGCCATTATGCCATCTGCTGGTCCACGGGGCATTATCTTTTTTAAAATGGCCAGTTTTCTTTTTCTTTCTTTCTTCCTTTTTTTTTTTTTTTTTTTTTTTTTTTTTTTTTTTTTTTTTTTTTACATTTATAGCACCTGTTGTTAGCCTGGGATTTATTTTTCCTCCCCATAGAGGCTTTTTGATCTCTTGCCTGGAATCTAGGGTTTTTCTTCTCCTGGATGAGGAGGGTTTGAAGTCAGATTTTTTTTTTTTTTTTTTTTTTTTTTTTACTGTGGCTATCATGATTTTTTTTTTTTCCTTTTCTCAAACAACTTTTGGGCTTCCCTGAGTAGTTTTCCAATTTTTAAAAATTTTAACTGTCTAATTTTTATAACTTCTGAGTAATATCAAGCCAGCTTTTAGGTACAAAATTTACTTTTTTTTTTTTTTTTTTGCTATAGGGTGCACACACTCGCCAGAAAGACAGAGAGAGACAGACAGACAGACAGCAAGCGAGAAATCCCCCCCGCCAGGGGGGATGGCCATGCCTCATTCCCTTCTCCTCCATTCTCCTCTCCGGATCTTGGGCACGCACGCATGCACACATGCCTGCACACACGCCCGGCATGAGTTTAAGCCACTGGGTCCAGGACTCGAACCTTGGTTGACTACATGGAAGTCCAGGGACATAGCCATTATGCTATCTGCTGGTCCCATACAAAATTAACTTTTAAGAGATTCAGTTCTATTGGGTCTTTTGGGTATAGCATGGAGTATTTTTTCATTTGATCTCAGAGCCTCTGCAAAAAGGCAGAGGGAGTTTGCTCTTTTTTTTTTTTTTTTTTCTTTCCTTCTTTGAATCTCAAAGACCTTGGACACATTTTGAGACCTTGGTGGATTTCTAATTTGGGTCCTATCTCTGGGATCATTATTGCCCCATTGAGGGGGGTGTCCAAATTTGGAAACTTTTGCTTTGTGATCAGGACCCCTCCTCCGGGATGGTGTTTCTCCTAGATGGAGGTAGCTGCCCTTCTAATCATAATCGTTTCTCTTGTTTTCCCTGTAAGGATGTTCATTATAGATATATCATCTTGACCCAAATGGAATAGCTGGGTCCTAAAAATTGGTTGAGTTAGTCTGCCAGACTGAGGAGGTCTTCCAATAATAATTTCATTTCTTTAAAATTTTTTTTTTTAACTTTGGTACTCCTTGCCCCATGGGGACTTCCCTAAGGGGAAATTTTTTGGAGGTTTCCTTAGGAGCCTCTGGAAGGGAGGGAAAAAATGTCAAGGTCTTTCTTACATTATTCTAATTATGTCCTTAGGCTATGATTCACAGGGGGTCCAGGATCTGAACTCTCTGTGGGAATCCAAACATTCAGCCTGCCTAGGCCCTCTTGTCTCACATTCTGTGGGGCATGAGGAGGAGAAAGACAGAACAGGGGGTCCCAGGATTCATTCTTAGAGTTTCCTCCCTAGATTTTAAGAGGAAACTTAAGAGTTGCCCCTGGTAACCAGCATAGACCACCATCTTTTTCTCCTGGGAGGATGAGGATTTATCATTAACATGGAGAATGAGGGCCTGGCAGATCCAGTCCTCTTCTGAGCCAAACTGTGGCTGAAAGACCAAGGTTTATGAACTGTTTTTTTGGTCCAAACGAAATGACAGTATTTAGTCATTTTATGTTTCTCTTTACTCCTTCCTTGTTCGGGAATTACTTTCCCAGTATTTAAGCGTTCCCCTCAAGGGACTAGCTGAGGGAACGTTGGGAAGAATCTCCTTCTGTCCTCCCTTCTTCGGTTCCCTAGGTCTGGAATTCTTGTTCCCATTTTCGCTCGAGGTCAGCCGACCCTGTGTGCGTCTCCCTCGCGTGCTCAGTCCTGCGGCTGGAGGTCTGCACGCGTCAGGACCCGCTTAGTCTGCTCTGACCGCTTCCTTCGCAGGAAAGCGGGACTGCGGGTGGGGACTGCAAGCGGCACTGGCTTCCTGGCCAGGTCAGGTCTGGGTCACACACCCTGGACCTCCGAAAAGGCGCAGCGAGGGAGGCCGTACTTACGGTGCGTTCGGGCTTTCCTCCCCAGCGCCCTTCCGCCGGGTTGGGCGTCTCCGCAGTTGGTTGCAGCTGGGCCACCCGGACAGAGCGCGCCCTGAAATCAGGTGGGACGCGCTCCCCCTCTATGTACTCCCAGTCCGGAGTCCCAGGGCTCCCAGATTGTGAGAAACGCCCTCACCCGTCCCATGGCGGAGAATGGACGCCGAGACACCAGGTACGGCCAAGCGAGGGTTTAGTGTAAGACCGTGTGTGACCGCAGGCGCCTGAGCTGGGGAGGCCTAGCAGTGTACTCCCAGCGTGCCGTCCTCCCCCAGTTTCTCACTGCTGCGTCCTTTGGGGTGTACAGTCTTCCGGAGGTACCCAAGTTCCATTATTTTCTCATAGGGCATTTATTGCCTCTTTCCTTCCCATCTGGTGGAAAGGCCCAGGGCAAGCCCGCGAAAATGGCCCGCCAGATGTCCTGAGGAGGGAGAAGCACCAGGGAGTAAAAAGAAACAAAGAGCTGGTGACCGCCACCGTCTTGAGAAGTCATTTCTCAAGGGTGATATGTTGCTTCTGGGTTTTGTTTGTTTAGGGACTTTTTCTGGGAATGTGGACTTTTCCGGGTTGTCACATTTGCAAGCTGGTTAGGCAACTTTCTTTGAGCTGTTCTTGAAAATATTGCTTAGGCTCGTTTCTTACACTTTCCAAGAACTTTTAGAGGCCCCCTTGTGTAGTCAAAAACAACAGAAGCAAGTTAAAAACCACTGTTTAACATTGTTGACTTACCTACAGTACTTTAAATAATTCAGCATGATAGTGAGTAGAGAAACAGATGGACTGGCTCTGTGGCCTGATGGTTAAGGCAGCTGGATCCCACATGGCCGATGGTTTAAATTTGGCTCCAGGGGCTGGAAAAATACTCTGGGCATGTGGTGCCTGCCTAAAATAATCCACAGGTTGAAGAAATAGAGGAGACCGATTGTGGTGTGAATCCATGAGGAGTGCTTTCTCCTCACCTCTCTCTCTCTGAATCTCTCTCTGTCTGATGGGCACATATATCCAGTGGCAAAGTAAGGAAAAAAAAAAAAAGGGCTGCAGGTGGCATGGTGGTTAAGGGTGCTGGACTCCTACATGGCCAACCATGGTTTGACTCCTGGACCTGGCAGCTTGCTTTCTCACTCACTCTCTCTCTCTGTACCTCTCTGGTCAAATTAAAAGAAATAAAGTTAAGTAAAATAATTCTTAAAAAAAAATAAAAGGAAAGAAAATTTTGTAAAACTGCCTCGAAAACACTTTGTAAGAATTGTTTATCTTGACAAGGGGGATGTCGTCTCTGGGGCATTTAAGCAAAAGGCCATGTATCCTTTCACAAAGTAACTCCATCCACCATCTCTGTCCATGGCTGCTGGAGTTATAATCACGTAAGACTTTAATTCTCTTCCTCCTTTTGCCTTGGGGATTTAAGTTGATTTATTCAAAAGAGCTTTCTTTTCCCTAACTGTGGCTTCCGCTTTTCCCACTGAGAGTTAGTTCCTAGATCTTTCTTCCTGGTCCCTTTTATGCACAAGCACTGAATCTGAGATTTGAGCTTTGGACTTATTTAAGCCCTGGCAGTCTTTCTGACTCTGTTTTCCTTTTTTCCTGATGCAGTCGATTTCTAGATACAAATTAATTAGTAAATGAGCTGTTTAGGAAGTCTGAGCAGACACGTTCAGTTCACAGAGTAGTTATGTTCCCCTCTGCCTGTAGTGTTTTAGCAACAAGGGATTGACTAGTACCCAGCAGGCTCCTAGGACTCTTTTTTTCACGTTTAATGCTCTCAGAGTGACTAAAATGCCTCCTTGCATTCAACAGAGCCCAGTGTTTCTAGCTATTGTTGAGAGGCCTTCAGGTCCTCATCTATGTATTAATTTTTTTTGGAGAGGTTTTTGCTCTTGAGCCCATACGCTCACCAGAAAGACAGAGAGAGACAGAGAGACAGAAAACGAGAAATCACCCCCCACCCCGGGGCGGGGGGATGGCCACGCCGCAATCCCTTCTCCTCCATTCTCCTCTCGGGATCTTGGGCACACACACACACTGGCGTGAGTTTAAGTCACTGGGTCTGGGACTCGAACTGCGGTCGACTACGTGGGAGTCCAGCAACATAGCCATTATGCTAACTACTTGTCCCTTAATTTTTAAAGTGACACTGATGATACCAGTGTTAAGCAGAGGGCAACTTTCCAGTTTTTTTTTTTCTTTTTTAGCAGAAATGGAAGATTTCCGCCAATCTTTTTTTTCACTCTCCTGATAAATCTCACATACAGAAGAGAGAACTTCTATAGCCTCAACCTGTGGCTATAGCACTGTGATGTTTGCCCACTCAGACATGATCAATCCAGTGGCTTTACCCTTCTTGGACTTGTATCACTAACCAGCTGAAGCAATCACCAGAGGTCTTTGACTACAAGGTGGCTGTTCTCTCAAGCTATTCCCTGCGCTGTGGCCCCAGGAACAATTCAGCACTGCCTCAGCTACAACTTTTCCACCTTCCTAAAACACATCTCTCCAACCTGGAAGATTGGGACTCAATTGGAAAGTTGTTTCTTTCTTTCTTTTTTGAGGTTTTTGCTATAGGGCATGTGCACTCACCGGAAAGACAGAGAGAGACCGAGAGACAGAAAGCAAGAAATCACCCCCCAGGGGAGTCCAGCGAAATAGCCATTATGCTAACTGCTGGTCCCTGGAAAGTTTTTTCTAAACTATTTTATATATTCAGATTACTTGGATGGGAGAACTTGTAAGACAGTTCAATAACTAGGAGGACTCTTCCTCTGAGACAAAGCTTTGTATTCAGAGTTAAGGTGTATGTAATAGTGGAATATAGAACACACACACACACACACACACACACAGAGTCTCTTTATCACTACTAGTTAAATTGACCTTTCTTAGGACAGAAAGAAGTATCATCTGCCTGTGATTGGTAGGTAAATATATTTCTATCAGAATTAAGAGTTTTAGGGACCAGTAAATGGCACAATGGTTACGTCGCTGAACTTCCACGTAATCGACTGAGGTTCGAATTCCAGACCTGGCAGCTTGAAACTCACACCAGGTGTGTGTGTGTGTGTGTGTGTGTGTGCCCAAAATCCTGAGAGGGGAATGGAGAAGAGATTGCCATGTGGTCATCCCCTGTGGGGGTGAGTTCTTGCTTTCTGTCTCTCTGGTGAACGTACATACCCCATAGCGAAAATCTCTAAAATAAATAAGTGGAAAAAAAAAAAAAAAAGAAGAAGTTTAGAGAAATCTTCCAATCAAGAATAGAAAATCAGAATTTATAAAAAGATCATATCCCAGAGAACGTGGCTGTTGTGATGTGATGTCATGCGATAGGGTCTGCTCTGCCACAGGACATGGGCAGTAGCCAGAGGGGGAGCACAGGTGGCTCCCGAAGGAAAACGCAGATACACAAGCATCCCCGGGGACGAAGACTCACCCCACCCCCTCGGGGAGGGGAGGTTCTGGTCCAGACCAGTCCTAGCACATCTTGTTCAGTTTTCACAGAGCCTCTACTGAGGTTTAGGCTAGTGGGAGATTTGAGTCAGAACCCCTAGAATTGCATAGCCCCTTCTGACTCACACCGTACTCCGAGAGGGCTGGCTTCCATATTAGCCTAGAAGAGACTTCCTCTGGAATGAGGGTGCCCCATCAGGCTGGGCATCCTGGAATTGCCAGTATCACAGAATACCCCACATTCCTAAGACTGGAGTCAAAACAGTTCGTTACACAGAGTCTAATTCAGAATCACAGTATCTAATCTGATTGCATTATTTCCCTATGTAATTTCTAGTTTAAGCACGGAATTAAAAAGAGACAGGGGCTTTTTAAAATTTAAAATTGTTATTATTGAAGTCACAATAAAACTGAGAGCAATCAAAGAAGTCAGAATTTTCTGTAAAAACGTCCTGTTGGCGTCTAGGTGAATTTGCGTGAAGCTAAACTTTAGAAAACAAGAGGGAGCCAAGGAATCAAATTTCTTGGAAAAAGCAGAAATCACCCAATGAGATTTCACCACATACTGGTAAGTCTGTGTAAACTTGGTACTTGAGGTAAACCAAATAATTAATGGCTATGTAACCACCACTTGATCATTTACATGCCCCACGATCCAAAAATACAGACGACTGGTGAGGAACAGCTTAGCAAATGGTCTTTATACCACTTCTAAATTTATACTTATAAACCTCTGCAGTTAAAGCACAGTAGTCACCCCTTATCCATAGTTCCATTTTCTGTGGTTTCAGTCACCCAAAGTAAACCACAGACCAAACATAGTAAATGAAAAATTCCAGAAATAAACAATTCCTACATTTTTTTAAAGAGAGATTTTTGTTATAGAGTGTGTGCACTTACCAGAGAGACAGAGAGAGATAGAGACAGAAAGTGAGAAATCACCCCCTGGGGGCATGGCCATGCTGCAATCTTTTCTACATTCCCCTCTGGGGATTTTGGGCATCCATGCACATACGCCCAGCATGACTGTAAGCCGCTGGGTCCTGGACTTGAACCATGGTTGACTAGGTGGGAGTCCAGCAACATAACCATTACGCCATCTGCTGGTCCCAACAATTCCTACATTTTAAATGCTGTCACAGTGCTTATTCAATTCACCTCATTTCATGTCATCATGTAGTCATTTTATCATGTCATGTCATCACAAGAAGGGTGAATACGGTATGAGAAAATATTTGGAGAGGCCATATTTATAAAACCTTTATGATGGTATATTGTTATACTTGCTCTATTTTATGACTAGTTTTTATTGTTAATCTCTCACTGTACTTAATTTATAAATTAAATTTTTATATGTTATAAATATTTTTTCAATGTATATATAGGAAATACATATGTAAGTTTCAGTACGGGGGGTCTTGGAATATATCTGTAGATGGGGGAACCGTTGTCTGCTTCTCAGTGCATTACCTCTGTAGTAGATTCTAACCATTTCTTAAGCAAGGAGAACTTTTCAATATCCTTCTCCCCCATTTTCATGGCTACTTTTTCATAATCAAATCTTGATTAGGACTATGAGCAAGTGTGAAACTTCATTGCTTGGATGTACTAATTACATAATTCACTATGGATTCCTTCCTTCCTTCCTTCCTTCCTTCCTTCCTTTCTTCCTTCCTTCCTTCCTTCCTTCCTTCCTTCTTTCAGAGAGATTTTTGCAGTAGGGTGTGTGCACTTGCCAGAAAGACAGAGAGAGACAGAGACAGAAAGCGAGAAGTCCCCACCCCAGGGGGAGGGGAGAGATGGCCACACTGCAATCCCTTCTCCTCCATTATCCTCTAGGGATGTTGGACACACACACACACACACACACACACACGTGCCCGGCATGAGTTTAAGCCACTGGGTCCTGGACTCGAACCACGATAGACTACATGGGAGTCCAGCCACGTAGCCATTACGCCAACTGCTGGTACTTTTTTTTTTTTTTTTCTTTTTTGGTGCATTTCTTAATCTACTACAGAACAGGAGTCATCTAACCTTTTGCTTTGTTTTTATTTTTTCCTCCAGGTAAATTTGGCATATAATAGGAAATGCTTATTTCCTTCTATTTAGATACAAAAGCTTATTGTTAGATAAGTTGATGGCCTTTGGTACTAGTTAAAAAAAGAGAGAAAGAAAGAAAGAAAGAAGGAAGGAAGAGAGAAAGAAGCTAAATACCATTTTCGCCCACTCTTTTATTCCTTTTAAAATATTTTTGGACATAATATATACTTTAAATAGTAAGCAGTCATATTCTCTACACCATGAACACATAAGAGATACCATTACTGGGCCAAGTTAACTTGATAAATACTGCAGCCTCTTACAATAATTATATCAGTTTCTAATACACCTTTATTCAGTTAACATCTGTTTCATGCACTTAGTATTTATTACATCACTGGAATCAATACAGTGTTTAATATTAAGTTATTCTGGACTAAAGATATTTTAAAAAAATGTTGGACTAATCTTTAGGCCATTGATAAAAGTTTTTTTTTAAAGAGTAAATGTGGGTTCTCAAAATCCTGTTGAGGATATGGGATTTGTGAAGCCCGATCAGCGAACTTTCTGTGATCTTAAGCCTTGGCTTCAATATACTGAACGAGATAGATTCCATAAAATCAGGTGACAGTTCAATTGGGTTGACAACTTTTTAGGAATATAGATTTTCCACTGTCTTTCCTTAAATGTTTCTTACCCTCAGAAGTAATTCTACAATTGATGTTTGTATAACATATTGGATTGTTGGAAAAGTCGTGATGTATTTTTTCTATGCAAAAAGGCATCATGATTTTTCTGACAACTCAATAGTTCCATGCACTATTACGCTACAAAAATCAGATGAGCATTTTGAGAAGCAGAGGGTTCTTCTATGAGGCAATAGGGTGAACTTTGGAATCCAGATTGGTGTATTCTGCACAGCTGGCACAATTCTCTCCAGCACCAGGGAAGCTCTCCTAGCCTGGGTTGCTGATTCTGGATATGGTTGTTAAATCCTCCTTAGTTCAGTGCTCCAGGCAGCTACCATGAACTCATTGACATGCAAAGTAAAATACTTTGTCAGCCCTGTTGACCCTTTACTTAACTTGAGGAAGTAACTGCCCCTATAGTAAAGAAGGAAGGAGAAAAAGAAAATAGAGCTTACTAATATTTATTGAACAACGATTATATGTTAGGCATTGTGCTGAGAAATTTTATACACTTATCACATTTAATCTTTTCAATAGTAAGAGGCATGATTTCCACTATTCTTAAGTGGAAATGGAAGCTTAGGCTTAAAGTCACATAGCTGATAGGTTAAGTGCTGGATCAAGGATTCAAGTGCAGATCTGAACCTTAAGATCATATCTTTTATATCTAAAACTGTCTGAGAATTTCAAGATGGCCTCTAGAAAATTATAGATGTTTCTTTCGTATTATAAAAAGAGAGATATTAGGAAAAACTAGATGTTTTTTGTTAAATTAGATGGGAAAGGTTGCCAAATCAAAAGAGACATTTGGTCATTTTAGGTCAACTTTATATAGACAAAATTGTATTAATATAAGTTTGTCAGAAATTGTATGCTTCATGGGACATCTCTAGTATTTGTTACTACAGTATCCTCAGGGATAACACTGATTAAAACTCTATGAAGAAAAAAATCATATCACATTTTGCTCTTCAAGCCTTTTAAATCAGTGTTAATTATAAATTGAGTGTGTGATTTAAAATTATACTACAGGTTTGGGAAAATGGCTAGAAGTAGCTTATTGCAGACCTATTGATTAATGGAACAGATATTCATTGATCACGTACTGGGTGCTGCGGATATTGTGGTGAATAAGTCAGATAAAATTCAGCACAGTCCTTGTAGAGCTTACGTTCTAGTGGGTGGATATAAATTATAGTAAACATAGTACTATTTAACTCATTTTAATAAGTGATAAGTGGTATGAAAAAATTAAACTGTAGCAAGATGAGAATAACTGGCTATAAGAAAGGAGAAGTTTTGGAAGACTGAACATTGAATAGGGAGATATCTGGTACCAGGGAAAGAATGTTCTAGGCAGAGGAACCAGCCAGTGCAAAGGCCCTAATGTGAGGGCATTCCTGGGATGTTTGAGCTCCAGTGTGGCTGGAATAGACTAGGCAAGGGAAAAAGCCGTGGAAGGAGCCAAGTGCTAGACTGTACAGGGCCTTTTACATCATGGCATGGACTTTAGCTGCATGTGGTGGGAGCCCAGTGACGTGTTGGAGCAGAGGAGTGATGTGATTGGGTGTATTACTCTCCATTCTGTAGAAACACTGATTGAGGTGGAAGAGAGCAGGATGCAAGAAAAGAGACCAATTGTAATCATCCAAGTGATATGTGGTAGAGGCTTGGACAAGAGGTGAGGCTTGGGAAGTGGAGAGGTATCTTATTCTGGATATGCTGGTGATCTGAAGAATTTTATGTAGGATTCTATAGGTATGAGGAAATAAGAGGACTGAAGGAAAAACCCCAAATATTTTGGTCTAAGCAACTGGAATTTGAAAGTTCCATGACAGACTGAGTGGAGACTTTGGCATAGGAAAGGTCAAGAGTTCAGTTTTAGAGATGATGTGTCTATTAGATGAACAAGTGGAAATACTGAGGGACAGTATCCAGACCCTGGATTTTAGGAGAGAGATAGGACTGGAGATATGAATTTGTCACCTGGAGAAAGGAGACATCTCTTGATGTCAGAGGAGCAAAAGAGATTGCAGAAGAGCAAGGAGAAACCTAAGAGTGTGGTGTTCTGGAGGCCATGTGAAGAAAATGTTTCCTGGAGGAGACAGTGATCCGCAGTGCCAAATACTGCTGATGTTTAAGTACACGAAGGACTGAGAACTGACCACTGAGTTTCGTAGCATGGTGGTCATTGTTGCTTTTGACAAGAGTGGTTCTGGTGGAATAGATGGGACAAAACCTGGAGAGATTTAAAAGAGACCAGAGAGACTTTTCTTTTTACATTTTTTAAAGGAAGAAATAACATTTTTTTTTTTTTTTGAGAGGTTTTTGCTATAGGGCGCGTGCGCTCGCCAGACAGACAGAGAGAGACATAGAGACAGAAAGCGAGAAATCACCCCCCGGGGGGATGGTCACGCCGCAATCCCTTCTCCTCCATTCTCCTCTTGGGATCTTGGGCACGCACGCACACGCGCCCGGCGTGAGTTTTAAGCCACTGGGTCCGGGATGCGAACCGCGGTCGACTACGTGGGAGTCCAGCGACATAGCCATTACGCTAACTGCTGATTCCCATGGAAGAAATAACATGTTTTTTATGCTGATGGGAATTATCTAGAAAAAAGGCAGAACAATGATATAGGAAATAGAAGAAAGATTGTGAGAAGGAAGATGCTGACAAGTTTTTTTTTTTTTTTTTTTTGGGGGGGGGGCGGGGAGAAGTTTTTGCTATAGGCGCGTGCACTTGCCAGAAAGACAGAGAGAGACAGAAAGTGAGAAATCACTCCCAGGGTGGATGGTCACACCGCAATCCCTTCTCCATTTTCCTCTTGGGATCTTGGGCACGCATGCACACGCACCTAGCATGAGTTTAAGCCACTGGATCCGGGACTCGAACCGCAGTTGACTACATGGGAGTCCAGTGACATAGCCATTATGCCAACTGCTGGTCCTGCTGACAAGTTTTTGCAATGAGGGAAAAGATAAAAATATTTCTTCATGAAGCTCTGATAATAACAGCGTTATATCATTGGAATATGTTTTTAAGTGATTTTCTCAAGTGGTATATCTTAGTGATCCCAGACTCTCAGTCTGATCTGTTATTTGAAAGTTTGCAAATTATGACTTTTAATGCTGAGAGTGAAGTAACAGGATTTGTTACAAGGACTGACCTACAGTGGAATGTGCTCATTTGTTAAGGTATCAATTTTTTTTTTCCTAGCACATGATGATATTCTTGACTTGTCCCAGAAAAAATGATTATGCATTATTAGGAGTTGGTTGAAAATTGTATTTACATGCTATAATAGAATGAGAAGAAATGCTTCTAAAATTGGCCATTGTCAAAGTGGATTGGAAATTGACTCAAATTGTTAACATTTTTGCCTTTGTGTGTGATATGCTCCTTGACTTACCATCTGACAGAGCTTGAAAAATTATCTTCAGTGAGAAATTGCCTATAATACTTGGGTTCTCTACTTAATTCATTTATGTGCTCTGACAGATTAATTCTAAATGGCCATACCTGGTACTGTGTAATTGTGTTTTAGGATTTCACTGTTTTTATTTATGTAATTTTATTTATTATTATTAATTTAAAAAACTTTTTTATAGGGCACATGCACTCACAAGAGAGAGAAAGAAAATGAGAAAGCAAGCCACCAGGTCTGGGACTCAAAGCATGGTCAGCCGTGTCTGAGTCCTGTACCTTAACCACCATGTACCTACTGCCCCAGGATTTCACAGTTAATTAGAGAAGAAAATAAACTACCTATGAAGGGACTTCAAAAAGTACAGGGACCAGCAGTTGGCGTAATGGCTATGTCGCTGGACTCCCATGTAGCCGACTGTGATTCGAGTCCTGGTCCCGGTGGCTTAAACTCACGCCGGGCGTGTGTGCGTGCATGCCCAAGATCCTGAGAGGAGAATGGAGGAGAAGGGATTGCGGCATGGCCATCCCCCCTGGGGGGGTGATTTCTCGCTTTCTGTCTCTATGTCTCTCTCTGTCTTTCTGGTGAGTGCACACACCCTATAGCAAAACCTCTCCAAAAAAAAAAAAGTGCATAAAAAATAGAATTTAAGTATGAGTTTATTTTGGTATAGAAAATGTTGAAATCCATGCATAGTATTTTCATAATATGCATTTTTCATTTCAAAATATGCATTTTCACTTGTATGGTCCCATTATTATTTTTAAATAACATTTTTATTACTTAGCATTGGGATGAGCCTGTGGTTCTTTTCTTTAATCGTGAAATTGGTAGCACTGTGTCTGCTGACGGCCCATCGTGTGGTCTTCAGCTGTCAAAAGCTGGAGAAATACTAGGCTAAGTTCATGCAGGGACATGTGGGCTTTGAAAAAATGTCTGGATTTTATTCAAGGGTAAAAGCCACCAAAAGTCAGTAAGCCAGGGAACTGCATACTTCTCACAGTGTTCTGTAAAAATCTTCTAGTTGTCATGTAGGATAGGGTGGCACAAATGTGGGATTAGGAAGACCAGTAAAAGGCTGGTCTAGTCGAGAGACAATAGTTGAATTGAAGTGGTGGCAAAGGAGATAGTAATACTTAACATTTATTGAGTACTCACTGTAAGAATCTTGTAATGCACGCTCACATCCACTATTATCGGTTCTTGTTTTACAGATCAAGACACTGAGACAGTGAGACAAAGTATTGGGTGGTTGGGAAAGTCATGGCATATTTTTTCAATGCAAAAATGGGTCATGACTTTTCTGGTGACCCAATATGTTAATTTGTGTAAGGTCACATGGCCCTAAGGTTGTACCTTCAGTTTCAATTCGTGTAATCTGATGTCAGAATTCTTACTGTTAATCACTAAGCTTCCTCTCTTCTCTTAAATAGAAATGAGAACCATAGAAAGATTAAAACTATATTAGAAATAGGATCAGTAAGACTTGGTAACTTATTGCAGGAAGACAGGACAGAGGTTAGCCCCCTGTTTCATCCTAAATCAACCAGGAGTCAATATTGAAACAGAAAAGTGAAAGGAAACACAGATGTGGAAGGGGAGATTAAGAGTCAGGTACAAGAGAAGAAGACCTCATGTGAAATTGTACAGTGGGCAGTGGACCATGCGAAGCTGTAGCTCAGGAGAGAGGTCTGGACTGGAGACATCCATCTGGGAACTGGCGTTTATCAGAAACTGTTTGAAATTTAAGATGGTCTGCAAACAGCGCAGTGCCTGATGCCTAACAGGGGCCTGGGAATATAGAGGAAATGAACTTTTTTTTAAAAAAAATTTATTTTATTTAACTTTTAAAATTTATTTATTTATTTTATTTGACCAGAGAGGTGGGGGGGGGGGAAGGGGGGGGAGAGAGTGAACAAGCAAGCCTCCAACTCCAGGACTTGAACTGCAGTCGGCCATGTGAGAGTCCAGTGGCCCACTGCTAGCTCCTAGGAAGTGAACTTGTAGGGGGAGCTATATATCTTTGTCTTTATGTGTACCTCTAACTAAATTCATCGTATTCACAGTGTAGCTTTCTGGATGTTAGGTGAATGGTAAGTCCATTTAAAATATTCTCCCATTTCAGATATTTCCAATGAAACTACAGTGAAAGGAAAGCAATCTAAAAAATATTCTGTTTATATATATGAACACTGAAACTATCTGTTGAATGAATAACTCTATCTGCGTTACTGATTTACTATGAGATAAACATTATTTTGTTTTTTAAGTTCTTGAACTCATCAACACTATTAACCAAGATAATGGGTATTGAAAACAATGATAACTTTTATTATCTTTCAAATTTTAATAGCCTCATGTTCTTAAAGGATTGTTTAACACTTTTAAATTTAAAAATCATCTTAAATTTAGAGAAGAGTTGTAAGAACTCCTTAAATGGTCAGATTCACTAATTAAGATTTTGCCACATTTGCTTTATCATATCATCTGTCTTTATATCTACATAATATTTTCTGAACCTTGGAGCATATGTTGCAGTCATTGTGTTCTTTGACTCCTATGTACTTAAGCATGTATTTCATTCTTACGAGATTTATTTCTTAAGAATGAATACATTTTCTTATGTAGCTATAGTACAATGATCAAATTCAGGAAACAACATTTTATAATACTGTTTAATAATGTGAAGTTGGCATTTGAATTTGCTCATAGCAGTGTCCCTTCCAATGGAGAATCTAACCTAGGATCATGCACTGCATTCAGCTCTCCTGTCTCCTTCAACCTCCTTTAGCTTGGACAGTTCCACAACCCTTGTCTTTTGAAATATTGTCAGTTTTGAATAATACAGGGCAGTATTTTTGCAAAAACTCACTTTAGGTTTATCTGATGTTTCTCCATGAAGTATAATAAGATCAGATTCAGATTATGCATTTTTGGTAGAAATACTATGGAAGTTGGGCTGTGTAGTGGGCTACAAAGTTAGGAGACACATAATGTCATTTTGCCTGATTATTGGCGACATTAACTTTGGTCACTTACATAAGGTGGTATTTTCTAGATTTTCTCACTGTAAAGTCATATTTTGTTCCTTTATAAATAATAAATCATCTGAAAGAGTTAAATTTTGGGGCAAAACCTCTCCTCTAAAGCAACATTTACAACTCAAAATCTGGTTTGCTGATTGCCACACCTCTGGGATGGGTATGCATTAGGAAATGAGGAGTAAGGTCACTGAATCTAGAGGGGTTCCAGCGTTCATCTTTTGAGCTTTAAAGTATGTAATTGTTTAAATCTCTCAGTCATACCGAAGTCTAGGTCTTAGTTGGGAGGGAAATGGTATGAAATCACATTCCTGATGTGTTTTGAGCTCATCTAACAAAACATCTGCTCTCTACCATCTCTACTCTTCCCCCCCATCCAATTTTAAAGACAGCTTGTTGATTATTATTCAATGCATAACCACATTATTTTTGGTAAGTTATCATTGCTTTCTCTTTCCCTTTCACAAGGCTTCTAATATTTCTAATCGTCTGACATTGAGTATGGGCTTGTTATTCCTTTGTATTTACTTTTCAATTCTAAAATGCTGAAACAAACCTTAAAACATCAAGAATCTACTGTCATATATAAATACCCACACAAATACACATACACACACACAAACAAATGAAGAAATGCACAATTGGGCTTGTTTTTCTTTCATTGTTGAATTAAATGATTATTGTCTCAGGCATGTTATCATCAGTTTTCAAACAAATTCTGTAACAACCATAAAAACATGAAAAGCAACATACTTGTGTAAGGTTTTATGTATTTTAATTTATAAACTTCTGATTCAGAGTAAAAACTCTAACCCAGCTTCAGCTTTCTCAAACAATCTCCTCAGTTTAATAGCTTAATTGCCTGACAGAGAAAAGAATTTTCACTTTCTAGTACAAAAACAAAAAACAAAAAACAAACAAAACCAAACCAAAGCCCCAAAAGTATTATATTCGGTCCTCACTATATTTTACATACAACATATGGATCAGAATAAAAAATTAAAAGACATAAAAATCAGCAGGAATGTTTGATTTATAATCAAGAGAAAATATAGCCACTGGATGCAGATTTACTGAAATTAGCAAAGACATTAAAGTCTATTAGAAATAAAATTATTATAATTTACAGCAAAGGATGCATATAATGTGTCAAGAGGGGAGATTTTGATAGAGAAACAGGAAATTCAAGCAAGAATCAAATGAAAATGATCAAACTGAAAAACATAATTTGTGGGACCAGTAGATGGCATAATGGTTATGTTGCTGGACTCACACGTAGTCCACTGCGACTAGAGTCCTGGACCCAGCGGCTTAAAACTAGCTCTGGGTGCATATGTGCTTGTGTCCAAAATCTTGAGAGGAGAATGGAGAAGGGATTGTGGTGTGGCTATCCCCCCCTGGGGGCGGGGATTTCTTACTTTCTGTCTCTCTGGCGAGTGCATGCATCCTATAGCAAAAATTCTTGTGAAATAAAAACGAATCTGTGTATGGGTTTACCACTAGATTAGACATAGAAGTTTCAGGAGAGAGAGAGAGAAAGAGAGAGAGAAAGAGAAAGAGAAGGTGCCCCAATGGGGCCTGGTCATACTACAATCTTTTTTATTTTCTATTTCTCTATCTCATCAGGATTCTAGGCATCATGTACACATTCCTTGCGTATTTTTCAAGCTGCTGGAGCTGGGATTCAAATTGCAATCTTCCACGTTGAATCCAGGTCCCTCCATGTAGTGCCTAACCGCTGTGCACAAGGTCAGCCTACACAATTAGCTATGATGATGTAATTGGAGTCCAGAGGAGACAGAAGATGAGGCCAAGAATTTTCCACATATTAAAATCATCAACTCCTAGATCCGTGAGGTTTAATAAACCCTAATCAAGATAAATACAAAGAAAACCACACCTAGAAATTGGATCAAGCTGCTAAAAAACAAAGATAAAGAAAACATCTTTAAAGTAGCAGACGGAGTCTTAGAGCCTTAGCAACGTGCTGCCTGCACCATTGCCATACCGTAGAGCTCTAGACACAGTTTCTTAGCAGGATACAAAAAAACATTAGCTATAGAAGAAAAGTCTGTAAATTGGATTTCAAAAAATTTAAAACCTCAGTTCATTAGAAGTTATCACTAAGAAAATGAACAGGTAAGTCACAGACGATATTTCTAATCCCTATATCTGACAAAGGACTCATAACCAGATTCAAAGACTTGGACACAATCCACATAAGAAAAAGGACAAGAGTCTTAAATAGGCATTTTAGCAATAATATGTGCAAGTGGCCAACACGCATGTGAAAGATGCTCAGCATCATTCGTCATCAGGAGAATGCAATTAAAAAGCACAATCAGGTGCCATGCCACACCTACCAGAATGGCCATAATTAAAAAGACTGACAACACCACATGTTGCTCAGAAGGTGGAACAAACAGAACTTTTATACAGTGTTCACTTTCTCTCTTTCTCATTTTCCCTCTCTCCCTCTGTCTGATTAAACTGGAAAATAATAATAAAAAGTTAAATAAAATAATTCTTTAAAAAGCTTCTCTTATTTTGGAAAAAAACAGTTTGACAATTTTTTTTTTAAAGTTAAGTGTAGCTACCCTGTAACTTAGTAATTCTGCTCCTGGGTATTTACCAAGAGAAGTGAAAATATTAGGTCATTGGGAAAGGCATGACATGTTTTTCTATGTTCTTCAATGCAAAAATATATCATGCCTTTCCTGATGACTCAATATATGTTCACAAAAGGCTTCTGTAAGAATGTTTATATCTGTTTTATTTATAATGGTCCCAACAGGTTCAGTGGCCTGGGACTAAACCACATATCTATCAACAGGATATAAAAATAAAAAAGAGAAACATTGATACAATGAAATAAAACACAGCAATGACAATAAATAGACTATTGCTGAACACAACAGAGTATAGGTAAATCTTGGAGGCATACTGTTGAGTAAAAGCAGCCAGCTTAAAAACAAAAAGTATAGCACTGTATAGTACTGTATTATTTTTTGTTAAAAAATCTTTTTTTCTTCCATGAGAGAGAGAGAGAGAGAGAGAGAGGCATCTCCAGCAGGGTCTTCTTGCCACAATCCACCCCAGTCTGAGCAGGTCTAGATCAGAAATACAGGTGCACTTCCCTGATGTGCTGGGATAGGAACCCAAGACCTTTCTCTATGGGTCCATTAGTAATTACATTACTGTTGTGCTGTTTTCTGGTCCTGTTGTTTCTTTTATATGAATTTCAAGAGCAGGGAATACTAATCTGTGGTACTAGAAATTAGAATAATTGTTGTCTCTGCACAGATGACAAGGAGAAGCAAAGCAAACTTTCTGGAGGGACTGAAATGTTCTGTATCTTAATTGGGGTATGGGTTAAGTGGGTTTGTATAATAATTAAAATTCATCAAATTGTACACTTGAGATTTGTGTTTTTAATTATATGCAAATTATGATTCAGTTTTAGAAAAGGAAAAGTTCATGGTAAGGAAGTGAGTGTTACAAAGAAAAATAAAACCCTCTTATAGACCATGTTCTATAACTCGATAGATAAAATTTCTTCTAAATTAACCTGACCTGATCATTACTTGATTTAACAAAAATGTATCGAATACTTCCTGTATATAAGCCATGTTGTAGAAACTGATGAGCAGGACAGAAATTGCCTTGCTCTGGTGTGCATTATACCTCCTGGACAGGAAGAATTTGGTGGTGGTAGTAGAGGGGATGGGAGGGAGAAGCAAACAATTTAATGAATAAGATAACTTCAGATATGTGTATGAATAAACAACACCCGGGAGAATAGGAGAAATTTTACTAGGTGGTAAGGGAAGACTTCTTTGAGTTGATGTCATCCGAGCTGAGTCTTAAAGGATAAGAAGGAGCCAGCTTTGTGAAAATCTGTGGGAAGATCTCCAGTAGAGGGAATAGTCAATGTGCAGCCTACAGTCATAGTAGGTGTGGCCTGTTTATAAAAAGCTGTAGTTGGCCTCTACAATCAGACCTTTGCAGGCAAGGGAGAGAAGGGTGATCTTGTATATGCTACTTAGGCTTTGCCATAGGGCGGGCGCCATCACGCCCTATGCTACTTAGGCTTTGCAGAGTCTCATTGATTGATTTGACACTAGCCGATAAATATTCTTGGCTAGTGATAAAGTCACTTTGTAGATATAAAGTTTGCATGAAGGTAAGTTTATCAAACTGCAAAGAAACTAAATGCATTCTAATTATTATTTCTGTAATTTTTTTAGAATTATTTTATTTAACTTTATTTATTTACTTATTTTAATTTGACCAGAGAGGGACAAAGTGAGTGAGTGGTGGTGGGAGTGGGGGAGAGAAAGAGAGAGAGAGAAAGAAAGCAAGCTGCCAGGTCTGGGACTTGAACTGTGGTCCGCCATGTGGGATTCCAGCGCTCTTAACCACTGTGCCACCTGCTGGCCCTGCTATTGCTGTTATTTTAAAATTTTAAAATATTTTAATGTTTTTATCAGCGTATCAGCAGCTTTCTCCAGAGAGGAAAAAACCACTAGGATATGCATATAGATATATGAGAAGGGATTTATTAGGAAAATCACCTCATGTGATTATGGTGACCGACAAGTTCCATAATAGGCCATCTGCAAGCTTGTTGCTGGTAGTGTGACTCTGTTAAAGTTGGAAGGGTTCAGAGCAGGGGAGCCAATGATGTAACTTTTCAGTTCAAAACCAAAAGCCTAACAACCTGGGGGCCTGCTGGTGTAAGTCCTGGAGTCCAAAGGCAGGTGAGCCTTGAGATCTGATGTCAAGGGCAACCAAAGAAAATCTTTCCTGCTCTTTCAAAAGAGACCCATCCCCCTTCTGTATTTCTTTCTGGGACTACCATCGATTATTATGCCCACCCACATGCGGGGGGCAGATGGTCCCCATCTAGTCTGCTCAGGTTCACACTTATTTTCCTTTGTAAACAGCTCCAGAATAATGCTTTGCATATTCTATAATTTAGTCGATTCCCCAAACTTAAATCCCAGTTTCAATAACTTTGTATTTTTTTATTACTTAGTAATGTAAGTTATAGAAGGACTTTTTTTTTAAGCCAAAAAATAAAAGAAGTCCTATAATTATTTTACTAATATAATTCTGGACATAATCATCTATATTAACCAACTATATTGTACTGTTCAGAAAACTGGTGCCCCAATTTTAATTCCATGTCATTTATTATGTCCTACAATATTGTTTTAAAAACAATATAGTAAACCACCACCCAGATATACAGTAATTCATAACATTAAGTCCATATCTTGAACATTTCGGTTATTTTCTACTTTGATCATTATTAACAGTTATGCTTCTTTGTATCCATCCCTAATTTCTTTTTTAGACAGATTTTTGGAAATGAATTTGTTTTTGATATTTACTTCCTAATTGACCTTTCAATGTCTGTAACAACTGTTGCAATGCAACTTTTTCCTTTTTAAAATTCACCTGGAAAAAAATGATAGCCTTCTATTGTTCTGGAGGCACATTCTGAACCAGGAAATGTGTTGTTTTGATTTTTAGAAAATCAAATCTGAGACAGAAGTTTTGTTTGAAAAATAAAAAAGGAGAACGGCTAAGTTCCAGTGGAAAAGTCTCGCTCAGGGGTTGACCTACTATGCTTCCATTATCCTGTTTGGCTGATGTGTTACTGGAATCATTACATTGTTTTATTAGGAGGGGAAGGAATGACAAAGAGATAGCGAGTTGTAGGATGAAGAAAATAGATTGAGGTAGAGTTGAGTAACAGGCCAAGGGACATAAAATGAGCATATGGTACTAGGCAGAATAATGGCCCCAAAGATGTCCATACCCTAATCGCCAGAATTTGTGAATATGTTACTACACATAGCAAAAAGGAATTTGCAGACATGATTAAATTAATTTTTTTTTTGAGAGGTTTTTGCTATAGGGTGTGTGCGCTTGCCAGGAAGACAGAGATAGAGAGACAGAAAGCGAGAAATCACCCCCCAGGGGGAATGGCCACGCCGCAATCCCTTCTCCTCCATTCTCCTCTCGGGATCTTGGGCACGCACGCACACGCGCCCAGCATGAGTTTAAGCCACCGGGTCTGGGACTCGAACCGCAGTTGACTACATGGGAGTTCAACGACATAGCCATTATGCTAACTGCTGGTCCCTAAATTGAGAATCTTGAGATAGAGAGATTATCTTGGATTATTCAAGTGGGCTCATTATAATCATAAGAGCCCTTGTAAGTTAAAGGAGACGGCCTGAGAATCATAGTCATAGAAGCTGTGATAACAGAAGTAGAGATTAGTGTGACATGATTGCTGGTAAGAGAAGGCCACAAGCCAGGGAATGGGGGGTAGCCTCTAAAGCTAGAAAAGGCAAGGGAATCTCTCCCAGAGCCTCCAATAGGAACACAGCTCTGTCAAGACCGTGATTTCAGTCCAATAAGGTTCGTTTTGGACTTCTTACCTCCAGAAATGAGAGATAATACTTTTGTTTTAAGCCACTAAACTTGTGACTTCACAAAATTTGTTATAGCAGCAGTAGGAAACTAGTACAGACGCCAAATTTAAGGGGAGGGAAGTTAAAGACTTACATGATTTGGAAGAATGTAAGCATTTGCAAAGTGAATTTGATATTTGATTGGGTAGTTAATGAAGAAAGGTAAACTATGTTGAAAGGGCAGGGATGGAGTAGAGTCAAATAAGATTGACTTTAAGAGGAGATCACAACCCCCAGCTGTTTTTTTTTTTTTTTTTTTTTTTTTTTTTTTTTTTTTTGTAGTGCTGTGTACTCTTCTCATAGCACAGCTTGAAGTTAAATATTTATTTGTACAATTATTTATTTAATCTTTATATTTTTCTCTAGACTGCTAATTTCATGAAGGAAGAGACCATCTGTTTTGATCATGACAGTTTCCTGAGCATAATCAGAGACCAGGTCTCCACTACTTAGCCTTGTGACTGTGGCAACTTCACCTTTCTGGTTAAGGAAAGAGATTGTAGTAAACTAGTGATTCTCATTCTCTGTTGTGTATATGAGTCTCTGAGGGTTCTTTTAAGATGCAGATTTTGATTCAGTAGGTCTGGGGTAAAGGATAAGGTTATACATTTCTAGCTAGCTCCCTGGTGTTCCTGATACTAAGTTTATGAGCCACATGTGGAGTAGCTAAAAACTAGGTAATTAAAAAAAAAATAATTATTTAACCTTATTTATTTATTTAAATTTGACCAGAGAGGGACAAAGTGAGAGAGAGAAAGAGAAAGGAAGTGAGAAAGGAAGTGAGAAAGCAAGCTGCCAAGTACAGGATGCGAACCACAGCTGACCATGTGAGAGTTCAGTGCTCTTAACCACCACACCACCTGCCGGCCCCCAAACTAGGTAATTTTTACGTCTAATTGTTTCAGTACTCCTGCTTGTTGTATCACCAGCCTTCTAGTCTCCAGGCTAAATAAAACTTGGAGTCTGCTTTAACTTCTCTTCCCTTATTATTGCCTAAATCCATTTAAAAAAAATGATTCTGTTTCCCCCTTTAAAATGGTTCTTTAATGTCTATTGAACTAAATTATAATAGAATGACTTTGAAAATTGGCCCAGACACAGTAGCTTAGGCAATAGAGTGTTGCTACACAATACTGGAGCCATATAGAAAAAAGGGGTTCAGATCCTGGGTCATCCTGGACACACTGGGCATACCTTCAGGCAAGCTGGCTGGAATTCTGGGTGGGGCAATGGATCCAGGTTGGTGAGACCTTGTTGGGGGCCCCTGTCTCTTTCAGGGAAGAAAGAAACTGAAAAAACTAGACATATCTGTTCAATTATGCTACTCTTAAAAATTGTTAGCATGAGAGGCCAGCAGATGGTATAGTGGTTATGTTGCTGGCCTCCCACATGACTGACCACAGGGTTGAGTCCCAGATCCAGTGGCTTGAAAATCATGCCAGGAGTGAGTGTGTGCATCCCAAAAATCCTGGAAGGAGAATGGAAGAAAAGGGATTGCCATTTGGCCATTCCCTGTGGGGGAGTGATTTCTCACTTTTCCTCTCAGTGTCTCTGTCTCTCTCTCTCTGATGAGTATATGTTCCCCAAGGCAAAAATCTCTTTAAAAAAAGTGTTACAAAGAATGTTAAACACATGGAAAAGCTTGTATAATTTAATACTGTAAGTATATAAACATGAGACATGCATGATTAAATCTTGGGACTCCCGTAGCTCCTGTATTCCACATACAAGAAAAAAAGGGCATGTTGAAATGCCAAACATGACTGAATTTGAATGATAGAAGTTTGTTCTCTATTTTTCCCCTTCCTTCCTTTCTTCTTCCTTCTTTTTTCTATAGTTTCCTTAATGAATATATACTTTGGAAAATGAAAATGTTGTTTTCAAAGAATTACACAGCTGAATCCTTCCAATTCACAAGTATTTTTGGAATCCTTGGGGACCATTGCTCTCCTTTCTCTCATAAGTATCTTTATAGGCTCCTCTCTTCATTTTTTATGTTCAAGCCTCACTGACAGAAAGGCCCCACTCTCCAAAATGACTTTTCTTTCAGCTCCCCTGTGAATGGGAACTCATTTTTTCCTCTCAGATCCTGCCTGTCAGAAGAGACTAACTTCTTTCCCAAACCATAACATGGTGACACAATAACAGAACCCACACAGCCAAGTCTTTCTTCCAGGACTGCCAAGGACCAGAGTGTTGATACCATCCTGTCATTCTAGAATCTTCCCCCCACTCCTTTAGGGTTTGCCTCAAGTGAAGGGACGGGAGACCGTGGAAGGATGAAGGCAGATGCTGCACAGCTGCGGCTGATGCCACAAGCGACTTGGGACACAATGCACAGCTGCTAAGCAAGCCAAGCAGCCAGCCACGTCCGCAGCCTCTGCGTCTCCAAGGGGAAAAAAGCCATAGAGCCAGATGTTCCTTCTAGAAAACATGCTGTGCAGAACTTGGTCTGTGAATGATGCGTCTGTCCAACTCATCTTCTCCTTGGTCGTAGATAATGAAAAATCTGCTAGGAAAGTCTGGAGGAAACAAAGCAGAAACATGATTTGATTATCAAAAGAATGTTATGAAATATGGAGATGTTTTTGCCAAAACATTTATTCTGGAGTTTTTCGGATTCCTTAGTTGAATTCCTATTGAAATGTTCTTTCTAATAGAAAGAAAAGCCTGGTGATAAGATGTTGATGCAGGTTCCATTTGATTTTACTGTGTTTTACATGGGGATTTGTGAAGGAAGCTTGGTTATACCTTCGAGGAGAGAAGGAAAACCCTCTCCTTGTCCTGATACCTAGATCTTTTCAGAGCAAAGCTTCTCTTCTGTTAAGCCATTGTAACTTCAGGTCTGCTGAGTATGAGTTGACAGGTTATTTACTGCCCGAAGGTGCCTGTTGAGGGATAAGAAGTAGGCCAGCATCTAACCTGTTTACTATACATTAGGCTGTGCCCTGTACAGGCCCATATCTAACTAGGAGGGACATCTCTCTCTTTCTCTTTTTTAATCCCACACAGTTGCCATCCACTAGCCACACACCATGCCCAGGATTTACCTCTGTCTAATGGGAAGCTATTTTCTAGTTAGCATTAAGTACCATATGGGCCCTGGATGAACCCATTTTAGACCTCAGTCTGGAGTCACTGCCTTTTGACTGTGAGGCCAACAGCTTTGGAGTCTGAAGGATCCATCCATCTTGACTGAAAACTAGGGGGTTTGCATCACTCTGTCCGGGGGTCAGAGCACCAAGTCTGGTCCTTGTATCTCCAATTCTGATCCAAGAGGTTTTGCTGCGACCCTAGCCCAAACCTTCCACATATACTCAAGAGATAGTTCTTGTCTTATTTTCTGAGGAAACTGGTATTTCAGATACCTGCCTGGCATCTTGGTTCATTAAGAGCTGGGGATCTGTCTAGGTCTGGCCGTGGCCTCACCAGGAATCTAGGGAGTGTTCCTGCTCCCCAGGCTGACGCTCTTTGCTTCTCCAATGGCTCTTTTCTACTAGAATTTCTGAATGCGACCTGCTCCAGGGTGGATTTCCTTCTTACTGTTCTACCTGCTTGCCAATTTAAGCTGTCTTCCTGGATTGACAGCCTGCCTGGGCCAATTCCCTTATCTATTGTATTGAATCCTCTGGACACTGTATTTTGCCCAAGAACTTAACTTTTCTTTTCTTTTCTTTTCTTTTCTTTTCTTTTCTTTTCTTTTCTTTTCTTTTCTTTTCTTTTCTTTTCTTTTCTTTCTTCTTTTCTTTTCTTTTCCCTTCTCTTCTCTTCTCTTCTCTTCTCTTCTCTTCTCTTCTCTTCTCTTCTCTTCCTCTCTCTCTCTCTCTCTCTCTCTCTCTCTTTTTTTTTTTGAGAGGTTTTTGCTATAGGGCGCGTGCGCTCACCAGAATGACAGATAGACAGAAAGTGAGAAATCACCCCTCAGGGGGGCTGGCCACGACGCAATCTCCCTTCTCCTCCATTCTCCTTTGGCATCTTGGGCACACACATACACACACACTCAGCATGAGTTTTAGCCACTGGGTCCGGGATTCAAACCGCGGTTGACTACATGGGAATCCAGTGACATAGCCATTGCGCCAACTCCTGGTCGCAACCCAAGAACTTTTCTTAAGGTTCTCCATTAGATGAGTCTGGTTCTGTATCTGTTTTTTTTTCCAGACTGAAGGAATCCAGGGCAGTACGTGGGTCTCAGAGATTTAGGGAGCGCAGAACAGAAGAGATCTGTATCGGGAACAAGGGAAGAGAGGCACCGAGGACTAATTCTTCCTGCTTCTGATTTTGCCTGATCCCAGAACTGGGCTAACAGCTTAAGGCTTTGATATATCATAATATGAGAGAATACTGGGCAAAAATATTGCTCTTTGGAGTCTGTGGAGAAAGAAACAGAAGCAGGATTTGGTTATTATTTGGAAGTGGACAAACTAAGAATTGAGCTGTAACTGTACTATTCGAGAGATTAGAATGTAAAATGACAACAAAACAAGAACAACAAAAAGACTAGTGTCAAAATGAGTTAGAAAAAGAGCTCAGGGAAAAGGATGCAGGATCACAGATAGCCAAAGAGCAGTTAGTCCTCATGTCACGAACCTTCAGCTTTGAATATGGCACATACACTGAGACCTTCACCCGCTGGGACAAACTGGATCTTCTCACTTCCTCCATGTTATTAACATTGATACAGTTGGGACTGAAGGGAAGAGTTTAATATGTGACTGACAATTTACTAAGGGGAGCTAAAGCCCTTCTGGTGATTTTCTTGAAGCATCAGACTTGCTTCATGGAAAGTAAGTCATCCTGGGAGGTGGTGATCCAGAGTAGTTGGAACATGGCTTTGGTGTCAGCCAGATTGGGTCCCCTCTAGTTGTCACACTAGTTGTGTGTATTTCAGCACTTTACCTAAACCTCACTTTTCTCATCTATGAATGGGGTGCAAGAGTAGTAACACCTATATGATGAGGAATCCAGAAGTTTGCATGGGATTAGATGTTATTACATGATATGATACGGCAAAGCTCCAAATAGAAAGGCTAACAGAGGAAAAGTGTTTGCAAGTGGTGCCTCCGATTTTATTGTAGAGATTTCCTATTTTCCCACAAAACACTTCCTATTTCTGTCAGCAGAGTTTCTCCAAAGAAGTCAGAGCATTTGCATTTTGGAATCTTCTGGTACATGAAAAAGCAAAATAGCAAGACATATGTGTGGTTCACCTAACTGCATTTAACAAATCAATGCACTTTGCGCATGTCCTTGCAAACAAAGCATTGTGCAGCATCATCATGTTATTCATAGGATCCTGTTGCCCTACAGGGTGGTCTGGAAAAGGTCCAAGTTTAAAGTTGTGTGGGAAAGGTCTTTCAGTCCTGTTAGTGTTTTTCTCTAACTACACATTTAACCTTTTATGGAGATAAGGACAAAAGATTAAGTTTCAGACTTGGCTCTCCTTAGCCCTGTGTGTGATAAGCCTGACTGTCAGAGAAATCTGAGTTGCACAAACCATTGTTCTGCTTATTTATGGTGGCAGAAATGATAGTTTCTGTTTTTTGTTTGTTTGTTTGTTTTTATCATTGTCACAGACATACTCAGAGTAAGCTGAACTTGTCTGTGTTTGAGGAAGATAATGTAGAATGAGCACTGGATCAGGAGGGAGGAGTATTGCCTCATGGTTTGAACCCATTGACCACCGTTATGAGATAGAGCAAGGTGTTTCTATCCTCCAGGCTTCCATGCCCTGACATTTGATGATGGGGCCAACATTATGTCCTTTCTAAGGTCTCCACTCCAAATTTCCAAGGTTCTGTGTGTGTGGAGTTGGCACATGTGCATGTGGCATGGTTTTCTAATGGTTAAAAAATCTAGCCATGGAAAAGATATGATCCTAAAATGCTCATATCAACTAATTAATTAAAGCAATTTCTCCCTAAAATTTCTCCACATGACTGGCTGCATTTTGATTCCTGGACCTGGAAGCTTGAAACTCATGCCATGGGTATGAGCATGTGTGCCCAAAAATCCCAAGAGGAGAATAGAAGAGATTGTGGCATAGCTTTCCCAGGGCAAGGGGGTGGTGGTGATGGTGGTGATTTCTTGCTTTCTGTCTCTCTGTTTCTCCAGCAAGTACGTACTCTATAGCAAAAATCTCTCTCTTAAAAGAAAAAAAAAAGTAAGTCTGGGGTAAAAACCAACAAGGTCTTCAAATAAAACTTGTAATCCTATCAGATATTTTTAATTTAGTCCGTACTTCATTCATTTTCTCAGGTTTCCTATTTAACTTTGTTATTCGCCTTTCTATTCCTGTCCACCATTATCTCATTTTTATCTTTTCATTTGTTAAGTTATGTGATATAAAGTTTAAAGAGACAGATGCTGGTGTATTTTTGGGCACAAAGATAATCAAGTCTGTGAAACAATTATGACTATTCTTAATTTTCCTCTCTACAAGTACTGATCAGTTGGAGAACAGGAAAATATTCTCCTGTAAATAACTCAAATATTTGGGCATTCCTAACTGTTTAGTTAAAAGAAGAGAAAAGAATAAGTATATAGCTTTATTTGAAATGAAAGTTGTACTTAAGCTTATATTGTATATTAAGGTTTTTATTTTATATCTCATGAAAGTGACTAGTGCATTAAAACTTTGAGGTATGTAACCAGAAAGAAAGATTAAAAAAAAGAACAACAACCAAAAAAACCCCCAACCCCAAAAAGATTATTAGCTGATTTTAGAAGTTTAAGAAATAAAGCATATAGCAAAAAGCATTTTATAAGCAATTAAATTATTTAATTTGCTTGAATTAAATGTCTTCTGGCTAGAAGAATAGGTTTCCTCATAAAATATTACTCATTTAAGTTATTCAAAGATAATGGAAATGATTACTATGATTCCAGATCAAGGCTGGTCTTAGAATGAGTTATTAGTATGCTGGTCATGGTTCTTAGATTCCACTTAAAGAATTTTATTCTTTCAGATCCTAAAGACCTTTTGTCCTGAGGTCCCTAGTGAAAATCCCACTATTTCTGGATGGTATGGTTCTCCTTTTATGTGTTTCGAGGGCCAGTGTGTCTCTGAGGGTGGTTCAGTGACTGAGAAGGAGACAAAGGGGCATACTCCCCTCTATTCACAGATACAGTTTGAACTGTGTTCCCAGGGGGGTCTGTGCGGAAAGTTAAAAGCTGAGGGGGCCAAACAATAAGACTCATTCATTCGAGTTCTGAGGTTATCTTGATCAGAAGGGCAGGGGACTCATTCTTGGAAAGTGAATGCATAGATTCCAGGGAGAAGAGTAATGACCCCAAAGTGCATGGAATACTTGCCGTCACCATCCATACTGATTTCTTTTGTTCACAGCTGAATCCACTCTAGTGTCTAACGAGTCATTATGAAGTGAATTGGGAGTTGAACATTCAGTTTATGCCTTTGCGTAAGGGGTCACTGGGTATCTTTCTCCACCTAGTGGCCAGTGTCTCCCAACCACAAATCTAAAAGACAATTGGTTATTACGGCAATGAAACAAGTGAGGTTTCTTGTTTGCAATACTAAGCTATGAAATCCTAGGATGAAGAAGACATTTAAGTGTATGTTTGGGAAATTCAGTGGGCGTATTAATAATTACTTTGAGTTGTATAGCTTCCATTGTTCAGATGACATGCTTTACATTCTAGTGGAGAAAGAGCCAGCCAGGAATGCTTGCTGATCAAGTAATGCATCCAAATGGAGTTAAAGCTCACAGCCAATTCATAATATAAGATGTTCACATGATAAAACCTACATTTCAAGAACAGGAAGAAATGAGAAGAAAGGATTTAAAGAATCTATTAGTTTTACGTGATTTTTGGATAATTAGCATCGACTATAGTCTGGGCACACTATATATAGGTGCTCTATAAAATCTTGTTGTATGGGATAGAACTTGAAAAATTATTGAGCCTCTATTTATTTATTTTTGGAGAGATTTTTACTACTGGACATGTGCGCTTGTTGGAGAGACAGAGACAGAAAGAGAGTGAGAAATCACCCTCCAGGGATTATGGCTACGCTGCAGTCCCTTCTCCTCCAGGGATTTTATGCATGAATGCACATGTGCCCAGTGTGGGTTTCAAGCTGCTGGGTCCAGGACTTGAACTGTGGTTGATTATGTGGGAATCCAGCAACATAACCATTATGCCATCTGCTGGTCCCTGAGCCTTAGCTTTTATGCATTGATTTTGTTGTTTCTAGTTTGCTCAAGTAAAATAATATATCTTTAAAAACAAATGCATCCTTGAAAATACATGTAATGAAATACATTATACACACACACACACACACACACACACACACACATATACATATATATATATATATATAAATTTTATTTATTTATTATTTATTAATGTGGATCAACACAGCATTCGACACTGTCAAATACACTTTCCTTCTGGAAATTTTCTTCTTCCTCTCTGTTATTCTTCTGACTGGCAGAGAGTCACCTGAAGTGTACATGGAATAACTACTTGAGACACAGAGCTCTGAGTCAAGAGGGAAAGGGAGAGGCCATACCAAGTACACACACAATCAACCTCTCTTGTACTTTATATTTATTAGGGCAAAAGGATAAAGGAAAGTTATTTTTTAGAGAAAGCTGTTTTTTAGATAATTAGAAAAATGGGATTTCCAGAACATGTTGGTTTTGGTATGGATTAGGGAGGGGGGCGGGTAGGACTATATGACATCAGAGGCTAGACAGAACACCTTGGAATCTGGAAAAATATATTTATCAGATCACACACACCCATCTAATGGCCTCCTGTTGTTTGCAAGCAGGAAGGCCACACTCCCTGAGCATGCATTCACTCATTCACTCAGGGTGCATAGATCCACGGTATTCTGGAAGCATGGCATTTCTGTTGTTCTCTAATACTTCTACGCTCTGGTTTTCCTGATACTACCCTCTCTTTCTTGTCCTCTACCTCTCTGGCAGGAGTATTCTACTGGGTTTGCTTCCTAGCACCTCTCTCCTTTCATGCTCTTAAATACTACTGTTACCTGAAGTTATATTCTTAGCTCTCCTCTCCATTCAATTCGCCTTCCTCCATGATCACACATTAATGTTTGAGCTTTAATGTAGATACTAATGTAGATCTATCTCTCATTCATTCTTTCCTGAGTTTAAGACCAAAATTCCAGTCTGCTTGTTAGATATCTCTACCAGTGTTTTCCATGCACCTAGAACCCTATGCAATCCTAAGTGAGCTGATTAATTTCTTCCTTTTCAATACTTGCATTCCTGCCTGCATTTTCTAAGTACTGTCAACATTATTGAATCTTTAAGACCCCATTGATTAATGGTGTTTGCATTCCTTACATCTCAGTGTTGATTCTGATACCACTTCTACTACCAATTATAGTTTATTAAGCAGCTATTCTTCATACACTGTGCTGAGTGTTTCATACGTTGTACCGGATACATTTATTTATTTATTTATTTATTTATTTACATTCATTCACTGTACATCATTACAGCATACAAATGAGATAGTCCATCTAGAATACACTGTATATTGGCTCAATCAAGCACATTAACATATGTGTTATCATCAACAAATAATTTTCCATTTCCTATTTCCTATATATTTTGCTTTTTTCCCCATCCTTGATTCCTTATCTCTCACCCTCTGCCATTTCCCACCCTCCTCCCACACTGTCTCTGATATCCATGATTGCTTTCTATGCCTTTCTCCCCCACATTTTATTGATTTACTAAAGATCTTAATTAATCTAAATATTTTCAATAGCAAGTGCAGCTGATATATACATATCCATGAACACAAGTCTGACTTTAGGCATAGACTTCAGGGAGTAGAATGAACATACTATAAAGTAGCACCTAACTGGTGCTATATAGCTTACTGCAGTCATCGAATAGGTATTTTTAATGCATTTTTTTTAATTTCAAAAAAAACAGTTTTCGTGCTGTTTTCCCTTGAAACATTTTTTGTAATTAATTAATTTGCATTCATTCCCTAAACATCATCACAGCATACAAAATGTGATTTCTCATCCAGAATATACTGCATAGTGGCTTAATCATGCATGTTATCATCAGTAATTTTCCATTTCTATTTTCATATATATATTTCCCCTATTTCTGACCCTCTGCCCTTTCTTACCTTCTTCTTACACAGTCTCTGGTGTCTACAGTTGTCTTCCATTCCTTTCCCCCCCATTTACTTATCTCACAATTTCTTAAATAATCTAACTACTTTCAATAGCAAGTTCAGCTGGCAATTTCAAGAAAAGCAGTTTTAACTTTAATAAATCAAAGAAATGCTGAGGAACTTCGCTTAAAACTGAAAACCAGGAAACAGGCTAAGATTCGGTTCAAATAGTAGATACATGAACTTATTGACAGCTCAAGACAGGACAAAAATCCTTGAAACTGGACAACAAAGCCTAGAAGAAAATCAGCAATATTTTAGTCAAAAGTCATAAAATGCTATTTCACCAGTTCAGTCTCATGTACTTAATCTATCTTCTGTTGTGGTTTCATCTTCCTGATTAAATTCTAGGATATAATATTCAACTCCAGACTTGTCCCTATGATTAAGTGGGCCATTTTCTTAGTTTTTGAACTCTTATTTCTGTGTGTCTGTATTTAATTTTCCTGATATAGCACTCTCTTGAGAACTTCTTGGAGATCTGGTCTGGTGCTGGTAAATTCTTTCAGGTTTTGTTTGTCTGAGAATGTTCTTGTCTTTTCTTCTCATATGATGGATAATCTTGCTGGGTAAAGTATTTTTGGTTGAAATTGCTTTTCCCTTAACACTTTTAATGTATTTCCCCATTTTTTCCTCGCTTGCATTGTTTCTGATGATAGGTCTGCTGTTATCCTAATAGAATATCCTTTGTAGGTAACTTGCCGTTTTTCTCTTGCCAATCTTAGTATCTTGTCTTTGTCTGTGGTTTTGGTCAATCTGGCTATAATATGTCTTGGAGAAGATCTTCTTGGGTTGATTCTATTTGGGGTCCTTTGTATTTCTTGAGACTGGATCTTTGAGTGCCTCTCTAGGTTTGGAAAGTTTTCTTGAAGGATTTCATGGAATAGACTATCAATGCCCTTATGAGTCTCTTCACCTTCTGGGATACTAATTATCCAGATGTTTGGACATTTGGTGGTATCTAGTATTTCTTGTATATTATTCTCATTTTTTGGGCAATTTTCTCAGTCTTTGTGGTGGATTTTTCTAGGCCAGCAATTTTCTCTCCTACTTCTGAGATTCTATTTTCTGTATGATCTAGTCTGCTTTTAATACTTTCAAGGGAGATTTTGACTTAATTATAACCTTTATATCTAACAGGTCCTTTTGTTTCTTTTTTAAAGTGTGTAATTCCTCTTTTAGATCTTGCAAGAATTTCCTCACCTCCTGGAACTTGTCACCTCCTTTCTCCTGCCTCTTCCGCAGTTCATTGTCTCTCTTCTCTTCCATCTCTGTTAGCTTCCCCATTATGAGTATTCTAAATTCTTTATCAGACATCTCCATGATTTCTATTGAACTGTCGGTGCATGAAGAGGAGTTATTCTTTTCCTTTGGAAGAGAGATATTTTCTTGGTTTCCCATATTTCTTGTGGCCCTGCGGTGATTTCTAGTCATCTGATGGATGGTGAGTTTCTTCCTAATTCTTTTGTTTTTGGAGAGGTTTTCGCTATAGGGTGCGTGCGCTCGCCAGACAGACAGAGAGAGACAGAGAGACAGAAAGCGAGAAATCACCCCCCAGGGGGGATGGTCACGCTGCAATCTCTTCTCCTCCATTCTCCTCCTGGGATCTTGGGCATGCACGCACACGTGCCCGGCCTGAGTTTTAAGCCACTGGGTCCGGGACGTGAACCGTGGTCGACTACGTGGGAGTCCAGCGACATAGCCATTACGCTAACTGCTGGTTCCCTTCCTAATTCTTGAAGTTCAATCTGAGCATTCAGGAGTGTGCAGAAGGAGGTGATCTAGAATCTCTTTGCCGTTCCATTTTTATACCTTTGTGCAGCAGATTTAATAGATATTGAGGAATATGTTGACCCTAATATTTGCATGTTTGGCTATGGTTACCTTAGATCCGTCTAGAAACAAAGTGAATGGAGATTGAGGAGCAGAGAGATGAGATAAAACAAAAAGGAAACAGTGAGAGAGAAACAACAACAACAACAACAACAACAACCAAGGAACAGATAAAATAAGGGGAAAAAAAACCTAAAAATTATTTTTTAAAAAACAAAAGCAAAATATAAAACTGCGCAATGCACAAGTGAGATCTAGTGATTTCAGGGAAATCACTCGTTCTCAGGAGCCATGGAGGTGTCTTCTTCTGAAGGCCTGCCCCTTGCCTCTCCTGGGTGGGAGGGGGAGAGGGGATTATTAACAAGATAAAGGAGGGGCTGAAAGTGGAGAAAATACTTTACCTTAAAAATTTTTTAAAAGGAAAAATTACAAAAAACACAGGACAGAGACAGAAGCAGAGAGAGACAGAGACAGAGAGAGGTTTGAGGGGCTTCCTACCACTCGAATTTGTGGGCTGGAGGCTGAATTATCAGTAGAAAATCTTCATTTCTCTTTTTTTTTCCCTGAAATCACTATTTCTCAGGAACTATGGAGGTGTCTTCTCCTGGATACTTTCTAATCCCCCTACCACTTTGCCTAGATTAGCTTGACTTTAGTACAGTGTTGGTGGAAATCTCTGTGCCTGTTGCCATCATTCCACCTCAGGGATATGGTTCAGCTTTCCTGGCTCCTTTAAAGCTAAGGAAGGCTGCTGAGCCACTGAATAAGTCAGCGGGTTGTACAGGGAAAGTAAAGCTCCCAGGAATGACCATCACTAGATGGGTGTGGGAATAGATAAATACCCCAGCTTCCAATCCTTCAGGGGCACAGTTTTGAGGACCAGTCTACAAGGTTACAGAGAACACCACTGTGGGACTGAGTCGCAGTTGTCTAGGTGGTCAGTCCAACCATGCATCCTTCCTTGGCTTGGTGTTTCTCTTTCCTTGCCTCACTCTCCCACTTCTCTGGAAGCCCTTCCCAGACAACCTACATGAATTGAGTCCCATCTCAGGCTCTGCTTTCAGGAAAATACCAGCTGAAAACCATTATACACTATGTAATCCTTACAATATTATCTAGTGAGATGTTATGTAACATTTTTCAGTACCATTTTATAATGTGGAAACTGAGGCACAGAAAATATTACTAAACATTTTATAGGGTTTTATAGCTTCCTAGTAGAAGATTGGGATCTGAGCATAGGCAGTCTCCCTCCAGATCTGCCAAAACAATGTCATCTGAGTGGAATGAAGAGAGTAACTGTGCAAGTCTACCTAATTGGCTGTGATAGCCATATACCGGTGTCTCTTCAATGTCAAGAGATTTTCATCTCAGCCTTTTCCAGTTTAGTAATGAGAATTCTCAGCAGATTTTTGATCTGATGTCAAGTAGAACAGAAAGATCCACAATGTTAAAGAACTGTGCATCGAAGAAGAAAACAAAGTAGGTTTGGATTTTTCTGACAATTGTAAAGGATATCAATGTTTTACAAGAGAAAATATGCATGATTTTTGAAACTTGTTGGACACTTTCTGCATTTGAGGTTAATGCTCGGATGTTCTTGAGAATCATTTTGCGTTAAAAACAGATGTACCCAGAATGTTTCCATAAGGTAAGTACCCAGCTTTATTGTTAAAAGGCAGTTTTAAAAGCAGATAAATGTGATAATTTATACTAATGTGTGATAAGAATTTTACAAGCATTACTGGTTCCTGATATGATTGCACTGATGGTAAACAACGGAGGAATAAAAGATGGAAATTTTCCTTACTTTAGAGTAACAGATGGCTTTGAAACTTTTTTATTTTTGAAACCGGAAATAGAATGAAGAAGAGGAACCATGTTTTGCCCTGGGTACATGTGTGATCTGCTTTCATATTTCCAAAAGCCATGCAAATATTCTTACTTTTTTCCTCTTTTTACAAATAAGGAATTAGGCTTAAAAGATCTGATAAACTCCCTTTAAATCACATAGTTGTAAAATGGAAAAGCTGGGATTTAACCTCTTAGTCCATTTTGGGTACTGTAACAAAACACCATAAACTGGATCACTTGTAAAAAATAGAAATTAACTGTAGTTCTAGGAGCCAGGAAGCCCAAGATCAAGGCACAGGTAAGGAACTGCTTCCTGGGGAACAAATGGCATGTTCTCACTGTACTCACATGGTGGAAAGGGCCAGGCAACTCTCCGTCTCCACTTATAAAGGCAATAATCCCATTCACAGGGGTTCTATTCTCATGCTTAATCATGTCCCAAAGACACTACCTCCTAACACTATCACTTATAGATTTTATATGTAGTTTTCACATTCCTTTTTAGATTTTTTTAAGCTTATATATTTCATGAGTGAGAGTCAAAGACAGAGAGACATAGAGAGAGATACAACATCCCCTGACAGAGTCTCAATGCTATGATCTACCTCTAATTTCAGCCAACCCAGACCATGGGTGCACGTGTGCCTGCCATGCTCAAGGAGGTGTCAGGATGTGAATGACAACCTTTTCATATGGGTCTGCCTTGCAGAGCTTCTCCTGCATCACCATCTGGCCCCTGGTGATTATATTTTAACATGTGAATTTAAAGGGACACAAACATTCTGAGGATAGCGACACTGGTCTGAGTGACTTTCTCAAGCATAGTCGTGTTATGTTGCCTGGGAAATACAATACATGACCAAGGTACAAGGATTTTGTGGATGCCAACTCATAACAAATGTTCAAAATGTGTAAGTTTTCCCAGGTTCCATGATAAGCTAGCCAAAGGCAAATGATGCAGTATAAGGTATCTGCAAGTACCATTCCAGTGGAACTTGACTTAACATAGACAATGACTCCCTTACAATAGCTACCTCAAAATTTCCTCAGGTAGTTCTCCTGGGAGCAATAAAGAGTTTTACTTGTAATATTATGTGAATATAATTTTAATTTAGAAAACTGCCAATCTTGGCTAATTATTACAGTGAAAGGAATTATCTTGTACTACCCTTTTACCAGAAAAATGTTCAAATGTCCCAGGTAGGTTATTATCTTTATATCAGGGGTTAGCTCACAGGCTGAATTTGGCCTGCTATCTGAATTTGGCCCACAAACTAAAGGTTTTTATGTTGTTAAATAGTTGAAAAAAAAATCAGAAGTAGAATAATATTTATGAAATGTTATTGTATTCTGAATGTCTGTGTTCCTCCAAAATTCATATGTTAAAATTTAATCTCCAGTGTGATGGTATTAGAAGGTGAGGCCTTTGGTGATTAGGTCATGTGAAGGATTAATGCCCTTATAAAAGAGGATCAAGGAAGCTTGTTGGCTCTTCTGGTTTGTGATGACACATATAAGGCACCTTCTATGAAGAAAAGTTCTTCATTAGACACTGAATCTGCAAGCACATTGATCATGGACTTTCTAGATTCCGAACTGTGAGCAATAAATTTATGTTGTTTATAAAGTACCCAGTCCAAGGTATTTTGTTATGGCAGCCTAGCTGAATAAAGATGGATGTGAAAATCATTTGAAATTCAACTTCTAGTGTACACGCATGACCTTTTATTGAAACATGACCATACTCATTCATTTGCACATTGTTTATGGCTGCTTCTGTGTAATGGCTAAGTTGAGTAGTTGTGACAGAGACCATAATGGCTCTCAAAGCCTAAAATATTTACTGTCTGGTACTTCACATAAAAGTTTGCTGATCCCTGTTCTATGTTCTTTGGTAGCTGAGAGTGAGACTTTGAATGTTGCCTTCCTATGCCTTTGTTTTCTAAAAATTATCAAAATGTCTCATGCAAATACAGAGTACCCATAAATATTAATATCTCTGTATATTTTATTTATATATGCCATATATTTTTCTTTGCTTTCAAGATAATGTCACTTTATCCTCCAGAGTCAGTTCCAGTAATAAAGAGATATAGGGGTATGAGAACCTTAGTCATTTAGGGAATGAGTAGAAAGTGCCTTATCTGGTGGAAGTCATGTTAACAGTGGTAGTGATGGTGATATAGCACTTTACAATTCAGAAACCACTTTTATGTGCCAATTTACATTTAACTTTTTTTAGATGCATTTTTTGAGAGACTTTTGCTATAGGGAACATGTGTTCCTCAGAGAGACAGAGAGACAAAAAGGGAGAAATCACCCCCCAGTGGGGATGACCATGCCACAGCCCCTTCTCCTTCATTATTCTTCTGGGATTTTGGGCATGCACGCACATGAATTCAGCATGAGTTTCAAGCCACTAGATCTGGGACTCGAACTGTGGTCAGCCACATGGAGCATGGAGTCCAGTGCCTTAACCACCATACCTGTGGGCTCTGATGCATTGAATCTTAATGTTTACTTTGTGAGATCATATTATTGCTATGACTTTCTTTTTGTTTACATATGGGAAACTGAAGCTTTTTGAAATTAATTGACTTCAGATTCTTTCTTTTTTTTTTTTTCAGAGATATTTTTGCTATAGGGTGCATGCTCTCATCGGAGAGACAGAGAAACGGACAAAAACCGAGTCGGCTTGCCTCTCTCTCCTTCCCTCCCTCACTTTCTTTCTTCTTTGATATTATTTCAGGAAAGGCTTTTGTTTAAATAGTTTTAAACCTTTGTTATTTTTCCATCAGTGTTTCCAATTTAATTGTAATATTAGGCTGTACTTTTTAATTTGTTTTGTGGCTGTATTTTTTCTGGTGTTTGCACTGTCCATAAGAAGGTCACATTGCTCTTTTTCACCTTTTTTTTTTTTTTTTTTTTTTTCTTGTGGTATCTTTGTATGAGTGTAGAGCACATTTCTTTTTTGTTACTCCTATTTTAAGGATAGATTATTATGACTTTAGCAGGAGGTTCCTAAGGAGGGGTGATGTCACAGCTTAAGGGCTTCCTTTTCTGCTGTTTTTAGTCTTAAAAGACTTAAAATATGACCTGTGTGGTCTTATCTCATGCATTTCTCTTTCCAGCCTTAGGCTCACCAAAAGTAATCCACCAACTATGGAGCTCTAGTCTTCCAGGGCAATCCCACTCTTTATAACTTTCTACTTTTCTGGCTCTTTCTGAGATAATTTCTTCTTAGGTCTTCTCTGTACTTGAGTTTCTCACTTCTTGCCTTGCTCTAACTGTGGCAGCAATTATTTGTGATCTGGAGTCTTCTGGTTTTTCTGTTTCCTACTTTTTCTGAAAATAAAGTTTGTCTTTATTTTTCATTCCTCTTGCTGCTCTTTATGATGGAAAGATTTAGAGCTAAGTACTTCTGCGTTTCTGCTAGAATCAGAACTCTTCTGGATTACCTGTCCATCAGAATCAATATAAATGTAGTGCTTTTCAGCCCCGCAAAGGAATTCTCAATTTCCAGACCTGGAAACTTATTTCAAAGACACAATCAAGGTGATGAATAATGATATTTTAAAGAAAAATTGGGATAACTATTGGGAGTAAAACAGATTATGTCTCGGGCTTCAGAAGTACAGAAAACTTATTTCTTCTCCTCCTCCTTCCTCCTTCCTCCTTCCTTCTTTCTTCTTCTTCTTCTCTCCCCCCCCCCCCCCCCCCCCCCATACAAACTAAGGTAAAATCTGATAGGTAAAAAATTGATTTTTTTTTTATTGAGAAATAATTCACATGCTACAAAATTTATTCTCTCATAATATGTAATTCAAGGAGAGTTCAACAAGTTAGTGGAAAAGTGGAATTAAAAGATAAAAATCAAACTTTATTTCTCAGCGTAATCTCCATCAAGTTTAAGATACTTTTGTAAATGAAGATCCCAGCCATTTCATTCATTCCTAAAAAAAAAAAAGAAAAGAATTTGCATTGACTGCAAATTACAGACTGCAACTAGAATTTGCAGTCAATGCAGACTTTTTACATTATTAACAGAAGAAAATGGGGCCCCTTTAAGATTTTTTTTTTATGATAAGAAAACAAAAATTAGTCAGAAGGAGCCAAATTATGATATGAGATGAATGCCTAATGATTTCCTTTTTAAACTCACACAGTTGGAGCCAGTAGGTGGCATGGTAGTTAAAGCAGAGGACTCCCTCATGGGCGACCATGGTTTGAGTCCTGCACCTGGTGACTTGAAAATCATGCTGGGTGAATGTGTGTATGTCCCCAAAATTCTAAGAAGAGAATGGGGGAAAGGGGACTGTGGTATGGCCATCTCACCCGGGGAGGAGTGATTTCTCACTTTTCCTCTCACTGTCTCTTTCTATTTCTGTCTGATGAGCATACATGCTCTATGACAAAAACAACAACAAAAATGACAAAACTCCTCAAAAATAAAACATTCACAAAATTGCCATTGTTCGATGAGAGATATGAGCAGGAGCGTTGTGGTGATGGATAAGAACTCTGTGGTGAGGCTCTTCCAGGTGCTTTTCTTTTTGAAGCTACAGCTAACTTTCACCTCACCCTCACAATAAGTGTATTTTTCTTTGTCCATCCAGAAAGTCAACAAGCAAAAGCCTTGAGAATTCCAGAAAAATAATGCCATGACCTTTGCTCTTGACCAATCCACTTTTGATTTGGCTGGACTACTTTTGCCTTTTGGTAGCCATTGCTTTGATTGTACTGGTAGAGTTGTGTGTCATCTCTTGTTTTTGTTTTATCTTTTTTATTTATTTACATTTAATAACATATCTTTACAGTGTATAAGATTTCTTTTTCTAGCACAAATAGCATGCATATCAGTCAAGACAAAGATATTACTATATACGTTATCATCAGCAAGTAGCTTTTCATTTTTTGTCAATTAAACATACTTTTACTTTTTTTCTTCCCCTTTTCCTCTCTCCCTTCCAAAATTTCACATTTTATTGATTCCCAAAAGATCTTAAACTAAAAATATTAACAAAGCTAAAATCCAGTGACACTATAATTACAGTGCACTGTAATTTTCTTCTGAAACTTTTTTTTTCCTCTCCATTCCCCCTTTTACTAAAGAGAGATATAAACTAACTTATTTGCAAAAAAAAAAAAAAAAAAAAAAAAAAAAAAAATAGGATAGTTTCAATTTGGTCTGTTATTTGTACAATTCCCATAAGAATTCAATTTCTGATGCAAGACAACAGATCAGATTGTCTTATTGAACTTATGCAAATAACCATTCTGCCACAAAATAAGAATTCTCACAAATATTTTTCAATTGCAGAGGGGTGAGGTAGGGAGAAAAGTGTACGTTTCAATAAAAATAATTAACAGATTGCTGAATCTATCAACTACTCAAAAGAAAACAAAAATCCTTAAATCTGGAAGACAAAGCATAGAAGAAAATCAGTAATGTTTTAGTCAAAAGTCATAGAATTTTATTTCACCAGTTCAGTCTCATGTAGTTTTTCTTTTGTTGAATTTGCAGTGTTACCGTGGTCTGATCTTTCTGTTTAAATCCTGAAAGTTAATATTCAACATTATTATTGATATTTCTGAACTTGTCCCTACCATTAAGTTGGCCATTTTCTTGGTCATTATTTGTTTTCTTATTTCTGTCTGTCTGTAATTTTCCTGGTATAGTATTCCTTTCAGAACTTTTTGAAGAGTTGGTCTCGTGTTGGTAAATTCTTTCAGGTTTTGCTTATCTGAGAATGTCTCAATCTTTTCTTCTCATATAAAGGATAATCTTGCCAGATATAGTACTCTTGGCGAAATCGTCTTTCACTTAACACTTTGAAAATGTTTTCCCATTTCTTCCTTGCTTGCATTGTTTCTGATGAGAGATCTGATGTTAGCCTGATGGGATATCTTTTGAAAGTAACTTGATGTTTTTCTCTTGCCAATTTTAGTATCTTGTCCCTGTCTGTGGTTTTGGTCTATCTGGTTATGATGTGCCTTGGAGAAGATCTTCTTGGGTTGATTTTATTAGGGGTCCTTTGTATTTCTTTGGTCTGGATATTTAAATGCCTCTGTAGGTTTGAAAAATTTTCTTTTAGGATTTCATGGAATAGATTATCAATGCCCTTATTAGTTTCTTCACCATCTGGGATACTGGGTGTCTAATGGTATCTAGTATTTCTCGTATATTAATCTCATTTGTTTTGGGTTATTTTTTGTCTTTTTGGATAATTTTTTTTTTTGAGAGGTTTATGCTATAGGGCGTGTGTGTTTGGAGAATTTTTCTAGGTCAGAGATTCTGTCTTCCTTATCTGAGATTTGATCTTCGGCATAATCTAATCTGCTTTTAATACTTTCAAGGGAAGTTTTGATTTCCTGTATTACAGCCTTCATCTCTAATAGTTCTGTTTGATTCTTTTTTATGGTGTGTATTTCCTCTTTCAGATTTTGCAAGAACTTCTTCACCTCTTGGAACTTGTTTCTTTTCTCCTGCATCTTCTGGAGTTTATTGTCTCTTTTCTCTTGCATCTCTGTTAGCTTTGTCACTATAAATATTCTAAATTCTTTATCTGACATTTCCATGAGTTCCATTGTACTGTATGTGGATGATGAGGGGCTGTTCTTTTCCCTTGAGGGAGAGATGTTTTCTTGGTTTCTTATATTGCTTGTGCCTCTGCAGTGGTTTCTGGTCATCTAATGGATTATACGTTTCTTCCTATGTTCTTGGAGTTAATTCTGAGCGTTAGAGGTATAGGGGAGGAGATGACCCACGATATCTCTGCAGTTCCATTTCCCTGTTGGTCACCAAGCAACCCACACTTTTGTGGAACTGAATATTACAAAGGCCTCCCAGTTTCTAAAGAACAGGTGCACCTGGGCTGAACTGTGGGGTTTCAATGGACAATTCAGAGGTATGTGGGAGGAGATGAGCTACACTCTCTCTGCAGTTTTATATTTTTCCTTCCTGCTCACTTTGCAGTCTCTCTTCTCTGAATTTTAGTCATTGGTGGTATATTCACATTTGGCTAATTTGTTGGAGGTTTCTGCAACTGTAAGCTTGTATGCTTCACTTTACTGTGAGATACTTCTATGCCAATTTCTCCTCTGCTATTGCATTTCGCAATGTGGTATCCACAGAAAGAGTTTTGAATTCAGATTTATAAAGATGAGTTTCTCCCTTTCTGTAGAAGTTCAGTAAAGGTTGAGGTTTTCTATGACCCTAAATGTATCCATATGTTTCACTACTGTGCACCTGGATCTGTCTGAACACTCAGTGTGTGGAAGCTGAGAAGCAAAGTGAGAAAGTTAGGTAAAGGAAAGAAAGCAGAAAGAAAAAGATAACAAAAAAAAATGCAAAAAAAAGGGAAAATTTAAAAAAAATAAAGGCAAGAAATGAAAACTGCCTTTGTAGAGCAGGGCCAGGCCCACATCACATGCACATGGATTCTAAATTACCAAGATAAAGGAGAGGTCAGAGACAGAGACAGTACTTACAGAGTTTTAAAAAATGTATGTGTAAACAGAAAAATTTTAAGTGAAAGAGAGAGAGAGAAAGAGAGAGAGAGAGAGACAGAAAGAAGACAGAGACCACCCTACCTTGCTTTGCTAGGTGTTGGGCAGGAAGGAGAACTTTGGAGCAGAGGCTTTTCAGTTAAAGGAGCAGGGCCTGTCCCACCTCAGATCTACATGGATTCTTGCTTTGCTAGGTGTTGGACAGCAAGTTGTATGTCATCTCTTGTTAATAATGCTTTGAAGGAAGGCTTCAGAATCTTTTTTTTTTCTTTTAAAGAAAAAAACACTTTATTTATTTATTCATTTACTTATTTTTAATTTCACCAGAGAGGGACAAAGAGAGAGAGAGAGAGAGCGAGTGAGCAAGCCACCAGGTCCAGAACTTGAACTGTAGTCGGCCATGTGGGAGTCCGGCTCCCTTAACCACCACACCACCTACCAGCCTCTGATGTTTCAGGATCTTGACCCCACTTGTTTAAATTTTAATTGTAGACCTTTGCAGCTGATTTTGATGCAATAATTTTGGCACCCATTGAGCAGAAAGTTTGTTCCATTTTAATTTTTCATTAGAATTGTGTAAGTTGAACCGGTAGAGATGTCTGAGGGATTGACTGTTGTTTCTGCTGTTAATTGTTGGCCCTCTTCAAGGTACAAAAAAAATTAATTTTTTCCTTGCAAATTGATATGGATGTTCTACTGCTGCAGGTATTATCTTCAACATCATCCTGTCCCTTCCTAAAATGAGCTATCCATTTATAAATTGCTGATTTCTTTAAAGCATTGTCCCTATAAAATTTTTGTAAAGCATTAGTGATTTCACCATTCTTCCACTCAAACTTCCCCATAAATTTTTTTGCTTCAGTTTTAACAAGCATGTTGTTCTGATAGGAGCTCTTTTTAAACTGATGTCTTACACTTTCTAGTGCCTCAAATTAGAACCTATTCAGGCGTGTTATAACAAGTTCAGACACATTTATTAGGTGCAGGGAAGAAATAGAAATCCCATAGTTTTTTCATAATTTATTTTTCCATGAATGTCCCGACCCAGGGGACAGTCGAACAGGTTCCCTGGGGGAGGGAGTGAGAGATGGGACAAATACACGCACGAACAATATGAGGTGCTGATCAAGTCGTCATCGTCGTCTTCTTCTTCTTCTTCTCCTTCTTCTTCTTCCTCCTCCTCCTCCTCCTCCTCCTCCTCCTCCTCCTCCTCTTCTTCTTCTTCTTCTTCTTCTGTTTATTGAGGAAAAATGGCAAGTTATATACAGCTGGTAGGCACCAATTGGTTGCCCGAAATGCAAATGAGATAGAACAGCATGAACCAATCATTGATGTGGGTGGATCTCTCCTGTTGCCTAGAAGCCCAAGGGCTTCTGGGGAGAACAGTTGGTCACATGATTTCTGAGAAATGGTTTGCTCAGTGAGGAAGTGAAACCTAATGGTTTCCAAGATGGTGGATAGCTCAAGATGGCGGACAGCTCAAGATGGCTTCAGTATGCAGTGCCCTCCACACATGAACATTTTGAACCTCATATTTACAGTTGTACAATTAATCATCACTATTTTTCATTTTTATCACCTCCCACAAAAGAATTCTTGTACCCATTGGTAGTCACTAGGCATTCTCCCTTCCTTTGAACACTTGGTATCCATAGATCTACTTTTTATCATGATGGATTTGCCTATTTTTACAAAAGAACGTTTCTTACCTAAGGAATTATATACTATGTGATCTTTTGTGTCTAACATTTTTCAGTTATCATGATGTTTTCAGGATTCGCCTTTGTTATAGCAGGTTTATGGCTTAATAATACTCCATTGTGTGAATATACAGCATTTGTTTACTCATCAGTTGACGAGCATTTGGGTTGTTTTCGCTGCTATGGATAATGCTGCTATGAACATTAATGTACAAGCTGTCATAAAAACATATATGTTCTTATTTGTTCTGTTGCCAATAACAGGAAATACCTCAGTCAGGGTAATTAAGAGAATAGAGGTTGATTCACCTCACAGTGCTGGAGATTGAAGGTCCAGGGGCTGCCTCTAGCAAGGGCCTTCCTACTGGTGAGGGGTTCAAGGCACCACAGGGCATCAGGAGAGCACAGAGCTCTCCTGTATCATTGTCTCTGATTTTATCATTCCCTTCCTTGTTACCCCACCAGGACTCAGTCATGGAGGTCCTACCCTGATGCCGAAGCACTCCCAAAGGTCTCATCTTTCAACACCATACTCAGATCAAGTGTTTTATTAATACCTTAACAGTACAACCAAATCAATGCTGTCATTTTAAATGGAATTCAATATTAATAATGGTGACATTTAAATTCGATAATCTGTGACTACTTAAACCAAAATTGTCTATTTATTTCTTTATATTTTATTTTAAAACAATTTAATATGAACATTTTAAGCACAAAAGTAGAGAGTATGAAATACTGAAATTTTGGTACCCATCTCTCAGTTGGACAATTATCATTTTACAAAGTGTGTTTCATTTATTTCCCCACCTTTTAAATGAAATATTTTAGTTCTAATACCAAATATTGCATCATTGATCATAAAATGTACAGTATTTGTCTTTAATAATAATAATTTTAAGCAAACCAACAACGATAACATCATTAAATGAATGAATTATTTTGGTTTCCTTTGCTATTTCAGCTGCTATGCTATCCCAAATTTGGTCACCAGGGGTGCTCATCGCTACTTGGCTACTTCTAACCTGCTCTGTCCATGAAAGTCCAATATAATAGCCTCCATTGAGCACTTGAAATGTACTCAATAATCCAAATTAAAATGTTCTGTAAGCTGAAAAATATACACTGAATTTTGAAAACTTGGTAAAAAAGTGAAAGATGGTCTATTAACATTTCTACACTGATTATATATTTGAATGATAAGATTTTGTATATATTGGATTAAATAAAATATATTAGTAAAATTCATTTCATCTATTTCTTTTACCTTGTAGAATTTTAACTATTAGAAAATTTGTAATGACATAAGTGGCTTTACATCATGTTTCTATTGAGCGCTGGTGCTCTAGACAATTTTATTGAATGGAAGTAGGAAATACTTATATTTCAGAAAGAATGAAATAAGTGATGATTTCATGCTGATATCTTATTTACGTTAAAGATGATGGGTTTTGTTTTTGCCATAGGGTGCAGTGCACTAGCCAAAGAGAAAGAGAGAGAGAGACAGTGAGAGGGAAAGTGAGAAATACCCTCATGGGGGGGATGGCCATATCACAATTCCTTCTCCTCCATTATTCTTCTGGGGTCTTGGGCACACACTCACATGCCTGGCATGAATTTCAAGCCACCAGGTCTAGGACTTGAACCACGGTTGGCCATGTGGGAATCCAGAGCCTTAACTACCACACTACCTGCTAGCTCCAAGTATATGATGTTAGCTGTGGCCTTGTCATATGAGTTTGGTAGTGCTGAGGTGCATTTCTTCTAAATTTTTGAGAGCTTTAATTATTTAAGAATGTTGAATTTTGTCAAGTGCCTTTCCTGCATCTATTAAGATGATCATTTGATTTTTGTCCTTCACCTGTTGATGTGTGATGTTTCACAATTATTGACTTGCATATACTGAAGTATTCTTGCATACTAACAAATAAATTTTGCTTGATCAGAAGTGTTTGTTCTTCTTCAACTTTTTGGAAGAATTTGAGAAGGATTGTATTAATTCTTTAAATATTTTTTAGAATTTACCAATTAAGCCATCAGGTTCTGGGCTCATTTTCTTTTTCTTTTCTTTTTATTTCACTGAATCTACTTGTTATTTGTTCTCTCAGATGTTCTGTTCTCTGTGATTTAGTCTTGATAGGTTGAATGTTTCTGGGAATTCATGAATTCTTCTTTCTTCATGTATTCAAGCTCTTGAATTTTGGCCTTGACTCATTTCCTTCCAGAACCCACAGATAATTATTATTATTTTTTACTTTATTATTTTTTGAGAGGTTTTTGCCATAGGGCACATGCGCCAGACAGATGGAGAGAGACAGAGAGACAGAAAGTGAGAAATCACTCCCCAGGGGGGATGGCCACGCCACAATCCCTTCTCCTCCATTCTCCTCTCGGGATCTTGGGCACACACGCACACGTGCCTGGCGTGAGTTTAAGCCACTGGGTCCAGGACTTGAACCATGGTTGACTACGTGGGAGTCCAGCGACATAGCCATTACGCCAATGCTGGTCCCGCCCACAGATAATTATTTAAAAATATCTTGTTCAAGTTTTATAATATATTTTTAAGTGAGATAGCTAGTTTGATAGCAGCTTCTTCATTATGGGTGCTATTAGAAGCCTTTAAATGTGCTTTTAAGTGGAAAAGAAAAAAAAGTAATATAGAAGCTGGAATCAAGGATTTATTTACACAAGTAACTTTCAGTCTTTTCTTATTCATTATGATTCAGGTTCAGGTTGAACTATTTATGAGTGTTTGGGAACACAAACCAGACTGAGTAGTGGCTGTTCTTGGACTAATCACAGAAGAAGATCTGTGTGATTGATATTGTTTGTTACCATTAGAATTTTTAAAGTGGAACTGGAAGTGTGACTATACATACAATATATCCCTAACACCCTAGCACTGGGTTTCTCTGGAATCTCCTGAGACTATGAATGCTTAATGTCACTACCTTATCTTTTTTTCTAAGTGTCATGTCTGTATACTTTGAATATTATTGACAATATTTTTCTTATTTATTACCCCAGGCAGTGATTAAAGAATTAATCAGAATCTACCATAAAGTTGCCTATTGCTATTTTTTTTTTTTTTTTGCTTTAGGGTGTGTGTGCTTGCCAGAGAGAGACAGAAAGCAAGAAATCACCCCCTAGGGAGGATGGCCATGCTGCAATCCCTTCTCCTCCATTCTTCTCTCAGGATCTTGGGCACACATGCACCCGTTCCTAGTGTGAGTTTTAGCCACCGGGTACAGAACTCGAACCGCAGTCGACTATATGGGAGTCCAGCGACATAGCCATTACGCCAACTGCTGGTCCTGCCTATTGCTATTTATTTCTGAAATCTTAAATTTTGGTCTCTAATCTTGAGACCTTTGCTATTCTCCTGTGCCCTAAAATACTTCCATTAATCTTATCTTCCTCTATGTATCTGTCTATGGTTAGTATTTCCTGTGTTGGCCCATATCTCCCTCCGAAGGACTCAGCATTTATATTCTGAGTTTGATTCCAGGATAGTTTATCTAGTTCTTACCAGAATTACAGTGTTTGCTTCCATGGTCTGGACCTCATGTATATGGTAAATTTCTCCAAGTAAAGAACTTTGTCATCTATGTATTTTGTGCCTGTTTCAGATTTTAACAGTCTGTTGGTTCACAGCTATTCCATAAATGTGTTTACTAGTTGAATTACAGCTTCATATAATATCACTTTAATAGTTGCTATATGTATAGTTTTTCAAGATTATTTTTTCCTTAAATGTTATTGGTGTCCAACTTAAAATGAACTCATTCAGTAAATAATTTGAACTGCTAGAGCCACTTCAAGGATACCATAAATACTGTTGATATATGTGTTGCCTGCGCAATGCTACAGAACATATCTTGCTAACCTTTTCTTGTGACCTTTAATTTTAGGTATTTTTAAGCACAATGGTGAAAATGATGTATGCTAAATTTTGGATGTGGAAACTTGTAGTACTAAGCTTTTTTGAAAGTAGAGTTAGTGGTATAGTATGGATGTTGCTATTTGTTGTAGAAGAGCTGGGCACTTGGGTCTTATTGCATTGTGCTGTGGTAGTGGTGATAGCCGTCAATCTGTTCCACAAGCAGTCTCCCTTGTGATCTATTAATCTTTTGCCTTTGGTCTTCTTATGAGCAGATTAATTACAGTGGAAAAATGTGGACTTCTGTTTTGTTTATTTATTTTTATTTATACCATGAGAAAGGAAGAAAGACAGGCACCCTTCAGGGCCTTCCAGCCACCATTCACATCCAGTCTCAGTTGGCATGCCCAGGGAGGTCCCAGGACACGAACCCAGGACTTTCCCATGTGTGTTCAGTTGTAGTACTACTGTGCCACCACCTAGCTTCAAATGTGGATATGTTTAATAATGAGACTCAATTTATTCAGGGAATGAAAACTGTAAATGAATGTTTTTCTCCTTGTATTTCATGACAGGATTTCGAACTGAGAGACAAAAATAAATGTTAGAAATACCTAGAAGTGGATCCAGCAGATGGCGTAATGGTTACGTCCCTGGACTCCCACGAAGTTGACTGCAATTCAAGTTCTAGACCTGGTGGCTTAAAACTCATGGCGGACGCATGTGTGTGCATGCCTAAAATGCCAAGAGGAGAATGGAGGAAAAAGGATTGTGGTGTGGCCATCCCCCCAGTGGGGTGATTTCTTGCTTTCTGTCTCTCCAGTGAGCACACGTGCCCTATATCAAAAACTACGCTAAAAAAAAGAAATACCTAGAAGTTTGTCCTATAAACTGAAATGATCACCAGCTCTTAGAATTACATTCCTGTTCACATTGAGACCTGCTTCTTATTTTCACCACTCCGAGGCTTTCTTTTTTTGTCAGAGATTAATGATCCCTCCTTTTTCATACAAAAGATTAAAGAGGACATATAAATACGAAGCATTTGCTTTTCATTAATCAAAGTTTTAATTCATCTTCTTGATAGACATGAAAGACAAATTACTGTGTCAGAATTAGAATCATATAATAAAATCAAAATGAAAAAGGCAGCTTTATTTTAAATATTTGAAAGTACTTAATAGATTTTTTTATTTTTTAAGTTATTTATTGAGAGAGAGAGATAGAGAGAGAGAGAGACTCCTAATGGTCTTCATTCTGTGATCCACACCCAGCCTTAGCTGGGCACACGCCTGTATGTGCATCATGCAGAGAGAAAGCTTGGGATGTGAACCTGAGACCTTCTGATATGCCCTCAGCAGTGCAGAACATTGCATTACTGCTGGGCCACTATGGTTGACCAGATTTCCTTATTTTTATGCGAGATGAGAAGTTGTGTGATGGGTAAGAATCTTTCCCCAACAAAAATCATTCTGTTTTTTTTTTTTTCTTAAAATGAATATACCCTCTCCTTCTCTCTCTCTTTCTTCTTTTTTTAAGAGAAATTTTTGCTATAGGAGATGTATGCTCACTGGAGAGAGAGAGAGAGTTCTCTCTCTCTTTCTTTTTTTAAGAGAAATTTTTGCTATAGGGGATGTATGCTCACTGGAGAGAGAGAGAGAGAGAGAGAGAGAGAGAAAGAAAGATCATCCCTCAGGATGGATGGTCATGCTACAATCTCTTCTCCTCTGAGGACTTTGGGCATGCACACACATGTACCTGACGTGAGTTTCAAGCTACCAGGCCTGGGACTTGAACCATGTCTGGCCATATGGGAGTCCAGAGCCACAACTACTATGCCAATTGCTGCCCCTCACCCACTTAATTGGAAGGACAAGGGTATTTACTTGGAAGTTGTGCCTATGTAGAGGGAAAGAAAATGTGTCAGGTGGAGGAAAACAAAGCTAACTTACTATGATCATTCATTAGAGTTTTATTGCTGTAAAAGACATTGGAGATGATCTATCCATGTCCTTATGTTACAGATGCGGAAAGCTGAGCTTCAGAGGGCTAGTGAACTTGCATAGGGCCATGGTATCAGATAGTTGAGCAGGAATATAATTAGGAAAGGTGCTCTTTATCACTTCACAGTGCTCACAACTCCAGTCAGTGCCCAGGCTGCTTTTTCATAGTGGGGACTCCTGTACTTCCACAGGGTGTAGAGAAAGCCCTATGGGAGGAGTTCCTGCTTAGCGTGTCCCATGACCAAGAGGTACTATGGCATTTTTATGTATTTTTTAAAGCTCTTTATGACAAGCTGTGATTAGGTCAAGTGAACAACTGTGAAGAATCCTCATTCTCATGCAGGATGTCTGCCAGCTCCCCTCCAGCTACTGGTTCTCACACCTGGTGAGCTACACCCTATCTGCTAAATCTAGAGCACAACTCAGGTGGAATTTCCCTAGACGGAGGGGTGGAGCTAAACAGAACACTAGTCTTAATTAACGTTGCTGAATTTTGCTTACTAGTGTCAGGTGGTTTTAGCATTGTCTATAAAGGTGAAGTAGTTAAAAATTGGGGTGTTTGGTATTTTTGAAATCTGAGAAAATTATAAAATGGCATTTGTCAGTTGAAAAATACTTAAATGCCACCGAAGAAATCTCCTCTTTCTCCCCGCTTCCTTCCTTGCTCCATAGTACTCACTGGCATCAGATTAGTGAGATTCCAGACTTCTTTTTTATGTGTACATAAATGAAAGAATAGGAATTTTCTTTTGTTTTTACAAAAATGAGTTGTATTCTTCATTCTTGCCTTTTACTCCTAACAATCTTTTTTTGGATTGTACTCCATATTTTTTCTTAGCTATCTGTATTCCATAGTAAGGATTCCTACTGTGTATAATGACATTTTCTGCATTGAAGGACATAAAAGTTGTTTCTAGTATGTACTGCCATAAGTAATACTACAATGGCTGTCTTTTTCTACATATCTGTGTAGACATATGTGAGCATTTCTTTTTGCTAAATCTGAGGAGGTTGACTTTTTTTGGTCAATACATTTAAGCATATAAAGGTTGTGTAGAAACAGTTTGTTTTGAGTATTATATAGAGGAGAAAACCAAGGAGAGAGAATAGATTTATGTAAAAGTTCTAAGTGCCAAAATTATGCAAGTAAAACAAAAATAAGTGAGTTCTCTCACTCATTTTGGTTATTCACTCAAGTCAGCTCTGAACCAGAGGTCCCCAAGACCACATTCAGACTTGATTTGCTGGAGGGATTTATAGGATTCAGAAAAGCTGTTGCACTCAAAGATACTATTTATTAATAAAAAGTTACAGATTAAAATCAGCAATGATAACAGGTGAGTGAGTGAAGTCCAGGAGAAACCAAGTACAAGTTTCTAGGCATCCCAGTGGAGTCATGTGGATGTGCTTAATTCTCCCAACATATGGGAAGTGACGTCAACCAGCGAAGCTGACTTGAGCCTTGGTGTGCTGGATCTGTAGGTTTTATAATATTTTGGGTTAGTCTCATGGATATGTAGTATGCATGTGACTGACCTTAACTATCTAGTTTCCAGTCCCCAAGAGGATCTAGCATGGCCCAGGACCTCAGGCACACAAAGTGGACATCCATAACAAGTCACACTGTTGGCATAGACTGTCTGGTCCAACTGGTATCACCTAGCAAGGCCTCAGGAATACAAAATCACTCTTATCAGGCAAATTATTCCAGGGACTCAGAGGTTGTATCCTAGGAACTAGCTAAGAGCTGGTCCTCCTGAAGACCTGTCTTTCTTTGAATGTGTAGTGTTAGAGCAACCATTCTTCTTATACTTTCTTGGAGTGGTTTTTTGATCCTCATTTTTGATCCACTCAAGGGAAAGGAAATAGTAAAGCTACCTGAAGGATGTTTGATCATTTCTTTATTTTAGAATGAAGCAATTTCTTTTTCTTCGTGAGATGGGACTACAATGAACATGTGTTCAAAGGTGGGGGAGGGGAGTGCTGAGACTGAAAAATGAAAGCAGGCAATTCCACAGAAGATTTAACAAAATTCAATATCAGAGGGTAACTTAAGAATGGGCAGGGAGCGTGATCCTCACACACATGCAACGGCAGATCCCTCCTCTCATAGTAAACTGGAACTTTTTAAAGATACAGAAGAGAAGCTGAATAGGGGAAAACTTAGGGGGAACAAGTAACCTGGGAGAGACATGACTTCCTTGGGTGCAAGTCATCTGGTTGCTGATGTGACTGCCCTGGGGCCAAAGAGTGTTAGCTTTTTCTTTCTCAAAAACTGGTGCTATCAGGGAGGAATAGCCTAGTGGCATAAGCTGTTACCCTAGTTAGAAGGTCAGAATGACTGGCCCAGGTAAACTTTGATAGAGGGTTTAATTTAGCCATAAATTCCTTCTCAAGGCTAGTGAAAGATTACTCTAGGATCTGGAAGAGGGAAGCACATAAAGATGGCGTTAGTTATCACAACATGGATCCAGTCTGGTACATTTGCACAACTTGGTGAGGCCAGGGTCCAGCCAGGGATGACATGACTTAATATGAATTCCAGTCTAAGGAGATCCTGAATTTGAATCTTAAGAGACTTGCCATTCCAATAGGGGTATATGTATGGCAGCCAAGACCTTGCAGGGCTGGGGAAGCAGTGATGTGAGTCAGGCGGAAGATGTACTTTGGTGTACTAGTCCTTGGTCCACTGGGAAATAAGTGATATTAACGAATATTCAAAATCCAGAGGGCAGGGCAGTGGTGCATCAGTAAATGGAATGCTCTGTAAGGCTGACACACATGGAAAGGTTCTGAGTTCATGTCCAGAGACCTCCCTGAGTACAAGGGGATGTGTGTGCCCATGATCCAGGGCTGGCTGAAATGGGTAGATTATAGTGTCAGGATCCTGTTGGGGGTTCTGGTTCTCTGATTCTTTCTCTTTCTCACTCATGAAAGAAATAGATAAATAAACTTAAAAATTCCCCACTATTTAAGATCCAATACCAATTAATATCTATACAAAAAAACATGTGTACCTTCCATGTGCAAGTACCATGATACCCAGTGGGGACAGGACCAACAACTAGTATAGTTTCAAGAGACCAGGTCTCTAATAGTATAAAGCTTTGACAACTACATCAATGACCCGGGTTCTAAGGAGAATGAAGCAAGAATATAACTTCTTGGCTAGACTGAGATAGTCAGTAGAAAATTAAGACATTATAAATCACACTCTTAAGAGAAAAATTAAGAATGTATCCATGAGGTGCTAGACCACAGATTAGAGACTGAGTTCAAGAATAATAAGGATACAGGGTAGGAATTTAGTGATAGAGAATCTGGCTCTCAAAAGCAATTCTTGACAAATTAAAGTTTTCTGTTTGAGTGGAGCAAGAAGTAACGCTTGGGCCAAACTCTTATATTCCTTTTGTAGAACAAAGGTTTATCTCAGGGTCTAGGAGAAGAGGTGGGTGGTATGAATTGAGGGGTGATGATGCCAAAAACACGGAGGAAAGAGTTTCCTAAGGTGTACTGATTATAAATGGCTTATTAAAGAGATACAGACCTTGCTCAGTTCTACTCTTGTCCATTCTTAGAAAGACCCATCCCTGGGACCAGCAGTTAGCGTAATGGCTATGTCACTGGACTCCCATGTAGCCAACCGTGGTTCGCATCCCGGACCCAGTGGCTTAAAACTCACACCGGGTGCGTCTTCATGTGTGCCCAAAATCCTGAGAGGAGAATGCAGGAGAAGGGATTGTGGCGTGGCCATCCCCCCTGGGGGGTGATTTCTCGCTTTCTGTCTCTCTGTCTCTCTCTATCTCTGTCTGGCAAGCGCACGCACCCTATAGCAAAAACCTCTCTCTCTCTCAAAAAAAAAAAAAAAAAAAAAAAAAAGAAGAAAGACCCATCCCTGTTGTTATGGATTGAACTCCTCCCTACTGCCCTATCCCCCTGCAAAAAAAGATGTGTTTGAGTCCTAATCTCCAGTGCCTCAGAACATGACCTTATTTGGATATAAGGTCTTTACCGAGAGAATCAAATTAAAATGAAGTCCTTAGGAGGCCCTAATCCAGTATGACTGGTATAATGAGAGGATATTTGGACACACAGAGTGACACACTCAGAAGGAAGATGATATGAAGACACACAGGGAAAAGTGACCATCTATAAGCCAAAAAGAGAGGTCTAGAATAGATCACTGTCTCATAACCCTCAGAAGAAACTGACTACCAAAACCAAGATTTTGGACTTCTTGCTTCCAGAACTGTGAGATGATATCTTCCTATTGTTAAGCCATCAGTCTTTGGTCCTTTGTTGCGGCAATGCTAGGAAACGAATCCATTCCCCATACCTGCCCCCTTTGCCATTTCTCATCCCTGTCTTCTAACTTCAAAGGCATTGTCTTTTACTCTTTTCTTACATGTTTTTTATACACTAGTTTTCCTTTAACATAAATGTATTTGAGTAAAAACAATAGCACAGTAAGGTATATTAAGTAAATAATTGGTAGATGCTAAGTAGAATGTAGCTTGGGAATTACTGGGGAAAAAAGACTACAATAGACAAAGAGCCAGTTAAGATTATAAAAAGAGACAGAGAGAACTTATTTTAAAATATGTTTTGAGGAAGTTTAATATTTGTCTTTTATGGACTAAATTATTAAAACAATTTTCTATTATGTAACACTACGTTACTTATATGTTTTGGTAGGGATTTGATTTTTGTTATTATTAATCTTAAATAATCATTTTGATCAACTTTCCAGCTTATTCATAATAGTTTTTCTCTTATTTAATTAGCTCATAAAATTTTATGCTAGTTTGTTCCTTTTATCAACACAAATTGCTCTCTTTGTGCTAATTAAGTCTTTGTCTATAATTGGTATGTGTCCCTGGCTTACCTTTTGTTTCTATATACCTGAAAGATATGTCACTATGCTTTTGTTTTTGACATAAAATTCTACCAGTTTGATTTTAGTGTCTAGTAGGCATTTCTGTGGGCAGCGCTGCCCAGCTGAAGTAAAATCTTTTGTATTTCTGTTTCTTTGCACTCTGAATTATTATAGCCCATGAAAATGATCCTCAGGATCTACTTCATTCTGGATACTTCCTTTCCTTACTTCCCTTCAAAGTTTTACACTGATGACTACATCTCTCAGAAAGAAATACCACCTCATACTTCTTTCCCCTACCTTCCCATTTGGTTATTTCTTTGAAGTTGCAGCCTCCTGATCTATGTAGAAAGAGATTTGGAACTATGTGAGCGATCTGTGGAGAATAGATTACCACCATAGGAGAAGGAATTGCTCAGCTTTCCATTAGTGCAAACTCTGACTTTCTCACTTGAGAACAGACAATAGTACAATGGACATTATTTTTGCCAACACCTATGTCTTATCCCCTTTTCTGGTATTGACTCAGTCCACTATTGTGTTGCTAATAGAAATACCTGAGACAGGGTATTTTATAAAGAATAGAGGTTTATTTGACTCATAATTCTGGTAGCTGGAAAGTCCAAAGTCATGAGGCTGGCATCAGGCCAGCTACATCACAACATAGCTGACCGAAGCAGAGTTGGGTTCTGTTGCATAGAGAAAGAGAGACAGTGAGAGAGAGAGACCAACCTGGGGTCAGTTATCTTCTTTTGTAACAACTTGTTGTCATGAGAACTAACCCCCTTATTATGAGAGTAGGAACACATTTATTCTTGTGAGACAGGAATTAACCCATTTATGAGAATGATACCACCATGATTCAATTTTTTTTGAGAGTTTTTTGCTATAGTGCCTGCCAGAAAGACAGAGACAGGGAGACAGAAAGTGAGAAATTACCCCCTAGGGGGGATGGCCATGCCACAATCTCTTCCCCATTTTCCCCTCAGGATCTTGGGAGCACACACACACACACACACACACACACACACACATGCCTGGCGTGAGTTTAAGTCACCAGGTCTGGGACTCGAACTGTGGTCAACTACATGGGAGTCCAGAGACATAACTATTATGCCATCTGCTGGTCCCATGGCCTCAATTGTTACAGGTCTCATCACCTCCCATTACCATTACATTAGGGACCAAATTCCAAAATATGAACTTTTGGAGGACAAACCATTATCCAAGCTATAAAGCATATAACATTTAATTTTGATAGAATTTGGGAAAATTATTTCTTCTCTATTTTCCATGGCTGATATAGGATAAGAAAGGGAATAAAGAGTTTCATTAGAGCTTATTTTCCCCAAGTGATGTTTTCTCAGAAAGTCAGATTCATTGCGAAGGTCAACAAAGCATGGCTTTGTATATTCTTCCTCCCCCTGCTGGTAGAGTCTGGCAATGAGAGATGCTCTTTCACTCAGTCCCTGTACTTTAAACGGGACTCTTCCCCTGGTTCCAGGGAGGAGGCAGATGGCTTTGGTATAACTAAGCAAAGCACTGCATATCCCTTCTCACCCCGACCTGGTCACAGTGATTCATTCGAAGATGGGATGTGACCCAGGCAGAGCCAATAAACATAAAGGACCCCCATATGGATCCTGAGATTCATTCAGTTCAGCCAACACAAAGAGAATGAAAATATGAAGAGGGACTGAGTCCTAATAATATTGTTTAAACCCCTAGATAGAGCTCTGCCTGAAGTTTTATATTCTTTTTAGTTGGGTTTCTGTCATCCAACTAAATTGTTTAGTTTGAAACAAAGGAATTTTGACTGGTATAATGGCTATTTTGTTACCTATTCTGCTATCAAAGGATGTAAGAGTCACTAATTATTTCTCATTCCTGCTTTAATAGCCTTACAGTTAGTTGGATTTGCTTACAAAGTCTTGTCATACAGTATTGCTCAGCCCTAGTTTCTCTTTCTGGTTCTCATAAATGTATGTAGGCAGCTGAGTGAGGTAATGAAGGATTCTTAGTAGATGCACTTTAACCTGAAATGGTGCTGCTGATGGCTGAGGCTTATCACAGTCTCATTTTGAGAATATTTTCCAGACATCTTGTGTTGATCCCTTAGTAAGGAGACTTCAGCTGCATGTAGCATAAAATGTAGGTAAGAATATCTTGAATTATTAGGTTGTCAGGAACGTCATGATGTATTTTTCTATTCAAAAATGTGTCATTGGGACCAGCAGTTAGCGTAATGGCTATGTCGCTGGACTCCATGTAGTCAACTGCGGTTCGAGTCCCGGACCTGGTGGCTTAAACTCACTCTGGGCACGTGTGCGTGCGTGCCCAAGATCCCAAGAGGAGAATGGAGGAGAAGGGATTGTGGCGTGGCCATCCCCCCAGGGGGTGATTTCTCGCTTCCTGTCCCTCTGTCTCTCTCTGTTTTTCTGGTGAGTGCACGTGCCCTATAACAAAAATCTCTCTCTAAAAAAAAATAAATAAGAAAAAAATGGGCACAGTATATAGGAAATAGTATTGGTTCGGAGAATTACAAGTTAAAAAGGAAACTAACATTGACTGAGTATAATTAGTCATTGAGATGAATGCTTATAGTTTAGATAAGACATGTAATCTACCTAAGAGGACACAATAAGGTTTTTAAAAGTAATGTGGTACATTGTTATTTAATTGAATGGTGTAAAATGCGAGTTGGGAAGGTAGTTGAGGGTGGATGAGAGATATTAATACTTAGGAATAAGACGAATTCAGGGGCAAGTATATGGTCAGGTTTGTATGCTACACCAGGTGCATAATTTTGTGCTGTAACTCAATTGTTTGAACCCATGTCAGAAGAAGTATGGGTGATTAAAAGAGAAACATGCCAATTCAAATTTCACATATAACAATATAATAATAGTTGTTCCTTTTATTTTTTGACAGAGAGAGAGAGAGTTTCCCCTCAATGAATCTCACATCATAACAGGAAACTGAGTCTCTGCTCAGTCTTATCCCCCTTCAGTCCTTTCCAGCAATCCAGGATCATAAGTGTGTGCACTCACCCATCATGTTCAGGTTGACCCAACCCGGATCTTCCATATTACATTCAGTACGGTGGTGTGCACTGCAGCTGGAGCATCAACAAATAGCTATTAAGAACTTATTATGTAAGCTCTGGGTGATATGAAAGGCTCCAGACTTTGAGATGATATGCACGTAGGGGAAATGAGACGTGCGATCTAGTAACTATAGTACAAGGTAGACTATGAGGCCAGTAGGCTTTAAAGTCAATTGATGTGGGAAATGAAAATGTTCCAGGGAAGGGCACACAAAGAATGAAAGGCCTAGAGAAAGCTTTTGTAAATATGGAAGTGAAAGAAGAGAAGGAAGAGGAAAGGACTGAATTTGTCAACAGAGTGTGTGGTGCGACCAGAAAAGCATAAAGGCTTGAATATGTGAGTAAGTGAAAGACACTCTAACAAAACCCAGCAAAAGGAAATCCAGACTTCAGGCAGATGAGTTAGGGTAAAATGAACAAATAATACTTGGTTTCATGAAAGAATTCACCATAGCAGCAGCATACTCACTCCAAAAATAGAATTTCATTCAAAAATGTGTCTTTATGCAACTCTCCAGCTCTCACACAAAGCGAAGTAGCCCACACAACCGCTAGCACTTTTTTTTTTTTTCTCCTTGGGTGCACATAGCTGTGTGGTTACATCTTGTCTCTTGCCACCTAGAGGCAACCAGGGGCATACACAAAGCAGATGAAAAATGTTGGTAGTAAAAACAGACGAATAGCTGGAGCAGGTAGTAGCTGGGTGACTGTTTTAGAGGACACTGATCACTTTGCTTTATATAAGCGAAGGTCACTGTGGTGATGCTGTTCACTGTGAAAATCCACCCAGGCGCAGCAAACTGCTTTTATCTGTGCTTGCTGCAGACCATCATACTGGTTTTATGTTTGTTTACTAATTCTCCATTAAATCTGGATAATACTATAAGCATAAAGCAGCAAGCTTAAATATCAGAAATATTTGGAATTTACTCTGAAATCCTGAAAAGGTATCTTAACGGAGAAGAGAAAACAAAATAAATAATTGTTGAAACTTATCATTTATTTTTTGCTAGAAAAATTGGGAGGTTCATAAGGCAAAACAAAAAAGATATTTGGTAGCTTGAGATTGAAAGCAAATGGGGAAAAATAAAGTTGAAATTTTTTTTGTTGTTGTTGAGAGATTTCTATTATGGGGCGTGTGCGCTCACTAAAGAGAGAGGGAGAGAGAGACAGAGAGACAGAGAGACAGAAAGTGAGAAATCACCCCGCTAGGGGATAGCCATACTGCAGTCTCTTCTCCTCTAGTCACTTCTCAGGATTTTTGGCATGTACACACACATGCCAGGTGTGTTTTAAGCTACCGAGTCCAGGACTCAAACTGCGGTCAACCATGTGGGAGTCCAGTGCCTTAACCACTATGTCACCTTCTAGCTCCGAAAGTTGAAAGATTTTAATACAAATACAATAACTAGTTCAGTGTCTTAAAAAATTTACAGAATTGAGATTTGCCTTCAAAATGGTATGATCTTGGGACCAGCAGTTGGCGTAATGGCTATGTTGCTGGACTCCCACGTAGTTGACCGCGGTTCGCGTCCCAGACCCGGTGGCTTAAACTCACGCCGGGCGCGTGTGCGTGCATGCCCAAGATCCCTAGAGGAGACTGGAGGAGAAGGGATTGCAGCGTCGCCATCCCCCCTGGGGGGGGTGATTTCCTGCTTTCTGTCTCTCTGTCTCTCTCTGTCTGTCTGGCGAGCGCACGCGCCCTATATAGCAAACACCTCTCCAAAAAAAGAAAAAAAAGTGGTATGATCTTTGGGGACATAGGTTTGTCTTTCCACTGGCCCTTGTCTACCATGAGCTACACAGATTGAAGATATATTGTGTGGTGTGTGTGTGAGACAGAGAGGGAGAATGAAAAGAGAGAGAGAGAGAGAGAGAGAGAGAGAGAGAGAGAGAGAAGTGAGAGTGTGTTTAAAGCTTTTGCTAAATTGGATTTTTTCGTAGCAATTTTACAGGAGGATTTGTGGAATCCTTTCCAGATATGATATTACATTATTGTAAAAGCTTTCCTCCTTTTATCTTTGTGGGCAGAAGGGTCACAATGGACTGCATATGAGGATTAAAACCAGCCTGCCCTGGAGCAGAATAAACCGGATGGATTACACAAAACATTTTAACAAATGCTGTAGGTCTTGGCTTGCCTTTATCTTATACCTCTGAGAGTTCAGAAAATGTTCCGAGAACATCATTTTGAGAAAAGCAGAAATCATATATAAAAATTCTGGCAGCCACGAAAGCTGAACTTAAACTTAGGTAAAACATTGATCTTTGTTTCAGAAACCACTTATTCCTCCCAACTTCCCCCTCCCCGCCTTTTTTTTTTTTTTTTTTTTTTTTTTAATACTAGAAATGTTCTTACTACTCTGCATTGGGGAACTAGGACATTCCAAAGTTCTGTCCCTGTCCCATATTCTTCTCTTCCCTTGCCCTGTCAAAGGAACTCATTTCCCTTCCCTGGTTTCCTTGGTGACCTGCAAGTGGGATCTGGGCCGTTTCCAGCCAGGCTTCTGAGCTTGCCTCACCCTGGGGCCGTCCTACTGCTGCGGTGCTCTAACTGGGAGTTCTGGAACTGCCTCTCATCCAGCCTGGTTAAAACCTAGAGCAGCGCCTTTGTTACTAAATCATTATCCCTAAAGCTTTGAGGGAAGGTATTAACTAGAGTATTTTTATAGCATGGCCTGAAAGGAATATGATACTTTTCTCTCTGAAATGTTACAACCTTTTTTTTTGGCGAGGTTTTTGCTATAGGGCACATGCACTCACCAGAAAGACAGAGAGAGAATTAGTAGGAGCACCATTTGCTACCTCCATTCAAAGAGACAGATGTTTTCTGTGTAATGAAGGTAGGAGTAAGCTGTAAGTAATTAAGGTATAATAATTAATTACTTATTAAGGTATAAGCAACTAGGGCATTAGTCAAAGACAGTTATTTTTTTTTAATGAAATAAAATTCCAGATGATAAGAAATAGCATTTTACTTTTTTTTTTGTATTTTTTAAACTTAAATTTATTTATTTACATTCATTCACTATACATCATCACAGCATACAAAATAAGATTTCCCATCCAGAATACCCTGTATATTGGCTCAATCAAGCACATCAACATACGTGTTATCATCAACAAATAATTTTCCATTTCTTCAAACAGCATTTCACTTTTAAAGTAGGTAATTTATGTACGTAAGAGAAATAAACCTGGAAACTGCTGGGGAAGAGGGAAGGAAACTAAAGAAATAGTGGGGCTCTGTCTTGCTCTTCCAGACACCTCAGTCAAGGAGCTGAGAGAAACTGGCCCATGGTCCAGTAAAACAGTCTTAGAAAAGTAGTGAGATGCCCAAAACGAAGCCACCAGGAGTAGAGGGCTAGTGTGCTGTATAGCGAAGAGGGGAATTAAGTTTCTAGAGGCCTGCTGCGGGAAGAGACCTTGAGAAACAGAAAAGCAGGGAGTCTTTGGGATCTTCAACCTCACATTTTCAAATATTGTTCATCCCTAGGAGCATAGCACTCAGCATTCCTTTTCCCTTCCCTTTTTTTAACCTTCATTGTCTTCTCTTCCCCCTACTCTGAACTGGCACTGAGATTAAGAAAGAGCTGAAGCAGGAGATGGCTCTATGTGGATATGGAATCACTGGCAGTGAGAAAGGAGGAAAAGGAATGCAAAAAGAGGAATTAGCAGCAAAGAGGAGTTTCCTTGGTGTCTGGTCAAGGCAGTACTTCCTGGTGTTCAGTTGGCTGACAGAGAAGAAAGCCAGGCAAGCTACAGAAACAGCAAAGGACTTGTATTTTCATCATAGGGCAGATTTCTTTGGACATGCTTATATTAATTTTATAGACCGCTATTAAAAAAATAGCAAAAACTTGGTTTCAAACAGCTATCTTTTTTTCTTTCCTCTCATAGTTTTAGAGCCGGGTACTAAGGCATTGGCAGGGTTGGTTCTTCTGCAGGCTGAGGGAGAATCTGTTGCCTGTTTTTCTCAAGCTTCCGGTAGCTGTTAGCAGTCCTGGATGTTCCTTGGACGGTAGACACAGCACTCCAACCTCTGCCTTTGTCTTCACATGGCTTTCTCCCGTGTGTCTTTTACTTCTCTGTCTCTGATAAGGATACTGTTGTTGGACTTAGGAGTTAGAACACACTCTAATCTAAGATGATCTCATTTCAGGATACTTACCTTAATTATATCTATAAACTCCATTTTCAAAATGAAGTCACATCCATAGGAACGGGAGTTAGGAATGGATATGCCTCTTTGGGAAACACAATACAATCCATATTACTTTTCCACTATATAAGATGATAGCAGTGATCTCGTAAGAACAGAGCACAGTGATCATGCAAGTGAGCGCTTATAGAAGGAAAGAGCAGCAATATGTGGCTTTGGAAATAGGGATGGTACTCCATAAAACACACCAATGAGTGTTCTCTCGTAATTATGACAACAACAGCAATAATAATAACGATGCCAATACAACTACAAAAATTCAATATAAATAATATTTATTCAGTTTTATGATATCCCAGACACTGTGATACCTACCCAAAATATATTTTCACTTAGTCATTATGTCCTGAGATGGATGTTATTGTTCTCAGTCTGCTGAGGAGAACTGGAAGCACAATGAGCTTTGTGTCTCAGCCAAAGACACATGGAAGAAAGTCAGTGTAGGTTGAATTGTGCAGAACAGGTAGAACTAGGATTCGGACTCCAAAGCTACCCTCTCCAAACCTGTATAATATTGTCACAAAGTTCCCTTTCTCTGTTCTATAAACATCCTTACTCTGCCTTTCCAGCATGCTCTCCCAAAACGAATCTCTGCACATTCTCTGTTGAGCCTCTCACTCTTCTCTCTCCTTGATCTCAAACCTCATTTCTGGGACCTGTTTTGTCATGCAGAAACCACCTTCATTTCGTATCTGGCTTTGTATTGGTATTTAGACATCAGGTGTGACTCTTTTTTTTGAGAGAGAATTTTTGCTATAGGGTGTGTGCAGTCTGTGGAGAGACACAGAGACAGAGAGAGAAAGCAAGAAATCACCCTTCCCCAGGGGGATGGCCACACCATAATCCCTGCTCCTCCATTATCCTCTCTGGATTTTGGCATGCATACACACACACCCAGCATGAGTTTCAAACTGCTGGGTCTGGGACTTAAACTGCAGTTGACCATGTGGAAATCCAGTGCCTTGATCACTATGCCACCTGTTGGCTTCCAGGTGTTGCTTTAATGACACGTCTCATTTCATGGCACAGAATTAGTGCAGTTTATGCTAAGTGCCCAAATTTTATATTATTTCATTGTTATTCACTTACTCTTCTACCTCCCTTCTTTCTCTTTCACCATTTTTATTCAATGTACTGCCTCATATATACCCATAGATAGATCCCTAAGAGATATACAATATTGTTTTGTGTGTATGTGTTTAAAACTTACCTTTGCAGTTCAATATATTTTATTCTATTTATTACTAGGTTTTACTCATAGATACAAATCTACATCATAGTTTTAACTGCTGCTTAGTATCTTGTCTTCCACAATTGAGTTATCTGCCCTTCCCTGTCTTTCCAAGTGATGGACTCAGACATTTTAATAAAGAAATGGCAAAGATATGGCATACTTGCAATAGAAGTGACTGATGGCTATGTTACAACCTAATGTGTATATATTACAATTGAACATCTGAGGTCTTCTGCAGAATCCATCATTTCTCCCATCTCTTACATTTTTGCCCATATTGATACTCTTTGACTTTCTAACTTTTTCCAGTATTATCTCTCTCTTATTAGAGGGACATTGAACATCTTTTCACTTACCGATTGGTCCTTTGAATATCCCCTACCGTGAATTGTTTGCTTACCTTGTTGGTTTTCAGGAATTCTTTGGATATTCTCTATATCCATCCATTGTCTGCTTTTGACATTGCAACTATCATGTCCCAGTCTACCACCTATATGTTAACTTTGTCTGTAGTATTCTTTGATTAATAAAATTCTTTTTTTTTTTTTGAGAGGTTATTTTTTGCTATAGGGTATGTGTGCTCGCCAGAAAGACAGAGAGAGACAGAGAGACAGAAAGTGAGAAATCATCCCCCAGGGGGGATGGCCATGCCACAATCCCTTCTCCTCCATTCTCCTCTCAGGATCTTGGGCACACATGCACATGTGCCCGGCGTGAGTTTAAGCCACTGGGTCCAGGACTTGAACCACAGTCGACTACATGGGAGTCCAGCGACATTGCCATTATGCTAACTGCTGGTCCCCAAATTCTTATTTTTAATGTATTAAAATCTAACTTTTTTGACCTTTGGTTTGTGCTTTTTTTGGCGTTACCATTTTAGAATACTTCTCCATGTCAAAGTTGAAGGACTGTCTATATAATATGATTTTTGAGTCATTTTATTGTTTTTTATATTTAGGTTTTAAAATATAGCTCTGTTGACATATAATTGATATACAGGAAATGGCACACACAAAAAACTTACAACCTGGTGAGTTTTGTTTTAACATACATTTATACCTATGAAACAATCAACATAAGCTACATGATAAGCATTTCCATCACTCCCAAACATTTCCTCACATTCCTTTTTAATCCATTAAATTTTCTACCCTACTCACAGGCAACTATTCATATGGTTTTTGTCACTATAGTTTTAAATATCTAGAATCTTAGATAAATGAAATCATGAAGTATGTCATCTTTTTTATTTGACTTTCATTTAGCATAATGGTTTGGAAATATGTCCATACTCTCTCATGGATCAGTAATTCATTCCTTTTACTTACCAAGTAGTGTTACGTTGTGTGGATATACCAGGACATGTTTATCTATTCCCCTGAAAATTTTTTTTTGTTTGTTTGTTTACAACTAAGTTGTTATTGTTTTGGTTCAGGATGCTCCACAAATTACCACAGACTGGGTGTTATAAAAAACAGAAAATTATTTCTCATAGTTCTGTGGGCTGGAAGTCCAAGGTCAGGTTGCTCGTGATGGAGTACTGCTTAGGGCCCTCTTCTGGTTGCAGACCATCAGCTTGTCATTGTGGAATGTGGCAGGAAGGGGTGAGACAGCGCTTGCTCTCTGGGGTCACTTTTATAAAGGCACTATCTATCCCTCATGAAAGGGATGTCAACATAAAAATTTTAGAGGGTCACAAAAACCAGGTCATAACAATGAGAAACATTTGTGTGCAAGTCTTTCTTTAGACATATGTTTTCAGTTTTTATTTTTTTTGGAGAGATTTTTTTTTTTTTTCTATAGGGCGTGTGCATAGCTAGAAAGAGAAAGACAGAGACAGAAAGTGATAAATCACCCCCTAGTGGGGATGGCCATGCCACAATCCCTTCTCCTCCATCTCCTCTTAGGATTTTGGGCATGCATGCACATATGCCTGGCGTGAGTTTTAAGCCATTGGGTTCAGGACTTGAACCACAGTTGACTATGTGGAAGTCCGGTGATGTAAACTTTATGCCATCTGCTGGTCCCTGTTTTCAGTTTTCTTTGGTAAGTAAAGTTACAGGTGGTATGTTAAGGCTTTTAAATTTTAGTTACTTTAATAAGTGTTCAGTGGTATCTCAGTGGGATTTTAGTTTACATTTCTCAAATGAGTAAAGTTGCTGAGCATCTTTTTATGTACTTATTTGACATTCATATATGTTCTTTGGTGTGGTAACTGTTCAAATATTTTATACAGTATTTGAGGGTTGTTAATTTTATTACTTTTGAGTTTTAACAGTTCTTTACATATTTTGGATGCAGATAAATGGTTACAAATATTTCTCTAAAATTGTGGTTTTTCCCTTTGGTTCTTTTGAAGAGCAAATGATAAATAAATTTAAAATTTATTTATTTTTACTTGTGATAAAATACATATAGCTTAAAATTACCATCTTAACCACTCTTAAGTACATGGTTCAGTCATATTAAATATATTCACTATATTTTGCAACCATCACCACTATCCATTTCCATAACTCTTTTCATCTTGCAAAACTTGGACCCATTAAATTGTAACTCCTCACTACTCCTCTTTTCAGCTTTTGGCAATTCAAATTCTGTCTCTATGAATTTGAATATTGTAAGCACCTCATATAAATGCAGTCATATGGTATTTGTCTTTTTTTTTTTTTTGCTACTGGCTTATTTTACTTAGCATAATGTCTTCAAGGTTTATTCATATTATAGCACATTAGAATTTCCTTTGTTTTTAAGGTGGATTGTATTACATTGCATGCAAAACATATACATTTGTTTACATCCCTGAAAGGACTTTGGATTGAATTTATCTTTTGGCTATTGTGATTAATGCTGCAATGAGAATGGGTATACAGATGCTGCCTTTAGACCTGGCTTTCAATTCTTTAGGATATATAGCCTGAGTGGGGTTGCTGGATCTTAAGGTAATTCTACTTTGAATTTTTTGAGGACCCTCCATACTGTATTCCATAGATGCAGTGCCATTTGTATTACCACCTACAATGCACAGGTTTCTAAGTTCTTCACATCCCCACCAACACTTGTTTTATTTGGTGTATATGTGATAAAGATAGCAGCTATCTTCAGGGGGTGAGGTGATATTTCATTGTGGTTTTGATTTGCATTTGAGCAAGTGTTTTTAATTTTGATTATTTCTAGTTTATTGATTTATTCTTTTATGAGAGAAAGAGAGATAGAGGTAAAGGAGAAGGGAGAAAGACAGATGGGTATTTTGGACAGGTTCCCACTGTGTCACAGTCCTTTTGCCTCATCCTTCCCATGAGCTAGGATTACAGGTGTACACAATTCCTGGCATTTTAGGTTGGCCCAGGAACTGAAATTGTGCCTTCTGTGTGACTTCTTGATTCTCAGGCTATGGCACTACTTATACATCACACTAGCTAGACTTTTTCAAGATTACTTTTGTATATGAAATGAGGAATGAGAAAATGTTTACACACACACGCACGCACACACACACACACACACACACACACACATAGCTATTCAATAGTTCTAGCACTATTTGTTATAAGGTTTATATTTTCCTCATAGACTTGCCTTGGCAACTTTGTCAAAAATAGTTTGATCATGGGTCTATATTGGGGCTCTCTATTCAATTCTGTTGATTAGTAGGTGTATCTTTCACAAATATCTCACTATTTTGATTATTGTGACTTTATAATAAGTCTTGAAATTAGGCAGTGTATAGTCACCAATATTGTTCTTTTTCAAAATAATTATACTTTAGTCCTTTGCATTACTATAAAAATTAATATCAGCTTGTCAATGTGTATCTATTGGGTGGTCTGAAAAGGCATAGCATTTTTTTTATGTTTTTCTTTTCTCTTCTTTCTTTTTTTAAAAAGAGATTTTTGCTATAAGGTGTGTGCGCTTGCCAGACAGACAGAGAGAGACAGACTAAAAGTGAGAAATCACCCTCCGGGGGCATGGCCATACCATAATCCCTTTTTCCTCCATTCTCTTCTTGGGATCTTGGGCACGCATACACACACACACACCCGGCATGAGTTTTAAGTTGCCAAGTCTGGGACTTGAACCATGGTGGACTATGTGGGAATCCAGTGATGTAACCATTATGCCATCTGGTGGTCCTAATTTTTTCATGTTTTTCTATGCAAAAATGCATCAGGAATTTTCCAATGACTTAAAATAAATACTCTGCTGGGATTTAGATGGGCTTCTCATTGAATCTATAGATTTAATTGGTGAGAATTAAAATATTACAAATATTGAGTCCTTTGATCCATATAATGGTGTATCTATTCAGTTATTTAGATACTATAATTTCATTCCATACTGTTTTAAAATTTTTAGTATACATGGCTTGCATAATATATTTTGTCAAATTTATTTTTTCTTTTTTAAAATTAAATTAATTAATTTTTTTATACTCCTCAAAGTTACATTTAATCACTGTGCATCTTTACAGCATACATTTTTTTTTTCCAGCATGGATGCAGTGCATATCAACTAAGTTAAAGATATTACTATATATGTTATCAGTTACCAACAACAGATGACGTTTCATTTGTGTGTCTTAGCATTTTTTTGTTGTTGTTGCTGTTGCTTATGATTGATATTTTAGAGGTCTTTGCTATAGGGTGCATGTGCTTTCCAGAAAAACAGAGAGAGACAGTGAGACAGAAAGTTAGAAATCACCCCCTCGGGGAGGGGATGGCCATGCTGTCATCCCCTCTCCTCCATTCTCCTCTCGGAATCTTGGACACACATGCACACACGCCTGGTGTGAGTTTAAGCCACCGGCTCTGGAACTTGAACCACAGTTGACTACATGGGAGTCCAGTGACATAGCTATTACACCAACTGCTAGTCCCTATATATATTATTTCTTAATCTCAGCTTTCAGTAGTTCTTTGCTAATAAAAAGAAATACAATAGATTTTTATGCTGGACTTGTATCCTGAAACTTTGCTGCTATTAATTTAACTTTACTACTCCCATTCATATGGTGAAGCCTTACCTACCATTGTGATGGTATTTGGCCTCTAGAACCATAAAAAAGGAGACTTCTATTGTTTAAATTATTCATTCTGTCGTATTTTGTTATTGTAGCCAGAGATAACACTTGTTATATTCACTTATTAGATCTAGTGGTTTTGAGATTGTTTATAATTTTCTACATATATGATTATGTTTTCTGCGATTAAAACCAATTTTAATTCTTTCTTTATAATACATGTCTTTTATTTATTTTTAAAAACTTATTTTGCTTGCCAGAACGTCTAGTGTAAGGTTGAATAGAAGTGGAGAAAGCACGTATTCATTACTTGCTTTAGTCTTCTAATCATTCATTCATTCAGAATTTTACTATTAATTATATTTAAATAAATGATTGCTTATATGTTCTTTTTTGGGCTGACATTTTCTTTAATTTCTAGTTTGCTAAAATTTTTTTAATCATAAATTGATGTTAAATTCTATTAATTTTTTTTCTCTCTTACTGGGTTAATTATATATATATATATTTCTATTTTGGCTACTATAATTTTGTAGTGTATTTTGAAGTCAGGTAGTATGATAACTTCTGTTTGGTTCTTTTTACATAGGATTGCTTTGGTTACTCAGGGCCTTTTGTGGTTCTATACAAATTTTAGGATTATGTTTTCTATTTCTATGAAGGATGTCTTTGGCATTTTGGTAGTAATTGCATTGAATCTGTAGATTGTTTTGGGTAACAATGATATTTAACATTATCATTTTTTGATCTATAAATATTTAATACCTTTCCATTTATTTTTATCTACTTTAATTTGTTTCATCAATATTTTATAGTTTTCATTGCAGATACCTTTCACCTCCTTGGTTAAATTTATTGCTAGTATATTAATTTTTGTAGCTATGGTAAAGGATATTAAAATTTTTTTGGATAGTTTACTGTTAATGTATAAAAATACCACTGATACTGATAATTTTATTTTATATCCTGCCGCTTTACTGATAAACTTTGCTCATTAGTTCTAATAGCATTTTGGTGGAATCTTTAACTTTTTTTAATATATAAAATCAAGTCATGTGTAATCAAACAGTTGAATTTCTTCCTTTCCAATTTAGATGCCTTTTATTTATTTCTCTTACTAGAATATTTCTCTGGCTAGAATATTTAGTACTTTGTTTAATAGAAGTGGCAGAAGTGGGCATCCTTGTCTTGTTCTTGATCTTAGAGGAAATGTTTTCAATTTTTCCAATAGAATATGATGTTAGCTGTCGGTTTGTTTTATATGGGCTTCATTATATTGAGAGATTTTACTTCTCCTAATTTGTTGAGAATTTTTTAAGATAAAAGAATGTTAACTTTTGTCAAATGCATTTTCTGCATTTATTGATGTGGTCGTATGATTTTTATCCTCCAGTCTATTGATGTGTCACCTTTATTGCTTTGCATTATGTTGAACCATTCTTGTATCTCTGAGATGACTACTGCTTGATCATGATGCTCAATCTTTTTAATGTGATTTTGAAACTGGTTTACTAGTATTTTGTTGATTCTTATTTTTTTTTGCACTTGTATACATTAGAGATGTCAACCTATAGTTTTCTTTTCCTTCCTTCCTTCCTCCCTCCCTTCCTTCCTTCCTTCTTCCCTCCCTCCCTTCCTCCCTCCCTTCCTTCCTTCCTTCTTTCCTTCCTTCCTTCTTTCCTTCCTTCCTTCTTTCCTTCCTTCCTTCCTTCCTTCCTTCCTTCCTTCCTTCCTTCCTTCCTGTGTGTGTTCCTATCTGGTTTGGTATCAGGGTGATGCTGGCCTTATAAAATAGGTCTGGAAACATTCCTTTTTCTTCAATGTTTTAGAGGCATTTGATAATTGGTATTTTAAAACGTTTGGTAGAATTTAGCAGTGAAGCCATGAGTTTATGAATTTACCTTTGATGGGAGGCTTTTTATTATTCAATTAAATTGCTTGTTATAACTTGTTCTTTTTTCTATTACTCCTAAATTAATTTTGGTAGATTGTATGTGTCAAGGAATAATCTAGGTTATTGAATTTGTTGGCATATAATTGTCTCTTATGATCTTTTACATTTCTGTTATCAGCTGTAATGTCTCCTCTTTCATTTCTGATTTTATTTATTTGAGTCTTCTCTTCTTTTTTCTTAGTATAGCCAAATGTTTGTCATTTCCCCCTCAAAAAACTAACTGTTCTTGTTGGTATTTTCCATGGTCTTTCTAGTCTCTACTTCATATATTTCTGCTCTGATATTTAGTATTCCCTTTCTTCTGCCAATTTGGAGCTTAGTTTGTTCTTTTTCTGTTTCCTTAAGGTGCAATTTTTATTGCTATAAACTTTCCTCTTAGTGCTGCTTTTTCTGTATTGTACAGGTTTTTGTATGTTATGCTTCCATTTTCATTTGTCTCAAGAATTTTCTTTAAGGTTTTTGCCAAAATGTGTGTGTGCTCACCTGAGGGGACAGAGACAGAGAGAGACAGTGAAAGAGAAAGTGAGAAACCACCCCTCAGGGGCATGGACATGACACAATGCCTTCTCCTCCACTCTTCTCCTGGGATTTTGAGCATACACACACATGTGCCTGGCATGATTTTCAAGCTGCCAGGTCTGGGACTCGAACAGAGGTTGGCCATGATGGAGAATGGCACCTTCACCATCATGCCACCTGCCAGCCCTATCTTGAGAACTTTTTACATTCTGTTTTGATTTATTTTCCCAGTGATTGGGTCAGGTGTTTGTTGTTTAATTTTCATGCATTTTGAATTTTCTGAAGTTCTCCATTCTTGATTTCTACAATAGTTTTATACCATTGTGATCAGGAAAGATATTTGATATGATTTGGATCTTCTAAAATTAGCAGACTTGTTTTGTGGTCTAAAATATGGTCTATTCTGATTTTGTGGTTTAAAGTATTGTCTATTCTGAAGAATATTCCATATGGAGTTTCAAAGAATGTGTATTCTGCAGATATTAGATAGAATATTCTATAAAAGTTTGTTAGGTCTATTTGGTCTAGAGTGTAGTTTATGTCTGATGTTTCCTTATTGATTTTCTATATGGATGATATGTCTATTGCTGGAAGTGAAGTATTGACATTTCCTGCTACTATAGTATTGTAGTCTATCTTTCCCTGAAGATCTGTTCATATTTGCTATATGTGATTAGGTGCTCTAATGTTGGGTGTGTATATATGTTTACAATTGTTACAGCCTCTTGCCTAGTTGATCCTTTTATCATTATATTATGACTTTCTTCATCTGTTTTTAGAGTTTTTTTGTTTTGTTTTGTCTTGTTTTATTTGACAAATTTTGACTTAAGATCTCTGATAGAAGTATAGTTATCTCTGCTTTCTTTTGGTTTTCATTTGCATGGAATGTTTTTTTTTTTTTTTTTTTTCTCTATCCCTTCATTTCCAGTCTATGTATGCCCTTCCAGGTTAAATTAGTCTCTTGTAGGTAGCATATAGTTGGGTACTATTTTCACAATTCATTTGGCTATTCCATGCCTTTTGATTAGAGAATTTAATCAATTTAATCCATTTACATGCAATGTAATTATTGATAAAGACTATTATTGTTATTTTTATTAAATGTTTACTAGTTCTACAGGGTCTTTATTTCTCTCTTACTGCCTTTCTTTTCTGCTAAGTGACTTTACAGTATTTTTAAATTCTTTGGCTCCTATGATAGGTTTGGCTTTATTGCTACCTAGAGGCTTAAAAAAAGTCATGTTTAGAACAGATTATTTTAGGCTGGTAACAAATTAACTTTGGTCACAAAATCAAAACAAAAAAAACACTCTACATTTCACTCTATTCTCCACCCCGAACATTTTGAATTTTTGATGTCACAATTCATATCTCTTTTATAGCATGTTCTTTAAATTATTGTAGTTATGATTACAATTGAAATTTTTGTCTTTTAATCTTAATACTAAAGATATAAGTGATTTATACACTACCATTACAGTATTAGAATATTCTAAATTTGACTTTGTACTTTCACCAATGAGTTTTATACTTCGAGATGTTTTCATGCTAATCACTAGTATCTTTTTCTTTCAACTTGAAGAACTTCCTTCAGCATTTTTTTTTTTTTTTTAATAAAAACAGGTCTGGTGGTGATGAACTCCCTCAGCTTTTGCTTTTCTGGGATTGTCTTTATTTGTCCTTTATTATTGAAGGACAGCTTTGCTTGATACAGTATTCTCAATTGGAAGTATTTTTCTTTATCACTTTTAATATATTTAAGTCCCTCCTGGCCTATAAGATTTTTGTTGAGAAGTCTGCAGATAGCTTTACTGAAACTCCGTTGTTTCTTTCAGGATATTTCTTTCAGGATATTTTCTTTGTCAGTTTGATTATGTCTTGAGGTAGTCTCATTTGGATTTAATTTGATTGCTGATGCTTCCCTTTTCTGTATCTGAATATTTATATCTTTTACCAGTTTTGAAAAGTTTACTACCATTTCTTTAAATTTGCTATTTTTTTATTTCCTCTAGAACTCCAATAACTTGAAAATTCATTCTACTGACATTTTCCCATAAATCCTGTAAAGTTCTTAATTTCCCTTTTTAATTTTATATTTGTATTTATTAATTATTATTATTATTTAGTATTTGCTATAGGGCATGTGTACTTACTGGAGAGCAGAGACAGATAGAGAGAAGGAAAGCAAGAAGTCACCCACTAAGGGGGATGGCCATGCTGAGTCCCCTCTCCTCCATTCTCTTTTCAGGATTTTGGACATGCATGTACATTTGCCCAGTATGATTTTCAAGTCACCGTGTCCAGGACTTAAACTGTGGTTGGCCACATGGAAGTCCAGTGCCTTAACCACCATGCTGCCTGCTGGCCATTGACTGTATATTTAAAAATAACCTATTTTTGAGTTCACAGATTTTTTTTTTTAGTTTAATTCTTGATGCTCTCTTATTGCATTTTAAAATTTTGTTCATTGTACTTTTCAGCTCCAGAATTTTTGTTCATTTTTTTCCTGATATTTTAATATCTCTGTAAAATTTATCATTCTGGTCATAATTCATTGTTTTTTTTTCATTTTGATAAATTGTTTCTCTGTATTTTATTGACGTTTGCTGAGCTTCCTTAAAACAGTTCTTTAAATGTTTTCTCAGAAAATTCAGACACCTTTGTCTCTTAAAGGCCAGACACTGTCACTTTCTTTTATCAGTGATGTCCTTTTTTTTTTTTTTTTTTTTTATTGTTGTTGATCCTTATGGTTGTGCATTGATATTTGTGCATTGAAGAAACAGTTATTTTTTCCAGTCTTTTCAGTTTGTCTTTGTCCAGGAATGTCCCATGAGAGTAAGTCTGTCCAGGTATTCTGGTTTGTTCATCTGGAGTGGCCTTAAGCCTATGACTGTGGGAGCTGTTGCAGCTTGAGGAGACACCTTAAGCACAGGACCACCATATTTGGCATATAATGAGATTGAAATCCTGTTCCTGCTGGGGGTGGCACAAGGCTGGAGGTACACTTGAAATTATAGTCACTGAAGATTGCTGGTTGAAATGTTTTAAGAAATCAAGATTACTATGTATGTCTTGTAGTGATATGGCCCAGAGATAGAGTCTGTTCCACAGGGGATATGGGTTTCCACCTTGCACTGGTTCAGGCCAGGAGGGTCAGCTCATGGGTATTGGCCTGATTTCTGGGTCCACGAGGGTCTGCCTGGCACTAGGTTTTACTGTGCCTAGTATTAGGGACTAAGGGAAAAGTCCCATGCTGTGCTTCTGTGGTTGAAGGAAGTAAGACAGGAATAATGTAAAACTCCTTCTTAACCTCTTTAATGTTTATTATGCTATAACCAGGTACTATGATATTTCTTGTTTCCTTAGCTCTTTAAGTGTATTTTTTGTATGGATAGTTTTTGAATTGATGTTTTTGTAGGGAGTCAATCACTGCAGAGTCTTATTCTCATATCTTGCTATACCTTCTGAAATTAATATTCTTGATTTTTTTCTTTATTTCCCCTTTATATATCCATTATCTCTCTAACTTTTCCTACACTTCTTTAGAACCTTCTATTTTATTTATTTTACTGATAGTACCATCTGATGAGAAATTTTAATTTTGATAAAATCTAATTTAACATTATTTTTTGTTATAATTTTTGCTTTCTATATCCTAAGAAAACTTTGCTTATCTCCATACCTCAAAAAATATTATTTTTTTAAAAGCAGATTTATAGTTACAGCTTTATAGTTAAGCTTTTTAGTTCTTAGCTTTAAATTTATAATCCAGTTCAAATGAATTTTGAAGTAGGAGTTGAGTTTTCTTCTCCCAAAGGAGTATACACACACATACACACACACACACACACACATATTTTATATATCAGATCATTGGAAAAGTCATGATGTGTTTGTTTGTTTTTCTATGTAAAAGTGTGTAATGACTTTCTTGATGACCCAATATGTATATATGTTTATACATATATAAACAGACACATAAAACATACAGCCATTTTTGGTAAGAAGGTACTTTTTTGCTCATTAGATTGGTTTGGACTTTTGTCAAAAATCAAATGACCATAAAATTTTGGGTCTGTTTTCCCTGTTCTTTCAACTCACCTACTGGTTTATCTTATCTTAGTATTGCAATCTTGATTACCATACTAGTCATAGGTTTTACTTTCAGGTAGTTTAAGTCCTTCAATTTGATCATTCCTTTTCAAGATAGCTTTGGGACTTCTAGGTCCTTTGCTTTTCCATATACATTTCAGAACACTCCTTGGTTTTTACAAAATCCTTGATGACATTATGCTAGAAATGAGGTTGATCTAGACATAATTGACATCTTAATAATAATATTTATAGTACATAAACATTGTATATTGCTTTATTATTTATGCATTGTTTAATATCACAGTGGTTTTTTTTCAGAATTTTTTATTTAACTTTATTTATTATTATTATCATTATTATTTTCCAGTTTGATCAGAGAGAGACAGAGAGAGAGAGAGAGAGGAAGTGAGAATGCAAGCCACCAGGTCCGAGACTTGAACCGTGGTTGGCCATGTGGGAGTCCAGCGCCTTTAACCACCATGCCACTTGCCAGCCCCTAATATCACAGTGTTTTATAGTTTTAATTGTTGTTGTCTCATATGTCTTTTTAAAATACATTCCTAATTATTCACTAATTTTCCTGTTGAAACATTCATTCCAATGGTTTACTCTTAGTATTTCACTTTATTTTTGACTTTTTATCCTGAGACCTTGCTAAATGAATTTTGGGTCATTAGTATTTTCTACTTTAACAGTCATGTAATCTGTGAAAGGAGACTGTTTAACTTATGTTTTTGGTCACCCAAGTATTTTAAAAGAAGTTTTTTTTATACATTCAATCACTGTATATCATTATAGCTTCCAAAATGAAATTTTCCAGCATGAATACACTGTATATTAGTCTAGTTAAAGGTATTACCATACATGTTATCATCAACAGATAATTTTCTATTTTTGTGTCTCTTAAATGTTTCGCTTCTTTTTTCTCCTCTTGATTTCCTTCCTCTCACCCTCCCTCACTTTATTGATTTTTGCAAGTTAAACCAAAGTTATATTTCTAGAGTAAACACCAGTGAAACCTACAACATTTTTCTTTTTCTGTTATTTCTTTCTTTTTCTTTTAGAGACTTTTACTCTAGGGCATGTGCACTTTCCAGAGAGAGAGAGAGAGACAGAAGCAGTGAGAGACAAAGTAAAAACTCATCCCTTCTCTTCCCGGGATCTTGGGCATGCATGTACATGTACCTGGTATGAGTTTCAAGCCATTGTGTCTGAGACTCAAACCATGGTTGGCCATGTGGGAATCCAGTGACATAATAGCTATGCCATCTGCTGATCCCTTCTTTTTATGTTTTACTAGATCTATTTACTAGCAGTTTCTTGAGGAGTTTTTCCATTATGTTCCCAAGGGCTGTGTGTTTTGATAAGGTTAACAAAGAGAAAATCTAAGGCATTGCATAATATAGGTTTATAGTGCTTACAATTAATGAGTTTAAAAGCTCTGAGAAAATGTGTTGAAAGTTTTAACAAGTTTGTTTGGATTTATATATAAAGTAAGGAAGGCTTACAAATGTTCTATTGCAAATTGCCATATAGATAGCACACATGAAGACTAAAACTAAAATTTGTAAGTTTTTTTTTTGCTTTTTTAAATATAACAAAGTTATCCTGTGTATCTAGATAACAGATTTCCTTTATTAGTAGGTTTTAATGTTAATTTTCTGCTTTTTGAATACTCAAATAATTTTGAAAAAAGAATTACTTAATTTTTTAAATCAAAGATGTTAATAATCATGATTATTTATTTAAAATATCGCATATAGCCATTTCTTGTCCTAGAACACTTATAACTTATGTTCCTTTTTCTCTACAAAATATCGATTTTTGTCTTTTCTAAATCAGACCTCAGATTCAGTAGAATAAAATTGTTAGGATGACATGACCTGTATATTTACAGTATCTTTGCATTTCCTAAAGTGGCCAACAAGAAGCACAAAAATTTGCTCTGTCCCTTTATGTTTATAAAAATAAAAGATATAGGAATAATCATGCTTGCTTACCATTCTCTGGGTTTTAATCAAATCAAAACTACTGTGAGAGCACTTTTGTTTACCAAACTTAGAATAAATGAACAACACATAAACTCAATAAATCAGAAGAGAATTTTAGCCTTCTTAGATGTTTATATGGGTAGATTTTACTGATTTTGTATCTTTTGTATTAAAATAAACATTATCTTGTTCCTGTACAAAAGTGGACACATTATCTGCAGAAAAGTTTTGTTTCTAAGTTGAAATGCTCTTATCAATCAAAGATAATCATAATACTGTTTATGGGATAAATTAAAGGGCTGAAGATTTGTCAGTTTGCTCACTTTTCATAATATAATCTTCCTTGCAGCGTAGTCAGTGCTTGAATCTTTGTAAAACTGGTTATGTGGTATAGTTTAGTAGAGGAGTCCATTCTTTTTTATTTATTTATTTTTTTTTTTGAGAGGTTTTTGCTATAGGGCACGTGAGCTCACCAGAAAGACAGAGAGAGACAGAGAGACAGAAAACGAGAAATCATCCCCCAGGGAGGATGGCCATGCCGCAATCCCTTCTCCTCCATTCTCCTCTTGGGAACTTGGGCACGCACGCACACGCGCCCAGCGTGAGTTTAAGCCACCGGGTCTGGGACTCAAACCGCGGTCGACTACATGGGAGTTCAGCAACATAGCCATTACGCTAACTGCTGGTTCCAAGGAGTCCATTCTTTATTTCAATATTATTAATTGCTATGATAAATTAACCAGGGCATTTAGCTTTATCATCCACAGGATTTTCTTCTGTTATAAAAGAAGGTTCATTTGATTTTAAATTGACAAATAATAATTGTATGTATTTATGAGATACAGTGTGATTTTTGATACATGTATGCTTGTGGAATGGTAAAATTATATATACATCACATCAAATATTTATCATTTAATGTAAGAATATTTAAAACACTCTCTTTTAGCTATTTTGGAAATATGTACTAACTATTATCACCATGTTGTGTGGTATATCAACACTTTACATTCACCTATGAGTCTCTTATTTAAGAGTAAGATCTGAAATATATGTTCTTAAGAATTCAAAAGAATTCTTAAGAAGATTCAAAAGAATCTGAGTAAAGGATTGCAGCATATTCTTGCTCTCTCACCATATTGTGAGGAAGCCAGATAATGTATGAGGCATTGTGGCCGACATCTCCAGCTAAGTCTCTGCCATAGCCAGTATGGACCATCAGACAAGTGAATGAACAGATTTTCAGCTTATTCCAACTCACACCTTTCAGGTTATCCTAGAAGATGCCCAGTAAAGCAGAGATTTCTTCTGATAAGATGACTAGAAGTGCCTAATGTACTTTCTTTCCATAAAAAGAAAAGAACAAAATAAAGAATAAACAGCTGATACCCAGCTGGAGTGTTTGAAAGAGTGTTGGAGTGTGGTGGGAATGTGGCAGAGATGCCGAGATTCAGGGTGTAGATGCAGTGTAACATGTCCTGTGTTTGCTGCCTCATCTCCCTAGTAAAGATCCACTTGGAACTGGAAGGGACTTCTTGCTATGGGAAGAGAGAAAGTAAAAGACACCTAGCAACCCATTACCATCTTGGACAACTGAAGTTTTTACTGCAGGGGAATCCTGCACCTTTCAAAGGCCCGGAGTCCAGTTTGGACAGTAGCCAGGAGTGCCATACCCTGGAACTGCTGTGAAGGAGCAGTTTAGGCCTGTTGTTTTCTCTCCCACTAAGGCTATAGCTGTACAAAGTCATCTAGTGAGCATATCCATCCATGTTTCATGGAGCATCCAGGCAAACAATCCTGCCAACAGCTGCTTGTGCCATGAATGGTGTCACATTCCCCACTCCTGGTTTTGATAGGAGCAACTAGTCCACAGTTGAGCATTGGATGAATCCCCACCTCTGCATTATATTGAAACAGACAAGTGAGTGACGATGCTGGAATAAGCTTCACCCCAACCCATAGTAACAGCTGGACAAGTGATCCACAGCTATATGCTGTCATGAGCATCTTCACCCCTGCACATCCTGCAGGAACAGTTGGATGAGTGACAAATTGTGTTGAGCAGTCCCACTTCTCCTACATCCTACAGGAGCAACTGAGCAAGCAACATTGTCTATAGCCATCCACCATGCTGAGAGCTGCTATAATGGCTTCATCCATTCATATACTGTGGAAACACCAGGCCAACAGCTTCCTGCTGCATGCTGCAGGAGGAATTGCCAGAGGACCCCATTTACCCATGCACATGTCCTGCCTTTAGAAGAACTGTGTCCCAACCAGCAGGTTAGCTCTGCAAATCCCTGTGTTCTAGTCTACTGAGCTACTCACAGTCATCACTGATGTTTATTATAGTTAAAGAAACTATTTTACTGCATCTGTCTAGAACTCAAGCCAATGAATGCATCCTACCCAACCAATATCCTAAGACCCATCTACAGGAGAAAATCTTTCTTTATGAAAGAAATTCTACAAAATTGGTAGAAGCAAGTATTTCAGCAGATACAAATGTTAATATAGGGACATGAGAAACATGAAAAAGCCAGGTAACATGTTTTTGTTTTGATTTTTTTCAAAAGGAAATATAAACAAATGAAATCTCTCTAGTAACAAACTCTATAAAATGCCTGAAAAAGAACTCAAAATAATGAACATAAGTAACTCAGCAAAATACAAAAGAATACATAGAGACAATTTGATAAAATAAGAAAACAATATATGATCTGAATGGGAAATTCAACAGAGGTAGGTATCCTATAGAAACCAAACAGAAATTTTGGAGCTGAAGAATTCAATGAAAGAAAGAAAACTTAAAATCAAGAGCTTCAATAAAAGACTTAATCATGGAAAGGAGCAAAATTTTAAACCTGAAGACAAGTATTTTGGAATAGTCTAATAAGATAGGGGAAAGAAAAAAATGAAGAAAGCCTATGGGAACTATTGGACACCATCAAGTTAACAAATATTCACACTATGTGAGTTTCAGAGGAGAAGGGATGGAGAAAGGCATGGAATAGCTAAAAGCTTCCCAAGTCTTTGTAGAGAGATGAACATCCCAATTCAGGAAGCTAAAAAGCTTCAACGAGATTGAATTAAAGATCCACTACAAGGCACCTTACAGTAAAATTGTCAAAAGTGGGCCTGCAGGTGGTGTGGTGGGTAAGGCACTGGATCCCATGTGGCTAACTCCATGGTTTGAATCCCAGACCTGGTGGCCTGAAAAACATGCTAGGCCTGTGTGCATTCATGCCCAAAATCCCAGGAGGAGAATGGAGGAGAAGGGATCGCAGTGTGGCCAATACCTCCTGGTGGGTGATTTCTCTCTTTGTCTTTCTTTCTGTCTCTCTATTCATGTCTCTCTCCAGTAAGTGTATATGCCCTATATTTATAAAAAAAATCTGTTAGCAAGAAGAAAGTATGAAATCACATGTAAGAGAACATGCATTAGAGTAGAGTTCATATGAGATGATATATTCAAAGTGTTGAAAATATAAACATAAACAAAACAAACCTGCCAGCTAAGAACACTATACAAGGCAAAGCTATGCTTCAGATATAAAAGGGAAATTAAAATGTTTTCCAGATAAACAAATGGTGCGGGACTTTATCTCTACTTAATTGACTTCACACAAAATGCTTAAGTGAGTTCTATATCTAGAAGCAAAAAGATAATAAGTACCATCATGAAAATACATGACAATATAAAATTTAATGGTAAGGCCAAAGCATAAATGAGGAAGTATTCAAATCTGTTTTTTTTTTTTTTAAGAGATTTTTTGCTATAGGGTGTGTGTGCATGCAGGAGAGACAGAGAGAAGCAGACAGCAAGAAATCACTCCCCAGGGGAGATGGCCACACCTCAGTCTCTTCTCCTCCATTCTCTTCTTAGGATTTTGGGCATGAACACACACACATGAGTTGGCATGAGTTTTAAGCTGCCGGGTTCAGGACTCAAACTTTGATCGACTATGGGGGAATCCAGCGATGTAACTATTATGCCATCTGCTGGTCCTGAAAATATTCAAGTCTTACCACTCCAGAAAAAAGTCACCAAATTGTGGAAATAAACAGTAAGAGAGATAAAAATGAAGAAAGAAAATACAAAACAATCAGAAAATAATTAACAATTACAGGAGTAGATCCTCACCTATCCATAATAACCTTGAGTAAAAATGAATTATACTCCTAAATTAAAAGCTATGAACTGGCTTAATGTATTAAAAATTACAAACTGACTTTATGTTGCCTATAAGAAACCTGCTTGATAAATACATGCATAGATTGAAAGTTAAGGAGTAGAAAAAGACATTCTATGCGAATGGAAACCAAAAGTCAGGAGTAGTTATGCTTATGTCACATAAAATAGGCTGTAATTCAAAAACTGTAAAAAGATTCAGAGTGTTTATCAGTTCATTATTATGTTGCTAAACAGAAAGTAGATGAGACTGGGTGATTCATAAAAAATAGAGTTTTATTGGGCTCACAATTATGGTGGTTGAAAGTCCAAGAGCATGTGCCCAGAATCTGGCTGGCATCTGGAGCTAAATCACAACCTACCTGAGAGAAGCCAGTAGGTCAGCAGGCATTTAGAGAAAGAGAGAGAGAGAAAAAAAGTTTCTACTTGTTTGTTCCTCCCACACTCCCAGTCAACAGGATGGTACTCATCCACATTTAAGGTGGTTCTTCCTCTCTCGGCTCATTGACTCATACATCAGTCTTATTTGGCAAAGTGCCTGCCTACATTGAAGGTGGGTCTTCCTTTTAAAAGTCTTACCACCTCCCAACGCCATTACATCAAGGACCAAATTCCAAAACACGAACCTTTGTGGGGACAAATCATTATAAAAAACATAGGAAAATGTCATTATATAATGATAATAATGATAATAAAAATGTCACTATATAATTAACAGTTTAGTAAAAGAATATAACAATGGTAAGCATGTTCCCAACACTGGAGCATTCAAATATATAAAACAACTATTACTAGAATAACGGGAGTGATAGATTCCAATATGGTCATAGTTAGAGACTTCAATACCCCAGTCGCAGCAGTGGACAGATCATCTAGACAGAAAAACAACAAAGAACTAAAGAGATATTATGAAATTGTACTATAGGGCAAATGGACCTAAGAGACATTACAAAATGTTTTATCCAACAGCTGGAGAATACAGATTCTATTTTTTTTTTTTTTTGAGAGGTTTTTGCTATAGGGTGCGTGTGCTCGCCAGACAGACAGAGAGAGACAGAGAGACAGAAAGTGAGAAATCACCCCCCATGGGGGATGGCCATGCCGCAATCCCTTCTCCTCCATTCTCCTCTCGGGATTTTGGGCATGCACGCACACACACCCGGCGTGAGTTTAAGCCACCGGGTCCGGGACTTGATCTGCGGTCGACTATGTGGGAGTCCAGCGACATAGCCATTACGCTAACTGCTGGTCCCAAGAATACAGATTCTTATTAGCAGATGAATACGATCACTACAAAACAAGTCTTAAATTAAAAAATTTTGAAACCATATCACAGTGTAATGAAGTAAGAAGTCAATAACAATAAGAACTTTGGAAACTGTACAAATACATGGAAATTAGGCAACATGCCTCTGACTGACCACTGAGTCAATGAAGTAATTAAGAAGAAAGTTGGGATCAGCAGTTGGCGTAATGACTATGCTGCTGGACTCTCACGTAGTCTACCACAGTTCGAGTCCTGGACCCAGTGGCTTAAACTTACACCGGGTGTGTGTGCGTGCGTGCCCAAGATCCCGAGAAAGAATGGAGGAGAATGGATTGTGGTGTGGCCATCCCCCCTGGGGGTGATTTCTCGCTTTCTATCTCTCTGTCTCTCAGGCAAGCGTACGCACCCTATAGCAAAAACCTCTCAAAAAAAAAAAAAAAAAAAAAAAAAAAGAAGAAGAAAGTTAAAAAAATTCTTGAAACAAATGAAAATAAAAACACAATATAACAAAACCTGCGGGGTACATAAAAAAGCAGTAGTAAGAGGGAAGTTTTTAGCAGTAAGTTCCTACATCAAAAACAGAAACATTTCAAATAAATCACCTTAACAATATGTCATAGTTCATTTTTTGTTTAAACAAGGAAGTAATAGAAAATCTGAACAGACCAATAATGAGTTAAGAGATTAAATCAGAAATAAAAAGTCTCTCTATGAGGAAAGATCCAGGATTAGCTGACTTCACTGCTAAATTCTACCAACTTTTAAAGAAATCTCAGTTCTCAAACCAATTCTTAAATTATTCCAAAAAAAATCAAGGGGTGAGGATTATTAACAATTTATTTTATGAGGCCAGCATTGCCCTGATACCAAAAACATACAAGGACACAACAATAAAGGAAAACTACAAACTAATATCTCCAGTAAAGATAGAAGAAAAATCCATGACAAAATGCTAGCAAACGAAATCCAACAGCACATCAAAAAGATTATATACCAAAAAGATTTTATACACACACACACACATCATAAAGGTTATATATCAAGTGAGATTTATCCCAGAGATACAAAGATGGTCCAACATTCACAAATCAATACATCCAATATGCCACATCTACAGAATAAAGAACAAAATCCATATGATCATTTTAATAGATGCAGAAAAAGTATTTGATAAAATAAAATATCCCTTCATCATAAAGACTCTCAACAAATTAATATAGAAGGAACATAGCTCAACACCATAAAGGCCATATATGACAAATAGTGAATAGCATACCATATGGGTAAAAGTTGAAAGGTTTTCTTCTTCACACCAGAACAACACAAGGATGCCCACTTCCACCACTCCTATTCAACAAAGTACTGGAAATCCTAACAAAAGTGGTCTGGCAAGGAAAAGTAATAAAGAACATCCAAATTGGAGGGAAGAAATCGTACCTGTTTTCAGATAACATGAAATTATATATAGAAAAACTTTAAAAATTGATCAAAGATCTCTTCCATGTGATAAACAAATACAGAAATACAGTAAAGTTGCAGGACACAAAATTGATATACAAAGATCAGTAGCATTTCTGCACAGCAACAATGAACTAGCTGATAAAGTAATCAAGAAAACAATTCCACTTATGGTACTTATGAAAATAAAATATCTAGGAATAAATTTAAACAAGAAGATGAAAAATCTCTGTAATGGAAACTATAAAACACAGAAGAAATTTAAGACACACAAAAAATGAGATGACATTCATGTTCATGGATTGGAAAAGTCAGTATTAAAATGTTCATACCACCAGAATTGATAAACATATTCAATGTGATACATACCAAAACACCAGCAGCATTCTTCACAGAAATACAAAATACAATTCTAAAATTTGTATGGTACCAGATAAGCCTGTGAATAGCCAATGCAGTCCTGAGCAAAAAGAATGAACTGGAGCCATCGCATTGAAGTGATTTTTTTTTTTTTTTTCTATTTGGTGTGTGGGATTGCTGGAGAGACAGAGAGACAGAAAGCAAGAAATCACCCCCAGATGGGATGGCCATCCACAGTCCCTTCTACTCCCTTCTCTTCTTGGGAATTTGGACATGCATACACACGTGCCTGGTGTGAATTTTAAACCACTGGGTCCAGGACTCAAACCACAGTGGGAGTCCAGCAACATAACCATTATGCCATCGCTGGTCCCAACACATTGCAGCTTTTTTTTTTTTTTTTTTTTTTTGGAGAGGTTTTTGCTATAGGGCGCGTGCGCTCGCCAGACAGACAGAGAGAGACAGAGAGACAGAAAGCAGGAAATCACCCCCCAGGGGGGATGGCCAAGCCGCAATCCCTTCTCCTCCATTCTCCTCTCGGGATCTTGGGCACGCACGCACACGCGCCCGGCGTGAGTTTAAGCCACCGGGTCCGGGACTCGAACCGCGGTCGACTACGTGGGAGTCCAGCGACATAGCCATTACGCTAACTGCTGGTCCCTACATTGCAGCTTTTAAAAAAGACACATAAAATCAATGAAACAGAGAGTCCAGAAATAAACTGATGCATTTATAGTCAATTGACTTTTTACAAAGGTCCAAAGAACACACAGTAGGGAAAGAACAGTCTTTTTAATAAATGGTATTAGCGCTGGCAGGTGGTATAGTGGTTAAGGTGCTGGACTCCCAAATGACTCACCCTGGTTTGAATCCCAGACCTGCAGGGTGCGTGTGAATGCATGCCCCAAATCCTGAGAGGATAATAGAGGAGGAGGGATTGTGGCATGGTCATCACCTTGAGCGGGTGATTTTTCACTTTTTTCTCTTTGTCTCTCCAGTGAGTGCATGTGTCCTATGGCAAAAATCTCTCTAAATAAATACATAAATAAAATTAATTAATTAAAAAAAGGTATTGAGAATATAAGATAGTCACATGCAGAAGAGTGAAATGAAACCTTCATCTTCCCCATAAACAAAACTCAACTCAAAATGGATACAAGATTTAAATATATGACCCTAAACTATAAAAGTACTAGAAGAAAACAGAGAGGAACATTTCAGGCCATTGGTGTGCACAAAGGTATTTTGGGTTAAGATTTTAAAGGCACAGGCAACAAAAGCAAAAGCAAACAAATGGGATTACATTCAAAAAGCTTTTGTGTAGCGAAGGAAAAATATCATTGGCATGGAGAGACAACTTACAAACTGGACAAAATATTTCTTGAAATATTGTTCATCTGACCAAGGATTAATATCCAGAATATATGAGAAACTCAGCTCAGCAGGAAAATATTTAACAAATAAATATTCTGAATAGACATTTCACAAAAGAAGACATATATGTGGTCATAAAGTATGTGAAAAAATACTCTACATCACTAATCATCAGGGAAATGCAAATTAAAACCAAGACTTATCATCTCACCCCAGGTAGAATGGTGATTATCTGGGCCAGCTGGTGGCATAGTGGTTAAGGCACTGGACTCCTACATAGCTGACCATGGTTCAAGTCTCAGACCTGATGGCTTGCTTTCTCACTCTCTCTTTCTCTGTCTCTTTTTGGTCAAATTATTTTTTAAAAAAGAAGAAAATGAAATAATTCTTTAAAAAGTGATGATTATAAAAAAAATAAGAAAGAAATGCTGGAGAGTATGCACACAAAGTGCAGCTCTTAAATACTATCGGTAGGAATGTAAACTAATACAGCCCAAATGAGAAATAGTATGAAGTTCTCTCAAAAAGCTAAAAAGTGAACTCTTTTATAATCCAGTAATCCCAATACTGCCTATATATCCTAAGGAAAGAAATCAATACGTCAAAGGGATGTATGTGCTATGCACGTCCACTGCAGCACTTTCACCATACCTACGGCAAGGAGTCAATCTACGTGTCTATCTGCAGGTGAATGGATAAAGAAAATGTGGTTTATGCTTACATTGGAATACTATTCAGCCAATATGAAGGATGAAATCCTGTTGGGAACAAAAAGAGAGAGAGAGAGAGAGAGGGAGAGAGAGAGAAAGAAAGAGTAGAGTAGAAAAAAAGATATTATTAAAGACAAAAAAATAATAATCTATCCAGACATATCTTGGAGATACTGCTGTGGAATTGGTTTCTGATCACTGCAATAAAGTAAATATCACAATAAAGCAAGTCACACAATGCTTTTGGTTTCCTAGTGCATATAAAAATTATATTTAAATTATGCTTTAGTCTATTAAGTATGCAATAGCATTATAGCTGAGAAAACATTGTATATACTTTATTGTAAAAAGAAACAGATTTGCAATAAAAGATTAGTCAACTGTGAAAAACTTAAAGAAAGATGAAAATATATTCCTATCCACTCTAATCTCAATAACTAACACTTAGGCATAGAGAAAAGAACTTGACTCATAAAATAAGATGGACTTACAATAAAATGTCAACATATTGGAAATAGGATCTGAAATATGTTACTTTACCTAAACAAACCTAAATTTCTTTAACTATAAATGAAACTGAGAATCCTCATTTTAAAGGGTAACTTTGAGAAACAATATATATAAAGTGCTTTGAACAGTGCCAAAGAAACAGTAGAGGCTTGATAAATATTTGTGTTATTATTATGATGATCAACATTAAGATTTTGTGATAATTCAACCAAGTGCTATTAGCTCTAAGTTTAACTAGGAGAAGCCCCAAACTTATCCGTATGATAATCAAGATAAGTTTCCCTATCTTTAAACGAAAATGGTAGGTGCAGTCCTTTTATAGCATATATTTTCAATTGTAAAAAACAAAAATATAAAGGGATTTACAACTAAAAGCATTATATAAAGTCATATTAATATAATTCAAAAATGATAGTATAATGTCACTATTAGGATATTCACATTAATATAGCCAAAACAGAATAATTCCAACATCACAAGGTACCGCACTTTGCCCTTATAGTCACATCTCCCCTTACTCCCTCCCCCCAGCCCACCCTGACTCTTCAGGAACTAGTATGTGCTCCATTTCTACATTTTTGTCACTTCAAGCATGGAAGGGAATTACATACTATGTTATCTTTTGAGATCACCTTTTTTCAGTCAGCATAATTCCCTGAGTTGTTTATAAATCAGTAGTTTGTTTCTTTGTATTGCTGAGTAGTGTTCCACAGTAAGGAGGTACCACAGTTTAATTATTCACCTATGGAAGGACATTTGAGTTATCTTGTTGGCTATTATAAACAAAGTTACTTATGAGAATCTGTATATGCATAAAAAAATCCTTTTTACATAGATCTGTTCATATTGAAGATCTATGAGCAAATCAAATATAGCTTTAAGGCACTAAGTTTTGGAATGATGTGTTATGTAGTCATAATAACTGGAATTGGTTTTAGTTCTGGAACACAATAACTGAAATAGATAATACGGGGAATGCACTTGTAAATACTGCTGATGTTATCACCACTACCAGGCGACTGAGTCAGGATTTCTAGAACTGTTTGCATTCAGAAGCAGAAAACAGCATGAAGTAGAGTGCTTCCTTTTGAGATTATCAGCACAAGATCCCCAGATTCCAAGAACCACTGGTTGCCATGAGCTTCTTTGCATGTTTTTGTCTTTTGTCCTCTTTGGTATTAGCTTTCTTTTATGAAAAAAGATATTAGAGACCACTCCGTTCTTAGTCCCAACACTCCCAAACTCCTTATTGCCTATTTTCACATATGTGATTAGTTTCTCAAATACCGTGAAGTTGAATAACCAAATTAAAGGAAAAGCCAATTGATTATCTAAGAAAGACTGAAATAGTTTATGGGATATATGGGGTATGTTCTAAGCTTTTATAATAATTGTTGCCACTAAAATGAAAGTCCACACAAATGACTTTGATTGGTTAGAAAATTATTATGCAGGGCAACTGCCTCCAGAAATGTGCAGAGGACCAGTCCTACATGCTGGAATAAATATGAATTTTTACCAACTAAAGATAACTTAATCAGGGAACCAGCAGTTAGTGTAATGGCTATGTCGCTGGACTCCCACATAGTCGTCCGCGGTTTGCGTCCTGGACCCGGTGGCTTAAAACTCACACTGGGCGTGTGTGCGTGCGTGCCCAAAATCCCGAGAGGAGAATGGAGGAGAAGGGATTGCGGCATGGCCATCCCCCCTGGGGGGTGATTTCTCGCTTTCTGTCTCTCTGTCTCTCTCTGTCTGTCTGGCAAGCGCACGCGCCCTATAGCAAAAACCTCTCCAAAAAAAGAGATAACTTAATCAATCTGATACATAAAAACAGGTATAAAGTTGGTAATTATAATTTAGTTGGTAAGTAATACAAATGAACTTTATCATGTTTAATAAATTGAAATAATTTGTTGTGCACTGACTGTGTGTTATCCTTCTCATTAATGAATATTCATTCTTTCCTACTGATTTGCAAGAACATTTAACATATATCAAAGATATTAACTATTTGTCCAACATATGTTTTCACACAATACTCAGTTTGTAAATGAAAATATTTGTAATAGTGTTCCAAAGTTCAGAAATTATTAATTTTTCTTGTAGCTATATATCTCAATTCATTCTTTCATGATCTGCCTTTGGCATAAGATTCACAAAGTCAAACTCAAAATTACAAATCCTTCCTGTGTGAATTCATTATTTCAGTTTTTTATAATTCACCATTGAAGTTACCAGATCCAATGAAAATTTTGGAGTCCCCTGAGATTTCATATGAATTTCAGCTTACAAATCTATTTTTTCCTATAATTAGAAAATAAATGAATCAGTTTTTTATTTATTGTCATTAAGCACAACAATTAGGAATGTATATTATTTAATTATTTGTTTTAATTAGTTGTCATATACCTTTAGAATAAAGACATATTGGAACCAGCAGTTGGTATAATGGTTATGTCGCTGGACTCCCATGTAGTCGACTGTGGTTTGAGTCTTGGACCCAGTGGCTTAAACTCACACCAGGTGCATGTGCGTGCATGCCTCTCCTGAGGGGAGAATGGAGGAGAAGGGATTGTGGCGTGGCCATCCCCTCTGGGGGGGTGATTTCTCGCTTTCTGTCTCTCTGTCTCTGTCTGTCATTCTGGTGAGTGCATGTGCCCGTTAGAAAAAAAAAAAAAAAAAAAAAAAAAAAAACCTTCTCAAAAAAATAAATAAATAAAGGCATATTTTCCTATTATAAATTTCATTATTTTTGCAATCATCTTGTTTTGAGTTACGACAATAAATGTTACATTCTTTCTTTCTGAAGTATATCTTAAATTTTCTCCTTCTTTTAATCCATTATGTACTTATTCATTCATTCATTCATCAAACATTTGAACTTGTCTTCGTGTAATATATGCAATAATGTGATACAGAGTTATAACTTGAACTAACATATGGCAGTTTCTCTCAGGACCCAGGATAACAGATTATGTATATTGGGCAGGTGGTAACTGCTTACTAAAATAAATTATTGTTATCTCTGCTCATGTTTCTGGCATTCCTATTAACTGGTGAACTCTCGATGATGAGAGACTATGTTGTGTTCATCTACTTGTCTTCCATAGTGTTGAAGGAATGAAGGGACTGACACATATGTTTGGAATGGTTTACTCATGAAGCGTTAGTTGCATATAAAATCTCATTTAATCCTGTGTCATAAGTACGACAACTATTTTAATTTTACAGAGAAGGAATGTGTCCATGGCCACTTGGCTAACAAGCCACAGAACTGGGATTCAGCCACACAATCTGACTTCATGGTCCACATCCTCAACTTTTTTACAGCTTCTCTGTGAACAGCATGCTGTAGTACTACTAAAAATTTGTAAATGTCTACCTCATATTCCCAAAATATTGAACATTATTTTTGGTTTATTTCTTAAGCTACGGTTTTCTTATCTAATTACTCTTTAGGATCACTTTGTCTTCGTTTTAAAATAATGCACTAGTGACATTTATTAGTCGTGTATCTTACTTGCACTGAGATTTATAATCCTGCCAAGATAAACATTGTTAAATGTTAGTTGTCGATGTTATCTTTCAACAGTGGAGGAAGCACGCTGGGCAGAACAGTATTTTTATTTTCTGTAAATTGACCATTGTCACTGTCTCTATTTTAAAAGGGCATCACTGGGTTTAAACATACTAAAGAGAAGGGGATTGAGATATGAGATACTGCAAAACACAGGAAGGACTTGGGGCCAGCAGTTAGCGTAATGGCTGTGTCGCTGGACTCCCACGTAGTCGACTGCGGTTTGAGTCCCGGACCCGGTGGCTTAAACTCACGCCGGGCGTGTGTGCATGCGTGCCCAAGATCCCGAGAGGAGAATGGAGGAGAAGGGATTGCGGCGTGGCCATCCCCCCTGGGTGGTGATTTCCTGCTTTCTATCTCTCTGTCTCTCTCTGCCTGTCTGGCGAGCGCACGCGCCCTATAGCAAAAACCTCTCCAAAAAAAGAAAAAAAAAAAAAAAAAAAAAAACAAAAAAAACTCACGCCGGGCGCGTGTGCGTGCGTGCTCAAGATCCCGAGAGGAGATTGGAGGAGAAGGGATTGCGGCGTGGCCATCCCCTCTGGGGGGTGATTTCTCGCTTTCCATCTCTCTGTCTCTGTCTGTCTGTCTGGCGAGTGCACGCACCCTATAGCAAAAACTTCTCCAAAAAAAAAAAAAAAATCAAAAACAAAAACAAACACAGGAAGGACTGTAGTAGAGCTTTCTACGCTGCGACTGTTGCATGTAGTTAAAGCTTTATGACATAGGTGGATTAATACCTGATGATTTCTACTGCAATTAAATGAAATGAATCATTATTTTGTCACTTAATACATCAGAGGTGGACACTTTTATGGCTGGCAGAAACCCTTGCATTTGAAAATTTTCAGTAATTGCTCAACATTCCGGAAAACTTCCATCTTCAATGTTTTCCAAAACTATGCAATTTGCTTTCCAAGTCTTAAAGCAGATAATATATACAGTATGGTCATTTGCTCTCTCTCTTCTCCTGTGCAGACAGAAGTACATTCTCTCATTGGCACATCAACATGCCTCTCTAGCACAGACCAAAGAGCAGAAAACCTAATGTTTTCTGTGGCACCATGGCTTCTATTTAGACCATGGTTACTTGTTCCTGTCTCACTGTCATACTGACTCCTGGTGGCAAAAATGGTAACACAACGTAAAATCTCTCCAGTATAGCTCCACCCCAGGCCCACATCTATTTAAAAAGAGGTAAAATAGGGACCAGCAGATGGCGTAATGGTTACATTGCTGGACTCTCACATGCCAACCACAGTTTGAGTCCTGGACCCTCAGGCTTGAAACTCACTTCAGGTGTGTGTGTGTGTGTGTGTGTGTGTGTGTGTGTGTGCTGAAAATCCTGAAAGGAGAATGGAGGTGAAGGGATTGTGGTGTGCCCACCCCACCTGGGGGTTGATTTCTTGCTTTCTGTCTCTTTGCCTCTGACAAGCGCACATGCCCTGGAGTAAAAAATTTCTCTATAAAAAAAGAGGTAAAATGTATATTAGTATCAATATTTTCTCCACAACTCTTTATTATGCAGTGGGCTTTTCCGATTTAATTTCCTATTTCTCTCCTTCCCTGATCACAGCCGGTTCCTGATTCTTTAGCCACAGTGAATCCTTCGTGTCTGGACACTCCCAACCATTCTTTGTCCCTGCCTCACTCGCTCCCTCCCTTCCCTCTCAGTGCTGTGGCTTCTGCTTCGCTATTTCTTTTTCCTTTGCTTGCTCATCTTCAATGTCCAGTTTATGAAGCCTTTTATTTACCGGCTCTAACTACCATGTTCCCATTCAACTTTGTTCATTGCTCTGTAAAAACACTTTTTGTGTATGTGATAATTCGACTACATACGTATATATATTTTTTCCTTCCCAAAACTATAAACTCCTTGGGGAGACCTCATAATAATTCCCTTTTACATTCCCATTGCTTATCACACTGGCATGCAAAAAATATTGGATGAATTATTGAATGACTCCATAGCACAGGTTTAGTAATTAGACCTGGGCTGCAACCTCAGTTCTATAACTTACTTGTGTCTAATCTTAGGCAAGCTACCTACCCTCTCTGAATCGTATTTATCTCTTATAATATGAACACATGACAGTCTTTCGCATAGGGTTATCATAGCTCAGGCTCTGCATTCCTCACTGGCTACTTCAGTTCTAGACTTCATAATCCACTAACTAGAAGAAAGAGGAAAACACTTCTTTCCAGGAATTTTCAGGAAAATCCTTTTGTATCTCTTTGATTTTGACTAAGTAATGTGCTCATCTTTAAATCAACTATGGTAGACACAGTGGTTAGGAAATTCTGATTGACTTAAGCCCAGTGGACCCCATTGCAGTGAGGTCAAGGCAGTCTATACCATCTGGCTGATACTGGGAGATGCTTGTTGCCAAAGGAACTTAGGTCAGGTGAGAAAGAACAGGAGATAGCAAGGGACTACATTTCAAGGAGGGCATAAACAAATGTCCACTTTACATCTTTGGAGTATCTCTTGTGTACCTGGTGCCGTGAAGGGAGATACTGCTGTTTCTTTCACATTCTGTGGGCTCTGTTCCAGTGTTTCAGGTGGAATCTTGGACGAGAGAAAATGTAGAAGGGGTGGGAGGTGATATTCTTCTTGTGTGTGTGCCAAGGAGGATGTTGCTAGCATGATCCTGTACATTGCTGAGAAGGAGTGAGCTTGCTTTTAATGTAAAATAAAGTACTTTTCTTTCATTTAATTTTTGTTACCATAGGCATCTACATTATGTTGGATATTTGCTCAATTGAGTCCCTTGGGAACCTCCTTTCCTCCAATTAAGAAGTACTTTCTAGTTTCTTTCATGTGGAATACAGTTTCTAGCAAGATGGATTTAGGAACAGTCTTGTACTAAGTGAGTGGGTTTTATGAACATGACGTATGGAAAAATATGTTTTAAATATGTTGTTAGTTCCAGCACTTTAACCCCTGATTTTATTTTAGCCTAATTTACTTTGTTACACATAAAACAGCGTGTTGTTGGATGAGGGTCTTTACATCCTTAACCCAGGAGTCCAAAGCAAGTCCAGTGACCTCTTGCCACTCAACAAAACAGAGAGAGGCAAAATGGTTGATGAAAACGAAAAGGAAAATTTATCACAGTAGGAGTATCTTCGACTGGTCAGCTGTTTTACAGATTTTTTTTTTTTTTGTAGGGGATGGGAGATACTATGTGGCTACACTTATTTGTAGAAAAGCATAGATCAGGTTAATTTTTAGCTGGGGGCACAATTAAATTATTTGTCCTTGTAAAGAAGTTTCAGTCTTAGGCTAGGGGCATAGTCAAATGATCCATCTTCAAAGACAGGAATTTCAGCTTGTGGCTGGGACCTCTGTCTCTTACTGTTCCAAGCTTCAGGTTGGCCATTTGTCTCCTTGGAGTTCCCGTGAGAACCCTCAAAGAGTATCAGTTTGAGAGAGAACTAGTGTTTGATTTTGACAAGATGGAGTCAGTTTGGCTAAGCAGGCCCTAGTTACAAAAGCCATGTGAGCAATTATAAAACTTTCATTTATTAATAAATATATATTCACCTCCTGGAAATTTTATCCCAAGGGCTCCTTTTCTAAGCTGCATATGTATCCGAATGAAAATTTATTCATTTCTTCAACAAATTTTGGCCAATTTTTCATATCTTAAATGTAAATCACATCGTGAAAATATCGTATATACCTAAACATTTAATGAGAAGACAAGAGAAATTTCCTTCATATGATTATCCTTAATTAATCTGTAAGTTACCTGTCAATATCTGGTTTCAATTTTACAAATAAAATTAAGGAGACATCAACGGTTAATCATAAAATAAATAGGAATCTTACCACTGAACATTTAATTTTACAAATCTTTGTTAGGGGGCTGAATGAATTGTGTTCCCCTAAAGCTTGTATGTTGAGGTGTTAAGCCCTGGTATTTCAGAATGTGACTATATTTGGAGACAGGGCCTTTAAGGAGGTGATTAACTGGAAATGTGATTTTAAGATTGAGTCTTATTCCTGTCTGATTGGTGACTTCCTAGGAAGAGATTAGGACACAAACATGTTCAGAATAGAGACCCACTGGAGACACAGTGAGAAGGTGGCCTTCTGCAAGCCAATGAGAGGGGCCTCTGAAGAAACCAAACTTGCTGGCACTCTGATCTTGGACTTCTGGCTTCTGGAATTGTTTAGGCTACCCAGTCTGTGGTATTTGTGATGGCAGCCCTAGCAAAATAATACAATCTGCTATAAATGTGTGTGGAAAGCCAAGCGATTTCCTTGTACGTTTATAGAGGTCAGGGACTAAGATGGATTTATCTATGCTTCCTCATCATCCAGCAGGGGCCTGGCCCAGAGTAGGTGTCTGGGAAATGTTTGTTTCATTGAATTGAATAAACAAACTCTGTTTTGATCACAGCAGTGACAGAGCAGCTGGCTGGCAGCCTGGCTCTTTCTGGCTACCACCTGAAGTTTCCAGACTGTTATTTTTCTGGTTCTTCTAAAATGAAAATGGCTTTTTTTAAAAAAAATTTTTTTTGATTGTAAAAGTAGAGAGAGAGAAGCATACACATATAGAAATGTGTGATCATTGTAAAACTATCTCGTAATGCAATAACATTTGAAAAGAAAGTAAAATTCACTCAGAAATTTCCACCCAAAGTAATCACTGTTCAAATTTTGTTGTATATATTATTCTGAAGCTTTTTTTTTTTCTTTTTTGGTGGGGGAGGTTATATCAACATTATAAATTTTTCTCTAACCAAAACAATGGCATAATTTACCTAGTATCTGTTGTTTTTATAATACGCTTTCCTTCTGTATAATAGTTATGGATACCTTTTCATACCATAACATAAAGTATATGTAGATTTATAGTGGCAATTTCAAGTGGCTGAACTGTATTTCATTTAAGGAATGTGTCATACCTTTTTTAGCCTCGCCCCTACTATTGGAGAGTTAGGCTGTTTCTGTTTTCCTAACATGAATAGCACCGTGAGGATTTAGTTTCTTGTTTTGGTTCTTGTCTCATTATCCCTGTTTTTGCTGCTGCTTCTCCTTTTCTCTAGATAGGGTCTCACTGTGTCATGGTCCTCATACTTCACCCTCCCTAGTACCTGGGACTACACTACCACACTCTGTTCTTTCAGAGTCTTGCTATATTGACCACGCTGGTGGAGAGTTCACAGTCTTCCTGCCTTGGTTTCCCGAGTGACAGAGATGAAAGGTGTGGACCTGGCTTTTAGCATAGGCTGGGGAAATGATCTTGTCATACTAAAATGGACTGATTTTGCTATATCAGAATTTCTTTCATTCCTATCTAGTTATGTGAACAGGTTTCTCAGTTCTTGTAGCTATAAAGAGAACAATACCATGCATTTCTAATAAAATTTTACGGTTTAAGTTTAGTAATAGTACCAATTTATAATGTAATTATGTCTTATTATTATTATTATTGTTTATACATTCAATCACTATACATCATTAGCTTATATAGAGAATTTACTATGTATATATATACACGTACACACACACACACATACATATATATATATATATTTTTTTTTTTTTAAAGAATTATTTTATTTTGGGCCAGTGGTGTAGTGGTTAAGGCGGTGGACTCCTATATGGCTGACTGCAGTTAAGTCTTGAACCTGGCGGCTTGAAACTCATGCCAGGCAAATGTATGTGTGTGCCCAATCCTGAGAGGAAAATGAAGGAGAAGAGATTGCAGCATGGCTATTCCCTCTGGAAGGTGACTTCTCACTTTCTCTCTCTCTGTCTCTCTGGAGAGAGAAAGTGCCCTATAGCAAAAAATCTCTCTTAAAAAAAAAAAGAGAGTTATTATATTTTATTTGTTGTTATTATTTTTAAAAATTTGCTATACGGCATGTGTACTCATGAGCAAGACAGAGAGACAGAGAGATTGAGTGAGAGAGAGAGAGACAGATAGAAAGAGAAAGTGAGAAATCAAGGCTCCAAGTCCGCAAAGTGGGAGTCCAGCACCTTGACCACCATGTCACCTGCTGGCCCCGTTATTATGTCTTGATCAATTAATAATAAGATAATAACCCCTCCCTCAAAAGTAAGTGATCATTGCCACAGCCCACCTCAAAACATCTCAGTGGCTCCCCTTTATACTTTGATTTCAAGGAAGATCTCTAATTCTTTATTGTGGTCCACAAGTCCAGAGTGATATGGCATTTACTGATATCCTAATATTCTGCATCCCTCTCCCCTCACTCACTCTCACCAGCCCCTCTTTCTTACAGTTCCTTGAACATCCTAAACTTTTTCCTGAGGCCAGTTACACAGGCTGTTTCCTTGGCCTGGGTTACTCTTCCTTCTGCTTCTTTGGACTTGTCTTCTTTCCTCCCCCTAGTCTGCAGTAAATGTACCCTCCACAGAGAACCTTTCACTGAGTATTGAATCTAAAATATATCCTCCTATCTTTATTTTCTTTTGGTCACAACCTCTTGTTTTTTTCTTTTTCAGAACTTTTTTGGCTTGCAGGAATTTTACTCATTTGTTGTTTTTTGCTCGTTGTCAGTCTGTCTCCTTTATTAGAAAGTAGAGACCATGAAGGCAGGGCTAGGTCTGTCTCATTCGCCAATGCGTCTCAACCACAATCTGGAGCCAGGCGCAGAGTAGGCACCCAGACTGTAGTCTGGTGATTGTGTTGTTTCTGTGATTTTCCTACATAGCCATGTTTGGATACCAGTGCTGAAGACTTTTAACTTGCAGGCTTACCCCCACTTAGAGGCAGAGGCTGTTTTGAGACGAAAAAGGTAAGTCCTCCTCAGATTTGGCGTTGCTCTAAGACCAAAGACCAGTGACTCCGGGATGAGTTGCTGAGGACTTGCAGTCTGTTGAAAAGTATCTTCTCTCTCATCTTCCTTTCCTCTAAGTACATGTTTCATACGATGAGGCTTCTGCCTCTACTTTGGGTTGGAAACTGAGTTCAAGGCTAGAACTTGTGGTTCCTTGACTACACTCATACACCCTTTTCTGGAAGCTGGACTTATTCCTAATTTTATCCTTGGCTATTGGCTGGGTTAGTGCCTCTAATGAGACAGATTTTCTTCCTTTACTTAACCTTATACTCTCATATCACCTGTTCCCATTGACTGGAAGTATTGCTGTTGTCTAGAGCTTTCTGCCATGGCTCACTCTCAGGCACGGATGGCAGTCTACACTGGAATCTGTGTCTTTGGATATTGGGATTTGGACTGCTTGTGTTCCAATTTCACTGGAGCCAATCTATGGGAAGAGGGCTTTCGAACCAAAATGGCCTGAACTGAATCCTGGTTCTGCCACCTACTAGCTATGTGACTGTAAGTAAGTTATTGACTTTTTCAAGTCTTGGTATTCTTATCTGTGATATGATAGTATGATATCTATCTTGAAAAAAGTTGTAAGAGTTAGTATGTATGATAAGGTCCTAATGCAAGGCCTAGCACAGAGCTAGCATTCAAGCCTTCCCACCCTGTCAGCTCCAGCCCATAGTCTCTAGCTTCCTTCTGTGCCACTCGAACATGATGCAGGTGCTGGCTGATGTCCATGGAGTCGTATGGGCTCTTTCGGGCTGTTCTTTCTCTCTTTTTTAACTTCCGGAGTTTCTATTTTCTTTTTGGCTCATGCATAGCCTTTTTAAAAAAGCTCTTTTTAAACTGCCTCTGGTTTATACATCTGAGCCACTTTGATCTATTTTGTTCTAGCATAAGAGCCATTTATTCACTTTTGGAAGTGAGACACATGCCACATTTTTTTTCTTTCTTTTTTTTTTTTTTCCTCCAATGTCCCTGTAGTCACATCCAGAGAAGATGCCAGCCTGATTTCCCTAAAGATGGTCTAGAGGGCAGATAGCATTCATTACATTCACATGCAAAGAATGTTTTTTCAATAGGGGACATTTTGGGACCAGTTTTACAGCTATAACAGTGTTTTATACTGCAAATGGATTGCAACATTATGGCCCTTTGTGATAAGAATCTTCTTTGCATGACTTTTTCAATGCACAATTAATTTTTTTCAAGGTTACAATTAGAATTACATGACCATACGACTTTTCTGGAAGGCATAAAGCTGATTTCTTGAGCCCAGCCCCCTCAGACACCTTGGCATGCATAATCTGAAGAATAACTGGGATCCCATATGTTTCTTCATTCCTCCTAGACAGCGCTGACATTTGGGGATTTATTCTTAGAGTTTTCTTCTTTGAACATGTTTGGTTCAATTAGTCTACTGAAGCTGAAGAAGCATAAACTGTATTTTAAAGAAGTGGTACCATATTCAGGACAGGATGTTTGTGCCACAACAGATGGATTTGGAATCAGGCTAGATTGCCATTTATCAAATTTAGAGTAAACTAAAGTAAATCATATCACCTAACCCAGTTTCTTGAATAGAATTGGAGCTTAATAAATACTGGTTAAAAGAAAAATTAAATGCATAAACAATGAATAGTTGGAATTCTCTTGAGGCCCTGAAGATAGAATAAAGTTAAATGGGTTGGAGATTATTTCACTTTAAAATATTAGATGTACTATAGAATGAGTAAATTGTTAATTTGCATTCTAGGGTTGAAACATCAAAAATGACAGTGGCTACTACTGTTTATTCAAGACTGACTCTAATGGGAGTCTATTGTTTTTGTGTGTTTAGCATCTCTCTTCCTTTGGAGGAACCATGCAGGCCTCCAGTTGGTGAGGTTAACAAACATGGTATTGTCCAGCAGCTGGGAAGGAAGAGCTCATGCTCCAGGCTGAGTCAATTTTAGTGCTACATCCCCAGTCTTGGTGTGGGCATTGACATGTAGACATCTGACCCTGGTAGGGCGAATCAAGGTTTTCTATGGACTAACATTTAGATGTTGGGAAGAGAGGTTTTTTTTTGTGTTAGAGTTGCTAAACTGAGAAGTGGCAAATCTGGGCAGTGGTGTGAGAGTAAATGTTTATTCAACAGTTGGCTCTTAAGGAAAAAAAGTCTCTTTCTATACAAATGTACTATCCATTTTACTGATAAGGTGTGTATAATATAATTCTCAAATAATATTAAAATATTAACACTCCTTTTCATAAATTCCGTATATTCCATTAATTGTTACAGGTACTCTCACTGGTTTTTGTCTAACATTTGGGTCTATCTCTAACCTCTCATTACAGTTGATGATAATGTAGTTTCATCATGAGTATTTGTTGGTATTTTCATTTATCTTAATAATGAATAAAAAAATGAACATATTTGCTAAAATTTGCACATTTGACAGTGATGCTAGTGACTTATTTTTAAAATTGGATAATAGTTTATGATTAAAGAGTAGTTCCTTATTTTTTTATTATTTACAGTGTTGCTACAGTTTAAATGTTTGTTTCCCCCCAAAATTTATATTTGGATTTTTTTTTTTTTTTTTTTTTTTTTTTTTTTTTTTTTACTTTCCTTGGAGATCCAGAGCTCTGCTCATACTGGGTTGGCATATACTGGGGTTGGAACTCTTTACTTCTGCTTCGTCTTATATCCCTTCCCTCAGCACAGGGAAGATTTTATCATCTAGGGTAGAGTAAGAGGCATGATGTAGCTGGTTCTTATTAGATATTTCCAAATCCTTTGGGTGACAGTATAGTGCAGTGGTTAAATAGAATAGTTAAGAATTTTGGCTCTGAAGACACCAGCTTTGTGATGGTGTGCCAATGACTTAACTTCTTTGTGCTTAAGTGTTATTTTTGGTTCAATGAAAATGTAAATATCTACCATGGTGCCTTGTGCATATATGTACAATAAATATTTGTGGAATTAAATTTGATTTTACATCATTAAACTTAAAAATGTGATGAAATGAGAAAATGCAAGTAAAGAACTTAGAGCAATGCCTAACACCTGATCTAACTCTTCATATATAGGAAATCTCTTATACAGATTTCTTCTCTTAAAATACCATGCCGCTTCCTTACTCAGACATGTCCTTCATTGCCTACAGAGTAAATCTGAAAATCTTTTTTTTTTCTCTTTTTTCTTTTTTTTGAGAGGTTTTCGCTATAGGGCGTGTGCGCTCGCCAGACAGACAGAGAGAGACATAGAGACAGAAAGCGAGAAATCACCCCCCAGGGGGGATGGTCACGCCGCAATCCCTTCTCCTCCATTCTCCTCTCGGGATCTTGGGCATACATGCACACGCGCCCGGCGTGAATTTTAAGCCACCAGGTCTGGGACTTGAACCGTGGTTGACTACGTGGGAGTCCAGCAACATAGCCATTATGCTAACCGCTGGTTCCCCTGAAACTCTTTTTTTTTTTTTTCCATCCAAATTACACTATATATTGTCTCAATCAAGCACATCAACAAACATGTTATTGTCAGCAAATGATCTTCCATTTCTTGTCTTCTGTATGTTTTGCTTTTTTTCCCCCCATCCTAGATTCTCTATCTCTTACCCTCTGCCGTCTCCCACTCTCCTCCCACAGTCTCTGGTGTCTATGTTTGCTTTCTATACTGTTTTCTCCTCACATTTTATTGTAATGCCAAAGACCCTAATCAATCCAAATACCCTCATAGCAAACACAGGTGATACCCACATTTCCATGAACACAAGTCTTACTTTACGCATCCTATAAAGTAGCACCTAGCTGTGGCTACATATCCTACTGCAGTCATTGAATAGATATATTTTTTTTCCTGAAACTTTTTTTTTTTTGTAACTCAATTTACATTCCTTCCCTAAGCTTCATCACAGCATACAAAATGCAATCTCCCATCCAGTACACACTGCATAGTGATACAATCATGCACATTACAAAAAATTTTCCATTACTAGTTCCTAGAATTACTTCCACCCCTCTTTCTGACCCTCTGTCCCTTCCCACCCTCCTCTCACACCACCTCCAGTGTCTACAATTGTCCTTCATTCCCTTCCCACCCACGTTGCATTGATCACACAATTTCCTACATAATCTAACTACTTTCAATGGTGAGTTCACTCATTACTACTAAGAAAACCAGTTTTAACTTAACTCAAAGAAATGCCAAGGAACTTTGCTTAAAGCAGGAAACAAGTTAGGATTCTGTTCAAATGGAAGGTGCATGAACCTATCAGTCTCATGTACTTTTATCTTCTGTTCTGGTTCAATTTTCCTGATTAAATTCTGGGATATAATATTCAACTCCAGACTTGTCCCTCTGATTAAGTTGGCCACTTTCATAGTTTTTTGACTCTTATTTCCGTGTGTCTGTGTTTAATTTTCTTGATACAGCACACCCTTGAGAACTTCTTGGAGATCTGGTCTGGTGCTGGTAAATTCTTTCAGGTTTTGTTTATCTGAGAATGTTCTTGTCTTTTCTTCCCACCTGAAAGATAATCTTGCCGGGTACAGTATTCTTGGCTGAAATTGCTTCTCTCGTAACACTTTGAATATATTTTCCCATTCTCTCCTCGCTCGCATTGTTTCTGATGAGAGATCTGCTATTAGCCTGATGGGATGTCCTTTGTAGGTAACTTGATGTTTTTCTCTTGCCAATCTTAGTATCTTGTCTTTGTCTGCGGTTTTGGTCAACCTGGCTATAATGTGTCTTGGAGAAGATCTTCTTGGGTTGATTCTATTTGGGGTCCTTTGTATTTCCTGGGACTGGATCTTCGAATGCCTCTCTAGGTTTGGAAAGTTTTCTTGCAGGATTTCATGGAATAGATTATCAATGCCCTTATGGGTCTCTTCACCTTCTGGAATGCCAATTATCCGGATATTTGGACGTTTGATGGTATCCAGTACTTCTCGCATATCATTCTCAAATTTTTGAGCCATTTTCTCAGTCTTCGTGGTGGACTTTTCTAAGCCAGCCATTTTCTCTTCTACATCTGAGATTCTATTTTCTGAATGATCTAGTCTGCTTTTAATACTTTCAAGGGAGATTTTGACTTCTTGTATTATAGACTTGATCTCTAGCAGTTCCGTTTGAGTCTTTTGTAAAGTGTGTAATTCCTCTTTTAGATCTTGCAAGAATTTCCTCATCTCCTGGAACTCGGCAACTTCTTTCTCCTTTCTCTTTAGCAGTTCATTATCTCTCTTTTCTTCCATCTCTGTTAGCTTCGACATTACAAATGTTCTAAATTCCTTATCAGACATTTCCATGACTTTCACCGAACTGCTTGTGGATGAAGGAGAGTTACTCTTTTCCATTGGAGGAGAGGTATTTTCTCGTTTTCCCATATTTCTCGTGATCCGACGGTGATTTCTTGTCATCTGATGAATGGCGTGTTTCTTTCAAATTCTTGAAGTTAAGCCTCAATGTTCAGGAGCAAGCAGACAGAGGTGTTCTAGAATCTGATTGCCGTTCTGTTGTGATCGCTGGTGCAGCAGATTCAGTAGATATTGGGTGGAGAGACAAGAAAAAGGAAAATGAAAAAGAGAGAGAGAAACAACAACAAAAAGAGAGAAAAAAGACAAAAAAATAAAAAATTATAATTGCTTTTCTTTTTTTTTTTTAAAGAAAAAAATCACAAAATAGAAATGTCTAGTTCCCAGTATCCATGAGGAATCTTCTCAGAGAATGGCTCAACTCTCCTGCCTGGGAGAAAGGAGCAGAAGGGATTATTAACAAAACAAAAGATGGAGCTGAGAGCCAGAGAGAAACTCTACCTTTAAAAAAATCGTAAAAAGGAAAAATTACCAAAAAAAAAAATGAGGAGACAGGAGCAGAGAGAGACAGAGACCTCAGAGACACAGAGACAGAGATAGAAGGCCAGAGGGGCTCCCTACCACACTAGCTTTGCTTGCTGGAGGCTGAATTATGAGTAGAAAATCTTCATTTCTCCTGTGCCCTGAAATATCTAGTTCCCAGTATCCATGAGGAATCTTCTCAGAGAATGGCTCAACTCTCCTGCCACACTAGCTTTGCTTGCTGGAGGCTGAATTATGAGTAGAAAATCTTCATTTCTCCTGTGCCCTGAAATATCTAGTTCCCAGTATCCATGAGGAATCTTCTCAGAGAATGGCTCAACTCTCCTGCCACACTAGCTTTGCTTGCTGGAGGCTGAATTATGAGTAGAAAATCTTCATTTCTCCTGTGCCCTGAAATATCTAGTTCCCAGTATCCATGAGGAATCTTCTCCTCCCCTGAAACTCTTTAAATTGGCCTGATAAGCCCCTAACTATGCCTCTAATTCTGCCTCCCATTTCTCTTTGCTAAATCCTAATTGTTTATGTTGAGTCACATATCACATTATCATTATGATTTTTTTTTTCAGTTCTTTCATCTAGAAAGCCTCTCTTCTTTTTCCCACCCAGGACTTCCAAAGAGGAGGCAATAGGGGCTGAAATCCCCATCTCAGTTATTCTACCAACTCCTGTGCTCTGGCTTGATCCTGTGACCAGCTGCCTAGACCAAGCTTCTTTTTCTAATTCTCACAAAGATGCCAAAGGGGCTGACGGGAAGTCTGGTGAGAAAATGCATGACATTTCGATTGTGTTTGTCATCTCTTAACAACAGTGAGGCAAAGGTTGCTATCAAGAAACCACGGAGTTGTACTGGAGAACACAGAAAGGACTCTTTTCCAAATCTTGGAGAGTCAAAGAAGGCTTCTTAGAGGAAATGACATCTAATCTTTGACCAAGAGGAATGTAGCTAGGGATACAGAACATTGCTGGATGAAGAGAGATCGTGCATGGTAAGTACAAAGAATATAGAGGAGTATAGAGAGCAAGAGAGTATGGAGACGTGGCGTTGGAATTGTGACAATGGGAGCCTAGATAAATAAGCAGGAGTCAGGTAAGGAAGAATAAAAACCAAACAAACAAAACTAGCTAAGTTAGGCTTTGAACTTTCATCTGAGGGCAAAGAGAAACCTCTAAGAGTTCAATCAGGAGAATGGCATAAACAGATTTATCCTTTGGGGCATTGCTTTAGCTACAATTCTAGGCACAGAATAAATGGGAGTGGAGATCGGAGATGGTGACAGAGAGAATGCAGGCAGGAAAATACAGGGAGACTAGTTAGAAGGCTATTGTGGTAGTTCTTTTAAGAGAGGTGGGGGAACCAGCAGTTGGTGTAATGGCTATGTTGCTGGACTCCCATGTAGTCAACCACGTTTCGAGTCCTGGACCCGATGGCTTAAACTCACGCCGGGTGCGTGTGCGTGTGTGCCCAAGATCCCGAGAGGAGAACAGAGGAGAAGGGATTATGGCGTGGTCATCCTCGCTGGGGGGTGATTTCTTGCTTTCTGTCTCTTTGTCTCTCTCTGGCTTTCTGGCAAGTGCATGCACCCTATAGCCCCTATAGCAAAAACCTCTCCAAAAAAGAAAGAGAGAGAGAGAGAGGTTGGGGAACTGAATGAATAGGAATGGGTGTAGAATGTGGGTAGAGAAGCTCTGAGTTACTGACTTGGATAACTGGGTTAATAGAGGAGGTGTTTCTGAGATAGGAAACACTGGAGGGGAGAGCGTTTGGGCAGACTAAAAGTTGATGTCATGTGTTTTGGATACATTGAATCCTTGTGGATTACTTGGAAGGAGCCAGTCAGCACATAAGTGTGGGGGTTGGAAGTGGCAGAAAGGGAATCTATGTTTTGTAATTTAAAAAATGTATGGATTTCTGTACAAGGGGGCAGCTTCAAAAAAGTTTGTGGAAAATGCAGACTATGGGAAAACTATGACTAGATTTCAAAATCTTTTAGTGCCAAAATAAAGTCAAACTTTAATCCTATTTTCCATAAACTTTTTGAAGTCCCTTTATGTTTTTATTAGCAATTCCTGTTATCAAACACATTAACATCTATGCCGCAAGATAAGTCAATATTCACAGTAAATGGAATCAAGGAAGTGTACAAATAGCTTCCTGACAGTTTAGGTCACATATTTCTAATGAATGAATTTGTGACAAATTTATGAAAACAACAAGAACAAAAAACTCCAACAAAACAAAACAAACAACCTTTAGATTTTTCTGTTCAAAAGTCTAGATATAAGATGGTCTACCTGGAGAGTCTGTCTCATTTAATTCTTACATCAACCGTATGAGGTAGGCACTATTACTATTCTTTTTCTTTGAAAGAATTATTTATTTAATTGCATTCGTTATTATTATTTTTAATTAGAAGAGAGAGAGAGAGAGAGAGAGAGAGAGAGAGAGAGAGAGAGAGAGAAAGGGAAAGTGAGAAAGCAAGCCACCAGGTCCAGGACTTGAACTGTGGTTGGCCATGTGGGAATCCAGCACCTTTAACCACCATGCCACCTGCCGGCCTCACTATTCTCTTTTTTTTTAAAGTTCATTTATTATCTCCTCTGTGAGGGAGAAAGAAAGAGAGAAAGAGGGAGAGAGAGACAGCACCCCTAACAGGGTCCTGTCACTGCAACCCACCCCCAGCCTGGTTCATGGGCAAGTTTGTGCCTGGTGTACTTGAGGAGGTCTCTGAACTTCAACCAAGAACCTTCCCATGTAGGATTGTCTCACAGAGTGTAGTGTTTTACTGCTCCACTACGGTCTGGGCCCTACTACTCTCTTTTTATAGATAAGGGAACCTAGGAACAAATAAGTAATCAAAATGCTGAGTTCACACAATCAGTATTCAAAATCAGTCAGTTTAAGAGAGGAGAATGTTAAAAACAAAATGAAGTGGTAATGGTGTCAAATGTCATAGTCCAGTAAAATAAAATTAAGAAGGAAATTGCCTTGTAGATTTGGCAATTAAAAAAGCCTTTTGGGAAGTAGTGAGGTGAAGGCCAATATGTGTTGGAATAAGGAGTGAACAGGAGGCAAGGAAGTGCCCCCCTCCCTTCCTCCTTCCACAGACCACTGTTCTGAGGGGGTGGGGGCGGGGAGACAGAGAGAGAGAGCGCATGCAAAAACTAGAAGAGAGCGGCAAATTAAGAAAACATTTTCAAAGCATATTAAATGTTGACGAGAGAGGCTTGAGGGGACAGTCAGGAAAGTGAAGTCTCACCAGAGACACAAGTGACTGTGATCCAGAGTACGGGTGAGGGGATGGCGAGGAGGAATTGCTTCCTCTTTGGTTAGAAGAAAAGAAAGAGAGCAGAGGCAGGAATTCTAAGATTTGACAGCATGACCTCTTCCTTGTGAGTCATCTTCTGAGACTGCAGGTGAGAGAGGATGACAACTAGGGTGTGAAGGGAGAGGAGAAGCTTTGAGAAAGCTGCTGCAGAGAATGGAAGACATAGCTGATTGGAGAAGTACAGAAGGATTGGGCTACATCAAGAAGGTCAAGTTGAGTTTGGAGTTCTTGAATTTATGGTGCATCAGCCTTGTACTTTTTGTGATTCTCTCTCGAAAGGTCCAGAATGTGTAAGTGTGGAGAAATTCAAATTTGGTTATGTTAGGTTGTTTGGGTCTTTGCTGGGCAGATGTAGCTAAAGGTCTGATCCTTGGGAACTGAGAATCTTGGCACAAAGTCTAAACTCCAGATATTGCAGTGGAATGCACCATTGTCCTAGGACTGGTTCTCAACCTGATGCACATTGAAATCACCTGAGGAACTTTAACGAGCACTGATGTCTGTGTTTCTGCTTCACAAATTCTGATTTACTTGGTCTGGTGAGTGGCCTAGACTTTGGGAATTTAATAAGCTTCCCAGATGATTTTAATATACAGTCAAGGTTGAGAATAATTATTCCCCTAGTTTCCTGTACCTAAAGCAAGCTCCTAACCTGTATCAGGCTGGATAAACTAGGTTATGGTATGGTAACAAACAGTGGCTGTGTCTTAACACAATAAAAGTTTGTTTTCTGCTTATATAATGTCTATTGCAGGTCTGAGTAACTCTTCTGGGTAGCTTCTCTTCACGTGTTGGCTTGGCATTCCATTGTCAGTGATGATGGAGGAAGAGGAGCATGAGAAATCAAGTCCTGGGTACTCCCATTTTTTTCTTTGCAGAGGGTGCATACATGAGAGAGAGAGAGAGGGGGAGAGAGAGAGAGAACATGCTTGATCATGCCGCAGTCCTCCCCTCCCCCCATTCTCCATTTTGTCAGGACCCTAGACAGGTACATGGGTATCTGAGGTGTGAACCAGGCTGGGACTTCAACTTTAGTTTACCATGAAAGATCCAGATTCCTCTGCATAGCATTTAAGGACCAAGCTAGGGGCGGGTTCTCTCCTCCTCTCCTTTCTTTCTTTCCTTCCTTCCTTTCTTCCTTCCTTTCTCCTCTCCTCTCCTCTCCTCTCCTCTCCTCTCCTCTCCTCTCCTCTCCTCTCCTCTCCTCTCCTCTCCTTTCTTTCTTTCTTTCTTTCTTTCTTTCTTTCTTTCTTTCTTTCTTTCTTTCTTTCTTTCTTCTTTCTTTCTTCTCTCTTTCCTTCCTTCCCTTTCTTTTCTATTTTCTCCACCCCCCCTTTATTTTCTTTTTTCTCTTTCTTTCTTTTCTATTTTACAGAAGAGGAAATTAAAGTTAAATCCTTTGCTCCAGCTCATAAAGCTAGTAAGTGGCAGAGGCAAGATACAATTCTGGGCAGTCTGGGTTCAGCATGCAAGCATTGAGCCTCGACACTATATTGCTTGCCTTCTATTCTGCTTGCTGTCAACTTAAAACCTGTGTAGCGGGAGTGGAAAGGGGTGGAAGGAGAGAGGTGTAATGGTGAGTGTGGAACGTTACCCACACAAAGGGACTTGAGTCATGTTTGTATACTTCACTGCTAAAGCTGGGATGGGGCTTTGTGGGGAGGCACAGAGTGAGGCTTGAAGGAGAGAATGAAATGGGCTGGTGCTGCAACTAAGGAGACCAATCTTGGAGGCCAGGATGGAGGCCTATTTCTAGCTCTTTTTTTCTTTCCTCTCATGCCTCCCACAGAACCACCCATTTGGGATCTACAACTTATACCTTGGACTTGTACTGGGGTTAACTCAGAAACAGCGAGCTGGATGGGTAGACAAATTATCCCCTGGGGAAGAATAGTTGGACCATTTGTGCACATGGGACTTAGCATTAAATCACATTGGACCTATTGATAATACATGCCTAAGAATTTACAAGTAATTACAGCTACTGTCAAATAAACTATCTTTTTATATTTCAAAAAGGAGTGTTCCATATAAGAATCTTCTAGTAGTAATCTTTTAGTAGTAATTTAACACTTAGTAGCCATTTCAAATCATCATTATCTAATATATCAGTTTTCCAAGGCTTCACTTTTATATTGGTTTCCACTAAACTAGAACACACCTGCAGTTCAGCTAGCTTTCACTCTGCTGTGACGCTGGAGTCAGCAATACTTCTGGGGATTGGAATTCTTAATTTTCACAGACAATGTCTCTTTAGTGACCATATCTCGAGAGAGAAGAAAGGGGCAAATAATTCTGCTGGTAACATGGAATTTTTGTAATAAAGCAGACAAAAGGAAGCCCTGTGTGTGACACTGAAGCTTTCTAATTCCTGTCTCTTTCACCTGTTAAATCTTGTGGTTTGGTCATGACATAGGGACTCTGTCTGCAAAACACTTTCAAAATGCTATATTGGCACCTTGTTGCAATCTGCCAGCCCAATCTTCAGGGCTGGTAAGTCCATATAGTGTGACTGCTCTATTTTTCTCAACTCTATGTTGATTGAGAACTGTTGCATGTTGTTGCCAGGGGTTTCTCTTCTCTCTTCTGCTGCAAAAAAAATCAGTGATCACAATAGAAATCACTGAGTGTTAGTGATTGTTACCATGCTTATCCAAGATCAGGTTATTTTCCATTATTTACAAGGCACTCTGGCGACAGTCAGGAGATCTGCTTCTAGTAAAATGCAGAGTGCTCTAAAACACTGTGTCATCCTAGACTAGACACTTCATCTCTCTGGGTCTTGGTTTCTTCCTCGACAAAATGAAATTTTAAACTAGATGATTAAGAAAAGTGTGTAATCCAATGATTAGGCACATTATAACTCCCCTTTTTAAAAATAATAATTAAAATAATCCAAAAGTTATAATGTTATGCAATTCTTAAGGACAAAGAAGAAAAGATAAATGTCATCTTCATTAAGTCTGCAGATGGAAATAAACGGGGAAGTTCTTAATGGAGTCCAAAAGACTTTCCTCTTTGGGAAGTGTGAGCTAATACACCCACAGAGGAATGATTAGGAACAAGGATATTTATACTAGATGGGAAATGCTGGGAAGCTGAGATTTTTAAATCAATACCCAGAGGCAAGATGTGGGCAGCTGATGATGTGCAAAAGAACATATAGATTTGAAATATTCCCTGTTAATGATGATGATGGAATTATCATATCATGCCAGAAGGCTAGGATAACATCTATGAATTATTTATACATATTGAAAAAAAAAGCCTACCTGATCACCAGCCCAGCTAATGAATGGCTGATTTAGCTAGGGGATCATTTGAACACAGGTCATGTAAGACTTACTATAGGGGAAGAAGTCACTTGTGTGATTAATCTGGGATGGTGGTCTTAGTTTTGCATTCTCCTTTCCCAATACACTCTCTACCAGCTGCCCAGGAGCGAGCTGTAACCTCAGTCACACCCTGACTCCTGCCTGTGGCAGCTAGCTGCAGGATCCAATCTGCACCTGAGTCCCTTGTTTAATTATAGAGTCCCAGGAGTATTTTAAAGACATGCTAGCTGTGGGGGGAATAAGCTCTCACTTGCCAACAGTGCTTCCCGTAGAAAGCGAGACTAGCCTAGTGTTATTCCACGGAATCTCTTGATTTTTTTTTTTTTTCTTTTTTTTTTTTTTTCTGGAAAGAGTCTTTGCAGAACAAACTGCTCTTTGCCTCCTGTTAACCTTCTGGGTTTGCTCAGCTGCCCAAAATCTGGGCGAGTGGGTGGAAATTTCAGAGAGGAGTAAAGTAAATCCTGGATCCTAGCTGTGCCTTTATTTGTGTCTCAATTCCCAGGCAATGGCCTTTTCCCTGGGGCGCTCTGAAGAGAGAGGGTGATCCGTCTGGAAGCAAGAGATTGGTTAATGTAAGGAGTTCCTAACGAAGTCAGAGACCCGCCCCCAAGGGCTGTCGCTGAGACCTTATCCGACTGCAGTCTGGGGACGCCCCCTCCCCTGCTTTGGCAACCTGACCTTGATCATTCCTAATGCAGTTACATCGCCTGCAGCATATTCTGACCCCAGCAAGGCGAGAACGCGTCGGTCCAGCTATCCTTTCTCCCCAGACCTCACTCCGCCACTAACAGCACACTTTCTGTTCTCCACTCCCTGACTCTGTTTATACAGGGTGGTTCTTTCTTGCCAGGCTCAGGTGGAGTCTCCATCCTCCATCCCCGCAGGGGAAGCCTTAGGTCTGTGCTTCTCAAACTTGAGCGTGCATCGTATTTACACGCAGGACTTTTTAAGACAGATGGTTAGACCTCATCCTGAGAGTTCCTGGTTCCTTAGCTCTGGGGTACAGTCTAGTAATTTGCATTTTAAGTAAACTCTTAGGTGATGCTGATGCTGCCGTTCCGGGGCTATTTTGAAAACCACTACCTTAGTTCAAAACAGGTGCCGGCGGAGTGGGCTCTCCTTTCTCTCTGCCTCAGTCGCACTTATGCCATTTTTCCTTCTCAATGTGGCAGATTTCAGCTTTTGTACTGTATCTAAAGGTTCTACTCTGGTCCCGGGTTCCGAGCGCCTAGGGAGGCTGTTATAGGCGATATTTGACTCCGCCCCACCTGGCGCAGCGTGGTCCTCATTGCCTTCACTGTTTTTCTACCGCCCACACTGCCGGCCCCATTCCCGCTCTCATGGGTGCGAATTATTCAACCGCTTTCCCTATTACTTGCATCAGGTGCAACCTTTCCTGCAACTTTGCCGAGGCGACCGAGCTCACTGTTGGCCTCCAGCGCTCAGCAGTCCTGGGGGAAGCGCCTTTGTGAGGTCTCCGGCTCCTTCCCGCGCCAGACCTAGCCTGGGGCTCCGGGGCCATTCCCGGCGTCGGCTCTGCGCTGCTACGCTATCTGGCTCCGACTCGGGGTGTAGGGAAGGGCGGGTGCTGAAAGCTGCGGGGTTGAGGCTTTAGGCGCTGAAGCCCGGAGGGGGGCGGTAGCAGCGTCAGGTGGCAGCTGTGAGTCTCCGCGCGCCGCTCTGTCAGTCCCCACTTGGCGCTCAGCCTTGGCTGGAGCCGAGCGGGTCGGCACCTCCGCCCAAGGATCAGTGTCTGCGCTAGCTGCCGAAGCGCGAGACTCTGGAGGGAGAGGCGGAGATGTGACCCCTCCAACTGCCCACTGCCCTCTGAGGCACCTGCCTCTCCACTCCACTGCCCCCATTGGACAGCCAGCGGTCGCCTCGGTCTCCGGGGAGAGAAGAGCGGCAGCCAGGCGCACACCCAGCACAAGTTGGGCAGCGCTGAGCAGCTGTGATCCAGCAGCACCAACGGGTGGGCTAGAAGACTCGGAGAGGGAGGCGCTTTACAAGAGTCTCAGACTGGGCTAAAGAGGACTCAGGAGACAGTGAGCTTGAGCTCGCCCTTTCGATCCTCCGGCCCCGGGCCGCGAGAGAAATGCTGAACCCGCGTCCAGGCGACCGCCGCCGCGGCAGCAGCCTCAGCATCAGCACCGGCGGGACAGCGACAGCGGGGGCGGCGCAGGCGCACTGTGCCCCCCGCCGAGCCTGCAGTTCCCGAGCCCCGTGTGCGGCACCGCCACAGTCTGGGCAGCGGCGGCCGGGGGAGTGCTACTACCATGAACTGCCTGGTCCTTCTCCCCAGAGCTGCTCATCCGGGTCGGGCTGGAGACACAGTCTGGGGACCCCGCCGCCGCCGCCGCGCCCCCTCTTCTTTCGGCTCGATCTTCTCCTGCACCTTTTCCTCCTTTTCCTGCACCTTCTCTTCCTGCATCCCCCCCCCTCCCCCGTCGCGGATCCTGGCCGCTGCTCTCCAGACCCAGGATGCCGGGGGGCAAGAGAGGGCTTGTGGCACCGCAGAACACATTTTTGGAGAACATCGTCAGGCGCTCCAGTGGTAAGGAGAGTTGCAGTTCTGAACACCCCTACCTCCATCCCACCTACGCGCGCCCCCATCCTCCCCATTTCACCCCTCTCCCAAGGGGGGAGGGGGCACAGGCACCTTACCTGATGGCTTCAGTAATCACTTGGACCTGATTTGGGGTGAGAGGTGGAAATGAGATGGTGGAGGAAAGTTAGTTGCATCCCCTTCCCATACCCCCCTTCCACCTGTCCAGATCCCAGAACCGGAGGAAGTGAAGGGGATGGGTAGGGTGCAGGTACATCTGGAAAACAGAGTTGAATTTCGCTTCGGTGACATTTTTTACCCCCCAAGTAGAGTTCAGGGACTGACCAAATTCTTAGAGTTAATCTCAGTGGAAGAATTTCCCTTAAGTTGAAAATAGCTCCGAAAGTGGTTACTTAATAAAATTTAAGTCTTTGGGAAGGTTTTGCCCCCTCCCCCCCCCGCCCCCCCCCCCCCCCCCCCCCCGTGGGCACCTCTGAGTACCTAGTGCTAGAAAGAGTAGCTGGACCTTAAAAAGCCAGTCAGTGCTTGAAAAATGGGAAGGCAATTCCTCTGTCAAATTTGTGCTTAAAAGTTTCTTTTTATTATAATATTTTCATTTTGCATTAGCCTCTTTAACACATTTCATTTGACTTCAACAGGAGAAACGTAGAAGTAAAACAATTGCTATTGTGTTTTTAGCACACTGGAGAAAGAATTCAAACATGCCTTTCTGCCTTGCTATCTATGTTGAGGTTTTCTTGCCTTAAAGTGTCTTTCAAATACCATCCATCTATACATTTGCTTCCTACAAGATATTCTAGATAAAGGGTTATAGATTTCATATTTTAAGGCCTTACCAACTTTGCATTTTGCTGAAATCTCTATCTTCTACTTGTTTTCAGTTAATTTTCATATAATTTTCCACTTTAGAAGCAAGATATCTTCAGTATCCTTTAAAGTTTTTCCTTGAGAGAACTGTTATTTTGACATTCCTTGCTTGGAGAAGTATGAAAAGGGTATTTCTGCATATGGGGTACAGGAGAGCTTGGAACAAAGCAATGAACATACTCTTATTTAGTTCTGTAATTCATTGTTTGTTCATTCATTTGTTGAAACAGAATTTATTTCAATACCTTATACAACAGACACTCTGTAGGTCCTTTGGATAAAAATGTGATTAGGACACCTCCCCTGTTCTCAAGAAGCTCCCTGCCCAGTAGGCAGAACTCGAATGATAATAACGAATGAAGTAAAATGATGCTTTTCCTGAACTGGTATATTACACTATACTAATTACTACACTTAGATCTCTTCCAAAACCAGACTTGTACATGTTTACCTTAATTTGGGGAATTTGTGTGTGTTTAAGTAATTCAAAGTATTTCCTTCAAATCTCTGACTTGGTCTTTGATTTGAATGAGAGGTTCATGACTTTCTTTCTACGTTTGTTCAAGCCTGAAACTATGTAAGTCTAGAGAAGTAGTGTTACATTTGGGTTGAAAAAATAGCTAATAGGGTCTGGCCTAGTGTTCTTTTTTAATATCTATAATATTTTTTAGCTATTCCAGTGTAATTTTATGTGTGCTTCTGATTTTTATAATAATATTAAATATGAATTCCTAATGGTAGGTAATTTCTATACTTATACATTACCTTCTTGTATTGATATTATAATAGACCTAGAATACAAAGGGCTATTATTGTTAAAACAACCAATCTGGGGAACTTAACGGTTATTGGAATCATCTGTTTAAGAAATACAAGTCTTACTTCAGCATTCATCCTCTGGGGTTATTTTGGTTCTTAGCAATTTGATTTGTGAGAGGGTTTTTCAGAGAAGGCCTTAAAAAATAAAACCCATAGGTTCTCTTTTGCTCTGCTTGGTGAAGAAAAAGAGATCCAAACCTCTGGACTAAAGTTTACTAATGTAGCATCATTGGTTGAAACTTCTTATACAGTCTGGAACTATGGCAGGTCTTTAAAATATCTTTCATTTCAGACATACCATGAAATAAAGATTTACTTCATGGGCTTAGAAGTATCACTACTTCTGTTGCTCTATTTTATATCTACCTTCACATGAATGATTATTTTGTTTTCTATACCCCTCATGTTCATAACTGTTTCATTGCTTTAATGTTTCTTTTCATGGATAATACCAAGTGTGAATGGAAATTGATCTGTTTTGTCATTTTAAAATGCCACCTCTAATTGCCTATGGCTAACTCTGAATGCCACTATGCAAAACCTTGTGCTTTACTTAAAATGTGTTGGATGAAGTAAGTATATGCACATATGTATGTGATGAGTACTGAAAATGAATACTGCAAAGTCTCAGTGTCTCATTTATAGGGAAAACCTCAAAAATGAAGAATTATAGTATTAAACTGGTCTACACGTTTATGTGGGAGTATCCTGCAGTTGTTGTCATCATTTTTGTATAATTTGGAAGATAAATAGAAAAATGTATCCTGAGATATTGTCTAATTGAGACTAACAGAGAAAATTCCATTCAAGAGTCTCGCAGATGGATCAGGTTTGTCACATTGAAGGTGTCATTATTCACTAACTTAACAAAACTGTAAGTGAAGTGTTGACAGAATTTTAGTGGGAAAAGAGGAAAAAGGAGCCTATACTTCCTATTTAAGAACCAAGGAAGCAAAATGGATTGTCTCTTTCCCTGTATCCCAAGAAAAGCTTCTTTTTTTCTGATATAAGATCACTTTCTTCCTATGAAAAGATAAGACCATATAGCAAGTGTCAGACTAACATGGAAATGCATATGGAGAAAGATGCACAAAGGATACAGAAGTAAACAGACAAGCAGTCAGATGAGCAGGCATCCACTCAGGAAACGAAAAAGAGGAATTTCCTACTTCTCCTACTTTGAGATTTGGCTTTAACATGTGTGTGGCTCCTTCCTACAGACAGAGAAGAAGCAAACTCTCTCCACATACAAAGAGCAAAAGAGAAGTAGAGAATGGGAGATCAGCAGTTGGTCTAATGGCTATGTCACTGGACTCCCACGTAGTTGACTGTGGTTCGAGTCCTGGACCCAGTGGTTTAAACTCAAGCTGGGCGTGTGTGGTGCATGCCCAAGATCCCTAGAGGAGAATGGAGGAGAAGGGATTGTGGCGTGGCCGTTCCCTCTGGGGGATGATTTCTCATTTTCTGTCTGTCTCTCTCTCCCTTTCTGGTGAGCACACATGCCCTGTAGCAAAAACCTCTCCAAAAAAAAAAAAAAAAAAAATAATAGAGAACACAGAAACATATACTCAGATACACACATATACATAGGAAGAGAGACTAGGCATGGATGAAGTGGACACAGAGAATACTTCAAGCATTTATTTGTCTATGGCTATCATTAATGAACTGAAATCTGAGACAGTTAGAAATTCATTGGAGGACTTTTTGATGAAACTGAAGAGCAAGGAGTGTGGCATATTTGAGGATAGTTTAAGACTGGAGGATTTCCTGATAAAGTTCCCAGTTCCTAAGTTGCAATATCCCAGAACAACAGTGCTGTATTCTGTGCCCTAGAGTAGCACCAACAGCCTGTTTGCTGTAGTTTCACACCTCTTGAGATTGGATTTTTATTTTCTTTATTTAGTTGACTTGGTCTGTTATGAGAAAGCATTGCAAATTGTTATTGGTGATTCAAAGTCTATAAAATAAAATAATGAGGACCATTTAGTAGAATGGATACACACACATTTTATAGCCAGATCTCAAAATAGAAGAATTAGGAAGTTTCTCTTTTGTAAGATGCAAGAAAAAATCATATTTAGACAAAAGGAGTGACAATAATTCTTAACATGTGACTCTAGTAAATATATAGCACACACTATTACTTCCAGAAGTAGTAAAGGTCAAAAGTACAAGTGCTTTAGCAATCGTGAATACTGAGATGTACATCATGCTGGGTAAAGTCTCTTCACAACCTAAATGATGTATAGTGATTTAATGTATGAATAATAATAATAAAGTATAAGTCCAATTTGAACGTTTAGATACATTTTTGGCTAGTATAATCAAATTAAGTTGTTAAAAAGGGAAGACGGGGCCAGCTGGTGGCGTGGTGGTTAAGGCACTGGACTCTTATATGGACAACTGTGGTTCAAGGCTTGGACCAGGCTGCTTGAAAAACATACTGGATGTGTGTGTGTGTGTGTGTGTGTGTGTGTGTATGTGCATGTGTGCTCAGAATTTTAGGAGAAGAATGGAGAAACAAGGGATTGCAGTGTGGTTGTCCTCTCTAGGAAGGCTGATTTCTCACTTTTCTTTTCTCTGTTTCTCTCCCCTGAGCACATGTGCCCTATGACTGAAAAAAAAAAAAAAGACTTGGAACTACACTCAGCAATGTCTTTTAGAAGGTCCCTACCCAAATGTTTACTGACTACATTTAAGGATATCTTAATGAACATTTAAGTTTATCTTAAGGAACAGTATAAGGATATCTTCCTTTATTTAAATTTCAATAATTTATGCAAGCTATTTGTCAATATAAATCGGGCTGTAGGGAGCAATAAACTTGAGGGTAGAAGTTAAATAGCTGAAAGAAAACACTTGTTTTAGGACTTTTAGGTGAAATTTTAGTTTCAAAAGGCAAAAATTATCTCAGAGACCTTCAATCTGAGTATATCTTTGGGTAGTACATTTATTCATATGTTGTCTTCAATTCCTTAACAAATGGACGGAAATTATTAGTCTGGTTGACAATAAACTAGGCCACCATCTAGAAAAATTATAACTACAAATTAATATCTTTTTATTATAAATTGATTATTGTCCCTAATATTTTAAGCACTAGATAAATAAAAAAGTGTTTTTCTACTTTTATTACAAATTCTAAGTGTCCCTTTGGGGATAAAAGGGTTCAGGAAAGACCTGAACCAGGAAAGTGGTATTTTATGAACCACTTACCTTTCAAGAGGAGTAACTCAATAACCTCCATTTTCCAGTTTGATTGAGATAGCTGGGTTGTACAGGCATTCTTTTTATCAATCATATTACACTTGTAGGAAAATCATTTTCATGATGTAGTTGGTATTGGTGAAAACTAAGGCCTTGGGAAGTTGTAGGAGAGGAAGTAAAGAGCTAGTGATTTTAAAAACAGAACAAAACAGGAGTCATGACTTTAAGTATCATCCAATGAAAAAGAAACGGTAAAAAACCAAATTGACTTGGTTGTTATTGTTATAAAGTTGCTTGTATATTTTTCCTGGAAGGTACTCTTTAATATCTAAGACACTATTTAGGAAATATTGATAAAACCACAGAGTGTTTTTAAAGCATTGGTTTACCCAGGTCTTAAAATATACCACTTTAACATTTAAAGTGTAAAAGAGGTTGAAATGATCCTGACCACTTCCTAAATGATATTTATCAATAAAGCCAGAGGATCGTCCCTTGTCTGAGCCAAGGCTACGTTACATAACGGATGTGGTGCATGCTAACTAGAGGGCTGCTCATCCCAGGACACTGTGGCCTTCGCTAGAAATGGCCTTCGACGTCTATCTTTTGCTTGATTCCAGACTTAGGATGTGTAAGGAACTCATCTACCTAGTCATCTTTTAACTGACCTATTAAAAGAACCGTGTAAAAGCATGCTTTTTAAATAAAAGGGAGTAGTTGTGATTATTTTAATTGACAATGACTGAGTAGATTTCTATCAAGAAGCCCTTTAGTTTAGTCAATGTTTATCTTTACTTTCATTGTGAATTACAGCTGTTTTCTTACATTGAAGAAATGATGTGTCCTCCTCCTCCAGGGTGTAGCCTCAGAAAAGGTTGTATTGCTCACCCAAGTTCTGTAGTTAATATTTACCACAAGAGGTCACTATAGGTTCTGTCGCAGGTAAACCAAGTAGTTAATATCTTTCTCTACCTTCTCCCCTCAACCCTCTTAACACTCAAATTTGACAGAGGCTCAAGATAATTAATTGTTGCTCTTGGAAGAAAATATCTAAAACATAAGATGCATAGGAAGTTTAAGTGAAGAAAGATATGTCTTTTAACTTACTTATTAAAATTTAATTTACAGTGACCAATATTTGATGACTAAATGAATGTGATATTAATAAAAATAGTTTTTTGTAAGGAAATAAACTTACATAAATTTTAGACTAACAAAACAGTTACTTTAGCAGATAAAATTTTATTGTAATACATAATTTTCAGTGTCATGCCAATATATATGAAATATCAAGTTTTGCAGAAAAATGCTATGAACATAATATTTTCTACTGAGAAGATAACTACCTATTTCCTATTTCAGCAAAAGATTTCCTCTACCAGATGTCTTTACATAATTTAGATTAAATTGGTGAAGTTCTTAATGTAGATAACTACAAAGATAGCTCTTATATTAACAGTTACTTACCTAAGCTATTATGTGCTTCTAGTGATTTGCTGTTAACCAAATAAAAAAAAAATTAAGAAGTTTATTTATTTCTTTCTTCTTCGAGTGAGAGAGACAGACAGCACCCTTGACAGGGTCTTAGCTCCTCAGTCCACTCTCAGCTTCAGCTAGCCTTGGATCATGGGTGCATGTGTGCCCAGTGCTCCCAGAGAGGTCTCTGGATGTGAACCAGCCACCTTCCCATGCAGGTCAGCCTCACAGAGCATTACGTTTTACTGCTCTGCTGCTGTCCAGCTCCCAGTGTTATCCAGATTTTAAAAATAAAATACAAAGCTAGAACAAAGAGCTCTAAATTGTTCATCTCCAAAAGACATACGATTGAGGCGATAGCATTTTAAGACTTCAAAAAACATGTGATTTGAGATCAGAGCTTAGGCATACAATCATAGCAATTCTAGGTGTAATGCCCCATCACTGGAAAGCCATGAAAATTTTGTTATAGGAAATAAGTTCCTTCAGGATACGGGTGATACCTTACAAATACTTTCATATTCTCCTCTGTGCCGAGCACAGAGCAGAAAGTTTTAGTTGGATAAATGCTTTTTGTTTTGTGTCCTCAATTAACCAAGTTCTTAACTGATTTTTTTCCCAAGACAGTTCTGGCTAAATCTGTTAAGTAAGATTATGTAAGTAATTACATAGTTTAAAATATTTATTACATCAGTGTGTATATTTGGAAAAGAAATTACACTGGACAAGGCAAATCTTATGTTACTCATGAGAGCATGAGAAGTGAACCTTTGAGGGGTCTCAAGTTCTCTTATTCCACCTCAGTGTACAGCTGAAATATTTTCTGCCATTTTTATTTAATCTCCAAAAGCTGAAAAAGCAGACTTTAAAATTTATTTTATTTTATTTTTACAAATGTGTAGAGTCTAATTAAATTACTTTCACAACTTTGCAGTCAGGAGTCATTGGTGAGTTTTTATCTCTGGGAATCAATCCTTATGTGCCCAAGCATCTTCCCAGTGAGGCTGGCCTTGGGGAGCAGTTGGTAGTCCTGTGCAATATCCAACAGAGAAGGTAAAATGGATTTTGGTTTCTTAGAGGCAGCAGGGCAGCCTTAGATGGGCAAGTTTCACTAAAAATGAACAACTCACTTGGATTGAGAGAAAAAGTTATAATTTATCTTGATCTTTTTTATCTTTTCTGTCTGCTGGCATCTTTTTTATTTGAGTCAAAGCACAATGAGTTTATTTTCATTTATTTACAGCATTGAGAGAAGAAAGGATAAAGAATAAAGTTCAGAATACGTTTCAGAATAAAGTTCCCTAAAAACCACTCCTGCTCTTTTGCTTGATCCTCAAGGCCTTTCTAGTAGAATATTCATTAATGCAAAAAACCTTATTGAGTACCTACTATGTGCTCAGCACTGATCTAGCACTGGGGATGCATAATGTATACAATGGCAAAAATAATGTTTCCCCTTTTTCCTATGAGGGCAGCTGTGCATATTGGACTGGTTCTGGGGGTCTTTTTTATAGTGTGGGCTCTGATATTAGCTCTGTGATTCATATAACTTATCTGTTCCTAGTTTTCTCATCTATATACTAGATATGTAAATATATAGTAATAATTGTGTCTAGTTTTTAGAGTCAGACAGGAGTGAACAGAAGCTAGTTGAAACTTGCCAGTACTTCTGCTCCCCTTCCCCAAACAAAGAAAAAATAAACAACATGCATCAGTTCTCTTTATCACATACCTGACCATTCATGGAGGAGCCGAAGGAGAAAGCAGAAACATCAGCCTCTTTTTATAACTGGCCCAGTGAAATCTGGACAAAGGAAAGAAAGAAATTTGTAGATCTGTGTCTTTTCCTTGAATTACTTCTCATTGCATAGGTAATACACATTAAAAAAGAAAAAAGGACAAAATTTAAAAAAAATTATTTGGATTGTAGTGCATATAGGAACACTTCCTTTTGTTTTTCTATCATGTGTGATGGGTAGACCAGCCTTTTAGCTGAAGTTCTTCATTAGTTATCATGCCGTTGGTGTTTGATTGCCTTAAAAGATCATCTTCAAAAAAAACCCCATGCAGGGAACCAGCAGTTAGCGTAATGGCTATGTCGCTGGACTCCCACGTAGTCGACCGCGGTTCGTGTCCCGGACCCGGTGGCTTACAACTCACGCCGGGCGCGTGTGCGTTCGTGCCCAAGATCCCGAGAGGAGAATGGAGGAGAAGGGATTGCGGCGTGACCATCCCCCCTGGGGGGTGATTTCTCGCTTTCTATCTCTCTGTCTCTCTCTGTCTGTCTGGCGAGCGCACGCGCCCTATAGCGAAAAAAAACCTCTCCAAAAAAAAAAAAAAAAGAAAAAAAAACCCCATGTAATGCCTTTACAGAAGATGCAGATCATTTACAAAAACATTTGTTTATTTAAAAGATTTAAAATGATCCTTGAACATTAAATATGTATTTATCTCCCCTCCATAAACACATCTTCATTGATTTAGCTTTTATCTCCAAGATTATAGGAGAGGATCTCCAAAAAGCTCGTGAAAAATGAGTATTATTAAAAAACCTTGAAAAACTATGCATGAATTTCAAAATTTTTTTGCACCAAAATAAACTCATATTTTAATCCCATTTTTCCATAAGCTTTTTGAAACCCATAAGTATAACTCATGTAAATATTATGGCTTTTGGTATTTTAAGAAATTATGATGTAGTCAAATTTTATTATTACCTATGTCAGGGTCAAAGTTTCTTGCTGTATTATGAGGCTATGAATGAAATAGGCCATTATTGCTGTTATAGTTTGCTTCTTTTTTTTTTAAAGAATTATTTTATTTCACTTCATTTATTTGTTTATTTATTTATATTTATTTTAATTTGACCAGAGAGGGACAGAGCAAGAGTAAGTGAGTGAGAGAGAGAGGGAAAGTGAGAAAACAAACACCAGGTCTGGGACTTGAACCATGGTTGGCCATGTGGGATTCCAGCACCCTTAACCACCATGCCACCTGCAGGTCCCTAGTTATATTTCGCTTCTAATTATTCTGATCAGTATACTTTTTAGAAACTCATCTCATCATGAACAAAACACCATCTATTAAAAGTAGGAACTTTGGGACCAGCAGTTAGCGTAATGGCTGTGTTGCTGAACTCCCATGTAGTTGACCGAGGTTCAAGTCCTGGACCCGGTGGCTTAAGCTCACACTGGGCATGTGTGCGTGCGTGCCCAAGATCCTGAGAGGAGAATGGAGGAGAAGGGATTGTGGTGTGGCCATCCCCTCTGTGGGGGTGATTTCTTGCTTTCTGTCTCTTTGTCTCTCTCTGTCTTTCTGGTGAGCGCACGCACCCTATAGCAAAAACCTATCCAAAAAGGAAAAAAAGAAGTAGAAACTTTGAATAGTTGAACTTTTTCTTTTTTTTGTGAAGAACTATTTCCTATAAGAAAATTGCTATTATGCCTACTATTAGAATTTTAGAAATATGTATTAATAGTATCTCATGCATTTTGAACCATTTTGGCTGAATGGGAAAATAATGAAGTTAATGCCATCAAAGAAACACAGAAACTTAAAAATGTACCTTTGATCTTGAAGGAGATGAAAAGTGGAGGCATATTTTTATCTTTGATGACAGCTGAACAAGTTTGAATAAATTAACAGATAGTTTTTTGCATATTTCAAACTCCCACAGTAATGGTCTGCTTAATGTTGCCAATATTATTGTGTAATAATTAGCCTCATTATGGAAGGTACAAAGTGTATGTTTCTGTGTGTATGCTATGCTGATATAGAGGATTGTTGTAGGTAGGATAAAGGTATATTTCGTAAAGACATGGAGACCAACCTTGCATTCTGTTTCTGACATAGAAATGGGCAACACACGTAGCAGAAATCAGCATTGTGGATGTGGGCATGACATATAAATTATCTATGCTTTGGTTTCGCCATCTGTACCAGGGTTTTATTTAACCCAAACAAAATGTGCTATCTATGCTTTGGGGACTGTTCCATTATTACTATTCTATGAAACTTAAATATATCTATAGATATCACTCATCTAGAAGACAAGTTTGTAAAATAATATAGGCTCTGTCATCTAAATTCACAAGTTTCCAGATGCCATTTAAAGTGCAGGGATACTTGCTTTGGAATACCTAATTTATTATTTTTTACAGTATTCTCAGTTCCTTAAAGATATGTATCTAGTATATGGGACCAGCATTTAGCGTAATGGCTATGTTGCTGGACTCCCACGTAGTCGACCGTGGTTCGAGTTCTGGACCTGGTGGCTTAAACTCACGCCGGGCGCGTGTACGTGCGTGCACAAGATCCTGAGAGGAGAATGGAGGAGAAGGGATTGCGACGTGGCCATCCCCTCTGGGGGGTGATTTCTCACTTTCTATCTCTCTGTCTCTCTCTGTCTGTCTGGCAAGTGCATGCGCCCTATAGCAAAAACCTCTTCAAAAAAGATATGTATTTATTATAGTCATTATCTCTATTCTTGATATTATCTAAGAAATGCTTTATAATTATTTTCTTGATGTATGACTTTTAATAGAAATTAGAATATTTTATTTGATTTGGTCACTTAAATAATCTTTATTTATTTTTATTTATTTATTTATTTATTTATTTATTCATTTATTTATTTTTTGGGGGAGGTTTTTCCTATAGGGCACATGTGCTCGCCAGAAAGACAGAGAGACAGAAAAGTGAGAAATCACCCCCCAGGGAGAATGGCCACGCCACAATCCCTTCTTCTCCATTCTCCTCTCAGGATCTTGGGCACGCACACACATGCTCCCGGTGTGAGTTTAAGCCACCGGGTCTGGGACTCGAACCATGGTCGACTATCTGTGAGTCCAGTGATATAGCTGTTATGCCATCTCCTGGTCCCATGTCACCTAGAGAACTTTGTGGTTGAACAGTGATGAACAAACAGACATGGTCACTGTCTTCACAGAATTCAGAGTCTGGTATGGGAGACAGGCATTCAACAGACTCACAAAAAATATATAATTGTAGGGACCAGACAGTGACACAGCATTAAAACATCATTCTCTGTGAGGCAATCCACATGTGAAGACTCGTGGTTCAGGTTCCAGATACTTTCCTGAGTATGTTGGATTCTCATGTGCCCACAACCCACAGCTGGCTGAAGCCTGGAGGTGGATTGAGGCATCAAGAACCTGTTGAGAGTACTGTTTCTTTCTCTCTCTCTTTCTTGCTCATGGAGGCAATAAACTTAAAAATATGTAACTATAAATTGTGGTAAGCACTTTGAAGGAAAAGGGCAAGGCGCAGTAGTCATGTGTAATCGATACTAATATTGATTGGAAGATAGTACCAGGGAAGTTCTTTCTAAAGAATTTCAGATAGTTCCCAACTACGATGCTTTGATGTATGATTTCTTAGTTCCCAGCTATGATGCTTTGATTTATGTTTTCTTTACACTGGAGCAAAAGATATGCATGTAGTAGAAACAATATTTTGAGTACCCAAACAACCATTTTGTTTTTCACATTCAATACATAGTCAATAAATTATATGAGTTATTCAATAATCTATTATAAGATAGGCTTTGTGTGAGATAATTTTGTCCAATGGTTAATGTAAGTGTTCTGATCATGTTTAATGTAAGCCAGGCAAAGCTATGGTGTTTGGTAACTCAGGTGAATTATAGGCATTTTTGACTATGTTTTTGATTTATAATAGGCTGATTGGAATATAGCTCCAACTGTTGAGGAACATCTGTGGTGTTAAACTAATCCCTAGAGTAAGAGATAACAAGATGATGAGTGGGAGAAAAGGAGACAGATCAGAGACAAGAATGGAGAAATAGGGATCTAACTATTGAGGGGAAGAGTTCTGTGTTATATTCCACGTGCAGTGGACAAATCTCCTGGTCACCAAATCTCCTGGTCACCATGTTTACTTAAGGGTTAGAGGGAGGAGGAGAGAAAATAGAGCTGAGTTTGCAGATTATTGCAGTATTCCAGAGGAGAGATGATGGTGGCTTGGCCTGAGGTGATAGCAGTACAGACGGAGAAAACAGATGCATCTGACATGTTTTTTTGGTAGATTTATTAGGATTTAGTAGTGAGTTGGATGGCATGAATGAGGAGGCGTGAAGTTTTGTTTCAGGCACCTGGGATATAGATGGAGGTAGGAAAGATCACCTAGAGATGGAAAAGCTGGACAAGGACCATGCTTGGAGTGAAGCTCTGAAGAGCACCTGCATTACTACCTTGTCTTCTTGCTCCATTTTCATTCCCTTGAAGAAAAGAAGAATGATGCCTGACGGAGCTTGACCTAACTGTACAGGCTTGATTTCTGCATTTTAGGTCAGCAAAGATGTGTCACAGATCAGGTCATCAGGTTGGACAACCTAATCAGTCTTGTGGAGTAGAAATATGTAGCTTCATGTTTTAATAATAGATCAATCCAGATATGAAATTAACTTTGAGTAAAACCAACAGCTTAAGCCAAACCCAACTTTATTAGGTTACTTTTTGTGTGCGTGTGACTTTTTTTATTTTTAATTACCAAAGGGCATATGCACTTGCCAGGGAGAGATAGAGAGACAGAGACAGAGAGAGAGAGAAGGAGAAAGCACCACCCAGTGGAGTATGGTCATGCCACAATCTCTTTTCTCCCACACCTAACTTTTTAATGAACATTTGACAGTCAGCATCGCTGAAAAAACTTCTGCCTACACATCTTTTTAGAAAAAGTTAGTGATTACTACATGAGTTTTGTTAAGCTACTGCATATGTGTGTTTGTGTTTTTTAATTGCCAGAGGGCACATGCACTCACCAGAGACAGAAAGAGAGCGGGGAGAAAGCAGGCCCCAGTGGAATGTAGTCACACCCAATCCCTTCTCCATTTTCCATCCTGTTGGGATGTGGGCATGCATGTACACATGCCTGGTGTATTTTTCACATGCCATGCCTCTGTCTGGATGGGACTCAAACTGTGATCTACCATGTAGGATCTAACTCCTTTAACCTTGACTATGGGGCTAGCTTGGGTTATTTTTCTTTTTATTAAAAAATGTATTTATGTTTTTCCTCTATGAGTGAAAAGGAAGGAGAGAGGGAGACAGCAGCCTCAGCACACAGACACCATGGTCCACCCCCAGCCACAGTTAGCTCTGGAACGTGGGCATTTGTGTACCTGGTATGTTCAAGGAGGCCTCCAGACTCAGAACTGGAAACTTCTCATGGAGGTTGGTCTCACAGAATGTTGGGTTACTATGTGCCATTCATTGTCTCCTTACTGAGTTACTTTTTAAATTATTATTATTATTATTATTATTATTATTATTATTTAGAGATTTTTTGTATAGGGCACATGTACTTGCCAGACAGACAGAGAGACAAAGAAAGATAGAAAGCAAGAAATCACCCCTCAAGGGTGATGGCCATGCTGGAATCCCTTCTTCTCCAGTCTCCTTTCAGGATTTTGGGCATATGCACCCGGCATAAATTTCAAGCTGCTAGGTCTGAGATTCAAACTATAGTCGACCACATGAGTCCAGTACCTTAATCACTATGCCACCTACTGATCCTTACTGGATTACTTTTAAGTTTCAAACTTTTCTTCATGGTCTCAACTTTTGGAATGAACTTCTTGCTTATTGAATCAGATGCTTGTGGAGGGTGGAGTAATACCTGGATAGTCCTATAGTCCTGCCATTCCTCACCGAGGCCTCAGTGATTCTGAGGGAGAAACTTGAATGACACTGAGTTGAGTTTCTGAGATTCCCCCTATACTTTGCCTCTGCTGGAAGAGCTCTGCCTGGGCTTTGAGGGTGTTCAGGATGAGAGAGTTTAATTTCTGGGCAGTGTGCTTCTCCAGTTAGGACTAAATGAATATAATCAGAGGGAAAATTGTGAATTTCTCAGAGGCTGTCCTAGATGTTGCCAAGTAATCCATCCATCCATCACCTTCCGTGGATACCTCGGTGTGTGTGTGTGTGTGTGTGTGTGTCTGTGTGTGTGTTTTAAGAGCTAAAGTCTCTCTAAGCAAAGTTCCAGTATACAATACAGCATTGTTAACTATAGTCTTCATATTATATGGACTGATTCATTCCATGTAACTACAAGTTTATACCCTTTAACCTATTTCCCATTTCCTTCCAGTCTCTGCCCCTATTGTTAATGTACATGGAATTTCAGGGTCACAGTTTTCATAAAAACAAAGCAAAATAAGACCAAAACCAACTCCCCCCCCCAAAAAAAACCAAAAAACCAAAAACAAAAAACAAAACAGTCTAATCATGTTAGAGAAGCCCAGGGGAAAACATTCCCCCCTCTCCAAATTGGTGTAGAAAAGGAAGAAATATCTCACATAGATTTATATTGATTTAATTGACTATAACCTTTCTTCTTCCAGAAATTTCTCTCAAACAAGATCTCAAAGTTTGTGTATGATCTCCTTTAGTCATGGGATTAATATGTGGCCACATTAACTTAAATGTAGTTAAACAATTCCTATTGTCTGAAGAAATTGTTCTGTAAAGAGGATGTGGCTTCTTACATTTAACTAAACAAAACAAAAGCTTAGACAACAGTTTAGAAATGTAATGTGAGAAAGCAAGCCGCCATGTATGGGATTTGAACTGTCCTCAGCCTTGTGGAAGATCAATGCCCTAGCCACCATGTCACCTGATAGCAAATTTAACATAAGTAAATAAATAATGCTTAAAAAAAACAAAGTAGTGTGATCGAATAGAAAGTCTTTAATAGTGAAACCTGATTCTGTTGCTGCCCTCAACTTTGCTGAGTCCTTTAACTTTCCTTTCCTACCTTTTTTTTTTTTTTTTTCTGAGAGGTTTTTGCCATAGGGCTCGTGCGCTCGCCAGAAAGACAGAGACAGGGAGAGAGTGATAAATCACCCCCAGGAGGGATGGCCATGCCACAATCCCTTCTCTATTCTCCTCTGGGGATCTTGGGCACGCATGCACACGCACCCGGCCTGAGTTTAAGCCACTGGGTCCGGGACTTGAACCGCGGTCCACTACATGGGAGTCCAGTGACGTAACGATTATGCAATCTGCTGGTCCCCTTTTCTGCTTTTCTATCAGTAAAAGGAAGGAAAGGATGCAGAAGATGGGCGCAGTCACCTGACAATCGCCTGAAGATCTTATTAAGATGCAGGTTCTGATTCAGAAGATTCTGCAATGCCAATAAACTCCCAGGTGATGCTGGTCTATACTTTGAGTAGTAAGATACCAGGTCAAAGTGTCCCAAACTGAGCAGAGCATGAGGTTTACCTTTATGGCAGTGTTTTTGTACTCCACCTTGAGGGAGTCAATTCAGTTCACCTATATTAGAACTTAGCAATTTCTATTTTTGACACTCGTGACAAGATTCTCTCGCAGCTGCCAACATTTAGGAATCATTGCACTGAATTAGTGCTGCTCTCCAGCCTGGCTGCATATTAAAGCCACCTGAGAAAATTTAAAAATAAATACTGATGCCTGGGTCCCATTCCAGACCAATTAAAGCAGACTCTTGGAGGGTGTGGGAACTGGGACAAATAGCCCCTGTGACTCCCTCAGTCTCCTTTGGATGGTTTTGAAAGAATATAATGAGATGTTCTAAAGCTTCAGCCCCTTGTAGAGTTCTACTCACGAATCTGCCAATGTGTGGAATGATACCTTCTGAAATCCTGCCTCCTATTAGGGTAATACACCTTATATGGGATCACATTGTGTATTTGAACCATTTAGGTATGAACTGTTTACAGAAGAGTTTATAAACATCTTCAATAATTAAAATGTTTGGATCCCCAGAAAGTTAAATTTTCCAGAATTCTTGAGGACAGACTAATACTGGTTTCCCTAAGATTGGCTGATAGGGATGGTGATGAAGTCACTGAGGATTCTGGGCAGTTTCTCTCATGATAATGTTTTCGAAACTTCTGGACAGTCTCATTTTCTAGATTTGGAATTCATTGGTTTGTAGAGTTAATTTTTCTATAATCAGATTTCTTTTTCCCACCACGTTTTAAAGCTAAAAGAAATTAAAATTTTCCAGATGGCAATTTTAATTAATTTGATATCCTGTTCTTAATGTTTATTAATATCACATTTATAATTGGTTGAAACAAGATTTTTCATAACTAAAGGGAAATGGAGTAGTTATATGAATAGTTCATATTAGAAATAAAATATTTTAACTAGCAGACTAATTTCCAAAAGAAGCTCATCTAGTTAACTTTATTACTGAATTAATTTTCATTAATTTAGCCTTAATTTTTTCTTTAAATCTCTCTTATTTCTTCCCCCCCATATTTTATTTTGTAGTTTAAATCTCAGTGCTAAATGTAATTTTATAGATTTTAGTTTGCAGCATCAACATTTAAACATTTATTTAAAATTTTTTATTTGTAGGTTTTCTCTTCGTATTGTTAACTGCTCACTTCACTGGGCAGAAGTTTTGAGTTTGATGTAATCTTATTTGTTTGCTTTTGCTTTTGTTATCTGGGCTTTTGGAGTAATATCTTAGAAATGTTTGCCCAGATCAATGTCATAAGGTTTTCATCCTTAACTACTGGGCCACAGGGCCAGCCCCTGTCAGTTAAGTCTTCTATCCATTTCAGTTAATTTTTTTTGTATATGGTAGGAGAGTCTAATTTTATTCTTCCATATATGATATAGGTTTTTTTTTTTTTTCATCACTGTTTATTGAAAAGACTGTCTTTTCTCCATAGTGTGTTCTTGGCATCTTAGTTAAAACAATTGTCCATTAAGTGCATAGGTTCATTTCTAGGCTCTTCTGTTATTCTTGTACATGTGTCTATTTTTAGGCCAGTGCCATGTTGTTTTGGTTACTATAGCTTTTTGTATCTTGATATGAGGTAGTGTGATGCCTCTGACTTTGTTCTTTTTCCTCAGGATTGCTTTGGTTATTTGGAGTCTTCAGTGGTTTTTAAAATAAATTCCAAGATTGTGTTTTCTGTAATTGTGAAAAACGTTATTGGGTAGGGATTGTGTGGAATCTGTAGATCACTTTGGATACTGTGACCATTTAATAATGTTAATTGTTAAACATTAATTTTGTAATCATGAGCATGGGATATTTTCCCATTTACTTGTGTCTTCAGTTTTTCTCATCAATGTTTTGTAACTCTCAGTGTATTGATCTTTCACCTCCTTGATTAATTTATTACAAAGTGTAGCATTTTTTTGGTAGCTATTGAAAATAGTAGTTTTCTTAATTTCTTTTTTCGGTTATCTTAAGTGTTAGTATATAGAAATTTTTTTGTAGGTTGATTTTGTATCCTGCAACTTTACTGAATTTGTCGATTAGTTCTAAAAATTTATTTGGTGTTGTCTTTAGAATTTTCTTTCTTGAGAGATTTTTGCTAGAGGGTGTGTGTGCTTAGAGAGAGAGAGAGACAGATAGACAGAAAGCAAGCAATCACCCCCTGAGGGGGGATGGCCAGGCTGCAATTCCTTCTCTTCCATTCTTCTCTTGGGATTTTGCACACACACACACACACACGCACACACGTCTGGTGTGAGTTTTAAGCTGCTGGGTCTGTGACTCAGACCTCAGTCAACTATGTGGGAGTGCAGCAATGTAACCATTACACCGTCGGCTGGTCCCGAGAACGTCCTTTATATAAGATTATCATAAACAGACATTTTAGTTCTTCCTGTCCTATTAGGGTGACTTTTATTTCTTCCTCTTTTCTTATTACTCTTGCTATTATGCACTTTATTATGTTGAATAGAAACAGTAGGAGCAGACACGTTGTCTTATTTCTGATCATAGAGGAAAAGCTTTTAGGTTTTCACCATTGAATGTGATACTATCCATGGGCTGTCATATATGGGCTTTATTATTTTGAGGTACATATCTCTCCTTAATTTGTTGAGTTATTTTTAATCAAGAAATTATTTAAATTTTCTCAAATGCCTTTCTTTCTTTGCATTTATTGAGATGGTCATATAGTTTTTGTCCTTTTTGTTCTGTTAATATGGTGTATCTCATTTATTAATTTGTATATGTTGGATAATTCTTGCACCCCAGAAATAAATCCCACTTGGTCATGGTGAATGACCCTTAAATGTGCTTTCAGATTTGGGTTGCAGAAATTTTATTGAGTATTTTTGCATCATTTAGGACTATTGACTTTTTTTTTCTTTACCTGTAGTGTCCTTGTCTGGCTTTAGTATCAAAATAATTCTGGCCATATAAAATGCTTTTGGAAGTTTTCCTTCTATTTCAGTCTTTTGCAAGAGTTTGAGGAGGACTATAATTTGTTGTTAAAATGTTTGGTAAAATTCAGCAAAACCTACTGAATATTTTTTGGTGGTGAGCTTTTTATTATTGCTTTACTGTCTTCATTTCTTTGGTCTACATTTTCTATTTTTCATAATTAGTTTTGGTAGGTTGTATGTGTCTAGGAATTTATTAATTTATTACTTTCTTTTAGAGTATCCAATTAGTGGTGTATAGTTGTTCCTAGTAGTTTGTTATGATTCTTTGTATTTCATTGGTATCAACTGTAAAGTCTCCACTTCTGATTTTGAGTTTTTTTCTCTTTTTTCTTGGTTAGGTAAAGTTCATTAATTTTATCTTTTCAAAAGCCAACTCTTACTTAGTATTTAATTAATGTTTTCTATTATCTATTTCATTTATTTTTGTTCTGATCTTTGTTATTTCCTTCATTCTAATGTTGGGCTAGTTTTTTTTTTTTTTTTTTTTTTCTTTTCTTTTTCTTTTATACACTGAGGTGTAATATTATGTTGTTTATTTGGAATTTTTAATCTTTTTTAGGGTATTCATTTATGATTATAAACTTCCTTTGCATTTATGATTATAAACTCCCCTGCACTTCCTGTTTCCCATAAGCTTTGGTATTTTGTAGTTACACTTTTATTTGTCTTAAGATATTTTTAATTTCCCTTCTAATTTCTTCTTTTACATATTAATTGTTTAGAAGTGTGATGTTTAATTTAACATACTTGTGAATTTTCCAAAATTCTTCTAGTTACTGATTTTTAGTTTCATTCCATTTTGGTCAGAAAAGATACTTGATATAACTCTAGTCTCCTTAAATTTCTAAGATTTGTTTTGTGGACTAACATGTCTGTATGTACTTGAGAAGAATGTGTTTTCTGCTTCTATTGGATGAAATGTTCTGTGTGTATCTGTTAACTCTGTTTTGTTGAAAGTATAGTTCAAGTCCAATGTTTCATTATTGTTTTCTGTCTAGATGATTATATTGTAACTATTATATACACACTAGGATTTATAATCCTGGGAATATGTCATCTATGTGAAAAGACCTAAATTGCATATATAAAATATTTTAAAAGGAATTTCACAGTAAAGTTCATGATACAAATAATATGAAGAGAGACCCCTGTAAGAGTATATTTATTCAATTTTTAAATCTATAGTCAACCAATAAATTAACATTTACTGTATGCCAAGCAATAGGGGGCACTTGTGAGCAAAAACCTACATGGGCTCGGTCTTCTCAGAGTTTACAGTGCAACAGTTAGGTATGCAGTAATTAAGTCATGATACAGGGACCAGCAGTTGGCATAATGGCTATGTTGCTGGACTCCCATATGGTCGACTGCAGTTCGAGTCCTGGACCCGGTGGCTTAAACTCACACCGGGCGCATGTGCGTGAGTGCCCGAAATCCTGAGAGGAGAATGGAGGAGAAGTGATTGCGGCATGGCCATCCCCCTGGGGGGTGATTTCTCGCCTTCTGTCTCTCTGTCTCTGTCTTTCTGGTGAGCACATGTGCCCTATAGCAAAATTAAGTCACGATACAAATAGATATACAACTGCATTTGTGATAATGGCAGACAGAAAGATACATGGTGTCAAAAATTATATAATAGAATGTGATCTTCTCATGGAGTCAGGGAAAGAATTTCCTGGGACATGACAATTGAGTTAAGGTCTAAATAAATGTAAGTGTTGATCAGATTAGGCAGGAAAGGAATGGTGTTTAGGAGAGAATGGCAACTAGATAGCCCTTATGGTGCAGAAAACTTGGAGCTTACAAGAATATAAGAAAAGTCAGGGTAGCCACAGTACTGCAGGCAAGGCTCAGAGTTGAGAGCTGAGGTTGTACAGATTTTGAAGTAATTACAGACTATGGAAAGGATTTGGACATCCTGAGAACTCTGAGAAACTACTGAAATATGTTCAAGCAGGGAGGGGACATGATCTAATTTGAGGTTTGAAAAGAACTGTCTGTCTTCTGTGTGAAAAATTCATTGGCAGAATCCAGAGTCTAAGCAAACCAATTAGAAAGCTATTGGACTGGTCTAGGAAGAGATGCTACAAGGTTGGAGGTGGCTGATGATGAGGGACTGGAGAAAACTGGAGAGATTTGAAAGAGTTTTAAGAGATGAAATGATTAGAATTAGATAATGAATTAAATCTGTGGGTAATGGGAAAGATGTTGAATGATGCCTCCTGGATTGCAGGTGTAAATAATATGTAAGTGAGACTATAAGAATGAGGAAATGACCAGCCCCTTAGCACAGTAGTTAAGCTCTATTTGTGGGAACTGGATCCTAAAAGACCGAATTTTAAGGGCTTTGTATGTTTGGGAAAGGATTTGAGAGTTGATGATGTAAGCAGTTGGAATTCTTGGTCAAGATGAAGAATGATAGGGTGGAGGCAGGATTTCAGAGGGACAATTTGATGTTAGTCTGAACATCAAACTGAAATGTGTGGCCTGCCACAGTTATCAAGTCATGAAGTAGTGAATTTATGGATTAGAGAGGGTAAAGTGCGTGGGCTAAGGGGAAAGAGGCTAATTTTTGATGATCATATTAAAAATGTTTATAATGATTTATAATTGATACAGTTTATAAATAACAATATCATCTATTTATAAGGGAATTTATACTTTCTGGAGCACTTTTCTGGGAATTAGCTAAATTTTATTTTTACTCAAAACACTCTATTTACCATGGACGGTAGTATTACCTACCATTGTTATAACTAAGGTTCAACTTGCATGCCACTGTTTTCCTAGAACTTTTAAATTTCTTCCTCACACTTAATTCTTGTACATCTCCATAGCACACAATATAGTTTTCAAAAACACACATTATGTTGTCATTAAATCAAGGATATTGCCATATATATCTTTTTTATTGGAGAAGTTTACATTCTTATGTCTGTCAAGTGCTTCCTCCCTAAGCCCCTTCCATTTCTTTCCTCCTCTATCCATCTTCCTCCCTGAGTATTTGTATCTACACTTATCTTGCCTACCATTATACCTTTGGGTCTCTCAGTTTCTTTAATAGAGTACAGACACTCAGTATATATTGTGCAGGGACATACAGTGTTTGTCTTTCAGTCTGACTTACTTCACTTACCATTACATCTTCTATGTTCATCTATGTTGTAACAAGCAACAAAGGCTCATTGTTTCTTATGGCTAAGTGATATTTGACAGTGTCCATGTGCCACATTGTGGCAAGTCCTACTGAGGCTGTGGTTAAAAGGGAACCCTCCTACAACCCTGGTGGGAATGTAAATTAGTACAACCACTATAAAAAATAATATAAAGGTTCTTCTAAAACCTGCAAATAGAACTTCCATTTAACCCAGTAATCACACTCCTTGGTATTTCCTAAAACTTTTGATTCTCTGGACTGAGGGATTCTTCCATTGTCCTCCTTGTGTTTTCTTTCTAATTTATATGTAGTAAGTTACAGATCTTAAGTGTACAATTCAATGAGTTTTGATACTTGTGTGTTTGTGTGCACTCGTGTAACTTAAATCTTTATCAAGGTAAAGAACAATTACATCCCCATAAAGTTCATTTTTCCTGTTTCCTGTGAATCCCACCACCATTTCCTCCAGAATTCATTGTTCTGAGTCCTGTCACCATATTAACTTTGCCTGTATTTAAATTTGATATGAATGAAATACACAGGATACAGTTTTTAGTTTCTGGCTTTTTTTGTCAGTGGTACCAAAGGGTATATATACTCATTAAAGAGAGAGAGAGAGAGAGAGAGAGGGCGAGAGAGAGAGGAAGAGAGAGAGAAAGAGAGGAGGAGGAAATACTCCCTAGCGTGGTATGATGATGTTGGAGTTCATTCTTCATTTCTCCATCCTGTTGGGGTTTTGGCCATGTGCACACACAATCCCAGCCTGTTTCTCAAGCCACTGGGCCTGGGATTTGAACTATTGTTGGCTATGTGGGATCAAGTGCCATTAACTACTAGGCTACAGGGTTTGTCTTCTGGCTTCTTTTAATCACCATAATGTTTTTGAGATTCATCCATGTTGTTGGACATATTTGAAATTTGTTCCATTTAGAGCTAAGTAGTATTTCTTATATGAATATGGCACAATTTTTATTCTCTTTTTGATGAACATTTTATTGTTTCCAATTTTTGGCTACAGTGAATAAATCTGATGTGAATATTTTTCTATAAGCCTTTTTGTTAACATATATTTTTATTTCACTTGCATAAATACCTACAAGTGAAATTTTTGGGTCATAGATGAATATTTAAATTTACAACAAACTCTTTTCCAGAGTGATCATGCCATTTTATATTTTTCACTGGCATTTTATAAAGTGTTCAGTTGTTCCAGATTCTCATCAACATTTTATATTGTTAGTCTTTATAACTACTTTAGTGGTTGAGCAGTAGTGTATCATTATGCTTTCAGTTTGTGGTTCCCAGATGCCTAATGACTATGAGCATCTTATTTTTTAAATTGATGATTGAGTGTGTGTGTGTGTGTGTGTGTATTTGGTGAAATGTCTGTTCAGGTTATTTACTTACTTTGTTAATTAGGTTGTTCTTTTGTAGGAGTTTTTTTTTTTTTTTTGTATATTCTGGGTTGGAGTTCTTACTCAGATTACCTGTGTTGTTAACTCTTTGTTCCCAGACTGTAGGTTTCTATTTTACTTTCTTGACAGTGCCATCGAATGAGTGGTTAACTTTAATTTTGATGATGTCTGGTTTATCAACGTTTTCTTTGTGGTGATTATTATTTAAGTTTTACATAAAAGTGGTTATGTTCCTCACGATTGCCAAGATTTCTTCCTTTGTTTTCTTTTGGAAGCTTTATAGTTTTCACTTTTGTGTTGAGGTCTATGACTCCAAAGTTGTGTGTGTGTGTGTGTGTGTGTGTGTGTGCGTGTGCGTGTGGTATAATATAGAAGTCATGGTTCAGTTCTTGCTCAAACGGATATCCAGTTGTTTCAGCACAATTCATTGAAGAGAATGAATTAATAAGAAAGAATGAATTTTATTTACCCCTAAGCTGCCTTGGCATCTTGCAAAAAAAATCAGTTGATGATTTATGTAAAGATTTTATGCAAATATACTTATAAAAATAGATTTATTCTATTTATATAAAATCTATTTCTGAACCTTTTCACTGTTTCAATAATCTATTTGTCTATCTTCACGCCAGTTTCACACTATCTTAATTACCGTAATTGCTTACTTCTTTACCTTTATTCTCCTTTTTCAAATTTTATTTTGGGTTAATTTAAGTATTTTGCATTTTGACAAACATTTTATAATTATCTTGTCAATTACCTCAAAAAAGCCTGTTGGCATCTTTGTTGAGATTGTACTGAATCAATAGATCAATTTGGGAAGAACAGATACCTCAGAAGTATTCAGTCTTCCATTTTATATGCATGGAACAGTTCTCTTAATTAGTGTTCTGTAATTTAACTTACTAGTGTGTTTTTAGTTTCTACTCTAGAATTTTTGTAAAATTTATTCTTAAATATTTTGTACTTTTTATGTCATTCTAAGAGACATTGTTCTTTACCTTATTTTCAATTATTTCATGCTAATATGTAGAGAGAAAAATCATATTTTATATTGACTTCATATCTTGCAACCGTACTAAATTCATTTATTAGTTCCAGATGTTGATTTCAATATTTCTTAGGATTTTCTATGTAAACAATCCATTTGTAAATAAAAGACTTCACACACCTTTCTTTTCAATATTTATATATATTTTTTTTTTTTCTTTTTTTGGGAGAGGTTTTTGCTATAGGGCGAGTGCGCTCGCCAGACAGACAGAGAGAGACAGAGAGATAGAAAGCAGGAAATCACCCCCCAGGGGGGATGGCCACGCCGCAATCCCTTCTCCTCCATTCTCCTCTCGGGATCTTGGGCACGCACGCACGCGCGCCCGGCGTGAGTTTAAGCCGCCGGGTCTGGGACTCGAACCGCGGTCGACTACATGGGAGTCCAGTGACATAGCCATTACGCTAACTGCTGGTCCCAATATTTATATCTTTTTAAAATTTTTGTTGCCTTGGGACCGCGATTCGAGTCCCGGACCCGGCGGCTTAAACTCACGCCGGGCGCGTGTGCGTGCGTGCCCAAGATCCCGAGAGGAGAATGGAGGAGAAGGGATTGCGGCGTGGCCATCCCCCCTGGGGGGTGATTTCCTGCTTTCTATCTCTCTGTCTCTCTCTGTCTGTCTGGCGAGCGCACGCGCCCTATAGCAAAAACCTCTCCAAAAAAAGAAAAAAAAAAAATTTTGTTGCCTTATCTTACCAGTTAATCCTTGAATAAAATGTTGTTTATAAGGGTTAAGGGGAAAAAAAAAAAAACCTACTTTTTCTGTATCTTAGGTGAAAAGCATTTAGTATTCTACTTTTAGGAATGATGTTAGCAGTGGACTTTTTTTTTTTAAGGGAGTGTTTTGCTTTAGAGTGTGTGTGCTCATTGGAGAGACAGAGAGACAGAAAGCGAGAAATAACTGCCTCCCTCTTCCTGGACTCAGGGGGATGGCTGCGCTGCAGTCCCTTCTATTTCATTTTCCTCTCGGGATCCTGAGCATGCATGAACCCAGTATGAATTTTAAACTGCTGGTTCTGGGAGTCAAACTGCAGTTGACTACATGGACGTCCAGCAATGTAAGCCAGCAGTGGACTTTTTCAATTTTAAATTTAACTTTATTTGTTATTATTATTAATTTTTGTTTTAATTTGACCAGAGCGAGACAGAGAGAGAGAGAGAAAATGGAAAGCAAGCTGCCAGATCCGAGACTTGAACCACAGTTGGCCATGTGGGAGTCCAGCACTATAACAACCAAACCACTTGCTGGTCCCCATCAGTGGACTTTTAATAGAAGTCTTTTATCAAGTTGAGGAGGTTTCCTTCTATTCCTAGTTTGTGAAGAGATTTTATCATGAATAAGTGTGAATTTTGTTAAATGTTCTTGTCTGCATTTATTGGATAGTTTTATGATTATTTCATTCTGTTGATATAATGGATTACATTATATAATTTCATAAGGATAAATCATACATTTTTGAGATAAATCCTACTTAATAATAATTTATTATCTTTTTTTTTTTTTTTTTTTTTTTAATGTGTTGCTGGGTTTTATTCGCCAGGATTTTCTTCTGAGTTTTACAATTACCTTCATCAGATTTTTTTGGTCAGTATCTTTAACAGTTTTTGTTTTCATGATAATGCTCACGTCCTAAAACAACTCGAGAATTATTTTCCCCTCTATTTTCTGAAAGAGTTTGTTTTATGTCTTGCTTTAGTATTTGAAAGAACTCACTGAGTCTGTGACTGTCTGGGTCATTAGTTTTCAATAATGGATACTGAGTTTTCCAAATTTTCTATTTGTGTGTGTGTGTCAATTGTGATAAGATTTTTTCCCAGAAATTTTGTGCACTTCATCAAGTTTTTTTTTTTTTTTTTTCCCTAGAACTTTCTTTTTATTTAGCTTACAAGGTGATCATTTCAATATGTGAACATTTCTCCCTGGTCCAGTTGATCAAAATATAACAACACTACCTCCCTGTCTCAACAATGCTGTCTCCGTATCCCTCCTCCAAATGTTTATCCCCGGGCCTCACTCCTCCACACACACCACATCTGGCATTCACACCCATCTCTTGTGTTTGTACATCCTTTAGCCCATCAGTTTCAGTTATAGAGTGCCAAGTTTTAAAAATTAATTGGCAAAAATTGTTTACATTATGTGTTTTTATCACAGTTATCTGTAAGATGTCCAATGTCTCTTTTTTCTTGATAGAAAAATATGTTTTCACTCACTTTTTTCATTTTCAAATCTTTGACTATTTTCTCTTTTATTGATCCATATTCTGATCTTCATTTTCTTTTACTTACTTTTGGTTAATAGCCTTTTTCATTGTTATTTTTCACATAAAAGCTTGGGTCATTGATTTTAAACCTTTTGTTTTTTTAAAATGTAGACATTTAAACTGATAAATTCTCCCTAAGCATTTTTTTTGGAGAGGTTTTTGCTATAGGACGCGTGAGCGCGCCAGACAGAGACAGAGAGACAGAAAGCGAAAAATCACCCCCCAGGGGGGATGGCTATGCCGCAATCCCTTCTCCTCCATTCTCCTCTAGGGATCTTGGGCACACACGCATACGTGCCTGGCATGAGTTTAAGCCACCAGGTCCGGGACTTGAACCATAGTTGACTACATGGGAGTCCAGCGACATAGCCATTACGCTAACTGCTGGTCCCTCCCTAAGCATTTTTTAAACTATAACTTACAAATTTTCATATGTTATTTTTATTATCTAGTTAAAAATATCTTCTATATTTCTTTTGATTTCTTCTTAGATTCATCAGTTATTTGGAATTGAATTGGGTAATATGCAAGTATTATTGATTTTTCTAAATTTTTTAAAAACTGATTTCTAACTTAATTATTTTGATGTCAGAGAATATACTGTATATGATTTAGATATTTCAAAATTTATTATTTGGCTTGGTGAAATTTCATTTGCACTCGAAAAGAATATGTATTCTGTAGGGAAGTATGAGATGTCTATAGATGTCAATCAAGTTGAGTTAGTTGTTAGTGTTGGTGTTCAAATATTTTATAGATTTTATTATTTTTGAGTCACCAGAGGGCACATATGTTCCCCAGAAAGGGGGAGAGGGAGGAGAAGAGACCTTCTAATGCCTTCTCTGACGGGCATGGTAATACTGCAATCTCATCTCCATTTCTCCATCTTGTCCTTATTTTGGCCATGCATGCACATGTGTCCTATGTGTTTTTCAAGCCAATGGAGCCAAGATTTGAACCATGGTCAACCATGTGGAATCTGGTTCCCTTAACCCCTGGGCTGCAGGGCTGGCCCTTATTCAAATATTTTATATCATTAGTTACTTTTATATCTTGTTTTCTGCCAGGTTTTTAAAAATATTATTTTATGCCAGTTAAAGTAGGAGAGTTAAAATCTCCCATTGTGATTGTGATATCATTTTAATTATCCTTTCTGCCCTCCTCCCCTTTTTTTCCTTCTTGTGTTTTAAAGTTCTCTCATACACATTTGGGAGATTTATATCATTTTAATGAATTGATCCTTTTATTATGAAATGTTCCTCTTTAATTTTTTTAAAAAAATTTGTTTCATGAGATAGAGAGAGAGAGAGAGAGACAGACAGACACAGGGACCTCTTACAAGGTCTTATAACACCACAATCTTTACCTCTCCCATAGGGTTCCAGGTGCCCAGGATCTTGGGTGTGCCCAGTGGATTCAGGTAGATCTTAGAACTGGACCTAGGGCCATCCCACATGGCTCTGGTATCTTACAGTGGCATCCTTCTACCTGTGCACTGTAGTTGGACCTTTAGAGCTATTCTAAATAAGACTTTTCAAGGTTAATCTAATGAGTAAACAATTTGTTTCATTTTATCAAAATTTCATTAATAGCCTTTTGGAGAGGGTCATCTAGTTTGCCTCTGTTATCAAATTCAGTATTTTTAACTTGTAGGGGAAGTTATTATAACCCTAATATTAATAAATTAACCCCTTTCTAGTTGTAAGTATTATGATCATTAACATAATTTAATACTAACCCTTTTTGGTTTTCACAGCTTAGAGTATACCTGAATGCAAGGAGGTATTATAAATTGGTTTCTTTTCAATGGAATTTTTAGTTTGTAAAATATAAATTATGAATATAGTTATCATAGGCCTCATTTGATAATTATGCTAAACTGATTATGTGCATTTCAAAAATAGGTTATATTATCATAGTTGTATTCATTCATCTGAAAATTTTTTTTATTATTTAAAGAAAGTAAATTGTTAAATGAAGCTAAATAACTTCCTTTTTCTGCTTTCTTCTTTAGAATCAAGTTTCTTACTGGGAAATGCCCAGATTGTGGACTGGCCTGTAGTTTATAGTAATGACGGTTTTTGTAAACTCTCTGGATATCATCGAGCTGACGTCATGCAGAAAAGCAGCACTTGCAGGTAGGTAATAGAACAGCTTAGGAATCTTTTCTGAAACTTGGCCATTCTAAATGTGGTTAAATGCTTAAGCTTAGGGGCCAGCAGGCAGCATAGTGGTTAAGGTGCTAGATTGCCAGATGACCAACTGTGGTTTGAGTCGCAGACCAGGTGGCTTGAAAACCACACTGGGCATGTGTGTGCATGCCCCAAATCCCAGGAGTAGAATGGATAAGAAGGGATTGTAGAGTGGCCATCCCTCCTGGGGGATGATTTCTCACTTTCCCTCTCAGTATCTCTGGTGAGTGTCCTCACCCTATGGCAAAAAGCTTAACAAAATAAATAAAAGGCTTAAGCTTATTAGATTCACTTATGAAAACTATAGAGTAAAAGTTGCTAAAGAAATTAAATGGTCAATGGAAATAAATAATTTATGAGTCACTGATGAAAACTTTTGCAAAGAAAGTTTTTTTTTTTGAGTATTTGTCAATTAATTCATTTGATAAATATCTTTTGCTTGTCTACTATAAGCCAGGAGGTAGTCTAGGTGCTGAGTGGTCAGAAGGCTGTTCTATATCAGGGAAGCACGAATAGCATCAGGACCACTGGAGCAACTAAAATTGCCTTGAACAAAATAAACAACCTCAGTCATCTAGAACATTGTTGGTGAACATTTAAAGAACATAAAAAATAAAGTTCTTACATTCTGTGTAAATCACAGGTACTTTGTGATATTGGTACATTATAGCATTGCTATTTTGTTTCACTTATGTAAAACAGACTCTGCCATTTATATTATTTTTAACAGTTCTTTTAAAAATAGGCTATCTCTGTGAGCTTAAAGAACATAAAGAAAAAAAGGAATCATAAAAAAAGGAAACCATGTATATGTATAATGTATATATATATATATAATGTATGTGTGTGTATATATCTATATACACACACATATGTGTGTGTGTATGTGTGTGTGTGTGTGTGTGTGTGTGTGTGTATACACACAAATGTACCAATTTAGAACCTAAAACTTTTCACAATATTTCAGTAAGGCCAGATGGGATGTTTTTTCCTTGAGTTAATTTTTCTTTAAAGCTCTCACTTAACTAAACAGTAAACCAAGTTATCTTAGAAGCTCAGGGAATCTGAACTTTTTTTTTAGTTTAAATACTATTTTTCAGATGAGGAAATTGAGTTAGAGCTATGTTAGGGGATTTTTCCAGGGAAACACAGTGATTTATCATTTTTCTGCCCAATTATGCTGAGAAGCTACACACACACACACACACACACACACACATGCACACGCACACAGTGTATACAATGTCGTTATGTGTGTGTTTGAGTGTATATGTGTGTATGCACGCATTCTGCGTATTTCTGAAGGGCAGGAGTTTATTATACCAGTGAGTCTAAACCTGACCACACATAGAAATCACATTAACAGGTTTTATAAAGCGCAGATTCCCATTCTTCATAGACTGATTGAATCAGAATCACCCAAGATGGGTGGATGGGGCCATGACAGTGTTTTTAACCAGCAGCTTAGATGGTTAAGATGCTTATCTAGAATTCAGAAATGACCTGTTGAACATTGAAATGAACATCCTCTTCCTTCCCCTGTTTTAGCCTAGCCATCTTCATTTTATTTCTATGGAAGTCATTCCCATGCTCAGCCCTCACTCCCAGGTATGAGATGGGACAGTGGGACTGATGAGCATCTGTGACTCTGGCTGAGACGCCTTCGGGTAGCACTGATGATGTGCCTTTTTAGCCACGGTGTGCATCTGCCCTTCCGTAGCACTGCAGGGAGGTGTGGGCTCTCGGTTCTGGGAGGGCTGAGCTTTGTATTATGTATCAGTGCTCCCCAGTGTTCCCAGCAGAGATTAAGTTAAGAAAAGGTTAGTTTTATGGCAGACTTTATCCTGTGGAACTGCCTTTGTAAAACAGAGTTTCAGAAATGCCCCCACACCCATTTCTTCTTCTTCATGCCAAGACTGTTATGGACACCATCTTCGACATGAAGGTGTTTATGATTCCTTCGGCAAGATGTGTTTTTTTTTTTTTTTTTTTTTTTTCCTGAGTCCTCATAGTTCTTTGCAAGTATTTCTGTGGCCATCATCATTTGCTTTTAGACGTACTCATCTTATCCCTTGGGTTTATATTGTTATTGATTTTATTGTCGTTTTTAAGCAGTATTGCTATCCATATCTGGGTAGATTGTAAAGTTCTGCTCTCATCCCTTTTTGCTTTCCGTTGTGTCTTCTTTGTTCCCATCCTGGTTTTTTTTTTTTCTTTTTTGCTATAGAGTGTTTTTTCTTTTTTGCTATAGAGTGCATGCACTCACCAGAAGGACAGAGAGAGACAGAAAGAGAGAAATCACTCCCCAGGGCGGATGGCCACACCGCAATCCCTTCTCCATTCTACTCTCGGGATCTTGGGCATGCACACACAGCCTGGGGTGAGTTTAAGCCACCAGTTCCGGGCCTTGAACTACAGTCGACTACATGGGAGTCCAACGACATAGCTGTTATGCCAACTGCTGGTCCCCCCATCCTGTTTTCTTTAGCAAGTGTAATTTTTTTTTCTAAAAAAGATTAATTAAAAAAATGCTGGCAGAGCCAGTATTTTGAAAATGATCATATTCTTAACTAAAATAATTACTAATTTCTGGTACAAAATGCCCCACATATTTTGCTAACTTAAAAATGATAACCAGTTTAATACCCACACCGAGCAATGAAGACTAGCATCTGATGTATGGAAAATCATATCTGAGCCATATCAGATTTTCTTGGAATCAGGATTTATTTTTATATTCTCCCCTTCAAAATCTTTCATCTTCCTTTTGAAATGAAACTATACCCATTTCATGTTTATTGTAGCATTATTTAGAAGGCAGAAGACCTATAAATAATAAAAATATCTTGTAGTAGTGAGAGATTTGTTAAAAAATAGAGCAAAGCCCTAAAAATCATATGTTGGAAGGATAACAACACTGAAAGAAGCTAAACAACATGTTATCAAGAAAAGTCAAAAAACAAACAAACAAACAAACACTCCCCAAAACTCTAAAAACAAAACAGAGACTCCAGCTATCTCAAATAACAGTTTATAATTATAAACAATATCTGGGGGCCAGCTTATATTGTAATGGTTACATCACTGGACTCCCATATGAGTGACCGCAGTTCACATCCTGCACCCAGTGGCTTATAACTCATGTCAGGCACGTATGTGTGTGTGCCCAAAATCCCAAGAGGAGAATAGAGGGGAAGGGATTGAGGCATGTCCATCTCCTTGCGGGGTGATTTCTCTCTTTCTCTCTCTCTGCCTCCCTTGCAGGGTGATTTCTCTTTCTCTCTTTCTCTCCAGTGAGTGCACATGCCCTATAGCAAAAATCACTTTAAAAACGAAAAAAGAAAAAAAATACCTGCCTCATAATTCTAACTTTATTGTATGCATCTTTTATTCCCTTTTAAAAATAAATCTATAAAAGC